>LNAC01000015.1:9450434-9606688 GCA_002007465.1 Ailurus styani | reverse complement strand
CCTTCCCCTTCCTTCCCCTTCCTTCCCCTTTCCCTTCCCCTTCTTCTTTCCCTCCCAGAGATCTGTGCACATCCGGCCCACAGCCTTCCGGCCCCTTCGGATGGTGCCGCCCCCAACTCCCTGAAGCTCGTGGCCTGGCCTCTACCCCACTTGATCTGCCTCCCCCCAGTTTTAGTTCAACTTAACAGCCATGTGCTAGATGATCACCCTTCAGGAACTTAAAAGATGAGTCAAAAAATTGTGAGCATTGCTTCTCCACGCACGCTAGAAGGAAGCAGCATTTGGAAAGCCTGAGCTGGAAAACACATCCCGATTAAAAGCCACTGGGTTAAGATACCAGCAAATCCTGAGCAAAGCAATGCCCTTGAACTAGGTCAAACTTTCAGACAAACCTGAGTCTGAAAGATAAATGAAAAGGCAGTACTCTATTTTATTTTTAATAAAGTAGTCAAAATAAACCAAATGAGGGGGAAAATTAGCAAATGAGAGACTTGTTGCTGTCCCCTCCTTAGTAGAGTTGGATTATCCCTGACTGGCTAATACCTAAGTGTGGCCAAGCTGTTTACTGAATGACAAGACTGGGAGGAATGAACCGCATAGAAAAAACCTTGGTTCTGCCAGTACCCAGAAAGCTTTGGCAAGGCCTGAGCCATCTAGTTTTTAGCTGATGGGAAAGCAATGGAAGAAGACTCTTACGTGGGCTGGTCGGATGGTCTGCTTCACTACATATGAGATACGTTAAAGTATCTGCCAGTGTTGCAGAGAGCAAAGGATTAATGACACAATTAAAGCTTCTAGACCCAGTCATACTCAACATAGCTGTGATTAATTGTCAAAAAGTTGGATAAGATTTGATGTTTCGTGTTACCCTTTTAATCAAGGATTTTCTTTCTTTCTTTCTTTCTTTCTTTCTTTCTTTCTTTCTTTCTTTCTTTCTTTCTTTCTTTCAGTGATTGTAATACTCCAGTGAAGTGCTTTGGAAATTTTATAGGAATGACCTTTGATTTTGCTCATTTTTCCAGGAAGATTCCAAGCTGGCCTCCTTGCCATATAAGATTACTTCTTAAATTATCTCTAACCTCATAGGTTCCAGGCTACTCTTGCAAATGTTTCCAAAAAGACAGCATGTGCTGGGGTCACCATCCTGCTTCCAATTTTCATGACCATTAGGATTGACAATCTGGTAGGATGCTAATGGTTTGCTTGACTTTTACATTTTAAAATAATCACTCGTAAGGGGAAACTGTATTTTTGTCTCTCACTGAGGTGTTGAAAATTTTAGAAAAGAAACCAAACACTTTTCATTACCATTTCTTAAAAGAAGTTAGGGCAAGACAATAATGAAGTCATCACATATGCTACTGAGCTGACCCCCACAGAAAGTTCAACACTCTACTGTCTTTGCTTTAAAATACAGATTTTTTTTTAAAGCCATGGTCAATTGTCTACCAAAACTCTCTGCGTTGTAAAAATGTTATTGTCTAACAATTGGACTAGACTCAAATGACTTTGCGGAGACAACTGTTTTTAGCCTTGAAAGAATTAGTAATTGTGAGATGTTTTAATGGACGCTACTTCCTTTTTATCCTTTTGTTTACCAGAATGTTACCTGAGTTCAAATGTATTGGTGTTTCATGGCTCATAGCTTATAAATGTATGAAAAATTAGAGGCCTTTCCAATGGAGCAAAAGGAAAATAGCAATCGTAACCTTCATGAGAGCTTTATCTTGCTTTATCTTGCCATAGCTTGTATCTTGTATCTGCCACAGCTCCTACCAGACAACTGGATCCTGACAGCACCCAATATTCATTGATTAATGACCAGGTTAATCAACGGCTCTGCATGGCATAGCAGGAGGACTAAATTTCATCCTTCCTTTTGTTTCTATATTTCATTCTCAAATGATAAAAAAATGCTTTCAGCAATTCTAGATGTTGCTTACATGTTAAATGGCATTTTTTTCAGTAGCTTCCATGGTGCTTAACACTATGCTAGGCACCAAGGTGAACTTACGATAAACTTACAATAAACACGCTCTGTTGTTTATTATACTTGTTTATCCATGTTTTCTGCCAGCAAAACATCATAAGGTTTGTTTGTGGGACCAGGATATCACATGTGAGAGGCATTGTATAAGCTGGTGTGGAATGGTCGTAACAGAATGAGGCGGATAGGACACTGGATTTTAGGGAGGAGCATTGTGGGATTAGTTATAAGACAAAACTTCATGTGAAAGAAATAGTTTAAGATTAAAAATTTGGTAGGTCCACCATATACGTTGTTCAGCTTCTTGTCCTAAAACCCTAAAGCTAGTTTTTTATTAACCAAGTAGAAAGTGGCTGGTGACAAGATAAGCTTTACTTATAATTAATTTTTATGATGTGAAAAAAATCTACACTCCTGTGTATGGTATGCCCTAATAACTTCCTGAATATATTCAAGACAGACCAAACCTCATGTCATCATTAACTTCCATTGGAACTCAGCATTCTGAGATGAGAAGTTAATTTTCAGAGATGACTTCTGGAGATGGATGGAAGAGTGGTCCTTGGGGTGTTTGATTACCAGAGAGAAGGCTCCTGAGAGAACAAGTTTATCTTGCAGCATGCTGGAAATCTTAAGTGAAAGAACTTTTAAAATGACAAGTTCAGGAAATATTTACTGTTTAAAACAGAACAGCAAATTTTTTTTTAAAGATTTTATTCATCCATTTGACACAGAGAGAGAGAGAGAGAGAGAGAGCACAACCAGGGGAAGCATCAGACAGACAGAAAAGCAGGCTCCCCACGGAGCAGGGAGCCTGATGCAGGGCTTGATCCCAGGTCCCTGGGATCATGGCCTGAGCCAAAGGTAGAGGTTTAATGGACTGAGCGACCCAGGCGCCCCACAGAACACTGACTTTCCATTACTTTTGCCTGGCAGAGAGGTGGAATCATTAATCTCAGAGGAGATAGCATTTTGTTTTGGGAAAATATCCTGATGAAGCCCTGTTTGTATAAATGGTACCCCTCTCATCTTAGAAGAGATGATGAAAACAAGAGAGAGCTAAACTGCACTACCTAAAAAATTAACTGGAATTTGGAGACTGGTCACAGAGCCTTCATTGTTGGTTAGAGATGGCTAAGCAACTGGGCAAGAGGCCAGAGAGGAGCCTGGGAAGAAAAGACAACTAATGCGAAAGTCAAGGTGGAAAGAATGGCTGAGGGGCTTTGAGGAAGAGTGGTGATTCATAATCAACTGCCCGTCATTCCCCATTCTGCACGGAGGTGAAACCACCTTTTCTTATCTTGAAAGCTTCAGTAAAGATCTGTCTTAGCAGAGATCTGTCTAGAAATGTATTAGGATGTTGGAAGAGAATGGCAGAAGCAGGGTGGTGCAGCCTGGGTGAAAGCAGTGAAGAAAGAGGATGTTGGTCATGGATGCTGAGAGAGCTACTGTGGAGGCAAGTTGCACAGAGACTGACCCAGGAGAACATCAGCCCCCCTCAGGAATCCTCAGAGGAACCCTCAGAGGGTTCAGGGAACTTCCCACCGGATATAGGATGGGGGCCGGGGCCATTTCCTCTGGATAGTAAAGAAAAGGAAGCTATCAAGCTATTGTCATCTAGGTTCCTCCTGACCGTGCTTACCTGACTGCACAGAACAATGATGACATATCTACCCATCCACCCACCACCCATCCATCCCTCTAACCAGTCATCCATTCAGTAAGTATAAGAACCTCTTATGTATAGAGTACTACCCTACAGGAGACAGAGTTTCTTTCTTCTAGATTTTAATTTTAAGAATTAATGTACACACGAAGACTACTAAAGAAATAAATACCAAGTGTTTGAGTACTAGAGTGCATAGTATGTAACACATATAGTTAGAATGCAAAGAAGAAAGAGATGGCTGTTGGCCAGGGAGATTATGAAAAGCTTCACGGAGACGGGACTTTCTAACAGTCCTGGTCAGTGACTTGAATTTGGATAGGAATGAAAAGGGGGGAATAATACTCATAGTAATTCTTCATATTCACTACCACTTTAGAGTTCATCATGCATTTTCATGTATAATATCTAATCTATCATCACAACTGCTCTGTGAAGCAGATATTATCAACCCCGTCTCTCGGGAGAAGATGCTGAGGCTCACAGAGTTTTAAGTGACATAATCTAAAACATAAAATAGACCCTAGGGGTGATTTAATAAACAGAGTAGCTGTTATTATTGGATTTCCCCTCAGATTCGGGAACATTCTTTGACTTGCCTATCATTTTAACAGTTTGTGATGAGTCCAATATTAAAAGAACAGGATATATAATGAAATTTAAGCTCACAGAAGACATAAATTAGGAAAGATCACTGATGAAATTATTCATTATCCATCTGAATATCCAATTCCCCATTTTCTATGAAGTGATTTTCAAAAGTGCTATGGATATGTCACTTTTCTGGAACATATCATAGATATTTACAATGGAAAGTGATTTGGAGAGCTCCCTGTCCAATGAGTCACATTTTTGTGCTTTTTGGGGTGATTAAAAGGACCTAAGCAGAGTGCTGAAGTGCTGTCTAGTGTCCTAAGCTCAAGGCTGTGATGTGCCCTATGGAGGAAGGCTATGTGGTAAGTAAATTTTATCCAGGCATCAGTTATAGTGCTACTGGCCATGAGTTCAATGCAAAAGATCAACAACATATGTTAAATAAGGTGTATTTAAACAGAAACACACATAAAATAAGGTTATGTATTGATCAGTTGACCAAAACATGGTGACCGAAACAGAGGCTCACAGGAACCTAACCTTGTATTTCCTCTAGGAGCAATGGTTCAGGATTCACTCCATATTCGTGGTGACTTTATAGAACATAACTAGCACGAACAATGAAAACTGACTGCATTTACACATTCTTTGACTCAACTTGGTATATGCAAAGCGCTGTATTAGGCATCAAAACAAAGATAGGCAATCAGGTCTGAAATTTCCTCCAGATTCCATACTCAACCATACCACATGCTACAGAGCAGAATTCAATACAGATTTCTCACTCAGGAAGTGTCTTGGGCCTCATCTGGTACAGAGGGGGATTGTTTCTGGAAGTCAAGAAGACAGTTATAAGACAATCTCCTTTATAAAAAGGTCCTTAATAAGGACCCAGAGGACAGCTCTGAAGACATTTATAGCATGGCTCCTATGTACTAGGGGTCACTGTTTCCTGTTATAAACATTACTCTAATTTTCCAGGAGGTTTTGTGAGTATATGAACGTAGATGAGATTTGGCATGCCGCATCCCAGTATGGGAGTTCAGGTAAACAGACTGTAAAATAATCACCTTGACCCTTTCCAAATGTAGGCAATGTTAAAAAACAAACAAGCAAACAAACAAAAATGCACACAACCCTATGCCTATGAGAATGTTGGTTTTTGCACCTGTATAAATGAAAACTGACAAGTTTACAAAATGAAAGTGGCAAATGGTTAGTGATAATTGACTTATAGGGGATGAACCAAAAAAAAAAATTCAGGCATTTGCTATTGGACAGTCTTTAAGTCCTGGAGCATTTTAACTCGGATTTGGTTTCTGTCACAGGAAATTTTGCTGCCAAAGAGAGGATTGGCATCTTCAGGTAAGCATTATGGGTGACTGGGGCTGAGTTCTAGAATATTACCCAAGCCTGGGTGCAAAATAATTAGAAGGTGATAAAGAAGCCAAAAGGTAGAAGGTAGGCACCAGAAGGATGAGGACTTGGGGCTTTTTTGCCTACTGCTGAATCCCCGGATCCTAGAACAGTGCTTGGCGTAGGCAAGGTGCTCTGAAACTACTTCGTGAATTAGGTCCCTTTAACATTTTAATGGGCTGTGAGGCAGCCAGTGTTGTGTTTCTGGAAACAGGGCATCCTGCATCTAGGTCCCATTTCCTATACTTATGTTCTTTCATTCCCCAGTCTCCACCATGTTCCCTGGGCAGCCAGTGATTTCAGCACCAGAGGAAACCCCCAGAATAGGCAGACGGCCCATTGCTCTACAGGAGGGCACCGAGTGCCCACCTAGCTCCCTTACCTGGGCCTCCATTCCCAGTGACCCTCGTCCTGACCACTTCTGGAGGCGTTTCTGCAACTTTGGGATTTTTGCCAATCTGATATGTGAGAAACGGTATCTCGGGGTGTTATGATTTGCATTTCTCTTATTAGGAGCAAGGCTGCACATATTTTCATATGGTTAAGAGCCATTTGCCTTTCTTTTTTTAGGGAACAGTCTGTTCATTTCCCTAGTCCATTTATCTACCAACTTAGAGTCTTTTTCTTCTCTATTTTAAGAAGCTCTTTATATATTTAACCTGTTAACCTTTTGTGATAAAAGTTGCGAATTTTTCCCATTTTTCATTATTTTTACATTGCTTACAGCATTTTTTCCTTGAAAAAGTTTTTTTTTTTAAATGCTATCAAATCTGACTATATTTTTCCTTAATGCTTCTGGACTTTGTCAAATAGTTGAGACCGTTTTCTTCATCCCAGTTATTGGAGGAAAATACCCATCTTCTTTTCAAATATGTATAGTTTCATTCATTTCACATTTAGATCTCTGAGCCTTTTGGAATTTATCCTGGTGTACAATGTGAGAAATGGATCCAATTTTATCTTTTTCCATATGGCTATCCACTTATCCCAACACCACTTATTTAAAAGTCCATCTTTTGCCACCAATTTGAAATGCCATCTTTATTGTGTATTAAATTTCCATATGCAATTAGGTCTATTTCTGGATTTTCTATTCATTGATCTATCTATTCATGTGCCTATACCATTCTTCATTAATTATAGAGGCTTTATAATACTTTTAATATCTGGTAGAGCCAGTCACCATCCTCTCTGCTTTACTTTTGCAAGGAATTTCTGACTAACTAGCTTATTTTTTTCTTCCAAGTGGTATTTTTTGGATGATATTAAATATATCAATTAACTAAGGGAGAAGTGATTCCTGACTATCCAAGAAACTGACATGTCTTTCCATGTCCTCAAGTCTCCTTCTGTATCCATTAGGAGCATTTTTAGTTTTCTTTGTACAGCTTTTATACAATGAGTGGGTTTTTCTCATGCCTAAGTTTGCCATCATTATTGCTATCTCAAACGTATCTGCCATATATCTTCTAATCACTTTTAGTTGGTATAGATGAAGTCTGTTTATGTTGATTTCTTTTCCTATCTGCTACTTTACTAAATTATCTTATTGCTTGTGGTGCTCTTCCCATTGAGACTTTGAATTTTGCAGTTACGTACTCATGTCTTCTGCTCTGAGAGATATTCTTGCTCTCCCTTTCTATGTCTTATGCAATGGCAGATGTTATCCTGTTTGTTTTTTACTAAACATTATATTATGAGAATTGTGCAATATCATTAAATGGTCTGTAGGGCATAATTTTAATGGCAGCATGTATTTTATCCTATGCATATGCCATAATTTAGTTAGCTATTTTCAACGTGAAATTCAGGTTTTCTCCTTTTTCTTTTGTACATAATGTTGTGATGAATATTTTTTTATTTGTGTATATTTGTGCACCTTTCTGATTATGTCATTCATGTAAATTTCTAGGAGTGGAATCACTAGGTCAAAGAGCATGCCAGTTTTCAGGGTTTTNTGTGAAATTCAGGTTTTCTCCTTTTTCTTTTGTACATAATGTTGTGATGAATATTTTTTTAATTTGTGTATATTTGTGCACCTTTCTGATTATGTCGTTCATGTAAATTTCTAGGAGTGGAATCACTAGGTCAAAGAGCATGCCAGTTTTCAGGGTTTTTAAAGACACAATTGGCAAAACGCCCACCAGAAAAGATGAACCAATGCACACGCACACCAGCAAGTTTGTCTTCCTTCCTTCATTGTATGTCATCCGCCTGTCATTAAAGAGTTACGGCAACTCAATAGGCAAACAAAATCACATCGTTATGGGACTGGTTTGTTGCGCAAACTCGATTCACTGTCAGTACATCTATGAAACAATTTTATTATCTTTGTACTGCTGTGGACACAATGGCAATATTCATTCTTTGGGGGTATGACCACTTTTCTGACTTAGACTAACCAGATATTGAGATCTCTATGGGTTAGCTATCCAGGGGCTGGCTCTTCCAAGGGGTGAATGTTAGGTCTTTGGGGTTTGGGATTCTCTGGAAGGCTTTTCAGGATCTCCTCTGCACATTCTCTGCCACGAGAGATCTGACTCTCTCTCTCTCTCTCTCTCTCTCTCTCTCTCTCTCTCTCTCTCTCTCTGTCCCTGCTCAGTTCCCAACACTAGAATGGCCTCGCCCATCAGGCGAACTTGTTGGGTGTTTCAGTGCTAGCTACCTACAGTCTCTGGTGCCCATGCAGCCCACCAGAGACTTGTGCATCCGTGGGGTCTAGCTGGCGTTAAGGGCAAGCTGTTCCTCGGTCATCTCAGCTTGTGACTGCTTCATAGCTCTCTTCCCAGATGAGACAAGTGCAGGTGCGCATTAGAAAGCCTGTCCGCTCCCGAAGCAGAGTTCCAGGTAGGGAAGTGAACACCTGTCTGCCTTCGCTCTCAAGGGACGATCCTCTGGGAATCTGCTCTGCTATCTAGGTTGAGGAGGACTAGGGGAGTGAAGGCAACTCCCTCCCTCATCCGTGGGAGAGAGAAAGTAACCTCCAAGGACCAACACAGCCCTGTTGCCTGACCACTCCCCACTTCGATTCCTGGTCCCTCCTGCCCCCGTCCTGTCCTTTGCTTATGAAATGGGGACATGGGGCTAGGGTCTGCCTGCTCTTGCATACGTTGAGTGCTTAGCACCCGTTGTTTTGGGCCAGGAGCTGCTGATTCCAGAGCCCCCGTGGAAGCCCCACTCCGCATCCTGGTACACTTGCTTTTACTTGTGCTTCTTTGCTTAGTAGTGAGACTATACATTTTTCATATGTTTATTAATACTCTTAGTTCTCTTTTAATGAATTGCCCTGTTTATATGGCTTGTTCTTTATTCTTCTGAAGCTTTCTCCTTGTGAAGTAAACTGACCCGAGGTCTCCAGGCTGCCCCACTGGTTCTGAATTTAACACAACTGCTTTCCAATTGTATTTTCCGCCTTGAGAGTGTCCATATTAACATTCGAGATACAATGAACTAAGAAACAGGATACACAGATCCACTGTTTGATATTCAGCAGCTGGTTTATAAATTTATGCTAAATATGCACAAACAGTGATATACATATTTACACGTATGCATGAATACCTATTGTATAAAGATATGACATGATGTTCAAAATCAGTTTTTGCCTCCCACTTAATTTTTCTATAGTCTCTCAGTCATTCATTCAGCCCAATAATAGCAATGTTAATCAGAGAATCAATTTATAATCCTACCAGGTGGCAAAAGGCTTCTCCAAGTGACCTCTTGGGGATCCCTTCTGGCTATCTTCTGGAAAATAGGAGATTAAAACCATGTGTGTTCCCACAATGCTGCATTCCGAAGACGGTTTATCCCCTGGTCCTGCCCCCGTGTAAGTTATGTAAGATGACTGAAATCAACAAAGAACAATTCATGCTTTGACCGGGATGATTGTTGTTGTCGTTTGTAAGGACGGACCCACAATCGGAAGAGCAGCTCAAGTGAGCACAGGCTGGGCATGCTGTCAGGCTCACAGAGAATCCACTTCTGACTTTTCCGCAAAGGACCTAAGTGGATAAGAATTCTTGGTATTTCATGAGTCTATTAACTCTTTGGAATGGAAATAAAATGGATTTAATTTAATATCCTAAACTCTCGAGCCGTCAGAGCTGAAATCTGGGCTGCAGAACCTGGGCCTTGGGGAGGGCTGGGCGGAGGCTTCCCCAGTGTTTGAAGAATGAATGTGCGTGGCATTCTGACGTTACTATGGGGATTGCTATAGTAACAATTCTACTCACCCTTCACTTATTAAGTTATTTTGTTGCCGAACCAAAAGGTAAACCAAAAATTCAAAGAAACAATGGCTTTAAAGAGATTTTGTTGTTCCTGCAGCCCATGCCGAAAGCTTCAATCAAAGGACTTTGAGTGGAAAGGACAGCATTGGCAGATAATTTCATACAGTTGGAGGAATGAGATTCCTCAAGGTTTCCTCTGAGACTGGAAAAATAGCAGCTGATCTATGTCATAATGTGGTGTCAAATTTGAGCATTTACCAGTCCTGATACACAACCCTCTGGGACAACAGTGGAATTATTCCCCCACCCCCCACATCCCCACAGCCACCCTCTCTCTTACTCTTCTTTCTCCTCATCAGAACACAGCTCCCCGCCCCCCCCAAACAGGATGGAAAAATTAAGCTGACCAGGAAAATGACCTTAATTTTGAAGGGTTTAAAGATTTTAAGTGCAGTGACCTACCTACTGGGACCTCAGCAGTCCCGTGGTGTGCACTGCAAACAAGACACTGAGGACAGCGAGGAGGAGGAAGAAGGAGGAGGAGGAGGAGGAGGCAGCCTTGGGAATGAAATGATCTTGAGGTAGAATTTCCTGCCCTCTCTCCTCTCGTTGGACCCTTTCTTCTTGGTCCCTCGGGGAATCTCTGCTGGGGTGGGTAAATTATCCTGGAAAATGTTCACAGCCTTCCCGGAAGCCCAGAAAGCACGTATTTCGGGGTCTGCCCTCTTGTAATGGAACACTGGAGAAAGAAACTCCTTGTGGGGCAAGATTGTATAAAGGAGGGGAAATGAAAACAGAGTAGCTAGGAAAGGCAACTCTGAAAAACCAACTGGCTTTCATAGGAAATAATGGTTGAGGTGAAAAAATTCAAGCAAGTAACCACTTGGCTTGACTCGCCACCCCCGCCTAATTCTAGGAGGAAGGTTCTACTGCTTTATGCTTGTCCTTATTATGATTTAATCAATCAGTAGATTGTTTTGTAGTGAAGTCAAGCCTTGTGAACAGATGCAGCGACCAAGATGAAAACCGACGGCTAAGTGGAGATAAGACGCGTGAAGATGCAGAGAGCCACAGTTAGTCTAAGAAGGGGTTTCAGGAAACAGTAAGGAGGAGCACTGTTCTGAGTCTTTCACACATATTAATTCAACTAACTCATGCAATAGTCCTGGAAGGTAACCCCTCTCAGTAGCCTCCATTTTCGGACCAGAAGCTGAGACAGAGATGTTTTAAGTGTCTACAATAAAGCATTCTGAAAAAGGAAAACCAGGTTTTGAACCCAAGCAGCCGATTTCAGGGTCCACATTCTGATCCACGACCCTGCCCTGCTCCTTGAAGCCAGCTCATGCAAAATGGATGAGGGAAACTCCAAAGCTGCTTTCTATCAGACTGAAGGAAAAGCATGGTAAAGGAGAACTGGGGCTTGGATGGTGATGGTGTGGACGAGCAGAAGCAAACGGCCTCCCAGGGGCTGGAAAGCTGGTGGGACAGAACCCCTTGAACCTCAGATGAGGAAAAGTAGGCACAAGATGGAGCCCAGAGGGAGCTCTAAAGTACAGTGAGGTCTACAGCTCCTGTCTCCGAAAACCAAACTAAATCCTCTGGGTTCCTCTTATAGGCCTTGCTGATAGGGACAGAAGAAGACATCATTCCCTTTCTTTCCTCCTTCACAGGCCAGAAAAGTCAAGTCTTATCAAAAGAAAGAATCAAGCACTTGGGTTTTATATCGCAACCATCAGAACTGGTATGAACAGCCTAGAAATCTCCTCCTGCCAGTCAGTACTAGAAGCACATGTAAAACCTCACGTGCGAACTCCTGGCACCTTCGAAGAGAAACAGAAAACCATTTAAAAATCTCAGTCTCTGTGATACTTCAATAAAAAGTGGAAGCAGCTCCTGGCCTCATGTTTAGCCACCTCTCAGTTATTTTATTTGGATCATTTTGTGATATTTGGTCTTTAAAAGTTGCACGGCTTTCTCCACCAACGGCTTAAAAAATTAAAGCAAAGTCAGAATAGGCTTGTTTGGGGAGCTGAGGATGGAAACAGCGGCGTTAGGGCCTCTCTGTCGAGGTGGGGGTGGGGGGAGTGAGAGGAACACAGGTGCTTCCAGAAAGAATTCACGTAGGGATGGCGCATGAGGATGTGCGTGTGCTCGCGTGTGCACGCGTGTGTGCACGTGTGTGCACGTGCGTGCACGTGGGCAGCGGCAGCTGCTGCTGAGGAAGGACTAGTCTCCCTTGACTATAATTAAGCGTCCTCTAGGCTGGGGCGTTGGCTCACAAGGCACGTCTGCCCGGCTCTCAGGGCTCTACTAATCATGCGAAGTCTTCTGTGCCTCGGAGACCCCAGCTCTCCTTCCCACACGGCCAGAGCCCGGGAAGCCCCGCTTCATACTAAGTAGGAAGTTACTGATCTCCAAGGATGAGTTGATACGAGAAAAACTTAACAGCGCTTGGGAAGTCTCTAGAAGCCACATATCCAAAGGCCTGGGGGGCGGGAGGGTAGCATTAGGGAAAGGGAAACGCCGGGCAGAGAAGGAAGACAACGGAGAATTAAAACACGCTAAACGTCCTTACATTTTATAAGGTGCAAACACGAAGCCAGCTAGACTTCACCACCACATAGTAAATAAAAGACTACTAGGCAATTATATTTAAACATTACAGAGCCTCCAAAATAATTGCCGTGTTCAGGGCAGTTTTTCAATCCCCTGATAACAGTATAGTTTAATGGATAGAAACAACTATATCATTTATTCCTCTTACATAAAACGCTGCCAACCACGTAAGTACATGATCAATAATAGGGGTTTACGGTGGGTGTGCAGTCGTCCCAAGAGCTGCAGCTTCATGTGAAGTAATAAGAGGTAAAATGAGAAGCAAAAAATATAAAAAGGAAGTGCTTCAGCAGAGCAAGGACCCCAAAGGCTTCTCAATGCATTTATTTTTATGGTGCATAAGGAAGAATGTCAGAGCTAAATTTGGCACTTTTAAGGGATTTGTAAATCAGCTGTAAAATGTTACCCCTGGATTGGATTTTTCCACTTGGATATAATGGAAATGAGGATTGGAGTTGTAGGAGACGTTTGGGTAGGAGTGGGGGAGTGAGCACACTGGAGGTGAGAAAACATTTGTCTTTTGACGACTGACCATTTTCCACATACCTGGGTATTAGGAAGAGAATTTAAGTGTTGGCTTGCAGGCAGGCCTGGGCCTTTTGCAAGTATTAATTTTATGGAAAAAGATATTCCCAGGTCAGCCATTGTGTATCCTGAGGAGCATAGCTAAAATTGATTCAATAATTGACTGCTGGACTGAAAGAAAAAAAAAAAGAGGAGCTACTATTGGGGGGTCCATGAGTGGGGTCCCCTACAAGGGGCTAAGAAAGCAGAGGGGAAGAAGGTGACCCGCTCCCCCAATGTGCATCTCTCCTTCCTGGAGAGACACGAAAGCCCTTCAGAGATCATCAGTCTCCACTGACACCCTATCTCATGAGCAGACGGACTTTCCCTCCTTAATAATTCTTAATAATTGCTAACCTTCTTGTGCACCAGGCACTGCATTATCCACTTTACCAGCATGATCTCATTAAACCTTCACAATAATCCCAGGAGGTATATAGTATCATTATTCCAGATTATATGAAGAGGGAATTGATGTTTCAAGAGGCTCCACTCTGTGGCCAAGGTTACACAATGTTTTAGTGGTAGGCTGGGATCCAACTCAGCCCTCTGAACTCACAGCTTTCACTCTTAACCACCACTGCAGCCCTTCTGAGCCAATGCAATAATTGATTCCAGTTAGGTCAAAGGAGGCCAAGAGGGACCATAATGTCCGTGGATCAACCAGGGGCTGTGCTACCACAGTGCTTGCCATCAAACATTTGGAAGCTTATTTAGGAGTTAGAAATAGCTTGGGGAAAATTCATTATCCTTACTATCTAGAAGAGGAAACTAAAGCTCAGAGAGGTTGAGCCTCGCATCTAACAGATCGTTCTAAGCCAACTCAGCTTGATTCCCAACCTCTCCTACTGTGGCTCTTACAAGCTAAAGTAGCCAGCTCCGCTAACCACTGAAAGCCAATTTGCCTGAACTCAGATTTCTATTAAGGAAAGAGAAAATTTGCCTTTTTAACTTGTATTTTGGGGTGTCAGTTGAGTTACCCAATATTTCAGAGTTCTCAGTCTGGAGGGAAGGTTGATGTTCCTCTCTGCTCTGCACCTGGTCAGGCTAATGTCTTCATTGGTACTCAGAAAGAGCTCCTTTGCTCCTCACATCCCCTCTGTCTTCCCGCTGATCTGAATTCTACTCATGCATTAAAGTTCAGCTCACATCTCTCTTGGTCCATGAAGCTTTCTAGGATTTTTCTTGCCATGTTTCCTATATAATTCCCATTAGTCCCTTGACCTCCTGAAGCATGCAGTGCCTATACAAGCAACATATTGTCTGTTGTAATGCTCTGGGTTCTGACTCCTGACTCTTTCAAGAACAATGTCATAAACTTTTTAAAAAATTCCATATATTGTTTATGACAAGGTTGTGTTCACACATGGACAATTGTTGAAACGGGGTTGAATTAAGTTGTCATCCTAGGGCCCTGAACATACAAGGTATGGAAAAAAAATAAGAAGAAGGAAAACAAGAAATTGGTTAATAGAGTATACTCAGAAGAGACTACTGAAGTAGTAAAGAACATGACAGGGGTTCACTAGAGGAAAAGGGGTCAGAGAGGGTACTTGTAGATTTGCCCAATATCTTGACACAGAGTTCATCTGTATTCCTCTAGCTCAGTAGTTCTCAAACTTGAGTATGAATCATAATCATCTGTAAGACTTCTTAAGACATATCATTGCCTTCTCCCCATATCCTGTCAGAGTTCCTGATTTAGTAGGTCTGGGGTAGGGTCTGCAAATTTGCATTTCTAACAAGTCACCAAGAGATGCTGATGCTGCTGGTCCAAAGACCACGATTTGAGAACCATAATGATGCTCTACCCTGACTACACATTAGGAT
Source organism: Ailurus styani (assembly GCA_002007465.1). Taxonomy (NCBI): domain Eukaryota; kingdom Metazoa; phylum Chordata; class Mammalia; order Carnivora; family Ailuridae; genus Ailurus; species Ailurus styani. The sequence goes on along the minus strand of LNAC01000015.1, from coordinate 9,591,783 downwards.
AACCTGCAGTGGAGGTTAAATATCAGTGGCCTGTCCCACATCAGACCCATAAAATCAAAATCTCTAGGGAGTGGTCTGCCCTTGCAAGTCACTCACAGAAATCATTACACTCTTTTGTAGCTTTCTCTTTGCTCTCCTGACTCACCCCTTAAAACAGATCCTCGAGACTTCCATGGTCTTATTTTCTAGCAATGGACTTGGCAAATAGGAGTTCAGTAACTGTTTACTGAGGGAAAAGAATAAAAAAGAGCATTATGGTGGGCTGGGGTGAGGGACAGCATCATTCTGCAGAAATATGGCAACCAAGAGCCCACCCTGAGACCAAAGTAGGAGATTACCTGAAAGGCAAGGCGGCCTCCATATATGCTTATCCTGTTTTCTTTGAAAATGGCATTGTGGTCTCTACATCTAGAATTACAATCACACAGATGAATTTAATATGTGTTCTGTCTATGTTGACCAAACCAAGGATCATACAAAGTCATAGGCAAGTAGGTAATACAAATGAGCAGAGTTGGACTGATATAGAGTTCATGAAGACTGAATCAAAATGGGCATGTCCTGTCCAGAACTGAATTAAATCACTGTTAAGTTTTGAGTCAGATTCCCTGAATGTGTTACTTATATGCCCTCCTGGGAAAACAGGAAAGTAAAAATCACTGATTCTCAAATATTTATTGAGCATTTTCAAATACATTTTGAGTATTTACACTTGTTGAGTACCTATAAACACTAACTGACCATGTGCCATACATGGTGCCAGGTAAGTTCTTCTGATCTAATCAAATCAGTATGTTGGCCAGCTCTCCACAAGGCTCAAATGACACCAAGCCCAAGTCAGTTCTCTTATTGGAAAGGCATCTCCTAAGCTGCCCACTAATCAGGCCGAAGTATCATTCAGAATCTGAATCAAGATGAATCTTCTTCAGGAATCTCCTCTTTTTGACTAGCCTGGCCCTTACCTGATTACTTTTCCTTGGTATCTCCCTTAGCAATTGGTATTGAGCCCATGATCGTTGCTTTAACTCACTGATGATTGTCCCCTAGGTTCCCTCCCATTCAAATGTATCCAGTTTAATAGATCATCCATATTTCTCCAATAGCAGCGAATGCAGTGCTCCATAGTTACTCAGTAACTATTAATAAGTGCAGGTTTGTTGGGCATTCAGTTACTTTTCTTATGAGAGCCATTAGCAATACGCTGGTCACCATTCTGCTAAGCATTGTATAGTATTTGGATATGTGTCTTCCTCTGGAAGCTCACTGAAGACAGGTCCCTACATTCTGAAATTCTCTATGCTCCATTGGGATGTATCTCTTCAACCATGATTATTCCTTTTTTTATTCACGACTTCTTCCCAAATATAGTCCATGCATGAATGTATTTATTTTCCTCAAATCATTAGGATATTTTTCATAAAGATCTGCATCCTCAAAAGTGAGTATTTCCTTTGATCCAGAACAGTAAATAATGTTTCCCTAATTGATAGTCCTGCTTGGATATTTAACTTAAAATTGCTTCTATAAAATCTGCAACATATTTCTTTTATTGGGTTCTATACTGACTGCTTTTGGCTAGATTCACACCCTAAAATTCCAGTGGGTGTGAGCCAAGGCTGCATAGTTTTGTGGCTAATAATAACAATAATAATGAGCACATTTCAAAAGTGCTAATTACAAATTCAATTGGATTGTGTTCTTGTTATAAATGCTACAGGTTTTCTGCCAGGTTGGTACTTCATGACAGTATGTTTTCAAACACCTGTTTACCTTGATTATCACTAGATATATTCAAAAAGAGAAACTTTCAGAAGTTGAAACGCATATTAAATTTCATGTGTCTTTGTAAAATTTTTAATCTTTTACCCAGAGTCCCTTAGTGCATAAATTGAAACAAAATGAACAATTATCTCTACCTTATATAGACAAAGAGCATGGAAATTTCAAGAATTCTTCATTTATCCAATAGAATTCAATTGGATTGGTTGCTGGGGACGGGGGTAGGGGAATGTGAAAAAGAAAGCAGATTTACCGTGGCAATTTTCTTGTACCAATTTAATCTTTACTAAGAGACAATTATGTTTAAAATCTTTGCCCTGTATGGGAAAGTAAGACTACGAAGGTTAACATGACACAGCCCCTGCATACAACCGAGGCTTCCCTGTAGAAAATGTCATAAGGTGATAAATTCTGGAGGAGGAAGGTAAAACCAAGAGAGAAAGGCTGAATATGGACTTAAAATATCAAACAGAGGCATTAGTGATAGGATAAGATGGTGACTTTTGCTTTTTTTTTTTTTTTTAAAGATTTGAGAGAGAGAGAGAGAGAGAACAAGCAGGAAGGAGGGGCAGAAGGAGAGAAAAGCCAAGTCCCGTTGAGCAGGGAGCCCAATGTGGGGCTCGATCTCAGTAGCCTGGTATCATGACCTGAGATGAAGGCAGACACCCAACCAACTGAGCCACCCAGGCACCCCTAATTTTTGCTTTTTAAATCAGTGCTGGTGACGTGGTTAATAACAGAATCTTCCTTGGATCAGAAGGCATAAAAACACATTAATGATGAGCAGGTTTTCAACCTGTGTGCCAACATTAGAGATTCTTAGCTGTAGAAGGCAGAAAACCAGGGCTTATTTTGTTAAAAACCCATCTCAGAAGTATGATAGATACATTAGACGGTGGTTCTCAGTGCTGATTATACACTGGAATCACCTGGGGGGCTTTTACAGACTATGAAGCCCCTCCCCTTCCCCAGTGCAGGGAATCAGTGCCTCTGGGGGTGGAGACCAAGAAGTCTTTTTCAAAAGTTCCCCAGGAGATCTTGCTGTGCAGTAAGGGTTGAGAGTTACTATATTAAGAGATGGAGATATTAGATTTATTAAGAGTCTTCACAGCTCTTCATTTTTGCCAATGTTCTGAGAAAGAAATTTTTGGAGTGTGTGTGACCCACACAAAGGAGACCAGGACAGAGGTCAGTGTCGCAGCACCAGCTGTTACCCTTCAAATCTGGGTACTCCCTCTTTCCTTAGTTGCCGGGGTTATTTTCACTTTCAAAAAGCTTGGAAGGGAGGCACCTGAGTGGCTCAGTGGGTTAAGGTTTCTGCCTTCGGCTCAGGTCATGATCTCAGGGTCCTGGGATCGAGCCCCACATCGGGCCGCCTGCTCAGCAGGGAGCCTGCTTCCCCCTCTCCCTCTGCCTGCCTCTCTGCCTACTTATAATCTCTCCCTCTCTCTGTCAAATAAATAAATAAAACCTTTTTAAAAAAAAAAGCTTGGAAGGGCTCCCCGGATTTAAAGATGGAACAGTTTGAGAATCATAAATAATAATAATTACTGCAATGAATGGAAAATTATCAAATATATAAAAATCTGAGTTTATAGTATTCTCTCCTGCCTTTCCCTACTTGGACTAGAACTCGGCCTAATCAAATAGTTGATGAGGAAAATAGTTCTTCTTTATATAAAAGAATCACATGTACTAAATGGAGAAGCAAATGATAGAATTAGAAAATTGCTATTTTACACTCCTTAATGAAACCATGGATCAAGTTAACATAATTCGTGGCAGCTAAATTTTATTATTGGAAAAATTGAGAGGGAACTTTACAACCAATGGATCAGGCAGATCACATTTGTATTAGTTTCCTAGGGTTGCTGTAACAAATGACCTCAAACTTGGTGGTTTAAGACAACAGGAATTTATTCTCTCCCTGTTCTGGAGGCCGGGAGTCCAAAATCAGTTTCACTGAGTGGAAATTAAAGTGTTGGCAGCGTTATGCTCTCTCTGGAGAGGGAGAATTTGCTCCTTGCTTCTTCCATTTTTTTTTTAGAGGATTTTATTATTTATTTGCCAGAGAGAGAGAGAGAGAGAGAGCGTGAGCGCACACATGCGCACAAGTAGAGGAAGCGGCAGGCAGCGGGAGAAGCAGGCTCCTCCTTGAGCAAAGAGCCTGATCTGGACTCAATCCCTGGACCCTGGGATCATGACCTGAGCCAAAGGCAGATGCTTAATGACTGAGCCACCCAGGGTTCTGCTTCTTCTATTTTCTAGTGGCTGCTGGCACTCCTTGGTTTGTGGCTGTGTCACTTTAATCTCTGCCTCTTTAGTCACATTTCTTCTCTCTTATAAAACACATGATTGCATTTGGACCCCAAGCATATAATCCGGGATAAGATACCTATGTCAAGATTCTTAATGGAGTCATATCTGCAAAGAAACTCCCTCTTTGTGTGTGTGTGTGTGCGCACGCGCACGCACACATGAGTACCATATACGATAATATCCATAGGTTCCAGGGATTAAGACATAGATTTTTTTTTATGTTCAGTTAGCCACTGTATAGTTCATCATTAGTTTTTGATGTAGTGTTCAGACACTTCTCCAAAGAAGACATACAAATGGCTAACAGACACATGAAAAAATGGTCAACATCACTAGCCATCAGGGAAATACAAATCAAAATCACAATAAGATACCACCTTACACCAGTTAGAATGGCAAAAATTAACAAAACAGGAAACGACCAATGTTGGCGAGGATGTGGAGACATAGATACTTTTTAGGGAACAATTTTTCAGCCTACCACAACACAGAACCATTGATCAATGTTAATATTAACGAAAATGGGATACACTCTTCAATGTAGACACATATATTGTTCCTGCCCTCTCCCCAAATAACTAAATGTAATCAAGCTTCCAGATCCAACTACTGATTTTTGGGGGATGGAGGAACATATTCAAGGACACCAAAAGATATAACCAGACAAATTCAGCAATTCCTCAAGACAAAGCACCCAACTCTCAATTTCTATAATAAATGCACCAAACAAAGAAGGGAAATAATTACACATCAAAAGAGATATAAGAGCATATTTAACCATATGTGAAATTCCCAGAATCTTGTTTGGATTCTGAATTGAACAAAACAAGTATAAAAAAAAAGGCACATTTGAGACAATGGAGAAAAATTGAACACAAATTGATGATATTGACAAGTTGTTGGGTTGGGAAGGCTGATAATACTGTAGTTATGTTAAAAAAGAAGAGTTAGATATGCCTACTGAAATGTGTCCACGTGAAATGATAGTATGTCTAGATTTAGCTGTGAAAATATCTCAGCGACAAATAAATAAGAACAAGTAAAAAACAAATAAGCAATTTAAAAAAAAGTGACGGCAGGGGAAAAAATAAAAGAAGAGCAGCAGATGTTAATTGTTGAAGCTAGATGATGGGCGTGTTAGAGTCTACTAACGTAGCCTTTCTATTTTTGTGGATGTTCGAAATTTTCCAGAATAAAACATGTATATATGTGACAGTGTGGCCTGTCTCTTCAGGCCAGGTTTAAGCAACCATCCTTATGCCTAGCCTCCCTCCCTGGAGGGAGAATCTATGGTTTGGTAATATCTATAGAATGGTAATATCCACTTCACCTCTCAGACAATTGTGCAGTAGCATAGAAACAGTAAGAACCAAGTGTACACAGAAGTTATTCTTGAACCCCCCAATCTTCAGTTTGGCTTTTACAGAAAGGTATCAGCCTGGAAACACATCAATAAGCAAAGTTTTGAGGTCTGTTCAGAGATAGCATTCACCACCTCCCAGATTCTTCTAGAATGTGGCTCACTTAGGTAACTCCAAGTTAGAATGGGAAAGTGTAGAATGGGTAAAGACAGAAGGTGCATAATAGCCAAAAGGTGGAAGTAACCCAAATACCCATCAAGGGATGAAGGGCTAAACAAAATGTGATATATCTATATAATGGCATATTATTCAGCCATGGGAAGAAAAGAAGTGCTGATATATGCTATGATGTGGACAAACCTTGCAAACATTATGCCAAGGGAAAGAAGCCGAATACAAAAGGTTACAGAGTATACGCTTTCATTTATATGAAATATCCAGATTAGGTAAATCTGTGGAGCTAGAGGGCAGATTAGCAGTTGCCAGGAGCTGAGCAGTGTGACTGCTGCAGGCATATGGGGTTGTCTTTTAGGAAATGAAAGAGCTTTGGAACTGGAAGGAGGTGATGGTTGTAAAACACTGAATGTGCTGAATGTCACTGAACTGTTCACATTAAAATAGCTTATTTTTTTTAAAGATTTTATTTGTTTATTTGACAGAGAGAGACACAGCAAGAGAGAAGGAACACAAGCAGGGGGAGTGGGAGAGGGAGAAGCAGGCTTCCCACCGAGCAGGGAGCCCAATGAGGGGCTTGATCCCAGAACCCTGGGATCGTGACCCGAGCCAAAGGCAGACACTTAACAACAGAACCACCCGAGCACCCCTAAACTGGCTTATTTTATATTAGTTCAATAAGAAGTTATCTACTAAATGTAAGCAGGAAAATTACATGACTAGGTTTGTTTTTAAGAAGAGTAACTCTGAAAGCTATGTAAAAATAGATTAAAGATGGACAAGATTAAAGCAGAGGAAATACAGAAAAAAAAAATGAAGCGTTGGGTGGTTTGGATTCAACTTTCCTCCCTGAAGCCCTACATCCTGAAGCAAGCCCAAAGCAGTTAGCCCTAGTGTCTCAACTCTGAACCCATCTTGTCCCCTCTCAGCGCCCAATACCCCCAAGAATCCCACAAGTTCCCAAGCTTCTGGAAGAGTTCCATGACTAGACGTGCTAATGTCCAACATATTGCTCCAACACACAAAGATATTTCAGCAATCATGGAAGATATGGTCGTACTCTCTCCCTGCCTCCCCATCCTCTGAGAGCCTCATCCTGGAAGAAGAAGAGATGACCTACAAAGTGTAAAGACAGTAAGTAGGCTTCTGGGTCCTTGCATCTGAATTTGAATGTGAGCATTCTGTGATGTTCTCCTGAAAAACTGGTCATGTGAGGATTACATGAAATGGCAAGTGTCCAGAACAGCGTAGGCATGCATGAGTATTTTTATTAGTGTTTTGAAATCTTCCCTTGAACTTAAACTTAAACTCAGTTATAATTGTACATATATGGTAAAATGTCAAGGGAGATTACCCTCACTGGAGACTGAAGGTCTCCATGGAAATCACTGGATTCTAAGGTAAGAATGAGATCAGAACAATATGTTAGACTCCACTAAAAATGAAAAAGTTTCATAACTACAGGAAGAAATGATTTTTCAGTCACTCATATCTACTTCAGAATCAATCCCATAGACTCACCCCTTGGTCTTGGAGTGAGAGAAGGCCATATATGTGTGTGTGTGTGTGTGTGTGTGTGTATGTGTGTGTGTGTGTGTGTGTATACATATATATATATATATACATATACATATACATATGTAAATATATATAATGAAATAGCTGCTTTGTTAAAAATCAAAAACAAGCAAACAATCATATTGCACTGATACCCTGCAATCCAGGGATGATTTTTCAAAACATTTATAAAAGCAGGCAAAGGTATCCCTGGAGCAGAACACAACACATGCCAGCCATGAACAGCCAAGAACTGTGATGAGCTCAAGGTCATTATCACCAAAAGATAGTAAGGTGAAAGGGTGAAAAAAAGCCATCCTTTCCACTTTGCTAACAACCACAAGCACCCTCAACACAGTGGACGCTCACTTCCACTTTCAGTATGACCCCCTTTGCAGCCATGGTGGGAGGTATCTTTGCCTTTCCGCTAGCTGTCTCAGTGCACACCTCCAACACTTGTTGAACCCCTCTTTGAGCCACTTGGGAGACCCACCCTATGAACTAGTTCATACAAATTACTCCAACTGAAGACCAAGATTAGAGATTTAGGATTAAGGATTTTGAAATTGTTGTTTTGAAACTGCAGGGAAGAGGTTTTGCTTTTCATGAAACAAAATGATTAAAGTAGATGCACAGAATCACTGTGGTCTCAGGCAGTGTAATTAATTAGGATGCTTACCACTGCAGTGGTTGAGCTGCTTTTAAAGGTAAATCCAGAAGCGAATACTGAATTTAAAAAAAAAAACTGTTTGTTTTCACTGGCAATTTAAAATCAGGATGCTGGACAGAGTCACCCATCTATCAGTCAAGACAATCCTCAGGGAAGACAGACAAAAGACTTTCTACTCCTGCTATAATCTCTTTCCTAACCCTGAGTCCTGAGACGCTCATATGGGTTGGCACTGAATTTAAGCTCCAAATCACTCAAATCAAAAAGAGCTACTCTCAGTCTGTCATCAGAAAGCAAGCTCTCCAAGATATATTTTTATCTCAGCCTCATCTAAGTAATAACAACTCACCTGGTTGGTTTCTGCCATTTGAGTAGAGAGACACATCAAAGTGACAGGACATCACTCTCTGTGTTCCTTGTGAGGTGTGATGGAGAAGAAAAACACACCTGGGGGAACAGATTTCAAAGTATTTCCAAGACGTCTCCAGATTGGAGAGATACAGGGCGCCGTTTATACTTTTCCTTACCCGAGGCTCTTCTGAAGTTGAAACTCCTGCCTCTTCTACAGACAGTTATTTACTTATTTCTCTATTTGTTTATGTTACTGCTTTGATTTTGACTCATCTCCCTATCCTTACGGTTCTTAAAACTTGTAGCCCTAAGATGCTGGTCATTGCCTCAAACCCTGGCACCTTCGCCTTTGCTGAGCCCCCTCCCTACTGGGCTGATTGGTCTTTCTGTAGAGCCCTACCTTAGGCCACGTTTATTTCCCACACTGGGGAATGGTGGAATCCAGTGCTTGCCTAAGTAAAATAGATAGAAGAATACAGATAGATACAGGTATGAATGTAACATATATTCATTAAATATATAAATTTATATATAAAAAATCAGAATCTGTATGGAAACAGATGGATCTGTGCATCTATTATGTCACTATAATAGCTATGTCTGTATATCTACTATATATATTCACAGACCTTACAACTGTCAGGGACCTTCTAAACCATAAGTGAGGTGACTATTGAATCTAGCTGTCACCTTAAGTTTACAGATGATTTTACCATTGCTGGCATCATTTTAGTCAGCATAGATTTATTATAATTTGCATAGGTATTTCAACTTTTCCATCTTATTTTTGCTTTCTCATCATACTTGTTCTAAGACTCTTTTTTTTTTTTCTCCTTTTCTAACTTCTCTTGAAGTGACTTTAGTTTCCCTTATTCTCATGTTTTCCTCTACTGGTTTGGAAGACATATATCCTATTTCTATTATTTTAGTTATTATCTTAAATTTTCAACATGGGTCCCAACCTATTAGGGTCTAAAGTTAACTGATCTTTCTATTCTGCTATTCTTCTGACCACCTGTCCCACCTTACCTGTTATTTTGTCCAATATTTAGTTTCACCTTATTTTTATCTCCTACCAAATTATTCCTAATTATTCTTTTGTTGTTTTATTTTTATTAATGATGCATGCTTTGTGTATTATATAGTGTTGCTGTTTTATAATAGTTTTTTTTAATACAAACTCCCATATTTATATCACCTTTAAGATTTTTTTGTTAGTCTTTGGCATTTCTGTAAGATGGGTCCATGTATTTGTCTAATCCCACTTGGATCCCCTGAGCCCAACGTTTCATGTCTTCCATCAAATCTGGAAGATTCTGGGCCTTACTTCTTCACACGCTTCCTCTGCCCCCATTCTGTTCTCTCCCTCTGCTACTCTCATTAGGGACTTTTTCTCTCCTCAGTGTGTCTTAACCTCTTTTAAACATTTTCTTTGCCTTAATCTCTCTGTGCTACATTTTAGCAATCTCTTGGCTCAACTATCTGGTGTGTTTTTCACTTCAATATTTACATGTTTCAATTTTAGAAATTTACATTAGTTTTTTTCAGAGCTTGCCATTCCTTACTCATACTGTTTTATGGTTTTCTGATGTGTTCATTTCTTTCCTTAATTGTTTTTAGCATATTATTTTATAGTCTCCCTCAATAATCTATTACTTGAGGTTCTTGAGGTTTAATCCTTTAGTTTATGTGTCTGCTAGCTACCCTTCATCATGGATCATCTCTTCTGGTTTCCATAATCGTGGGCGGGGCACTCACCTGCAGCTTCTCCATCCTAGGACAACAATGATGACACTTCTTTAGGGCTTCTTGTTTGGACTGAGAACAGCTCTGCCTGTCCAGACTACTTTCAGGACTTAGCTGTGTAGTTAGAGATACATTTATAAATATTTTGTCTATCTTTCTGAATAACTTGGTGGGCTATAAAAAGAAGTAATACTAAATATTGGACAAGAACTTCTTCAGATCATCTAATTTAATTATTGCCAGAGGTTGATGTCACATCCCCAAGAATTAACATGACAAGGACAAGAAGACATGACTAGAGATCAATTAACTAATTCCGTAAGCAGAATAAAGATATTGTTGCTCCTTCTTGGGACTCTCTGTCTTCTTCCTATTCATCCTTGAGGCCTCAACTAATAGCGCTTTCTTAAGAAAACCATGAAGTTCTTGCTATGCCCACTGCTCTCTCTACTTGTCCCATCATAACCCCACCATGCTTTACTAGAATTGTTTCCCATCTGTCTTTCCAGGGAGGGGCAGAAACAGAAAATGAACAAATATCCAGTGCGAATGAGACACACAAGTGATGACAGATGCTATGCCAAAAGACATAGCCTGGTGAGGAGATGGTGAATGATACAAGGGTGAGCACCTGGAGGAAACAGGGTGGGCTGCTGACCTGGCCAGAGATCTGAGTCAGATGAGGGAACAAGCTGTGGGTGTTCGGTCAGTGATGCATGCTTTGTGTTTGGGAGAAGTGAGAGATGGGGGGAGTGGGCAATGGGGTTAGAGACACCAGGCAAGACAATATAGGGTTTTTCGGGCCATTGGAAAGACTCGGGGAATTATTATGAGTGAGGTTTGATGCCACTGGAAGGTTTTGAATGATCTTGCTTATATTTCAGAAGACTACAGCTGATGGCTTTGTTATAACAGAAACAGGAAGGCTGATCAGGAACCTAATGCAATTGTTTAAGGGGAAAGAAGGATAGTGGTTTCAGCAGAATATCCACTTTAGAGGTGGTGAGAGGTGAATGGATTCTGGACTTTGAGGGTAAAGTCAGATGGGTTTGCTGACTATATCACTCTATGACTCCCCGGTCAACTCTTTAATAGAGAGACTAGCTTTGTGTTTGTTGGCTGAACAGATGAATTAGTGGATGAATGCATAACTTTCAAGCCCTCTATGACATCATTTTCATTGATAAATAAAACCCATCAAAACACTATAAAAAACTGTACCTGTTTTTTATTGCAGTTAAAGTGGGTCTAATGTAATAAATAGTGTTAACCACACCCTCTAGCAAGTATACTAGATCTCCTGCTTTCCGGCCAGTGCTGGAGCCAATGCTTTTACGTTTTTACAAATTTTAGACCTATCGTTCATCTTCTGCTAGAATTTGTGATTGTTCTGTGTCAATTGTATGACAACCACTCAATGAGGCCATCAGCAAATTGTCTCAGTCATACATTTTTTTTCTGAAATCCTTACATTAAAAAAAAAATGTTATTAGCCAAATGAAGAACATTTTGTTTCAGAATGAACATGGATAGTTCACATCTTTCTGTCAATTTGTTTCAGGATAATATTCAATGGACTTGACTGGTAAAGGCCACTATTTAATGAAAGATAGCAAGATACAGCTTAGAAACTACTTGCCTCTTGAAACAATATGGTGACTATTTCAATGTTACTGTGGACATACCTACTATAACTTTTAACAGATTTCAATGAAATTTAAAAGTGACAGAGATGAATGTCTCAAATGAATCTGTAAATTCATTGATAATTTTCTAATCAATCCTACTTTTATTAAATTATCTTTTGAAAATTTAATTAAAATTTTAATTAATTCCCTTTATGAACTGCAATAATGTCTTCTAATTATGTGATTACACCAAGTGAAGTCTGCTGCTCACAGGACTACTGGTTAAGATGGCTCAAAGCACCAGGATACATTGTCTTTACTCTGTAATACACGTAGCGGAGAAAGTGGCCCTAGTGATTAGGATTCTTTATGCTTCATATAGTACATTAACAGTATCTAAGGTACTGATCCTCTAACAAGTGTACTGGTAGATAAGCTGTGCCAAACACACTGGTGCCAAATATGTGTGGCTTTCATGGTGGCAACTTCACAGAAGACACAACACAGCTAAAGAAAGTTTATTGAGAGGAAAACTTCAAAAAACCCCAACATCTTGGGTTGGAAGGAACTTGAAAGGCTCTCTCTTTCCAGCCCTCCATCCATTTAGACTTTACATGATTTGCTACACGAATCCCGACAACACATTTCAATTCCAGCAGTTGGCTGCGCTCTGCACTGGGGTAATTCTGGGAAAGGATAAGCAGGCTTTCTGCCCTTGGTGATCTCAGCATCTACCAGTCTCTAAGTTTTCCATGACCTTGCGTGCATTCAGTGGTTTGCTCCCCTACAGATGCCAAACAAGAGCCAGAAGATTTCCTCTCACTTAAGAAAAAGAACATTAAGGACAGGGTCCAGGTTTGGGGCTCACTCTAGGTTGAAGAGATAGAGCCGAGGATTCCAAGACCATCTCCAGCATACGTTATTAACAGAACCACGCTTCTGGGATGAGACCATATGAAAACAAATCAGCCTTCTCTTCTGTGCTTGAGCGAAATGGAGTGGCCTCTGTCAGAGTACATTTTCTTCCCTGTGCGAAACTTCTCCCACCCCGCTACTGTGAACAGAGCTCTGACACCCGTCTTCTCTCTCCCTCCCCCCCCATCACTACAGTGATGTTACCCATGGTTTCACAGCATTTAACTTTGTACTGAGAGATCACCTTTAACCAGTCTTTCATTAATGACACCAGTCACCACCTCAGCCTTTTGCTAATGACCATACTAGCTAACATTTTCCCATGCTAATCATAACATAATACTCCATCACGGAATTTCATAGGATCCCTGTCTGCAGAGGAAGGAATGGAGATCCAGAGAGGTGAAGACACTTGTCCAAGTGCCTACGATGAGTCAGGTCTGGAGCCAGAATTTACATCTCATGGTCTCCTCCCTAAACCTGGCATTTGAACAATCCCGTAGCTGCATTTGACTGCAGCAGGGGCAGTGGGGGTGGGGAGGTAGAATGGAAGCACAAGCACCTGCCCGCACACCTGGCCCAAGTTCTTGGAATTCCAGACACCCCTTAAAGCACAGGCTTATGTCAACACGAGTTTTCCAGAGGAGCTGAGGTTATCTGGGAATCTGGCTGCCAGCGCTCGTCCTCTGATCTGCCCCTGCTCCGTCCAACAACATAGACCCGATTCTCTTGCCAGCAGCCAGCAGCGCAGGACAGCCAAGACTCACAAGTGTAGGCACTGTGCAGGGTACGGGGCGCATGAATAGCACCATTCTTTGCTGGCCAACACTGGCCCCATTGTCTCAGGCAATGAATAGAGCCGTGTGGAAAAAAATTCACACACGAAGCAAAAGCAGCAAAATTTGTCTCTTTGTGATGGTTTCGAGACTGGGTGAAAAAGTCCTTCTTCACCTGGTGCTATTTTACATATTCTTTCACCGACAGAAAGCACTCCGTCGAGGGAAGAACTTTTCTCTAAAAATTAAAAAGGTGCGGGTCACAGTGCAGGTGGGAGAGCAAGGAGCCGACCTCAGCGTCAAACCGCACCCATTCAGTACAACATCATCGGGGACACGCAAAGCGAGGGCGCATTGTTCCGCCTCCGTGTCCCTCATCATCTCGATCTGTCTGAGACACGCAGCTCTTGCCTGCAATTTCTCAGAGAACAGGGGGAAAGCTAAGCATAGAGCATCAACCACTGCGTCCGGTCGGGCTCTCCTTTCAAGGCAAATAACTGGCCAACTCCCATCTCCCTCTCATAGGGTTAGGCTCAAACAGCCCCAGAACCATCCGGGGGGTGCTTTGCTCAGCTGTGGTAAGTGACAACTGGGCCATCTATATCCCTGTCTTTGTCCTGCGTGCACTAGGAGCTGAAGTCAGAGTCCACAAACCACGACAGTCGTTTAACTTCTGGGGGTGGAAAATTTATTCCTCTCGAAAGAGCAGACACTAACATAATTCTATACAGCCTTGTGTCTGTCCTCAACACAGGATCTCCTCATTCTCCAATCACCTGTAAAGTCACTATTGGAAGCAGGTGTCCCGGGATACAAATAATCCTAAATAGAGTACTAAACGAATTAGTATCTTGTATACCCTGGTGTCATACAGTTTGCTGAACCCAATTTCTCCAAAACTGATATTCTTTTTTTTTTTTTTAACTTTCAGAGGCAGCCTAAAACAGCCACAGAAGCATGTCTGGGCTTTAGATACACATTGATTTAAATCCCAGCCTACAAAGAAGGTCTGCAAGGTGACTCCATGGGCTGGGTTGTCCTGGGAAGACCCCGTTTATACTTGATGTTCTGGGGTAACTGGACTTCAAAGGGTGTCCTGTTGAAATGACAGATGATAAGGTCACCCTAGAGTCATGCCACGTTAGGCAAGCAACTTCGCTGCCGTCAGCCTTGCTTCCCTCATTTAATAAGCCAGCACAATCCCGTCTACCTCTTAGGATCAGTGTTCGTGTTAGTGTTAGCATATCTGTGCATCTCCCTGAATACTGTTGAAGGCATAGCAGGGACTAAAAAAGGATGACCATTGTTAACATTTTCTCTAGAGACAGTGCCACAGAGCACTGTTTCCAAGGGGTTGAGAAATCATGGACCACTGAAATAAAAAATTAAGAAGAAAAATTTGACAGAATGACACTGAGTCACCAAGATTTTATTTTGCCAAGTAAAGGCATTAGAGGTGGGAAAAAATGCCACTGGTTACAGACATCTTTTCATGAAAGAAAGGTTATTTTAAAAAAGGAAAGAAAATGTTAGAATAAAAGTCAGCCTATGTAATTGAGGAATTTATCCATTAGTCTTAAAAACACAATGTTACCTTTCGAAGGAGATTAGAATATGCCACCCCATAATATGCCACTTTGGCATAAGGATTCTTTTGAGCTGAAGGCAACTGAGGAAAAATTCTCTGCCTTCCCCTTAACCCTCTTAAAGAAGGATATGAGTTTTGCTCTGAGGAAGATGCCCCCACACCCCAAGCACCAAAGAGAGAAGAGAGACTCATCACTGAAGATGGGGAGTCAGCATCAAGAGGAGTTTGCATAAGCAGACCTCACTAAAATAGCCCTTACCTTCCATTAGCCTCCCTAGATAGCTCCTCGTCACTTCTCCACAATTTGTTGGCCCCCGAACCCAAGCCACTAGTCCTTTGTAAAGACGGGGACACAAGGCCCCGAGTCTGATCATTGCTTCAAATTTCACTTCTTTACTGTGAACTCCCACGCACAGAAATATTAATAAAATTTCGGTCCCTTTTCTCCTAGTAATCTTTTGTTAGTTTAATTCACAGGTCCCCAGATATAACCTAAGAGGATAGAGGAAAGGTTTTCCTCCCTGACACTTTCTGTCGTCTCTTTCAGCAGCAGCCTAGGGGGTGCTCAGAGACTAACAGGGGTCCAAAGTGCCACAACTGGGGCAACACCAGAAGCACGTGATTCCATCTGCTCTCTTGCGTGTCTGCCCCCTTAGTGAACACTGTCCTCTTTTTCCACCTGGCATTTCACTCTCAGACTTCTCAGCTATTATTTTTACTTTTATCATTTGCTAATAACTTCATGATATTAAGCATTCTTCCCTTTTTAAGCTCTGTGCTCAGTAGGCTATGGTACTTTAAAAGTAAGTGGCTGATAAGTGGCTGACACTTCATGTCTTCTTAGGTAAAACATTTAATTTGGCCGGCTTAGTTAAACAAGACTGTTACTCTAATTGGCCTATGTATTTTTTTTTTTTGGTAGGGTTTACACACTATTGGTGATTCCAATCAACGTAGGAAAAATTTAGGGTATTCGATAAAGATATAAGAAGAGTTTTTGCAGGGCGTCTGGGTGGCTCAGATGGTTAAGCATCTGCCTTTGGCTCAGGTCATGATCCCGGGTCCTTGGGATCGGGGCCCACAGGGGCAGCCTCCCTGCTCCATGGGGAGTCTGCTGCTTCTTCTCCCTCTACACCTCCCCCAACCCCTTCTCTCTCTCAAATAAATAAATAAAGTCTTAAAAAAAAAAAAGAGGTTTTACATCATGTCTGGAAAAAAGTACCTGCATCCTTCATGGATTCATTTTTAGCAGTTCCAGCATCTTGTGGACTTAGTTTGGATTCCAATCTGTATATAATACAGAAGCAAAAAGTCTTTCTTTCTCTAGCTTTCTACAAGACTCACCTTTGATCAAACTTCAGGCAAAACTGATCCAGGTAGGTGGCCTTAAGAAAGGCATGAGTAACCTCTCCAACGGGCTTTCCTATCTCCGCTCCATTTTTTCCCTGAATGCCATTTAATATCTACAATGACTTTCCTAGCATTTAACCTAATAATGCTTTCAAAGATTTAATATTACCCTCTTTTCCCTCAAATGATATTTGCATAAGCCATAATTAAGTTTTTGGAGTCCTATAAAAAAAAACCTATTGAAAGAAATAAAGCAGTGAGGCAAACATTGTAAATTGGAGTAGCTAATCACACAAAAAAATGATAATAGCTTCCAAACTATAAAGTCAAAATTTACTTACATTTCCTGAATATTATGACTATTCATATTTTAAGATCTATTTATACTGAGATATATCTTTGCTTTCTAACTTGCTCTTATTCAAAATGATCTTTAACAACGAAAATCTTGCAACCCAATATCATAATCAAGCTATTGCACTTCTAAATTGAAGCTCGGTTCTTTTGAAGCACCTCATTTTCCAACATCAGAAGATGAAAAAGCATTTCTTCTAAGATGCAAATTTTTAATTGTTTAGGAAAGCACAAGCTTCTTTGGCCCTGAATTAACAATATGAAGTGTCCTTTAACAAATATGAATCTTTGAAAAGATGCAAATTCATCATTATTACTTTATTACTTTTCCGCTCTCATTAATTTTCTATTTAACAGAAAATATTACATTTCATTGTATTACCATTTTGTCTTTTGCTTTATTACAGTCCTCAGCAACTTTACAAATTCTTTACAAAACGGAAATGTGTAATTCGAGCTGTGCCTGCGACAGAACTCACACAGTTTATAATCACACAGTTCATATCACATGAGGTTGATAAGCAAATGGCAAGAAACACTGTACATTTCAGCAACATTTACTTCGATCAGTCCTCAGTGTCTGGAATGCTTTTTGCAGGGCTTACCAAAGGTCATTAGATGTTTGAAATAAGGCGAGGTGGGTGGGCATGGGACCAGGCTAGGAGGGAAACACGTCAATAATGAAGGAAGACCACAGAGGTTGAAGCAAGATGGTTGCCCTTAGAGTTGGTCTTATTAAAGTCCTCCTAACACAATATTTTCTCAGAACTTGGGACAAAAATTGCATTAGCGGCTTCTTTTGGAAGATGACAGCTATTTTCAATATTTTATACAACAGAGTGATAAAATGACAGGAACTTTAAATTAAACCTTAGCGTGCTACCCAACTAAGCTTTGTGTGCAAAGCTAGGTTGGGAATAGCCCTGAAGACAAGACATTTTCTCTCCCTCTCTCTTTTTTTTATCAACTTAACAAATGTTTGTTTTCAATTCATTTTTGACAATGGACTTAATAAACCCTTTTACCTAGTTAAGATTTATGAAAAGTGTTTCTCCCCCCACTTATCTCATTTAGAGAATGGGTAATTTGCATAATGGTAAGACAGGGGCATTTTCATTCTTGTCTTTCAAGCACGTGCATTCTAATTTTCATGGTAATAGTAAGTGCACTTAACAACAATGGTCCATTGATCCAGTGCGGCTTCTACCTGCCCTGGAGCAACTGGGCAATTGTTAACCAGAGAAGCCACAGCACAGATAACGGAATCGACCATTAGTGGAGAAGCGCTGCCTCTAATGTTTCAATAATAATTAATATGCAGGCTAGCTAGTCCTGTCACACACCATTTCAGACTAGAATTGCATCTGTCAGTCCAAATCCTGACTCCATTCGAGACATCCAGCACCGAATCTAGTTAGACAGCTAACTGAATTAAAACAAAAATCTACAGATGCATGATAAACACGCAGGATGCTGTGTCACACATGAATGACTCCTGTACAGGCCAAATGACAGATGTATTTCCGCGACTCCAGGCCAGGCTCCAGCACAAACCACTCTTCATTTATCAATAATTGGGCCTTAATTTCATTTGGCAGCGGTGGGGCAGCAGGCTCAGCTTCCTCTCCAATAGACGAACACTAATTAGACTTTTTTGGGGGGAGGGGGAGTGGGCAACGATCTTTTGATTTTATTTCAAATTGTCAACCATAAGCAAAGTTTGAGCTCGTCCTTTGGAAGGGAAGGATCTGTTTTCCCCACGGCTCATTATTAGCGATGGTATCTTGCAATGGGAACTCTTCAATTTTTAATGTTCTATTTTGATACAGATGAGGAACATCGAAGAGGCAAATAAAAAAAAAATACGAGGATGGATTGAGCTCATCCAGCAGGTCTCTTAGAGTCCTTGCTGCTAACTCTTCTTAGTCTTTGCTGAGATTTCCTTTGATTTGTAGGTCACCATGTCTGTGTGTGAGTGCATGTGTTTGTGTGTATGACAGAGAGAGAGAGAGAGAGAAACAGAGAAAGATTCACAAACGTCATGGACAGATGGACTGGCAATGTAAGCAGGGAAATTGTAGAACAATTTTTAAAGTTGTAACTATAAAAGAAGAAAAACTATTAGGATGATTTTCATAGGCTATCATGTGACTTTTCATACCAATTTTCATGGGGTGGTTCTATTTGAGGTGAATTTATGATAAGGATTAGAAAAATGCCTGAGACTTCCCAATAGGCCAGTGTTCCCCACTACCGTCCTACCATCCAAGTAGGAAAAGCCCCCCATCAAGGGATTTCCAACCATATATTCAAGAGAACACACCAAGTCTTTACCTCGTATCATATCGACCCGCCCAAATGACAAGATGTACATGGAAATAACCGTACATTGGCCATGTTCCCCTTATATCTACATTGTGGGGATTAACATTCTACCTCTCAGTGCCCACAGCGTTCATGTTCCCCTTATATCTACATTGTGGGGATTAACATTCTCTCTCTCGGTGCTCACAGCGTTCAAGTGCTCATTTGTTCCCCTTTTTTTAAGCGAGAGGCAGATTGGCAAGGCCGATCACGGACTGTGGCTCCCCCCCAGGGGCACCCTTCTCCATTTAAGGAGTTGTTGCTAGTTGCTCATTTGCACTCAGAACTGGCTGTGCTTTTCAGGTTCTTTTGAGCTTCTTGTCTCTCCTTCCAAATGCCACCCTCCAGTGAGTGACAAGTGGGAACCCTGCTTCTCCCTCAACTTCCAAACAGGAGCTAACTGTCAGCAGGGAGCCCTGTTGATCCACTCCTGAGATTTTGCTCTTCCCTGCCACTAAGGCACTCTTCAATATCACATTTGTTATTCTTCACTGGCATAGGTGATGGCAGTGATGTTGTCCTGAGGACTGATTGCTATGCCCAGATGATATGTTGAAGTTGGCTGCCTGACCCAACATACAGCATAATTGAAGAGGACAAGGAACAGAATCCATTCCCGTTTCACCCCAGTAACTATGCCAAATTCAACAGAGAGCTCTCCATATGGTCTAACACGAGTGAGGTAATGTGTATATTATGCCATAATAAATGAAGTCTCATAGGTTTCAATGGCTCATAGTAGCTATCAGGAATCTTTCCTAGCAACTCATGGGAAACTGAGCAGCATGTCATAAATGGTAAAGCCATAAATAATTTTGCAACTCAGCCACCAGGGTTGTTGTGAAATGCTGTGTTTGCATTATCCACTCTAAACACTGACAGACATGTGAGCATGTCTGCCATTTTGTAAGCAGGCTCCCCTGCAGAACACAGGAGCAGTGAAGGATTGGCATTTTAACTGGGAAAGAGCTGAAATCTTAAGGAGTTTAGAAGACTATGGTCTCTATATTGTGCTATTTTTAATCTCACAGAAGCAGGATGTTTAAAGACTGTTGGCCCTTGTACTTCTTAGGAGGTATCTAATGAGAAAGATAAAATAGAGTGCTCATGGGGGATATAGAGTACTCATGGGGGATATTGTACTATTACCTAAAACATTCATTGACCCTTTCCTGTAGGAGGGTTCTGCTTCCCTACTCCACTGACATTAAGTTTCACCATGTGACCTGGCCAGTGAAGTGTGAGTGAAAATGTCTCATGTCAATTCTCAGCATGAGCTTTGAGAGCCATCATATGATTCTGCCATGTTGTCTTTCCCTCTGCCATGAGGCCAGTACTATCCCACATAGGGGCTGCTCCATGAGTCGGAGTGCTGGAGTGAGGACCTGTGGAGCAGAGGCACAACCAACCTGTGATAAACACGGACCATGAGCAGAATTAAACTACTGTTGTTGTCAGCCACAAAGATTTGGGGATAATTTATTACTGCAGAATAATTTACTTTAAGATGGCTGATATAGATCATAGCACATGTTTAAGATAATATGGACTATTTAATTCTAATTACTTTAACATTAACATTTAACATTGGCAACCCATGAACCTGAACAAATGGTGATAAGAGGATTGGTTTTCAGTAATGTATATATACTAGTTTCTGCTGCCGTTGACCCTTCTCTTCTACTTGTACATGATTCCTTGGGTTGACCTACATCAGTCTGCAACCAGCATGAGTCTGCCATTACTCTTGCATGAAAAGCTGCTGGTGCATCCTGTTCTCTTACTTGTCTGACCCCCTACTGTCTAGCAGTTTTGCTCCCTTCTGATCCCCTTAAGAAAAGAATTCAGAGACCTTATGCAGTATTTCAAGGTTTGCTGATCTACGCAAGTGTACAGTAGTGCATGGTAGTATATGGTGATAACATGATCATATTGAGCTCACTATCTGTCACTCCCAAAAGGGATCAAATTAGTTGTATCAAAACCTTCCTGGAAAAGGCAAGCCTGGGGATACTGTACTTGGGCAGAGGGTCCTAGAACCTAGACTGAAGTCAAGGCTGGGACAGACTTGGCCAGAGGTCTGGTCTATCAGGGGTAGGTAGAGCCATGGTCTCTGGAGATAGAGCTAGGGAGTTGACACTTGAGTGGCCACATTGAGCAGAGAGATGGAGTTCAGGCTTAAAAAAGAAATGAGACCAGAGTCTGGGAGGAGGTTGGGAAAGGGAGGGAACTGTGAGAGGTTCCCAGGGGCTCTCCAGCTGGGCCCCAGGGTCTGTAATGTGCTCTTGGTTTTGCCCTTGGGTATGGAGGTTTCTGTTAACAACACAAAAAAGTTCAGACCCTCATCAGCTCACTGTGTTGACAGGTATACAGGAGCAAAATTGGGTTCAGTCTTTGTCCCAGTGAGTATATTTGTGGTCAGCCTCCAAAAAGGTGAGCCTGGAAAGCAGAACCCCAGAGCTGGGTGTATCCTCCAACTCTCCACAAGGGGTCTAATCTCTTCCTCCAGGAGCTCCTAGAAACTTATCACTATTTGCCATTTCATGGATCAGGGCCTATTTTTCACACAGCAAGGCAAAGAAAATAAGGACAATATAAACTAAGTTTTTCCTAAAACTCACCTAATTGCTTTGTGTATCAAAATTTATGCACTGCTTTTTGGTCTTTAAATTTACCTTTCTTTTAAGTACTAGTGGTAATAATATTTGGTCATTTTTTTCTACTTTAATATCCTTATTTGGTAAAATGAAAAAGTAGCAACCCTAAGTCATTCTGATGTTTTTTCTTTATTTTTTCAATGATCCAAGATTCATTGTTTATGCACCACACCAAGTGCTCCATGCAATACATGCCCTCCTTAATACCCACCACCAGGCTCACTCATCCCCCTTCCCCCTGCCTTCATAACCCTCAGTTTGTTTCTCAGAATCCACAGCCCCTCATGGTTTGCCTCCCCTTCCAATTTACCCCAATACACTTTTCCTTTCCTTCTTCTAATGTGCTCCATTTTATTCCTTATGTTCCACAAGTAAATGAAAACATATGATAATTGACTCTCTGCTTGACTTATTTCACTCAGCATAATCTCCTCCAGACCCATCCATGTTGATACAAAAGTTCGGTATTCATCCTTTCTTATGGCTGAGTAATATTCCATTGTATATATGGACCACATCTTCTTTATCCATTCATCAGCTGAAGGGCATTTCAGCTCTTTCCACGGTTTGGCGATTGTGGACATTGCTGCTATGAACATTGGGGTACATATGGCCNACCATTCATCAGCTGAAGGGCATTTCGGCTCTTTCCACGGTTTGGCGATTGTGGACATTGCTGCTATGAACATTGGGGTACATATGGCCCTTCTTTTCACTACATCTGTATCTTTGGGGTAAATACCTAGTAGTGTAATTGCAGGGTCATAGGGTAGTTCCATTTTTAATTTTTTGAGGAATCTCCACACTGTTTTCCAAAGTGGATGCACCAACATGCATTCCTACCAACAGTGAAAGAGAATTCCCCTTTCTCCACATCCTCTCCAACACTTGTTGTTTCCTGTCCTGTTGATTTTGGCCATTCTAACTGGGGTAAGATGGTATCTCAATCTGGTTTTGATTTGAGTTTTCCTGATGGCTAGTGATGATGAACATTTTTTCATGTGTCTGTTGGCCATTTGTATGTCTTCTTTGGAGAAGTGTCTGTTCATGCCTTCTGCCCATTTTTTGACATGATTATCTGTTTTTTGGGCATCAAGCTTGAGAAGTTCTTTAAAGATCTTGGATATCAGCCCTTTGTAGTGTCATTTGTGAATATCTTCTCCCATCCCATGAGTTACCTCTTTGTTTTGTTGACTGTTTCCTTTGCTGTGCAGAGCTTTTTATCTTGATGAAGTCCCAAAAGCCATCCCGATCAAAATCCACCAGCATTTTTCAAAGTGCTGGAACAAACAATCCTAAAATTTGCATGGAACCAGAAAAGACCCTGAATCACTAAGGAATGTTGAAAAAGAAAAAAAAAGCTGGGGGCATCACGTTGACTGATTTCAAGCTTTACTACAAAGCTGTGATCACCAAGACAGCATGGTACTTGCACAAAAACAGACACATAGACCAATGGAACAGAGTGGAGAGTCTAGATATGGACCCTCAACTCTATGGTCAAATAATCTTCAACAAAGCAGGAAAAAATATCCAGTGGAAAAAAAGACAGTCTCTTCAATAAATGGTGCTGGGAAAATTGGACAGCTATGTATAGAAGAATGAAACTCAACCATTCTCTCACACCACACACTAAGATAAACTCGAAATGGATGAAAGACCACAATGTGAGGCAGGGATTTATCAAAATCCTAGAGAAGAACATAGTCAGTAACCTCTTCGACATTGGGCACAGCAACTTCTTTCAAGACACGTCTCCAAAGGCAAAGGAAACAAGAGCGAAAATGAACTTTTGGGAATTCATCAGTCTGATGTTTTCTTGAAAGTTTACTGGCATGTGAAATCCCAAGTCCAGGAGTTACTGATCCACGCTCACAAAGTTTTAGCTGGGTCATTTTCCTGGCCATAGGACAACAAAAGTATAAATCTGATGACATTGGGAGAACCCAGGAAATAAAAAGGCTAGTCCTTCTTCTGGTCCCCTTCCTGCTGCTAAAATTCCATTGTTGGGAAATTCTGAACAGAGGCTGAACCTCATTTTATCTGGGGTTTTCAAGGACTCTGAGAAAGCATATATTTTCCCTGGTAGACTCTGCAAATTGTCTTAGACTTTTCTAATGAAAAGATAAATTTATAGAGGGCACTGAACTCTGCGAAAAGCAGAAGTCCTAAATTTTGGGGGCCACTTTACCTTTATCAAAAGTAAACCATTCTGTGCAAGGCTGAAGACTGTATTTGTCTGTTGTTAGTCTCCTCATTTTATCCCCATGCCCCTTTCTGGACAGAGTTTATTCCAAGGCTCCCAGGGACCCTCACTTTCTACATCTCCTTAGGAATATCTGTGCTGGTTAGGATTCTTTGTTGCTAGTGTAGGGGAAGAAGCATAATTTTCCTTCCACCCTTCTGAGTTCTAAGCTGAAGACCCTATAATAAAAGACAGATTAACAAGAGAAAAAGTTTGGGGCGCCTGGGTGGCTCAGTGGGTTAAAGCCCCTGCTTTCGGCTCAGGTCATGATCTCAGGGTCCTGGGATCGAGGCCCACATCGGGCTCTCTGCTCCGCAGGGAGCCTGCTTCCTCCTCTCTCTCTGCCTGCCTCTCTGCCTACTTGTAATCTCTCTCCCTGTATCAAATAAATAAATAAAATCTTAAAAAAAAAAAAACAAGAGAAAAAGTTTGTTAATATGTGTACCTCATGTAGATATGGGAGATATGTAGGGAAAAATGAGTAACTCTCAAGGTAGCTTAGAATTGAGACTTAAACATCACCTTAATAAGGAAAGAAGAGGGAAAATGTAGGCCTCTATTGGGGAGTAAATGATTTTAAGGGAGGATGGATGGGTCCTTAGAAGAATAGATGGGAAGTATGATAGTTTGTGATGAAGTGTGTGTGGGTGTGGTGTCCACTTTTAGTCTCCTTCCCTGTAATGAGTCAGTCTTCCTTGGTTGGTGAAACTCCTAGGGAAAGAATTACGACAACTGAGTTCCTTTTGGAGGATCTGTCTTTAAGAAGATGAAGGGAGTTCAGAGAAAGCCTCTCACTGCATTTGCTGGGTTTCATTTCAAGTGCCTACAGGTCAAAATAATCAATATACCAAAGCAGCATATTTTGGGTTGGCACGTCCTGCTACCCTTCTCTAGCAGCAGAAACAACTGTGGTTATCTTCAATGAAAACAATTTATTGGAAGAATATCTTATCCTTGGAAGAGTAGGACACCCTTTTAACAACTACCCTTAGGATAGCAACTAAAACCAAAAGCTGTGTAGAGAAAATAGGTCTTGGAAAGATATGAGTACCTCTAGGAGTCTAAATGTCTTTTCAGCATGCCAGCATTGGGATGAATCAATCCCCAATCATTTGTCATTCTTATTATTGCAATTATCATTATCATCATCAATGTCCTCATGGTCTCAATATTTGAATTCCAAGACAGTTTATTATCCTGGCTCATGTCCTATAGTCATCCTGGGCCTGAGAAGGGTGAGATTTCATCAGGACTGCAGGCAATGGAAAAGGGCAAATTCCTCAAAGGAAGGCTGAGGGGCTGTGACCAGAAGGTAAACAGTGGATTCTGGATGGGTAGATCAACAGTTGTCCACTTTAATCTCCAAAGAGAACTTTCTTCTCTGCATTCCATGTTTAAGACCTCAGACATCCACCCCAAATCAAAAACTGATCAAACTATGTTAGCTAGAAACTCATAAACTTTTAAACTCACAGACCTGAGGGGAACTTCTATTTTAGCAAGAATAACATCTTTTAATGACTTAAAAATCATTTCCAAGTAGCAAAATTTGACTCTGCCTATGAATAAGGCCAACGTTGCATGTCAGGTAGATCTTCCTTGGGTTTACCATCAGGGAATTTAATAAATCAGATCGATGACCTTAATGTTAAACTTTGAATGTTAATAGGGGAAAAAAATGCTAGCTTCTAATCATATCACCACTCCCAAGTCATTTACCAGGCTAAGCATTTTAACTAGCCAAATAACTGTGGGTGAGGCTCATTAGGGCTTTTACCACTTGAGTTAGAGACACCAAAGAAGAAAAATGTTCTTTGAAGACTCTCTACTGATAGTTAATTGTTTAAGACAATATTCTGAGTGTCATAAGTCTTTCGTGAAAGCTAACATAGCTTTATATTTCTTATGACTGAATGTTCTACAAATTATCCTCTATATCCTACATCAACTTATGCCAGCAAATCTGGTAATAAATATAACTTTAACAGAGGATTTCTGGAAGACACATAACTCTGGTATTGAAAGAGTCTATTCCATCTCATTTAGGTTTTGATTATTTAAGAATATTTGGATTTCACATTATTTTATAAATTTTGTGCACTGCCACTGAAAAAATCTTAATGAGTTTTTAGTGCCATAGGCCTTTATTGTCTTTTTATTTGTACACATGGCCAATTTAATTTTCAGCATACTAGAAAAAAAATTTTTTTTTCTCTTTGTAAGGGGGAAAACACCTTGCTAGAATTGGATGCATGGCTTTTACAAAAGGGAGTAGGTACTTTGTTCAAATGTATTAGAGTAGAATATGTAATAGATGAATAGCTCTGTATTTTCCAGCAAATTTTTTCATACTCACCATTTTTCATACAGGTAACATGAAAGTTAAATAGAAGTTAAACACATAGTGATAACCTTCACCTTCTACACCCCTGATAATCATCTGCTGTCTCTTCTATTGATTATCTTGCCAGCCTGTCAGCTCTTGGATGCCTTGTGCAAAAGAAGAACATTCTGACAGTCAGAAAGCAGGTAGGAAGGTAGAGGATATGGGATGTTAGCAGGATGTTAGCCTGTCGCCTAATAACCAACTAAATTCCTCTTAGTACTGATATCAGGGTGTGTGGTTTGAGCTTAGAATGAGTTACTTACAGTCTGCCCAGAAATATGGAATCATAGGGAAAAAATGACACATATTAAATGAACCCAAAGATTTCCAAAGTACTCTGTCTTGGAATTACAAAGGAATGGGAGAGAAAGGGTGCTGAATCTTTGCAAAGTTGAAGGCCTATAGACTTCTACTATTTTCTCTTCCTACCCCATTCCCTTAGTTATTATGGTGTTTCAAAGAGCAGTACTTTTACCTGAGATTTGAGAGGGCAAACTCAAGTCAGTCCCAGTTATGACCTGGCCCTGTGGGAGGCACTAAGTGAATGACCCAAATTCTCTCAGTCTGAGCTTCCTTGCAGAGAAATTGTAGGGATTAAGTGAAATAATATATCAAAAGTGTTACCATCTAATGAGAACCTATATGTCTTAGGCACTTTACATGTACTCAATCCAGATAGAATCTAAAAAAGCTATCATAATCACCATTTCATGTTGGGGATACTACAATTCAGAGAAGCTGACTAATTTGGAAATGAGCTCAAATCTCTGGACTCTAAAACCTACATATTTCTTTATGAATTACAGGTCATGTGTGCTTATAAAGATTTAGAACTAGTCTGTTCAAGCGTTGTGAACCCATACCGAAATTGGGAGTGTCTACAAAAAATGTTCAAATTCAATGTTGTATGATAAGAAGAAAATCATGAAGGAGGTACACATGTTACCATATTATATTATGAATTACATTGGTAGACTCTGCATTCACATGGGCTCTGCTATGAAGCTATTGGAGGGACCGTGCTACCTTTTCAGTGTCTAACACCATTACTGAATTCAATCATGAGACTAGATACCACTTAAGAGTTAAATATACAATAATTTAATAATACAATTTCAGACTCCAAAATGTAAATCATGAAAGCAAATTGGAATCCCAGAAAATTAGATCACCTATAAGCATTTCAGAAATATTTCCCATTTACTACTTCTAGCAGCAGTACTAATATCACTTTAGGATAAGGTATATTCTAAGATGCTTTGGAGTACCCTGGAGTATTATTCAAGAAGAGAAACAGGCTGGTATACAGGGAAGTCTATTGAACTTGAACTCAGGAGATCCAGTCCCTGCTCTCTCATGACTGAGTTTTCTGACTTCAGACAAGTCAAATCTTCTCTGGACCTTAGTGTCCTTATTTGCCAAGTGGATCCAGGCACTGAAGATCTCTTCTAGATCTGAGACTGTATGATCTGCAATAGCTAAGGATCATGATAAGGTAGGTCATGTGGTTATTTTTCCAACTGTGTAGGCAAGAATGTACCTCATTCTTAACCATCAAAGACAAATATGGAAGGAGAGAAGCATTCTCTCTGCTGCTCATTTGCAAGTACTTGTTTGTCCACTGCCTCTATAACGCGTCACAGGGCTCAGCACATATGAGGCACCCCATAAATGGTCATCGAGAGCTGCAGCTGCTACTAAACACAATGATGACAAGGAAGATGACAATCATGATGGTGACGGTCATGATGATGGACTGATGCAGTGAGGCAAGGAAGCCTAATGAGAATGTTTCTTGCATGTCATACTTTTTCTCCCCTTTATTTCCTCTAAGTTCATTTTCCCTGGCTAATAAGGGTCCAAAGCAATGGAAATCAAGAGATTCTGTACGGACTCCAGAAAGGCAGCCATAAACTTGAAAGGTTTTATCTTTCTTCTTACAGCTCTGAAGTGTGGCTCCTTGGGTTGGAGGAGGTGAGTGCCATGGGTTAAACAGTGTCATTCTGAATTATCTCAGTAAGATAGTTTTTGTTTGTTTTGTGGGGAGAATTGTATCTCAAGAAGTCATAATCCTCTGTGAAAAGTTTCTTTTCTAAAAACTTAGTTTTCATTCTTGGGAGATTTGTATTTATTCTTTTCCAAACATTCAGTTTTCGGTAGATAATGAAAGGCTTCAGGTTGGACCTGAAAGCATATCTTTACCATTTGGTGTTATGGTGGAGGCACTGTCCATGCCAAGACACAACCTGGACACAACCCTTATTGTTCTGCTGAAGTCCTTGTGTAGTGTTCTGGAAACCTGAATAGCCTAGATTTGGGGTTACATAGTGATGTAATATATTGTCACATGCCAGTGGGTTGTGCTAAAGGAAAACGCAGCAGGCCAAAATGAATTAATTAGTTAGTAAATAAATTAATAAAAAAAACCCAAAATAGTAAAAAAAAAAAAACCAGACTACTAAAAGCATTTCTTGGGGATCCTTAGAAACACATGGATCAGTGATCCTAGACACACTTCAGTGAAGTATGTTGAAAGTTCAGTCTAATTTGGTTTGGGGTATTTAAAGAAGTATGACCTCATAAGACATGTGCAACAGGTAGGTAATATTAGGAATCAGTTACTTTCTGTCAGCATGGGTAAAATTAACAACATAGGAAACAACAGATGTTGGCAAGGATGTGGAGAAAGGGGAACCCTCTTGCACTGTTGGTGGGAATGCAAACTGGTGAAGCCACTCTAGAAACAGTATGGAGGTTCTTCAAAAAGTTAATAGAACTCCCCTATAACCCAGCAATTGCACTACTATGTATTTACCCAAAAGATACAAAAGGACTGACTTGAAAGGGTACAGGCACTCCAGTGTTTATAACAGTATTATTAACAACAGCAAAATTATGGAAAGAACCCCAATGTCCATCAACTGATGAATGGATGAAGAAGATGTGTATATATATGCAATGGAATGTTAGTCATAAAAAAGAATGAATTCTTGCAATTTTTAATGATGTGGACACGTAGAGTATACCATGCTAAGCAAAATAAGTCAGTCAGAAAAAGACAAATACCATATGAATTCATTCATATGTGCAATTTAAGAAACAAAACAGGTGAGCATAGGGGAAGGACGGGGAAAAAAGAAGAGAGAGAGAGAAAGAGGGAGGAAAACCATAAGACTATTAACTAAAGAGAACAAATTGAAGGTTACCAGAGGGGAGGTGGGTGGAGGATGGGCTAAATGGGTGATGAGTGTTAAGGAGGGTACTTGTGATGAGCACTGAGTGTCATATGTAAGTGATGAATCACTAAATCCCACTCCTGAAAATATATTACACTACATGTTAGCTAACTAGAATTTAAATAAAAACTTGAAACAACAACAAAAAAAACACATACCTGAAAAAAAGAAATCTCTCCGATCTTAAGGTTGAGATGCAAAGGTTTGAGATCATTTTTTGTATTTCAAATAAATCAAGTTAAGGATTAGAAAACATTTCTTAACTCACTTGAATCCCACCCTATTTGTTCTTTGCTTCCATTTATCAACTCCAGGAAATATTTGTCATAAGTCTTGTCATCTGTTTGCTGCCAAATTGCTTTGCCTTGTTACCTAGAGCAATGATTGTGAGCAGTCTCTGTGGTTTTGAAGTAAACTATATTTATAGTAAAAATAACATGTATTTTTGCATAATTGTCTCTTAAGTCATTGTTGGGCCAATTTTCAACATTCTCATAGATATTAAGACAGAGCACATGGCATAGTTTTTAACACTGAACTATATTTTATTAGAAAATTTCCACTCTCTCAAACATTCTTAAAATAATAAGATTATAAGCAATTGACCAAATAGTGAAAAGGCTGAGTCTGAAAACCAAGTCTCCTGCATTTCCAGTCTTGAGGCTGGCTTCCACTTATGTAATATATTCATAATAAACACATTAAAGACATAAATTAGAAAATGTTCATTAGAATGGATGGTGACAACAATATTGCCTGGAATACAAATTGTCTAATCTCTTGCCCTATAAACCCTAGCTCTCTATTCTGGTTAGGAAAAAAGTCCTTACCTGTGTTCTTACTGGTTTATATTTCCTTATTAATGCTGAGAAGTTGTTCCCTTCTTATGTAACCATTAGGTAACGTGCTTAGTGAAAGAGCATTTGCAAATTCTCCTTTATTCACAGGTTTTCCTCCCCATACCTAATTTTTCAAACTGATTACAAATGAAAACCAACTTAAGACATTCATTCTTAAATGTCATTATGTCTTAAGACATTATATGTCTTGAGACATTCATGCCTTAAGAGTGTTTAAAGAAAAGAGGAATCAACATTTTGGGGGGCAAACTTACAATGTGCCAGGTATCATTTCAATCATACAGATATCATTTCAATAAATTATGCTCCTTGAATGAAAGAACAATGGCAGCAGGCAGCATCTGTGATGTGTAATGATTCCAATGCTCTTGTTCTCAATGCTTTCTCCTTTGCAGTACCCCAAGACAACCAGATTCAAGATTCTTTTCAATTTATATTCTGCTGATGTAAGTGCAAAAGAAAAACTTCAACTGACAAACCAAACGTTTTATTCCTAAGTCCAAATATGTTAGAGCAAACATACCAAGGAAGAGTCTCTGAAAAAGGATTTTCTCCTCAAAATGGGAAAATAGGTTTTTGTATCCAGACACATTCAAAGCTGGTGGTTCTTACACTGAAGTGGAAGGATTTCAACTTAGAACCTGGAGTTGCTAACATGATTCTGTTGTGTTTTTAAAAGGGTTTTAAAAGAAACTCATCAAGTTTCTTTGATAGCAACAATGTGGTTTGACAGAATTTTGAAGAATTCCATGTAAATTAATCAAATCCATATGGAATAAATCATCAGAAAATACAATCGAGATTAAATAATTGGTTTGAACCAAGTAAAAATGTTTGGAAAAACACCCAGAATAATTTCTTCAAGTTCTAAGTCCAGCTTTGAGAACTTAAAATCACATTCGAAATTTTATAAAAGTCCTTAAAATTGGTTCATAGTCCTCCCCAAAATTCTATATGCTTTCTTTAGCACAATTTTAGCCTTCCATCATCTTGAACAGAATTCTACTCAATAAATAATCAATAAAGTCAAGTTTGCCACAGAAGTTGCTTTTATAAAGTGGGCTTCCAGGAAACTGACACATTTCTGTGTTCACATTTTAAACTGATACACGTCAGGGAAGAATGCTTGACAAAATCCTCTCAACCTTCCTCATGCTATATGCAAAAATAAACTTAAAAATTAATTTTGTACCTACATGTAAGAGTGAAAACTATAAAATTCCCAGAAAAGAATATAGAAGCAATCCTTTCTGACCCTGGAGCAAGCAATGCTGTCTTTGGTACAGCAGCCAAAGCATAAGCAACAAAAAAAAATAGATTAATTGATATATCGATATTTGCAAATCATGACTTATAAGGGTCTTATGTCCAGAATATATAAACACTCAACAGTAAAAAGAAAACTTAATTTTAAAAAATAGGCCAAGAATTTAAATAGATGTTTCTCCAAAGAAGATATACAAATGCCTAAGAAGCAGATGAAAAGATGCGCAACATCATTAGTCACTTGATTAGGGAAATGCACATCAAAACCACAATAAGATACCACATCAACCCTATCAGAATGTCTACCATCAGAAAGACAGATAATAAGTGTCAGTGAGGATATGGGGAAATTGGAACCCTCACACACTGCAGGTGGGCATGGAAAATGGTACAGCCACTTTGGAAAATAATCTGGCAGTTTCTTAAAATGTTAAACATAGAATTACCATATGCCCCAGCAATTCCACTCCTAAGTATATACCCAAGAGAACTGAAAACATATGTCCAGACAAAAACCTGTATGTGAATATTCACAGTAATATTATTCATAATAGCCAAAAATTGGAAACAACCCAAATGTTCATCAATTGTGAGTGGATAAACAAAATGCTATAGATCTCTATAATGTAATATTACTTACCAATAAAATGGAATGAACAATTGATACCTGCTACAACATGGATGGACTCTGAATGCATCTCGCTAAGTGAAGGAAGCCTGTCACGTACTGAATGATTCAATTCCATGTATTGGAAATACTCAGAAAGACAAATCCATAGAAACAGAAAGTACATTAATGGTGGTAGGGGAGGTTGGGGAGTGATTGCAAATGGTCAGAAGGTGCTGAACACAATTTGAAATTAGACAGTGATGATCATATATATTATATATTTAATATCATATTAAATATACTAAAAATAATGAATTATATCCTTTAAAAGGGTGACTTTTATGGCATGAGAGTTTCATTTCCAAAAAGCTATTATTTCTTAAAAGACCCTTTTGAAATAAACAGTTCTTTCTATACTGTACATCACTGAGGGTAGTGGGTCCACAGTTTTATGCAAATAGCAGCTTTTTACAGCATTGCCTCCTAGGACAATAAATCGGTTAATTCAGGGCAGAGGGAAGGTGTTTAGTCAGTCAAGCATGATGCATGGCATTAAAATCATCAACTCATGGATCAAATGTTCATCTTCTAATTGGTTGTCATTGTACTGTAGAGACATCATCTTTATTTTAAAGTCTACAGAAAGCCTCTATTATTAACATCTGTGGGACACTAGTGAATGCCTCTGGTACAGCTATTTCCAAGTAGCCCCCAGAGAAGCCAAATCAGATAAAGATCAACTTCAATTACACTGCACTGGATATAGTTTACCCCCCTCTCAGCTTTAGTTCTCTTTACATCATTTTACCATGCAGAGAATTCTACATGCAATCACTGAATTAAAAAGTGAGACTAAATCAGAGCAATAATTTATACAGTTTTGGGGAAAACTTTTGTAATTATAATCAGCCTTAAATGAAAATGGCTATTTTTACTTTGGACATTATTTTTGACATTTCATAAAATATTTCTTAAACTTTGAGGAAAACATAAAGAAAATGAATTTTCATCCAACCCTATTATTCTAAGACTCTGTAATTTTATGTATATTGTGATAAGAAGCTGCTCTATAGTCAGTCATGTGGAGAAGACAGATGTACCTGGATATATGGCCTCTTTAATCAAGGAACTTAATATACAGTTCCAAAAACAAGGCTACAGCATGTGAAACCGTAGGACATTGTGTAACTAGATGCTGAAATGACCAATTTCATCCAAACTTCTTTGAAAACATTAGCCAGCAATCTGTAATGGAATAAATTGAGTCCATCATTATCCATGAAGACATCATCCTTTGAATACGTCTCCAGAATATGAAGTTAGTGGGTGACTTTTCACTCATCAAAACAGGGATGTGAGTGTTAAAGAAAGCCATAGGCACTCTTAGGTCATCTATATGAGTCAGGAATGCAGATGGATAGTAAAATTGGTTGGGTTATTAACACAATGCACCTGCCTTTCTGTTTAATAACCTGTTGTTTGAGCTCATGATGACCTAATGATGATCTATATAGCCCCCAAAGAACCAAAGACGTTTTCTAAGTCTCAACTACAGGAAGTGGGAAACATTGGTAAAGATTATTCAAAGAGAAGTGCCCAATAATGAGGAATCCTACATTTTCCCCAGCAGCAACATGTTAAAGGCTCTCACTTCCTACTGATGATTGCTGCTCAAATGTTTCCTTGAGGTAATTCCTTGAAAGTGTATGCACGTGGCCAGTCTCCAAGGCTAACACATACACATGATTGGAACTGGGAAGCATACGGAACAGATCTGAGGTCATTAGAAGCTAAAAATACTGAACCCTCACACTTGCCCTGGAGCCAGTGTTCTCTAACAGAAGTGTCAAAGGGATTGTAATAAAATGAGTCAAACAGCCCGTCTACTCATTAGTACCATGAGCTTTATAGATACCAAAAAACAAGAATGATGGCTTCATGCACCATACTTTCATAAGGGAAGGGGCTTCATTTATTCAGTCTTTTGTTTATTCCACAAACATTTATCAAATCCCTTCTGTGTGCCAGAATCTATGCTAGGCAATGGGGATGTAAAGATGAATGAGACATTTCCAGCCTCTGGAGGTTTGCAGATGAGCAAGGAAGACAGACATGGGAATAATCATTAGTTACAGTACATTGTCAGAAGGGCTCTAATAAAGATGTGTGGAAGTGGTTTGGAGGACACAGCGTCTTACACTACTGGAGGTTATGGTGGTTTTCCCCGAAAAAATAGTGCTCTGATGCAGTTTTGAAGGAAAATCTGGAAACTGCCAGGCAATGGGAGGAGGAGACTACAGGTTCATGCACAAAAGCATGTAGACAAGAAAGGGCATGAATAGAAACCAAAGGTACCGGGGGAGGGGGGAATAATACAGATTAGATTGGGGAAGGTAAAAGAGAGTCAGATTGAAAAGTACCTTGACTTTTCCCAAAGAATTGAAACTTAATTTTGAAATCAGTGGAATGCTATTCAAGGACACTTAACAGAAGAAAGACACAACGAAGGATTTTCGCCTTTTATTTAGCGTCATTTTGTTTTTTAATATCTACCCAGATGACTTGTGGGATGGGTGAGGATAACATCAGAGGTGAGCAAAAATGATGATAAGAGACGTAATGAAGAGAGTTCTGGACATCAGGGGGAGGGTAGTGAGAACAATAATGAGGTCATGAGAAAAGGAAAGGAAAGAATTGGTTA
Organism: Ailurus styani; assembly: GCA_002007465.1. Taxonomy (NCBI): domain Eukaryota; kingdom Metazoa; phylum Chordata; class Mammalia; order Carnivora; family Ailuridae; genus Ailurus; species Ailurus styani. The sequence goes on along the minus strand of LNAC01000015.1, from coordinate 9,556,890 downwards.
TGTTCGAGAGATATTTGGAAGTGAAGAGACAAGGCCACAGAAATAAAGGAGAGGAAGGAAATAAGTATGATTCCCAGAGTTTCCCTAATGAAGAAGTGAGTAAAGGAAAATGCTTTGGGGGGAAAATCAGTTCCATTGTTGATACATTTGAGGTAAACAATAAGCAACTGGAAGCACGATTCTAGATTTAAGAAAGGTTATCTCACTAGAAATACGTGTGTTGAGACCTGTTGGCATGTTTAAGATATTGGAGAAAACGAAGAATCTCGGGGTCTGTTAAGGATAGACAAGCACTGAGGAATATCCAAGTGTAAGGGGAAGACAGGGAGAGAGGAGCCTGTGAAGGAGGTTGGAAAGATATGATCAGAGAGTTTCAACAGAAGCAGAAAAGAGCACTGAAGAGAAGCAAGAGAGAGTGGTGCCCTCAAAGCCAAGAGAATAGAGTGCCAAGTAGTACCAATGAGTGCTACCTACTCTTTAAGATCATGGGAAACTCAACCATGTAAAGAGACAGAAAGATAAGGGGATGGGTTTTTTTGGTTGGTTTGTTATCGGAAGAGAATTTTGTGTTTACAAACTGGGAGGAAGAGGTCAAAGGAAATGGGAGAGGTTGAAGACACTATGTAGTTGAGAAGAAAAGTTACATAAATCACATATTCTTGGAGAGCACCACAAAGTAAGTCAATATAATGGGTGTTGTATGAATTGTATAGATGAAGAAGAAGATTACCATGGCCTGCAGTCATCAGACAAGGTTTCAGGAAAGACCTAAAGCAGAGACAACCCTACTTAGGATGGACTCTGGTCCCCTCTTCTCTCTCCAAGTTAAGTGGCTTAACTTGGTAATCATGCTTCGTGTTCCATGGATTGGTCCTCCCTTCTTATTTACTATTATATACACATGATAATAGTACTGCCTATGACAAAGGCTTATTGTTAGGATGAAATGACCAAAACCAAGAACTGTGGCAGTTAGAATATAAAGCCTGCTGGTTTTATTGCTAAGCCTCTAATCAAGGTCTGTTTTGTAAACCGTCAAGTTCACAGAAAGACTGCCATCCACCTTATATTCTCTGTGAAAATTTCTATGATGTATTATTGTATGTGTTGGGAAATGTAGAGATGCTCTCCTCAAGGCTATTTTAAAAATTGTTCTTATAACATGGTTCATCAGGTATTAAACTAGGTAGAATAAATATAAGGAGTTTTTCTCGCATAGAGTTTCTCTTCCACTGGCTGTCAACTTGTTGAAGAACATCATAAATCACCCTGACAGCTATAGTGGCTGGGCCAGAGTTGTTCTGCCAAAATGGAGAGTTAGAAATTTGTTTATAATTCACAAAATATTCTCTCATTTCTATTTCTGATAGTAATTGTACCCAGATTTGCTAATGACACATACATCCAAGGAATGAGGAAGTAAGGAAGAAGGAGGTTATGTGGGCAAAGGTATATAATCCTTTTCTGAATGTTGATGGGGTTAGATACATTAATAGGAGGTACCAATGAGGTCATGAACAGTCCCTGCTAAATAGGATTGATACTACAATTATTGATAGTAACTGATATTATGGTACAGCTTTGATATTACATTATATGACATTTGTATACATGACAACTCTTATAATTCCCATGTCAAACTTGTATTAGGTATTTTTCCCTGTGATACAAAAGTAGATACTGAGAGTATCGAAGGTTCCATAGCTAAGCAGTGGACCTGGACTTGGACCCCAGCCTTAGGACTCAACCCTACGTCTACTCTTTGGATCATATCACAGCTATTGCTTCCTTAACCAGTGTGTGCATGAAGAATACTTTCCTCTGTCATAGTTGCTCCCAGAGCATATATGCTGTAGCCCTCACTGTGTTCAGATACTAATAATAGCTCACAGTGACTGAGAACTTAAGATGTACCAGGCTCTGCTCTAAGCTCTTTATGGTAAATCTCTGTAGTAAAAACTACTATAATCCCCATATTAGGGATGATAAAAAATCTAGGCATTGAAAGGTTAAGGAACTTTCCCAAGATCACATACCTAGTAAGTGGTGGGGGTAATGGATGCTAGGCTTTGTGCCAAATGCCTCTACATGGATTATTTCATTCAATTTTCAACATAATCCATATTAGTACCCTGTTAGGTATTAACATCCTCCAATTTTTATACATGCAAAAGATGGAGATAAATAACAGAGCCAAAATCAAGTCAATTTCACATAAGATTCTGTAATCATGGAATTAATAAAAAATACCCAAACAGGTAGCTTACACAGTATAATTAGGATATTGGAGGCATTTCTACATAATGAATGCATTAGCTCATTGAATCTTACACAGTTAATTTCGCAAACATTTCTTTGAAATTTAATTTATTTTGGAGTGCTCTTTCTGTGAAGTGTAAGTAATTCCTTTATTGTTAACATACTATATGGATTATTCTTGATGTAGGAGTTAGTTTTATCAACTTACGTTGCATTGTTAAAACACAAGGCCCTTAAAGATGTCTGGTCCTGGCTTTTTGCTGCTATATCCAGCAGATTCTTCTGTTTCTACTCTCTACCTTTCAGATGCAGACTGCTAGTTATCGTTCATAAGTCTGCAATGGAGTTGAAAATCATTAAAATATTTCAGAATTGTGATTACAATATAAACAAATGCCTAATAAAGCTTGGGAACATACCCATAAATAGAATATTTTTTAATACCCACAATTAACTACTAGTAAAATTACAAACAAGATGTCTGCGGAAGATAAGAGGAAATTTTAAAATGTTTATACTGAAAGAGAGAAAGCAGTGAAACCTGAATATCAGAAATCATTCATGCATTTAACATATATTGGTTGAGCACCCCCAAAGACAAAGACATTCTCATGGGGGCAAACATACCAATAAAGTCAACACTTGAAAACGGTTTGAATTTCCTTATTAAAGACATAATATTCATACTGTAATATAAAAAAAACTCAATGATATTCTACCAAAGACACATACAAAGTACCTTGGAAATTTTGAAAATTAAAGGAAGGTTTCAACCAAAGGCTAAGAAAAAGGAAATCAGAGAGAAATGTCAGTATTAGATGAAGTAGAACAGTCCCTAAATAGAAATAAGAGGGTAACTTTATATTGGTAGAAAATATAATTTACATAGCAGATATGAGAGTTATAAACCATTACATATCAGATAATACCGTATCAGGAAGCATGAGTGAAATACGACTGTCTTCCGCCTTCTTACCCCTTCACACCATTTGTACATAGCAGTAAAATAGAAATCCGCCTTGAGGCAAGATCCGTGAGTGTGGCAGCTTGTGTTAGAGAATGAGGACAGTGTCCCATGTGAGTGGCAAAGCCCAGGAAGACCTGCTGTATCCATCCTCCTTTAACTCAGGCTTCCTGACTATCCTGATGTTGCTTCAAACAAGCAAAAGAATCCTAGCCCATTCCTACAAAGGCTGCTTAAAGGAACAGTCTTCAGGAAATCAAACTATAGAGATGCACACACATCTAAAAATCACCTAACATTTGGGAAAGGTAACACAAAGAAAGATACACTAAACACAATGCACAGAAGAATTTACAATGGGGACGCCTGGGTGGTTCAGTTGGTTAAGCCTCTGACTCTGGATTTTGGCTCAGGATATCTCAGGTCATGGGATTGGGCTCCACATTCAGCAGGGAGTCTGCTTGAGATTCTCTCTCTTCTCCCTCTGCCCCCCGCCCTGCCACCACTCATGTGTGCTTTCTTTCTCTCTAAAATAAATAAATAAATAAAAATTTAAAATAAGAATTCACAAATTTTAAAAAAAGAAAACAAAATTAAGAAAGAACCAGTACTGGACCTTTATATATTATCTTCAGAAGGGCAGAAAAAGTATCATGTCTATAAGAAAGAACGGTCTAGATATTATGGGAATTAAAAACTTGATTGCTGAAATTTAAATTCAATTCATGAACAAAACAGAACAAAGTATACTGCTGAAGAATTAATGAGAGAGTTAGAAAATTGAAATGAAGATTTCACTAAATATAGTACAAGAGGGAAAAAAATCAAGGGCAGAAAGACTAAGAGACATATATGTCTTCTACATATATAGAAGTTTAACATTTATCCAATAGGAAATCCAGAAAGAGAGAATAGCAAGAATAAAAAAGTACATTATTAAGCAAATAAAAATAGATAACTTTCCAGAATGTAAGGAATATTTGAGTTCTTAGATTGAAAGTCTCTACCAAATGTTTAGCAGAATGAATTAAAAGCAAACAAAACTTGCAAACCTAGTCACAATGTAGTGAATTCAGAACAGTCAAGAGAAAGTCTAAAAAGCTTCTCAAAAGAAAAAAAAAATATCCACAGCACAACAAAAATCTGACTTTCATTTGCAGTACCAGATGCCAGAAGGAAGTGGGGGAAAGCTCTTCCAGAATGGCAGAGTAAAGACGTCTAAAAATCCACCCCTTTATAAAGGCAATGAAAACACTGGGGAAAAAAAACTGTCAAAATCAACTTTTTCAGAAATTTGGATATTGACCAACATTGAGGAGTGTTAATTTTTTTTTTAATGGCTAAATCTCAGTAATAACAGTACATTTGTTTTTCTATGCTGATGTAACAAATTACCATAAATTTAGAGGATTAAAACAACAAAAATTTATTATTTTACACTTTTGTAGGTTCAAAGTCTGATACAGGTCTCAGTGGGCTAAAATCAAGGTGTCAGTGGGGCTGCATTCCTTTCTGGAGGCTCTAAAGGAGTATCTGTTTCTTTGCTTTTTCCAACCCACATTCCTTGGCTCATGGCCCCCATTCTATCTTCAAAACCAGCCACACTGCATCTTTCTGACCCTTCTTTCATGGTCGTATCTCCCTCTGATGACAGGTGGGAAAAAGTCTTTGCTTTTAAGAACTCATGTACTTACATTTGGCCCAACTGGATAACTCAGGATAATTTCCCCATCTCAGGGTCCATAATCTTAATCCTATCTGCAAAGTCCCTTTTGCCATAGAAAGTAACATATTCATAAGATTCGGGAATTGGAACATGAGCATTTTGACAGGGACCTTACTCTGCTTAGCACAAACTTCATTTTGTGATGTTTTAACTTGCCCTACTTCCATCCCCTTCTTTCCAGATCCAAGGTAGACTTGATAATGACCAACTATTATAGCTATAACAGCCAGCACCTTAGCAGTAACTGAGGGTCGGAAAAATGGGTTTGGAGCTTCCCCAAAAGCTTATCCCCTGATATTTGTCACTGCTTGGTCTGGCAACTACCTAGAAACACCCTATTCTGAGGGCTTGTCTGTATTTGACCTAGTTCTGATCTCCCTTAGTGAGAACAACTCGATCCCTCGGGTATTTGTCAAAAACAAGCAGCTGCCTCAGGCAGCATAACAGCTGGGGAAAATAAGAGGCTGACCCAAAAAAATGTGAAAGGAAAATATGGGGAATAAGATGTTCTTACAGAACCTTGAAAAGTTCCAGTATATTCCTGAGACTCTAGAAAGCCCCACATAGGTGCAGGCCTGTGTGAATGCTCAAGGAAGACTTGACAGGACTCTAAGCTCTCCTTTTAGGCTAACCTTGATGCTCTGTACAAGCAGGAAGTGAAGGCTAAGGCAGAGTTGTAAACTGTCAGAGAACTGAAGGCATGTCCCAACACGCAGAATCCATTGGCAAAGGCAGGGGGAGTTCTTGGTCGAAGACGCTTAAAAATTTTTCTGTCTCATCTTTAGCTGACCACTAAACCAACTAATCATTAGCTGACCACTAATTCTCTAGCAGGGAATTAGTCCATGAAACTCACTGAAAACCAAGACCAGTTACAACAACAGTACACCTGGGGTGGGGTTCAGGGGGAGACGAAGATGGGGGGAGATTTTCAGGAGATCTACTTCAAATTACCTAAAGTGTCCATTTCCCAAGAATAAAACCTACAAGACACACACAAAAATAAGAAAGTGTGGCCTTTCCCACAGCATTTGTTCAAAACAGAATGTAGGTTGCCATTCCCTTTCCAATGGATGGTGCTCTTTGAAGCCACCAAAGTTTCTTTATCAATATCTTTTATGCTATGTGAAGGTTTTATCCATGTGAGGGGTGGCCCTAACATGTGAAGGTCTGTGGTTTCAGCTGAAGATGGAGTCAATGTAAGAACAGTGCATTCTGGGACTGTAACATGGTAGACAATTGTTGAATTTGGCACCTGTACCCTTGTTTCCTTTTGGAGAATCACCATTCCCCCATGATGTGGCATCTTTTGACAGTCAATGGAAGTTCCTTACTCTTCCCTTGGTCAAGGATTCCAGTCTCTTTCTCAAACTCTACCCATCCCTTGGCAGCCAATGTAAAGCTATCATTGGAAGCTGCTACAGTGGTCTCCACATTTGCCTGGCTCCTGGCTTTTCCAGAGCCTGCTTCTCCATACTGAGCTTATCTTTATCTAAATTGTTGGTATTTTGTCCATCATGGGATTTTTTTAAAAAATTATTTTCTTAAAAATTGAATTAAAATATTACTTATCTTGATTACTGAGATTTTTAGCACCACCTTAAATTTGGCTTCCAAAGAAACTGCTTCACTCACCTCAGCCCAGTCCTGCCTGGCCTCATGTCCAGCCTTTCCTTTGAGCCTGTGAATGAATGTTTCTGCTTAAAATATCAGAATTTGGAAACCAAAGAACCCTGGCTTATCCAAGGAAATGGAAATATAAAAAACTAGAAAATACATCAAAAAAATTGCTCGACATCTCAGGAAGAAAACTATAAAAACTAATAATTGTCACTATCAAAATTTTAGAAAGAATCAACTGTGAAACTATTTGAAGTTCCTCCCCAAATATAATGAAAGGTCCATATGTAAGCATCTATACATAAGCAGTAAGCAATTTTTATAAGCAATGGAAAAACAATGTACAATTTATTATCACAATAGAATTTTAAAATAACTGGAAATAAATCTAGTAAGCAGTATGCAGGGCTATATGAAGAGAAATATAAGCACTTATTACAGGAACTTGAAAATGGCCTGAGTGAAGGAACAGCCCCTCTTTGGCCTTGACTAGAAGACACAGTCTTATAAAGAGATCAATTTTCCCCATACTAACATGAAAGTACAAAACAATCCCAATCAAAATCTGCCCCACCCCCACCAAATAGTTGTAAAGAACCTCTACAGTCTAATTTGGGGAAGAAAATACAAGATTGGCTGTGAAATTTTTGAGAAATAACAATTAAAAGGGATATTTAATATTAGTTGTCAGAATATGATATACAGTAATGTGACTGCAGTTTTAAATTACACTTACTTTTATAATAGATAATTATTTTAATTGTTACAAATAACTAATTATTTTAATCATTAATTTGGTAATTAGTACAATGTCACATTAATATAGGAATAAACAAACAGATCTTGGAGGAAGTAAAAGTCTAAGACTATATGTGTGTATATACACATTCACACACACACACACACACACACACACACACAAGCACACTCAATTTTTAGTACGTCATACTGGAGACACTTCCTGAGGGGGACACACTACTCACTTTTGGAACCGAGACAAGTGGATACTTAGAAAGAATAAACAAAACTAGAATTTTTTCTCACACCACACAGAAAAGTTAGGTTATACATAGCTTAAATCCAGGAACATTTTTAACCTATAAAATTATGAAATAGAGAGCTGGAGAAAAATCGGGAAACAAAAATTAAAATTATGACAGATTTTACCATATGAAAATGAGTTAACTGCTTTACTGGGAAAGATGGTAAAACAATATTAAAAGACAAGGAAGAGATTAAGAGACAATATCTGCAAAATATGTAACAGATGAAGGCTTAATATATGCAATGTACAAAGAGATAATAAAATAAGCCCCACTTAAAATTAAGAATTGAAAAAGAGGCAATTCAAAGAAAAGAAGTGCAAATGGTCACATACATCAGAAAATATGTTCCACTTCCCTAGTAATTAGGGAAATATGAATTAAAACAACATTGAGATTGTATTTTTTCACCAGACTGGCAAATATTTTAAATTTCCATAACATCCAGTGTGAGAAAATAGAATTTCTTATTCCTGTTAATAGGAGTGTAAATTGCCACAGTCTTATTCAAGGACAATTTGGCAGAAACTATCAAAATTAAAATTATGAATTCTCTTTTACCCACATTCTAGGAGCTTATCCCAAAGAAATACTTGCAAATAAGCACAAAGATATCTTCACAGATTTATTTTGGTATCATTTTTTATCATAGTAAAATTTTTTAATTGATTTTTTTATCATAGTAAAATTTTTTAATTGACCCAAGTAACCTTCCAGAGAGGAATTTACTGGCATGAAGTTTTCCCATTTCATTCCACTTTAAAAAATGAGAATACAGTCATGCACCTATGCATTTAAAACAATAAGCAATACAAGGTGATAGTGGTAATGAAAAATGAGTATGTTCTGTGACCCACCATGTTTTTTGATGAGGAAATTAATCCATATGAACGTCTTCAGTTGAATGCAGTCATAATTTAAAAAATCATTAAAATAATAATTAAAATCAGGAATTTTAGGAGCTTAAAATCATTCCAAAGTTTGCCTGGCATATAAACAGCAATAACAGTTAAGAAACTTTTGACAAAGCTAAGAATTTACCCACCAGAGTCTGAAGTATATTATAAAATTATGTAAGTATAGAACATGCCATTTAAAAAAAAATTTACAAGCACATTAACAAAACAAAGTAGAAATTGGGGTGAAAACCTTGATGGAACACCAGCTCCAAGAGGACAATGGGTGAATCCAGAGGAAAAGGGATGTATAAAATTGACAAGTAATATGGAATTTGGTTAGATATTTGTAGGATGGTTTATGTGAGATCTAGTTTAGATATCTGTATTGCCCACAATTCATTAAAATAAACTCCTGATAGATTTAAAAAGATGAAAACTTTCAAACTATAGAAAACCTAAAAAAAAACAGAGATGAATATCTAAAAAATTTCTAGAAGGTAAGAATTTTCTAAGCATTTGATCAGTAGGAAAAAAAAATCACCAAGGAAAAGATCAATAATATGATTACTATAAAATCATACTTCTATATCCCAAAACATAACTAAAATGGACAGAAAAGCAATAAAGTAGAAAAATTGTTTGTAGCAAACATGTTGAATCAATGCTTGACCTTTTATGTAAATAAAAAGAGCTCATATAAATTGATAAGAAAGCAGATCCTTAAATAAAATTGGGCAAAGAACTAAAAGAGATCATTTACAAAGCGGGATGGCAACTGGTAAGAAAAGAAAAAAAATCAAAGGAATGCAAAGTAAATCAACATTTCAATTATATTTTTGCCTATCTTATTAGATAAAAGTCACTGGGCTATTTATTAATTAAAGAACTACCTCATCCTAGACAGTAGAGTGACAATTTTAGAAATCAATTTGGCATTTTGCATCAGAAGCCAATATGAGTTCCCACATTGGAATTTCCTTCTGGGAAACCTTCCTAAGGAAATAATTCTTAATACAGATATCAAAGCTGTATGCACAATGAATTCATGACATCATTATTTATGATAGCAAAATTTTGAGATAATTTTGGAAAATTTGGAATAATTCCACAATAATGGAATAATTACGCAAATTATAACACCTGTACTCAGTGCAATATGCAGATACTGACAGTGATTTTTATGAAGTTCGTACTGAAGGATAAAATGTTGACTCTAAAATATTAAATAAAAAATCCAGAACTTCTACAGGTGATATAGTCCCCACTATGCATAAAATACAAAATACAAAACATATATAAAGACTGAAAAGAAATACACCAAAGATTAAATGACTTGATATGAGTGATGAGTTCTGGGTATTGCAGCTCTTTTTAAATTTGTTCTATATTTTCCAAACTTTCTGAAATAAATGTTTATAAAAACAAAACTTTATTTTGTGAAACTGTTTGGAAAAATTTAATGGCACATTCTGCAACATAAGCTGCCCATGCACAGGGCTCGGGGGATGCTAATTAGAAAATGATGAGTTAATTAAAGTTGTATGCTTAGTCTCCATGGCAAGGATTTCCTTTAATCCAGCAGTGGTTTTCTCTCCATTTGCAGAATGCGGTTTCTGGATGAAAAACTGAGAACAGACTGACCCTCTGGCCACAGCTATTCACGTCAGAGACGTACAGTTGCAGGTGCGTGCTGTTTGGTTGGGTTTGCCAAGTCAAAATAGCTGTGCTTCCCACTGTGGTGAGAGTTTCCAACTTCAGACAGGGCAGGAGAAACTCTAAACTGTTTGCCCTTTGCAGATGTATTGAAATACTACTGAAATTTACTGGTTTTCCCTGATGTTTTTTCCATGCTTTTATCACTACCCTGAAAATAAACAAGGAGGAGAAGGCTAGCATACCAAATGTGCTCTCAGTTACTAGGCAAAAGGATGTTTTCCTGAGTAGCACTGGTGCCTCAGTGCTCCTGGCTTGACATGAGAGCAAATAAAGAGAACTATAAAAGCCATGTTTTTCCCCTCCAGAACTTGATTATAGACTTGAATGAGATAGTAGGACTGGTACCAAAGCCATCGTATAGGAAGTAGGAACACTGGTTCACAGGGAGCAGCTGGAAGCCAGGGAAAACTTGGGACATAATCCCAGCCCAGCTCTTCCAGGGCTGGAGATGCGGGGAATGGGGCTCAACAAACATTTTGTTCCCTAGTTCAGTTTCTTCTCTCCCAATCCCCACCAAGGTGGTTGAGCATTAATTACTTATTGCTAATTAGACCACGAAGCTGACGAAGCACCGCTGTCTATGGTAGTAGATAGAGAAATCCCTTCATGAATTCTTACAGTTCTCCGTGAGGATCAAAGAACCCATCCTGGGACTGTCTCCTCATTGGCACAGTTGTCTCCATGTCAATACCTCCCACACCCCCACAATCATGTGCACCCCAGTCAGTCTCTATGTCCTTCAGCAATTTTCACCCATAGAGAATCCAGAGTCTAGGACACAGAGGTAAGCAAGAATATCTCCAAAGCATCCCAAAATAACTTGAAGAAAAAAATTCTAAATGTGTATATCTGGTAGTCATGGGTTTAGCCCTTCAGAAAACCTTCTGAATAGCTGTCTGCTCTTAGGAGTGGGGGCATTTGGGGCCATTTTTGGAGTAGAAAGGGGCTGGGGAAGACCCCACCACCACCCCACCAATCTTAGGACTCACCAAGATGTTGAAGAGCTATCACAAGATACCTGGTTGTGGTATTTCCCAAGTACCTCAGAACTCATGCTCTACAATAAACAGGAAACAACAGCTGACTTGATTTTGATAATAAAATGAGCAGGGAGAATAAGATTAACAAGCACAATACCCTAACGAAGGAATCAGAGTTAGGAAATCACTGGAGTCTCTTCGAATGCAATTAAAACCCCTGAGTTTTGTCTTTTAGGAGGCATTCACCATTCCTTTAAAACCTGTCTTGATGGTTAAAGCATATCTCGGTCAAGAGACTGAAGAAAGGGGGCGCCTGTTGAGTCCCCGGATCACCCATTAATGAGGGACTGCTGTGTGCGCACAAGCATGCGCGTTTCTTGGTCTTGCTTTAGACCTTTTTCTTGGAAGACTTTTGCCCGATATCGGGCGTGTTACTGGCCAGGTTACATTGTTGTTCCCAGCTGTGGGCTTTAGTGATACTGAAGAAACTTCAGCTCCCAAATAATAACAAATGAAGCCAGTTTGATGATCCACAGTCTCTAGGCACCTTCAAGTAGCTCTCTGAACCCAGAACAATGTAGAAACTTCAACTTCAGTAACTCCGAGCCACAATTCACAAGACATGTCTACATTGGTTATTATTCCTGTAATTCATCCCACAGTCAGATTGGCATTCTTTCCAGGATCTGTGGTGGGTGTACACCTCATACTGAAATACGAGTCCTGGGACAAACTAGCCAGTGACCCAGATCCTGGGGAACAGCCAGGACACGTGAGGTGCTGACCATGAGCTGCTGCTGGGCTGGGTGCTGAGGAATGTAAAACAAGCGGAAAGGAGGAAGGATGGATGTAGGCTCTTGCTTTCAAATAATTTGTGACCATGTTATATGGCTCATAAATTAAATAAAAGAAAGATTTCACTGAATTATTATTTAACTATTCAATTTATTATGTGATTCCTCAATAAAATTAAATCTAGATCATCAATTATGTGCGATCAAGAAACGAATGTTTATGGTATAATCGAGGTTGCAAGCACTAGAGAAAACAGGTCATCACATTGTCTTTACGGTGACATTGGAGACGATGGGGTAGGCAAAACTACGGTATTCACATATTAGCTGACTTAATTGTCATGGTAACACCACCAATCTGTTATGATTAGAATCTACATTTTGTCATCAAGGAAGCTGAACTACAAGGAAGTACTTTGCTCACACGGCTGGCAAGTAGCAGGTTCCAGAATTTGAACCCAGACAATCTGGCTTCAGAGATTGTGTTCTTAACCTCAGTGCTACACTGTCTCATTGAGAAATGAGGTTGGATGATACAAGTCTCAAGGTCATGGGCTGTGCTTCCTTGTGGCTCATAGACTGTGTGGTCCACGCAAATATCTATGATGTGGGTGCTATTTTTTCTTTTCTTCCCAAACTGTTTAAAAATGGAAATATTATTCACCTACCATAAAATTTACCCTTTTGAAAAGTACACACTTCAGTAGTTTTTAATATATTCACAGATTGTGCAACCATCACCATACTACTGTTTAATTCCGGAACATATGTATCACCCTAAAAAGAAACCCTGGACCCATCAGCTGTCACTCCCATCCCCTCCAGACCCAGGCAACCACTAATCTACTATCTATCTCTATAGATTTGCCAATTCTGGATATTTCATATAAATGAAATCACACAGTACACAGCCTTCTGTGTCCAGCTTTTTTCACTTAGCATAATGTTTTCAAGATTCATTCATGCTGAGCATTTGTCAGTACGTTATTCTTTTTCTTTATTACTGAATAATAGTCTATTGTATGGACATATCACATTTTGTTTATCCATTCGTCTCTTATGGACATTTGGGTTGTGTCCACTCAGGGGTTGCCGTAAATAATGCTGCTATGACTATTTGTGTACAAGTTTTTATGTGAACATACGTTTTCACTGCTCTTGGGTATGTACCTCTGAGTGGAATTGCTGGGCTGTAGGGTAACTTAGTTTAACTTTTGGAGAGGGAATGCTATTTTAAAAGTTAACTTAGAATATGTTCAAATTCACTTTTTGCAAGTAAATTAGACACAACCTTCGATGCTTTAAAGTTAGTTTTTAGATGATTTGCTAAATACTACACAAGTGCTTACAGGGCACCAGTTCAAAGAAGAAACTGCCAAGAGGAGAACGGAATCGTCAAGGGGAGGTGTTCCTATGATGCCTGCTAATGTCTCAGCAGAAGAGTTAGCATGGAGATCCAACAGAATCGAGCAAAACCAGCTGCCTATTCTGGACTCTCTTTGGCGAGGAATACCAAAGAGGCTGAAATGTCTGAACTTAGGGCTGGTTAGACAGCTTCGTTAAAAGGTGCTGTGGATTCTATACCACTCGAAGGAGTTGTGCTTTCCATTTTTTTTTTTTTACCTTGATCTAAATTAAAGAAAACAGAGGGGCAAAAGGATTGTAGGGGCCTGGAGTTTTTCTGTTGTCAGGAATGGTTTTCCCATTGTTTACTTTCAAAGGTAATTTCCTTTGCCTAGGCTAGCTTGGATATTTTCTTGTCGGAAGTTTTATAAAAATGTAATAGTGGCCTGTCTACCCTCATACAGATGGTAGGGATGATCATCTATCTTTCCAAACCAACTCAAATGATTCCATCAAGTGAACAATCTGAGCATGGAGGGAGGGTTGTGGCATCTCTTGAACTCACACGTTTCCAAAGAAGGCAGTCACTGTCTTCATGTCCTCTGCACTTTTTCCTTCAATAGGCTCAGTTCTTGAAAGGATAAACTCCTGAAATCCCTGGGTCTATTTATTCCACTGGGGTGAGAGGGGCAGAATTTACCTATTGTCAGATTATTTGTTTTCAGCAAACTCTGCTGCTACCAGAAATCTGTACCATGTGATTTGAGAGAAGAGAAGATTCCTTCTGCAATATGTTTCCCTTATTAGCTGTCTGCCAGGGCTATTACAGGGAGAGAAAACGGAAAACTTCAATCTGTGACCATATGTCCAATGTATGTCCCTCTCTTTGGCTCCCAGGGAATATTCTGTTTAATTTCCCAACTGGGGGACTTTGGTACATTTTCTTTTCTTGACCACTGTTTCTGAATTGACAAATTCTTATAAAGTACCTGTTTTGAAACGGAGAGACTGTATGGCATAAGGGGTAAGGGTTTGGCTTTGAAGTCTGGGAGAACTGGATTTGAAAGCTGACTGCCATTCAATAGTACCGTGTGCTCACACCCACTCACTTACTCATTATTATCTTTCAGAAAGTCACTTAACCTCTTTGAGTCTGGACTGAATGAAATGATCAATGTTCAACTCCCCTAACAGTGGAGCCCACGCAGAGTGAAAGCTCAATACAGAGAGAGAGACTCCTTTTTACGAGCTTATGACTGTGTGATAAGGGGCATAACCACAGTCGGGACAAGTTGCCGAGGTAACACACATGAGGCCACCGCCAACCTTCCTTCCTTCTCTCTGGGCCTTTCTGCTTTCTTTCCACTTCTTCTCCTGCCGTCAAGCTTTTGTGCCTGCTCAGCCACACACGCTGCTCTAAGTATTGTCACTCATCTCCTTGAACATGTCTGGTCTGATTCTAACAGCCCTCCAGCTCCACAGTTAGCACCCCCAGCTCGCCCAGCGGTGAGGAGAACGAAGCCACAGCTGTCGAAGGCCCTGTTCACTCCAGGGCTATTTTCAGAGTTAAGGAAGGGCCCCTCTGGTCTCTCCCTCCTGGCATTGGGCACTCGGTACTCGCCGTGCCAGCTCCGGGGCCCGTGGCGCTGGCTTGCTGGGGTAGAGCCCACATGAGCTCATGGTCTGGAGCTGAGCGGCAGCCGCACTTCATCTGACTGATTTGCTCCTGAGCGCTAGAAAGCTCGACTAGCTCAGCAGCTCTTTATGACATCTGGCACATGCAGCAAATTCCTTCCAGCTCAGCTCGTGGAGCTGGGCTCCGTCCTGCCTTAAAACCAGCCCCAGCTCCTCAATTACCTTCTGCCCTTCTTCATGCCCTGCCAATTCCTCTTTGCTGGAATCTGGATGAGGCTGCTGCCTATGCCAAGGCTGAGGATCATTTGGGAGGACTTATGGGCCTTTTCCTTGTAAAGATGGCGCTTGGATCTTGGCCGATGGAAGCATCATTCAGATAGTGCTCATTATAAGTAGAAGATTATAAGGGAAGAAGATGGTAATCTTTGGAGGAAATCTTCCCATGAGTCTGACATGTCTGGAAAAAGGGGACAGAGCTGTCCACCCTCTGAGTTCGGGGGAGCCGGTGCCCAGATGAAGAGGACACAAGGCACGGGTTGGAAGGAATTCTTTCTTCCCAGGAGAACTAAGGAAGTGCGCTCACCTTCCAGTGAGTGAGGCTACTTCTTGCTCAACTCTGGGCATCGTCTCACTCAGGAAAGGGCATTTTCTTTCATTCCTGAACTCGGCGAACTGGGCTCCTTGGGAAAGCCACTCCTACAGGACAACTTACTTCCCCTTCTCTGTAGCAGAGGGAACCACCACAAGTCGAATGCAGTGAAAAATAAACTGTGAAATTGCAGAAGGAGGAGGGTGGGTGGAGATGTTTACCTCAAGCTTGAGAGAAGTTCTGCAGACGGCGTTTTTGAGTTTGCTCAGCTTTATTTCTTTAATCCCTTGTTTCTCTGTGGTTTTGTTGCATGCTTGCCCAGACATGTCACACACAACAGCCTTATAACTAGAAAAGTCTCTGGCCTCACAGGAAGAAGGAGATCTCCCTGAAAATAATCTCCAAAGGGTTGGCTGGGAGCAGGAAATGGGAGTCAAAGGGCACATCTGTAGGAGTAAATCCTCTTGCTCACACTTAGACTGTCTTCTCCCTCGCCTCTTCTCTTTGATGATAGGAAGTGCACACACTCCAGGCTCCATTCCCTCACACTCTGAGGTGAAATTATCCAGATGAGTAGTATCCTTGTAGAAGGGGATAAACTTAATCATTAAAATATGCGTGGTTGTTTTGACATTTCAAACAGTATTCAGCTCAAACAAGTCTCGGGACACCTGAGCTAGAATAGACCATGGGATTAGGAAGAAGATGGGAAAGAGTAATATCCAAAGAATCAGCCATCACCACAAATTCCACAGGTCTGAACATCCCTCAATAGCATGTCTACACTGATTCCCCCACTTAGAGCCACTCCACTGGAAAATAACCCACTGTACACAACACCCCCCCATCCAAGTTCTGCTTTAGAAATTAAAATATCTTGAATTATGTCATACATATTTTAGCCAGATCATCAGCAGAAATCCTTGTATATTCATTAGTATTAGACACAGGATGGCCTATTGAGTATTACTAGATGGGACCAAAGTTGAATACCAGGACCAGAAACATTTTTTTGGTCTCCTGGTCTAGGACAGATGGAATCCCTAGTGTGTTAGTCCATTGGTCTTCCTCAAGTGGTTTCACATTCAAACAGATGTCATGGGTGGGTTTGAGGATGAAAGGAATTTCCACACATGGAAGATTCAAGGGAAAAGCAGGGAACAGCTATGGAAATTCAGGTCAACAGGTGTTCTAGGGACAGGAAACCCAAAGACAACTATGACCCAGTCCCTGACCTTGAGACAGTAACAATGTAGTAGATGGCACTGATAGATGAACAGACAATTACAATAACGTGTGACACATGGGTATGAACAAGGTAAATAAGTACTAATATGAAGGGGAGGATAATTGTTTCTTGAGGTGACAGGGTCAGGGAGGATATCCCAGAAGAGATGATTTTTGAGGCAGAAATAATTTTCGCTCTCCTCTAAAAATGTGGACACCATGGCTCAGCAGGATTAAATGATTTCCCTAAGATAACCCAACTATTAAAGGAAGACCAAGGTCTTCTAACTCCCAGGCTGGTTCCCCTTCCATTGGGTCAGAGCTGCCCTGGGTGTAGGACTGGGTAGTGGTGGGAGGAAGAGTTAAATGGGGGTTCTGGGGGTGGGGGGCCTGGAGCTAGTCAGAGGAGGAACAAACCAGTCTTTTGCTCCTAATCCCAGCAGGAAAAAGCTGAAACATCTTATCTGGGCAGCTTGCATGCAAGCAGGGGCAGTGGCGGGGGGGGGGGGTAGTCACCTACATGGCATGAAGGCATGCATGGTTTTCCTTGTTTAGCATTGCTTCACAAGGGGAGACGGTCTTTATTCTACTACCAGTGGTAAAAATTTTAAGAGGAGGTAGTAAACATTCAGTAACTGTTAGCCATCACCAGCAGCGGCATTATTATGATGATGATTATAAAGATATCAGATGATTTCCCAAGAAAGAAAACACTGAGCTTTCAAAAGATCAGAGATGAGAGGAAGACACATGCTACGCTGTGGAATCAAAGAGCTCACGAGAAGAAAGCTGGAAGTAGGAAAGGGACCCGACACCAGCCTAACACTTTTGCCTCCTTCAAGAGGTACCAATGGGCTGGAAGGTTTGGAGCATTTACCCAAACTCCCCAACCATCATCTTAACTTCTATGAGCCAGACATTTATCAACCAGAGAAGCCATCCAACAACATGGATGAAAACGTGGGCTCCGGAGTCAGACCACCTGAGTTCAAATCCTTGCTCTGTTATTTAGTGACTGTGTAACATAGGAAACATTTTAAGCATTCTGTGTGTCTATAAATCCATCTAAAATGAGAATAATAACAGTGATAGCTCACCTGATATGGTGGGAATGAGAGTTAAATTGAAAACATAAGAAGTAGTTATGCGGCCATTACTTTCGTGTTGTAAGTAATCTGTCATCATTACAATTAGCATTATTAGTAGTGCGCACCAGGCAATAAAGCATAATCCCCGCTCACAATCTAAGAGGGGAAAAAGACAGTTATGGTGATAAGTGGAGTGGAGGCACAAATGAGAGTGAGGTGTGAAATGCATTCTAGAAAAGGTAATGTCCACACTAAGTTTTTAAGGAATAAGGAAGAGGAATTGGGTGAGGGCATTCTAGAAAGAGAAGTCCACAGCAAGGAGACATTACACAATGTGTGCATTTGGTAGCTACTGGTAATTAAAGATGGCCAGGAGGACAGAATGGGAAGATCAACTGGAGGCGTGCATAGTTCCTTAAATGCCAAGTGAGGATCCTGATCACATGATGGACACGGAGAAGGCTCAATTATGGTTTCAAGAAGTGAGAGACATGATAGGACCTGTATTCTTGTAAGGTTACTGAAAGAATTATGGGAGGTTGGTTGGAAAGGGCTGAGATTATCAGCAAGGAGAACAGTTAAGGACACTGTTCTAAGAATTCAGAAGAGACAATGGGTAGATAAGATGAGGTATAGTGCATGTGGTTTTAAAAAAAAAAAACTTAAATGAAATGGAAGCATGGGGACTTGGAAATGGATGAAATCGAGGGTATGAAGGGGATGCCAAGTTACAGGTGTGGGTACCTAAATGGGGGGGGTGTTCACAGAGGGGGAATAAAGATATAGGGTGGTGGTGTGGAGAAAATATTTTCAGCACTGAAGTCTTTTCTTTCAGCCCAATTTATTTTAGGATCAGTAAGACACAATCAAGAGGTAATACTTTAAATTTAGCCAACTTAATTTAGCAAAAATTAAATACATGTACCACATCAATAAATGTGTACTCATACCCACACAAATGCTGATACTGCCGACATTGTACACAATCTCCGCTGAGGTTCCACTGAAACTGGTAAATCAACACATTGCTGACAAAAGAGCTGGTGTGACTCTTTGGAAATTAATTGCACAATATGACCCTTGGAAGAGTCCTCTTGGAAGGTTTCAGTTCCTCTTAGTAAAACACCCTAACTCAACTGCCTTAAAGAAAATCAAACAAACAAACAAAAACAAACAAACAAACAAACAAACAAAAAATCTGTAATTTCATATGACAGGGATTCCAGAGGAGAGAGATTTAAGGGTGGATTTATTTAGTGATTCAAATAAGGACTGAGTTTCTTTCTGTCTTTCTGCTCTGCCATCTCTATGTCAGTGGTATTCTTCATCACCTCATGATAACTGCTGTAGCTCTGTACATCACATCTTCATCCACTAATAACCAGGAAAAAAAAATGACTATCTCCTGGAATCTGATTTTAAAATCTAGGAAGCCATTCCCCTGAGATCACGCCTGCAGACTTCCCATCACCTACGTTGAAAAGCTATATGGTATTTCCCCATTTGTTAGGTTAAAAAAGTAACCTTATACTGGTGACTTTTTAAATTGGATTTCTCCGTGACCCTAACAAAGAAGAGGTTTTTTGTCTTTTTTTTCCCTCCTGACTTCTACTAAGCCTTGTGATATCTTTGGCACATTTGTTTTTCTTGAGTTCTTTGGGGAAAGGAGTCAACTAATCCAGGTTTTTTATGCCTGAGGTCCAGAGGACAGACACCTGGGACAGACCACGGATCTTTAATTAGTCTTTGCTGTTTCTGAGTCTGTCTGCTCAACGGTCTCCCTCCTGTGCATGACCTTGTTGTCAACTGTCATCCTGAAATGTTTATAAATAAAATGTGGAAAAAAGTATGAGGTCACAGCTCAGGATAAGCCTTAAGCCATGTCTTTAGGACTGTTGCCATAGCAGAAGTGTATCCAGGATCAAAACACACTCTTGAATCAGGACTCCTATACGGTCCATAGGCCGCAGAACAGCTGGCGTGTGGAAAGCAGACATCACAGTGAGTGGAGACCATGTTCAGTTGGGGTCCCCTGAGAAGTGGGACAGCTTCTTTTTTTTGAGTGAGAGCCCTATTTACTATGTCACGCACCTTGCCCTCAGGGAAGAACCAGGGAAGAATGGAGAGGAGATAGATTTGGTAAAGAGACAAAGAGAAGAAATAACACTCATAATAGTTGTTTTTAAAAATGGTAGGAAGTTAATGCCTCGGTGTAGGACAGAACGGGGTTGTTGATGTTCTTTTTTCTTTTCACCTCTGCTTTGCAAATGGTGTCTAAAGACATCTTAAAGACTTGGACTGGCTTTTGGAGGGATGGGGGGGCATTCAGGGGAAGAGGGAGCAGGCTTTGGGCTTTTGTGCCTTTTTGTGCCCCTTCTGTCCTCTCTCATCTGGATCCAAGTGTGTGCTAGCTGAAGTTTCACTGGCTCTAGAGCAGTGGACCTGACTTCTGGAAGACAGACAGTTCTGATAATCTGGTGAGAGGATGGGACTTCTCTCCAGATAAATGCCCATATTCATAAGAACACACAATGTTCTATGTGTTTTTAAGATAATTGATATGGCCCCCTACACTTATAAATTGGGGTGTCCATGGAACCCCAGGTTGAGTTCCATCCCTTCAGAAAGGAGTGGGGGGGTGAGGCCCTCAGTTGAGGAAGCAATGAACAAGCTGGTCAAGATTTGCTCTTGGCTCAAAGAACAGATAAAGAAAACGTGAGGTTCCCTTGTATAGTGTCTCTATTCTGCCCCCCTAAAAAAACACCTCAACCCTAGACACTCTGGCATTTTTCCATTCTAGCCATTGCCCAGAATGCATAGAAATTTTTATCATCCTCTTGGTCTTAAAAATCGACACACTATCCATATGTCCAGATGTGTGATGTTTTCCGAAGTCACATATTTTTTCACATTTTCACATCCCCGAAATTGGGATAAAACTTATAACAGAAATAAACTAATCCATAAATACAGTGGACACTTGTAATATATCTTTCTGAGTAACAAAAACAAGCAGACAGGATAATGAGTAAGTATATAGAACATGAAAACCACAAAAACCGTGACCCAGAAGGCTGGAAGGCTCAGAGACCATTTGCAGTAATACCTTCCTTTTAAATGTTTACGTTTGCTTCATGCATCAATCTCATTTCCCTAAGTAGGGTTTTAGCTCCTAAAGGAAAACTGGATTTGCCACATATGTATGTATGCGGCACATACATATACACAAACATACATATGTATATGTATAAATAACATGCATCTATGTAGATGTATGTATCTACCCATACAGATACATATGCACACATGTATGCAGGTCCATGTATGTACATATACAAATACATTTGATGTGTACACATTGTACATATATGTACATATGCGAATACACGCATACATATCTAGCTATATCTTTAAAAGCTTCCATTCCTAATGAATGCATCTTGCACACGGAAGGTCCTCTCCGGTATTTTGCTAAATAGCTCCGAAAGGAAAGCTTCAGCAACGGCTACTTCTGTACCTGTTTTGTTTCACATTACTTCTTTGTTGTTGGGAGGCAGATCTTTTCAGTTTTTGTAGCCAGGCTTTGCCATGTTGTGATTTATAAATGGAGAGCTCCAATCACTATGATTATCCTCCACAGCTTATATTTCAGGTGTAATTTCTGTTGAAGCACATGTATAGATTTCCTTTCAAATGTGGTGTCTATGTAGCTTTTAAATAGATGTGATATACTTCTTGAATTAAAAAAAATGCTGGGTTTTTGTTTTTGCTTCTTTCTTTCTTTCTTTCTTTCTTTTTTTGGCAAGCAGATTGAGAGCTATTCTGTCAGCCTTTCCACAGCACGTGGTCTTCATGTTCACAATTGACATAATATGTATGTCAAATAAGAGTCTGATGCTTCATCAAAACCAGCATTCATGTAACTAGGTTACTCTTAGAAGTAATGTCACCTCTAACCTCTATACAATGTCACCGTAATTGTCAATTTCCAAAGCAAACTGAAAAAAACTATTATATCAAAATACAGTAAGAAGTCCTATTTGCCAAATATAATCAACTGTTATTTACTTCCCAAAACACTACGTAAAGACAAAGGAATAGTAAGAACAAAGATTCTTGGGTTTCAGTGACAAGAGAGAAAGAAAGGACTCTTAGTCCCAAAGACCGGGAACTAAAAATGTTAGGTGCTCTTCTACTGCCCTGACCAGTGGGCTGGAATAAGGCACTTCATTTTTCTCTGCCTCAATTGTAAATTTTTGTCATATTAATGAGGCAGATTTTTTATATCTTCCAAGCCTCCCCATCCCCACCCCGGTCACTAATGAACTCCTGGCAGTTACGTTCCATCTTAGAGTTCATTACCCGAGTAATGTTTAGAGAACTTTTGAAGAAGAAAGTTGGGAACCTCAGTGCTATCCTAAATGAGATGTACCGATAATTTTCCGTAAACAGGTACTAAAATAAAACTTCCATAAATTTCCACAAAATAATAATAGCTAATCTGTACTGAATGCTTCTCATATGCCAGGGCCTGTACCAAGCCTTTCTTCTGCATTAGCTTAAAAAAATACACACACACACACACACACACACACACACACACACACACACACACATACTATATGAATATACTTGCTTTTTTAGTATTAATGAAATTATGTCACCGAAATCACCTAGTTAATAAAATGCAATTTGACACTATGAATTCAAATGTGATGGATTATGCTGTTTTGCTGACACTAGACCTCTGATGGTGGGTTTAATCATGGGGAAAAATGAAGCCTTAGTTTTAACTTGAACCCGTTTTTGTGTTTTCACTTTAGGAATACTGATAGAGAGAAAGTCCACTTAACTCTGAACAACGAGAATGGCATCACTAACATCCGGGCTTCATTTGATAATTGGGGATAATCAAGTCTCATACTTAACCAAAACTCTGATGATTAGCAAACTCCAAACATCAATTTTAATGGACTGTCCCTTGATCTGCCTGTAAAAGCTGACTTGTTCATCTGGAAAAAAGGTTAAGGTGACGGTGTTATGGAAATTTGCATTAAATGCATGCTTAATCCAATAATTACTGGAGTCAGAAATGGAAGAATTCCTCCTTGTCTGCTTATGGCTCAGTGAAGATGAAATTCTGCTATGGCTCAAAGTCTTTTAGAGTCTTCATGATGATATGGTACATTTCATGACTCAATTCTGCCATTAGTTTTCTCTGCATGGACTTTTACAAAACATGCATTTATGCAGTGAGCTGTGTTGTCAGTTGACCCTCACCTGGAAGAAATGCATTTGTAAACAGAAGTAAACTCAAGTACTGGAATGACTAAATTAAATTCTAAATTTCTCAAAGAAATTATGGATGCTCAAGGTTCCGTAGACATCAGTTTGAGAAACATGGTCTACACCATTCACTTGGCATTCTGTCATATTCTGTCTGGTGCTATGATCTAACCGTTGGTATATATTTCTTGGTGTATGTCTCTTATTTTACCAAACGTTAATTTACACATTTTTAAAATAATGCAAAAGGCATTCAAAACTTTTAAAATATATTTATACTTATTTTGGAATAATATGGCTGCCAACTTTTGAAGGTTTTACATTAACATATTCTTCAGAATGCTATGGTGGAAAGAGGGGCAGCTAACTGCTTACAGCAGGATGCTAGGTGATTTCCAGGATGGCATCCTTGTGCCACTATTGATGATGAGAGGAACTGTTGATGCCATATAGTCCTTACCTCCCATAAAATCATATTTTTGGTCTCAAGATATATGCCCATAATAGTTTTTTAAAGTGATATTTACTGAAGCCACAGTGATAAAATGCTAATTTTGTGATGGCCATCAGTTAAACGACTAGGGAGGTTTGATGAAATTGAATCATATATTATACATTATTTTGTCATTCTTCTCATGATTTTTTTACATTTTCCTACCATCATCTGCTCTCTACTCAAGAAATCAGAACTCTTTCTCTCTCTCCCTCTCTCAAAAGAAAAAGAAAAAAAAATCCCCAGGTAGGAAAAGCCTTCTAGAAGACAGAGAGAGGAGTATGATAGTCATGGATGAGCTGAGAGCTGAGGTACTTAATCTCTGCTTCCATGACAGGCGTCTAAAGAGGCACCAAGTCATAAGGAGGAAATGGCTGCATGCAGGGTTTAGGTCAACAGGGCCATAGGGCCATAGACAAACCCATTTTTGTCCAACTTCTTGCTTCGAAGGGCTATAAGTCCTGTGCCCCTGAGTATGGCACAGACGCAGTGTCAAGAAATCCTTTTTTACGGCAAATAAGAAAGTGGGATCATCTGCTCAAAAGCAACTGCTTGGACAGAGAACTGGGCACCATATAGGGTAATAGGCTCCTAGATGGATAGATAATATTGAAGGTTAGCAGACCTAAACCCACACTTATTGGTACTCCATAAGTACTGACAACTTAGATACAATACCAGGAAATAGAAAACCTCAAGTTGGCAGAGACTATTCTGTCAAATAATATATAGATTGCTATGCCTTCTTGAGGAATTGGTCCTTTAAAAAAAATTTATATTTATTTATTTGAGAGAGAGAGAGAGCAAGAGCACGAGTGCACCCTTGAGCTGGGGGAGGGGCAAAGGGAGAGGGAGAATCTCAAGTGGTGCCCAGACCACTGCAGGGCTCTATCTCATATTGTTGAGATCATGACCCGAGCCAAAATCAAGAGTTGGACACCTAGCTGACTAAGGCAGCCCAGAATTGGCCCTTTTTTTTTCTTAATTATTTATTTGAAAGAGAGAGACACAACAAGAGAGGGAACACAAGCAGGGGGAGTGGGAGAGGGAGAATCAGGCTTCCTGCCAAGCAGGGAGCCCAATGCGGGGCTCGATCCCAGGACCCTGGAATCATGACCTGAGACAAAGGCAGATGCTTAATGGGACTGAGCCACCCAGGCAGCCCAGAATTGGCCCTTTTATTACAATGAAATAACCATCTTTATCCCTTGTAGTATTTGCTTTGAAATCTACTTTGTCTCTTGATAAGTAAATTCCAGTTTTTATCGGATAATTCACAGAGAAGCATATCATTTCTATCCTTTTATTATTATCTTATTTGTGACTTTACGTTTAAAGGGCTATCTTTAATTATTAAAATAGCCATACTACCCAAAGCAATCTACTGATTCAATGTAATCCCTATCAAAATACCTATAGGATTTTTCACAGAAAAAGAGCAAATAATACTAAAATGTGTATTGAAATGCAAAAAACCCCAACTGAATCAATCTTAAGAAAGAAAAACAAGCCTGAACGTATCACAATTCCAGATTTTAAGATATACTACAAAGCTGTAATCATCAAAATAGTATGGTACTGGCACAAAAATAGACACATAGCTCAACAGAACAGAATAGAGAGCCCAGAAATAAATCCACACTCATATAGTCAATTAATCTATGATGAAGAGAGCAAAAATAAACAATGGGGAAAAGACACTTTCTTTATTAAATGGTGCCATGAAAGCTGGACAGCTATAAGCAAAAGAATGAAACTGACCCACTTTCTCAAATACTTTCTGTATGGGTTACCATGCACAAAAATTTGGATTAAAGACCTAAATATGAGACTTGAAACTGTAAAAATCCTAGAAGAGAACATGGGCAGTGATCTCTCTGACATTGGCTGTAGCAACACTTTTCTGGATATATCTCCTGAGGCAAAGGAAACAAAAGCAAAAATAAACCATTGGGACTACATCAAAATAAAAAGCTTAGGCATGGTGAAGGAAACTATCAACAAACACAAAGGCAACATACTGAATGGGAGAAGATATTTGTAAATGATATATCTAATAAGGGGTTAATATCCAAATAAATAAAGAATTTATACAACTCAACACCAAAAAAACCAAATAATCTAATTTTAATTGGATTAAATCTGCAGATGACTTGAAAGACCTTTCTCTAAGGAAGACATACGGATGGCCAACAGACACATTAAAAGATGCTCAACATCACTAATCATCAGGGAAATGCAAATATAAACCACAATGAGATATCATCTTACACCTGTCAGAATGACTAAAATCAAAAAGACAAGAAATAGCAGGTTTGGCAAGGATGTGGTGAAAAAGAAACCAACGTACACTGTTAGTGGGAATGTAAATTGGTACAATCACCAGGAAAACAGTACAGAGGTCCCTCAAAAACTTAAAAATAGATAGAAAGATAATTCAATAATTCCACTATTGGATATTTACCTAAAGAAAACAAAAGCACTAATTCAAAAAGATATATGCACCCTTGTATTTATTGCAGAATTATTTACAATAACCAAGATACGAAAGCAAACTAAGTGTCCATCTATAGATGTACAGATAAGAAAGATGTTATATATATATTTGTGTGTTTGTATGTATATGTGTATTACATATATGTGTGCATGTGTGTGCATTTTATATATATATATATTTCATTTCATTTCACACATATATTTCAGATATATGTATGTATATATATATTTCAAATAGCAAGATCTCATCTTTTTTTATGGTTGCATAGTGTTCCATTATACACACACACACACACACACATATATATATAACAGGACATATATATATTTGCTTTATATATATGTATATGTATATAACATTATATATATACATATGTGCGTATATATATATATATATATATATATATATAAAACAGAACACTATGCAACCATAAAAAAGGATGAGATCTTGCTATTTGAAATAACACAGATGTATCTAGAGGGTATTATGCTAAGCAAAATAAGTCAGACTGAGAAAGATAAATACCTTATGATTTAACTCATATGTGAAATCTAAAAAAAAAAAAAATGAATAAACAAAAAGCAGGAATGCCTGGGTGGCTCAGTTGGTTAAGCATCTGCCTTTGGCTTGGGTTGTGACCCTGGAGTCCCGGGATCAAGTCCTGCATCAGGCTCTCTGCTCAGTGGGGTGTCTGCTTCTCCCTCTGACCCTCCCCCCTCTAATGCTCTCTCTTTTTCTCTCTCTTAAATAAATAAATAAAATCTTTAAAACAAACAAATGAAAACAAAAAGCAGAATCAGGCCTATAAATACAGAGAATGAACTAATGGATGCCAGAGGGAAAGGGTATGAGGGGATGGGCAAAATGGGTGAAAGGGAGAGGGAGGTCCAGGCTTCCAATCATGGAATGAAGTCACAGGAATAAAAGGCACAGCACAGGGAATACAGACAATGAGACTGCACTAGCATTGTATGGTAACAAATGCTAGCTACACTTGTGGTGAGCATAGTGTATCATACAGATTTGCTGAATCACTATGTTGTACAACTGAAACTATGTAGCACTGTGTATTAACAATACTCAAAAATTTAAAATAAATAAATAGGCAACATAAAGTTGTATCTTCATTTTTTAATTTAATTATACATCTGCATTTTAGCTGAGGCATTTAGACCATTTAAATTTAATTTGCCTATTCATATGGTTGGATTTAAATCTATCAATTCGTCATTTGTTTTCAATTTATCCCATTTGTTTTTTGTTCCCATTTCCCTCTTTTTTTTGACTTCCGGTGGATTAACAACATTTTTTATAACTAAAACTTACTATTTCATTATTTTAGTGATTGCTTTAGGGTTATATTACACATTTTTAACTTATTAGATAATGTTATATAACTTCATGTATTCAAATGATAGTATACCACTCACATATAGTACTAGAACTTTGCAATGGTATTCTACCATTTCTCTGTCAAACTTTGTACCACTGATCTCAGACATTTCATTTTTAGATATAACACCCACAGTAAATTTTTATTAGTTTCTTTAAACAGTTACATTTTAATGTAATTCAAATATTACTTAAAACTTTTAAATATTTACCATTATAGACACCGTTTCCAGTCCTCTCCTACCCATTCCTTTGTTTAAATTTGTATTTCTACCTGGTGTCTATCTGAAGGACTTTAACATTTCCTTTAGTGCAAGTTAGATGGCAGTGAATTCTTTCACCTTTTATATGTTTAAAATGTGGTTAGTTTGCCTTTGATTTTGAAAGACATTTTTACTGGGTATAGAAATCTAGGTTGAACATTTTTTTTCTTTCAGTACTTTAAAATTATGCCTCATTCTTATCTTTGTTCCTCAGAATGTAAAGTGTTTTTCCTCCATCTCTGGCTACTTTGAAGATTTTCTCATTATCACTGTTTTTTAATAATCTGATTATGATGTTCCTTGGTGTGATTTTCTCTGTATTTCTTGTGCTTGAGGCTCATGGAGGCTCTGAGCTCTTTAGGATTACAGTTTTCATCCAATTTGGAAAAATATCAGCCAGCGTGTCTCAAATATCCCTCCCCCCTTTTGGGAACTCCACTTAAACCTATATTAGACCACTTAAAATTGTTCCACAGTTCACCGATGGTCTCTTCACTTCTAAAAATTCTTTTTTCTCTCTGTGTTTCCTTTCCTCTATCACTGTGTCTTCAAGTTAACTAATCTTTTTTTTTGTGATGTTTAACCCAGTATATTTTTCACCTCATACATTTTAGTGTTTATGTATGTAGTCTGAATCCATGTCACTAGTTCATTCTTTTCTGCTTAGTAAACATATGGAATACAGTTATAATAACTATTTTACTGTCCTTGTCAGCTAATTCTTATGTTTAGGTCAGTTTTAGTTCTTTTTCAATTAATTGATTTTTTTTCTCATCAGTGGTTATGTTTTCCTTCCTTTGTCATGCCCAGTGATTTATGATTGGATACCAGATTAATTTTATATTTTTGGGTACTGAATAGTTTACATTTCTATAGTCTTGATTTTGATTCGGCAACATAAGTTACTTGTTAACAATTTCATCCTTTCCAGTCTTACTTTTAAGATTTGTTAGGCAAAATTATAGCAGTACATGTGGGAAGGTTAATTATTCTCCATTACTGAGGCAAAATCCATCTGTATACTCTCCCCAGTACTCTGTGAATCAAGGGACTCTCCAATCTAGCTAATGGAAACAGGCAGTACTTTCAAATCTGTGTGAATGTGAAGCATTAGTACCTCTAATCATTTCAGGTGAGTCTTTTCCTGGCCTGGAGTAATTTCTTCGCATACATGATTTGGTCAGCATGCAGCTAAATATTTGAGGAAGCTCTCTGTAAATGTCCAAAGTTCCTTCTCTGTGCAGTTCTCTCTTTACCCATACTCAGCCCTGTATGATCTAGTTCCTTCTCTGCACAGCTCTCAACTGTCCCATACTCTGTCCCATACATATAACCTAGCCCTTTTGCTCTTTCTCAGCTCCGTCTCCTCAACTCAGGAATTCTATTAGGTTCAGTCTGGGCTCCCCTCCTCCTGTACTGAAACCTAGAAATTCTCTCATAGTGGTAGGTGATCTACTACCGAGTGGGGGCAATTGTATAGCTGGCTTACTTAATTTGATTTAAACTTTATTTAATAGCTTGCTGGCCAGTGTCTTGAAAACCATTGTTTCACATACTTTGTTGGTGTTGACGTTGGTTTTTGTTTGTTTGTTCTTGTTCTTGACTTGTTGTTTCGGGCAGGAAGATAAATCTGATCCCTGTTACTTCACCTTAGCCAGAAGCAGAAGTGTTGTTATTATTTTTCAATTTGCCTCTTCCCACAGCAGCAACTATAATTGATTTCCTGTGAGATAATGGAGAGTTCTGGTCCTTAGCACACCTCCAAAATAATGGTTTGGACATTCCAATTCACCACTGGGTCTCCAAGGTTACCTAAGTGAATGGCAGTGCTATAAAAATATAAGCATTTTCTCTAACGGACAGAGGAAAATAGAAAGTTTCAGGGGACTTTCCATGTAACATCATGTTTCCAAGTATCCAAGTATTCCAAGTATCCAAGTATCCAATAATCCATATTATTGATTCAAACCCTCTAGCTGATAAGAGAAATCACACAAATGATAATAGACTAAGTTTGTCTTTACTCAGTTGACTCTGTCTTCATTAGAAAAAAAAAGAACAAGGATACAGTGTAAAGGATGGCAACAAGAAAAGATTTAAAGTATTTAAAAGAAAACTGCTTTTAACATAAGCAGATAATTATGTACAAAAGGTTTGATCATTTAAAAACAAGCACTGTTTATTTATTTAAATAAGTTACTTAAGATCTCTATGGAATAGTTAAATGAATGAGATTTTTTAAAGCCTATTTGAGTTATTCTGTCTCATCACTAGTTTTCCACAAATTCTTTTAGTTACCACATCGAACATAGATAAGAACCGCTATCTGTGGCAGATGGCCCTGTTCTCTTTTATACCTTGAAGTGACAATTTTTTTCTGTTAGATATATTCTCCAATTCAGCCTGCTTTTCTCTTCAAGTCTAAATTATATATTGATAAATGGGCAGCATTTTAAAAAATGAAGTCTTTTTGTGTGCAGATACCAGCACTCTTTCATTTAGGAAGTAGAAGTTTTCAGAAAAGAAAATCTTCACCAAGCCCAGAGCGGCGTGGCTCATTTGCCGAAACAGAATTCTCTGACTTGCATTTCAGTCTTTCCGCAGAAAGGAGAAGAAGATTACAAGCTGAGAAAAATTATCCTCAAATAAAGGTTCTACCTATCTTTAAAAAGAGAGATGGTTTTTACAAACATATTTGTTCCCTTTAGTTTCTTAAGCTCTGATGAGAAAATTTCATGAATTATTACCTCTCTACAGTGACTGAAATCCTACATTTTTCTGCATTTCAGGGATACAAGAGGATTTATCCTGACTTCTGATTGGAGTCTGGAGGAGAGAGCAGTGGGGGCTGGGATCAGGAAGGGCTTCACTGGGTGTGAAGTACTGATGACAGGACTTGAACCATGGATTGCATTTCAGGCATAGTGCCCAAGGGGACAGGGCATAGGCTGAGAGATGGGAAAGAGGCAGTGCCTTTACAAAGGAATGGTTGAGTGACTTTACTAAAGCAGCAGGTTAATGTGGAAGAATGGTAGCAGCTAATACTAGAAAGGAAAGTTAACTTCACCATCAAGTGGTTTAAAACCTAAGCTGGGATGCTTATTCTTAAGTTAGTTAGGCAGTGGTGGCTGTCAGACATTTCTGAGTCAAGGATATGAAAATTGACGTGCTTGAGGAGGATGAATATGGAAAGAGTGGTTAGATTAGATAGTGGGTAGGATGAGAGAATGGGACTCTGGGGATATAAGAAAGAATTAATGGTTCCATAAATAGACATGGCCTTTGCCAGTTTACAATGTGCTTTCACACACAGGATTTCATCCTTTATAACAATCAGGTGATGTAAGTAGGAATATAAGAAAATCAAGGCTCAGTTCAGATCCTTTGATTTATGCCAAGGTTCTTTTCAACATCCCATTCTGTTTTTTGGCAACTTGGAGATCAGCTCTACAACTGTGAGCTTTCAAACAGCACTCAGCCTCAGAGGTTCTGGGAGGGCTGCTATTGTGGGCTCAACGTTCTCAGTTCAGCCTCTTCTCACCATCCCTGCTTTTCCTACAGATTGTATTTTCTTATAAAATTTCCTTGGACAAAGAAGTTCTAGAGGCAAGTAACTAAATCAAATCTTTAAGAAATTAAAAATTCCCAATCTACAAAACTTTATGACTTATTAGCTATGGGGCGTGATGGACACAGGGAAATCAAGACTTCTTCGGTAAGATTTGGGCCCGAGTACCTAGAACGACAGTAGCAGCAGCAACAGTAACAAGGAAAGCAGCAGAGCAGGTGGGAAGGTTAATATGCTAAGTTTGGCTTTCAGTGAAGATAAAGAGATTGCTTAAAGATCCTGCAGGGTCTAAGGGATAATTAAGACTTAGTTCTTACAAAGATTTGAAATTTTTACAAAAAAATCCTAGGCATTAATGCCTAACAGTTAAACTGCAATGAATAACTCAATCACTAAGGACTTCAAAAAGAGGAACTACTGTAAACTAAAATCATCAGAGAACTCTTCATGGAAAGCTCAGAGTCCATCAGGACTGTAAATACTGTCTGAATGGCTGATAGAGGATTTGGGCCAGAAGAGAGTTGGGTGCTTATGTAACCTACCAACTCTGGATGGCATTCATTTGGTATACGTTAGTGGTTTATAATTTCACAAATATGTCAGGATGAATTCATTTTCTGCCATTAGCATAGGAAAATGTCAAGGGAGATTGTTCCAAACCCCAGATTGTCCCATGGACCCAGAGAAATCAGACAATGACCACTAGAGTGAGACGGTATTGCTGCCAGCATTCAGCAGCCAGTCACTCGCTTTTCCATCATATCAAGTGCTGAGGTTGACCCCAGGTCCAACCAGACAGTAGGATGTGAGCATTCAGCTTCATGAATGTTTCCACAATAGCTGTAGAAGGAACGGAGAGAAGGGAAGAGGCAGGTGGGAAAGTGGTAGAAGGTGACACAAAGGAGAGAAGACATAACAGAAGCAGAAGCCAAAGAGTTACGATGATTTTCTGTCTCTTCTCACTTCTGTGTGGTGAATGAAAAATGGCTTCATTCACAGGCACATGGCTGGGACTTCTTCTCAAGCCAGTTCTCTATGTGGGATTTCAAATGTCCTCTTGCTCATCTGATACCATTTAATAGCCACCAAGCCTCCTGAAAGCACTTCAGCTTTGGATTTGGCCTGAACAAAGAACCTTAAAACATTCTCTTTTCCATCGTTCTGAAAGATTGTAAAAGTTTTCTAAATGTAATTTTTATCACCTTTCTTTTCTTTTTTTTTCACCACTTATGAACATATGTGTTTTTTATGATATTCACAACATGCTTGTGTCACAAGATTCAAATTTAATTTCCTGCAATTACTGCACAATATGCATGGCAAAAAATGATATAAAAATGACAGAAAATAATAAACAGTTACTCCCTTTCTGCTAAGATACCTTTTGGAAATAAAACTGAAGCATAACCCAGCCGAGGCTTTTGATTGGCTGTCTCCAACCCATGTTGTTTAGAGGCATCGGTAATAATTGTTAGAAAATTTCAAATCTTCCGATAGTAGCAGGATTTAGTTTATTGGGAAATTATCATCCTGCACATCCAGAGATTTAAGAGAGGTTGTAACTTCCTTTTCACTTCTCAGGAAATGTGGAATTAGGGTGGTTAGCTAGTAGTTTATCAACAATGCTTTGCACCTCCTAACTTGGAGTCAAATGTACTTGAGTTAATTTATTCATATCATTATGTATCTCATTTCTTACAGGTAGCGATAATAAACTTGTAGACAAAAGCTTATTTATGACAGAAGTGGAAGAGAAATCCTTCCTTCTATTATATCCATGGAGGTACTAAAGCACAGTGATTACGTGCTCTGGGTTCAGGGCAAGCAGACTTGGTTTAAAATCCTTCTCCACCACTTGGTAACAGTGACGCTGTGACAAGACTTTTTTAAAAATTGTTTTAATGTTATGTTAGTCACCATACAGTACATCATTAGTTTTTGATGTAGTGTTCCATGATTCATCGTCTGCTTATAACACCCAGTGCTCCATGCTGGGACAAGACTTTTAACCATTCTAAGCTTCAATGTCCCCATTACTAAACTAGATGTTTGAAAAGTTTCTGCTTTATAGGTTTGTTAGGGATTAAGTGAGGTAATGCATAGATCAGGCCTGGTATAATGTGAGCGTTCGATACATGTTAGCTATTGTTATAATGATGATGCCACCCACAGCAATGGTGAGTGTCCAAGGCCTTTTCCAATGTAGGGAATAATAGCTATGGTATATTGAGGTAGATGTCAGTGTACAGTAATTTCTGTTGCATGAGTGACACCTCCCACCTGTGTTTATTTGCTTAGTTCTAATTCAAGCATCCAAAAAGGGGACAAAATATGTTTTATCTTACTAGGTGTAATTTTCATGAAATGTCATCCCTGAATTGGCTTAACTTCTCCCAAATGTTCATGAGTGGGAGAAAATGCTCAAGTAAATAGGAAAAGAAAGGAAGAAGGGAAGGAGGAGGGAGGGAAGGAGGGAAGGAGGGAATGCAATCAAGCAAGAATTGCAAAAGATAACTGACTTCAAGGATAAAATTATTTGATAAAAATTTAAAAAGAATAGAGAGAAAGACTAATCAATGTCATCTCCTGCTAATTAAGGTGCACTGATATCCATCACATTGGCATAAGCTGGGCTACAGTTCTGTGAGAATGAGCCATGCTTTAGCGTTTTTACCCCACTAAAACATAGGAAAGACTTTTCCTGAAAGGGACTAGATCTTCCCATTCCAACTATTTGCTTTTGTTAGCACATTCACTGGCAAACATATGACCTAGCTATTGTGAAATAAAATGACATAATGGAGAATATTGGGGATTATTTAAGACTCCTTCAGGTTGCCTTCATTCCCTGGCTGCCCACTGTTTCTTGATATTTCACCTATTACTCTAATTTATCTAGTCTTCCAGCCCTTGGATCGGAGTCGACAAGAAAGCACTAGTCCAGGATGAATAAAGATACCTTAGAAGTCTTTGCTTAAAGAGAACAAAGGTGGGGGGATGAGTCTCCTAAAAGGAACTGGTCTCCCTGAAAGAGATTGAATGAGAATGGCAAATTCTTAGACCAGTTGTGTATATTGGCTGCCAAGAACCTCATGTTGAGAATGAGTATGATTTGTATCCAGGATCAATGGGAATAATACCAGTCAAGGATGATCACTGAATTCTGCCATGGGCCCAGTTTAAGAGCCACATGTTTATGTCATCCTTGGTCCAGAAGTTAGGGGCTCACATTGGATTATAAAGGCAGGCCAGTGTACAGGCAAGTGGTAATAAAGTAAATAAGGAATAAAGGTCCATAAAATCCTGTTTTTCACAGAGAGGTCATGCCTTTCACAGAGAGGTACCCATGGATACCATGGGTATCCATTAGTATTGTGTCTCCTCTCTGCCACTGATATAGTCAAACAACAAAACCAGGATTGTTAAAACAACTATGGTTTGCCTACTTTTCCACCACCACCACCCCACCCACCCCCTACATACACACCCCCTCTTTATTGAATTGAAATAAGCATCATTTGACATGATTTTTTTTAAGACTTTTGTCATGGAAGCCCAGGTCATCTTGCTTAATTAAAATTTTGTATACAAGTTTGTCACCCAGATATTTTTCATGTTTTTAATTTCATGAGTTTCATATGGTTATTGAAACGTCTTAATGAAAAGACAGCCATAACAATTTTTAAGTGATTGAACATGCATAGGTCTTGCCTAGCATGGAGTACATTTTAAAATGTGAGTAATAAGCCAGTGGCATGGAAACAGCAGGTTTCCACCAAAAGCCATCTTGAAATCACATTTTACACAGACCAATTTCACGTGAACAGAAGTCTATCGTCACCAGAATTTCCACTTCAGTTAACAACACTGAAACAATCCACTGGTATCTGCTTTAGTGCAAGGTCTTTCCATGGGCAAGTGCCCCCGAGCTAGTTCCCCTCAATGAATTAGAGGTCCATGTATGGGAAACATGTACAGCTCCGTTGTAACGTACGTGTAAACATTCACGGAGTTGATTTATTGTGACCCCTATTTTCTTTTGAATTAATACCAAATGTAAAAGAAAATGCTTTAAAATTAAATGTTTCATAACAGTCATTCATTGAAAACAGTACTGGCAGATGTGGACCAAGTATTATAATGTTGTCTCAAAACTGTCAAAAGTAAATCAGTGAACTTTTTGCAGGAGCAGAGGCTTATGACTCAAAGAACTCTTTCCTTAGGCTGCCTTAAAGCAAGTAGATTGTCCAGATCCTGCTCGAGGGTCTTCAGAATACATATATTAAGTTTGTTTTCAGTGCTGGTTCCCTAGATGAAAGAGGGACAGTGATAAATTAAAATAGAATTGTCCAGAGAGGACAAATGGAAGGGACAGGGGAGTTCGAAAATCATGTTTTATAAGAAACAAAGGAAGTGGGTATGGATTTTTTAAACTGTAAGTTGTCTTCGTGTAATTATCAGGATAATTTGAGGAATAGGGGCATTCTGTTCTTTGTCGTTTCCTAGAATAGAACAAAGATGGGGTGGAGATATCAGAAAAGTAAATTTCACCAAAATATGAATGTTTCCAAAGATCAAAGATTTGGTTTCCCCATTATGACTTATTTCAGCAAAGACTGGTTTTTGTGCTTCAATCTCTATTAAGGGCTTCCATGGCTTGGGAGGAAGGGGGTACTACCTTCAAAGAATCTCTATTTTTCTAACTTCTTCTATCGCTCATTGGTCTGTCCATTTGGTTCCATTCAGTCTTCAGTCTTTGGTTCCATTCACTCTTTATCTATCTATCTATCTATCTATCTATCTATCTATCTATCTATCTATCATTTATCTCAGAACAACCAATAAAGGGATCTACTTGTTAATTTTGTCAATCAAATATTTTCATAGATAAAATCATATTATGAATGCGCTTAACTAACTCACTATTTAGAGGAAACAGAACACAAATCTTTTGTTAAGAATCCTTTTGCAGGGCGCCTGGGTGGCTCAGTGGGTTAAAGCCTCTGCTTTCGGCTCAGGTCATGATCTCAGCGTCCTGGGATGGAGGCCCGCATCGGGCTCTCTGCTCAGCAGGGAGCCTGCTTCCTCCTCTCCCTGTCTCTCTGCCTGCCTCTCTGCCTACTTGTAATCTCTCTCTCTGTGTCAAATAAATAAATAAAATCTTTAAAAAAAAAAAAAAAAGAATCCTTTTGCAGCACAAATAATCACTTCTAAGATGAAACCTTGTTCCCCTGAATTGGTATTTCTTACACAGAGATATCTGTATATCCCAGCAGTGCAGAATGCCCCACAAATCGTTAAACAGAAGAAATTCTGAATCTTTTGCTGTGGTGGTTAAAACACTGAGAATCAACCCTACTCCTCCACTTCATTAGAATGCTTCGCACTGGAAATATTAATACCAAATTAATGAAATTCAATGCCATCAGGAAGCTACAACATTAACTTCTTGTGCTGTGTGGGAATTAAAGTCTTCTTATGGCGTTTCTTCCCAAGTGTAGCACTAACTAGCTATGGGTTTTGCTTCAGCTGCTTGAACTTCAATTTCCTCATCTGTACAATGCTGGTAATGGCACAGTATGTCCTTGGCCATGAGAACTGGATCCAGATATACAACTACATGTGAAAGATCTATGGAAGAGCTACATAGCTTCAGGGTACCTTGGAGGAATAGCCTCTGTTGGGCCTGGGTTGCCCACATCAGGAATATTTGAAGATGGAAGGAATGTTTAAAGGAATCTTTAATCCAATGCCAGATAACACGGTGCTTGCTAAAGTACTAGTTAGCCTTTTATTTTTTTATTTTCACTTTTTAAAAAAGATTTTATTTATTTATTTATTTGACAGAGAGAGAGAGAGAGAGAGAGAGAGAGCACAAGCACAAATAGGCAGAGCAGCAGGCAGAGGGAGAAGAAGGTTTCCCACTGAGCAGACAGCCTGATGCGGGGCTCTAACCCAGGACCCTGGGATCATGACCTGAGCTGAAGGCAGACG
This sequence comes from Ailurus styani, assembly GCA_002007465.1. Lineage (NCBI taxonomy): Eukaryota > Metazoa > Chordata > Mammalia > Carnivora > Ailuridae > Ailurus > Ailurus styani. Next base: position 9,519,513 of record LNAC01000015.1, on the reverse strand, counting down.
CTTAACTGACTGAGCCACCCAAGACTTTTACTAGAGCCTTTAATATAGCCTTTTAATTTAGGTAGATTTTTAATATAGTTAGCCTTTTAATATAGCCTTTTACTTATAATTTCTCAAAAAGATTAGGAATTAGAGAAATATCCTGTTTAAAGCAGTAAATGACAATAATGTTATCCAAAGTTGTGACCAAGAGTATATAGTTAACAACATACTTAGGAGTTAATACAGGGCTTTATATGAAATTTGAAAGAAATTACATAAAACCATTTGATAATTTATGAAATCTTATTTTCAGGGGAAAATATAGGAGTTTGCTTTGGGGCAGAATCACATTTTGTATGTTCTTGGCACCATTTAAAAATATATATATTTTTTTCTGCTAAAAGGTTTACACAGTCTCTAAGCTGCTGTCTTGGTGAAGCTTCTAGTAGTAGCATATAGCAGTATTCCCACAAACATGAACATTTACCCATCAGATCAATGCCCAATTGGTCTCTGGAATGTCTACAATCACAGAGAAACCCTACAATGTACCATTATGTTCTGCAATCCAACATTTTAAGTTTTCAACAATCCAACATCTAGCACTATCAATAGTGTTTCCCTTTCTTTCTTTCTCAAAATGAAATGAAAGGAGCAAGTCTGTTCAGAAGAAAAGTGTCCGTGACACCGGCTGTGTGACCTCAGGCAAGTCATCTCCCCTCTGGGTCTCTGTTTTGTATTTGTAAATAAGCAGGTGGGAAGAGAGTAGGAATTGGCAAACTACTGTCTGTGGGCAAATCTGGCCTGCTGCTTGCTTCTGTATGATTTGAAAACAGCTTTTACATTTCTAAGTCATTGATAAAAGATCAAAAGGAGAAGAATATGTTGTGACATGTGAAAATTATAATAAATTCACATTTCAGTGCCATAAATAAAGTTTCATTGGAACACAACCACACCCATTCATTTCTGTATTGTCTATGGCTGCTGTTGCGCTTACATGGCAGAGCTGAATAATTATAACTGAGATCATAGGGCCTGAAAAGCCAGAAATATTTACCATCTGGCTCTTTGAAGAAAAACTCTGCTGACCCTATACAATTACTAAGGTTCTTGCCAACTCAAATAGTTCATAATTTCTTCCCACTAACTTAATTTTAACTCCCTTTCTTCCTCTGATCTTCAGGCTTCAAGAATAAAGGACACAGAATCTAAAATAAGTGAAGCCATATCAACAAAGTGATATGGCAAAGCTGGGGACAGAATGCAGGCCAATTTCAGGGTCCTCCCAGATTTTTGTCTTTCTTATCTCTACAGGGACATCTTTCCCTGTGAACCTCTGCTCCTCACCAGTGACCTTTCTTGCCTGGGCTCACTAAGGTCACTTCCTGTGCTCCCTGCTCCCCACTGTATTGCAATGATAGTAGGCCTTCAGATTTCTATAGACATGTCAAACTAAAAAAGGGGATATGATTTATTTTACCATTATAATAAACAAAAATTCCAATGGAAATGGTGGTAGAATTAAAACCCTAATCTTAGGATTCCCTACCTAAGCTATTACTCTTGCATCCTTTGTCAGTGGCTCCTTCCAGAAATTCAAATGATTATTGTTAACATTTATGAAGCATTCATTATTAAATGTAGATAGAGTCTTGAACTTGGAAAGCAGTCATTTTGGATGTCATCCCAGCCACCGTCAGACAACCATCCTCTTTTGTATCACTTTCAATCCCTTTGCTGTTTGCGTTATCTGGGTACAGTTGCCTTGAAAAAAATAGGTGTTTGTTCTCCTGTGAAATGTATAATCAAATAAAAATGATTTCCTGAAATATTTTCCTTCTTTTACATACAATATATATATAAAACTCACACATATACAGGCTTTGTCCCCTGAACATAAGATTCCATAAATTATCGACAGACAGGTTGTAGATAAATTCCTCCAAATGTCAAGTCCTATAAGGCTGTGTAGCATTATCTACTCCTAATCACAGCTTGAGAGCATCTTTGTCATTCTGGGGTGTGGCTCATTTCCTCTACTAACTTTCTTAAGTAGACAACCAGATATTTTTGCAGATGTTTCAAGGTTACAAGTATACTAATAAATCTCAATGAAACTCAAATTTGGACTTCTTTTAGCCATAAAAAAAAGAGAGGATATATGTAATCTTCTAAAGGCCATAAGACTAAACTTGTTAAGTGATTTGAATTGAGTAAGTCACTGATAAATTCAGCAAATATTTATCTGTGCCTTCTGGGCACAGGATACCATGCCAAGTGTATGGACTGTACGTAGAACATCACAACATAACTGTAAGGGGCCCCAAAGATAAATGCCTATGGGAGTTTAGGGGCCAATTTCCTGGGTTGAACATGGACAGCTTCTTGGAGAAGGTAGCATGTGAGCTGTGCCTTGAAGGCTTGGGAGGATTTCACTGGGAAATATAAAAGAGATATTTTTGACCTGGATGAAGATATAAGGCCTGAACAGAGGCCAACTGAAATGTGTTCCTGAAAATTCCGCTAGCAGATATTTTTTTTTTCTGGGTTTATTACTAAATATAGAAAAAGAAAAAGGATAAAGTGTAGTTTTGAAGTCAGGATTTTTCTACATTGCTATTTCTCACTTCATATCTTTAAAGTTCAAGTGCCCTTTGAAGACATTGCTCTAAAGCTTTTATAAACTAATCTGAGGACATTTGTACCTAATTTATCCAGAGATGATAGGTCCTTGTACTGCACACATGGTCTGCATATTCTGGATTGCTAAAGCCATTCTGATGATTATTTTTTATTGGTTTTATGATGATGGTGATAAAAAGGAAGTGTGCTGCATTTGCAAAGATTTTTAAAACATTATTTATACCTAGAATATCTGGTCACATGCTCCTACGTAATGCAAACAAGTGGATTTGACTAAATGTGTGGAATAATACAGAAGTAATAGAAAAGCTTTTGTCTCTCATCATGAGGAATGCTGGGGTGGGAGGGTTAGGGAAAAAGACTTTGAAAATCAGAGTTCTTGTTAGTGCCTCTTAATGGACTAACAATTTAGATCTAATTGATCACAGCTTTAATTGTCCATAATCTCTATATACTAGGGTAGCCTTGTGGGATATTACTAATCAAATTAAAACTAATTCAAAGCAATCTCCAATTACAGAATGTTTTGTCTCTTTCAGGCTGGGGAGTCAGGGGCAATGTTGTGTTGATGACAGGCTGAGCCACGTGCTACACAGTATTAAATGGTTTCGAAAGCTCATTTTCTAGAGTTGTGCTGTGTAGTACAGCCTTACACAATTGCATCTAACAAAAAAAGAGACTGAAATTTTTTAATTAATATAAAATGACACAGTTATGCTTCCAGTTCAAACATATGAATCTGCCAAACGCTTTACATCAGGCTTCATGGTGGTCTCATTTATCTGCAACACCCAAAGTCAAGGAAAGAGTTATAGACCGAATGTTTGTGTCTCCCCAAATTCATATGTTGAAGCCCTATTTCTCCTCCCACCCCATGTAATGATATTAGGAGATGGAGCTCTTGGAAGGTAATTAAAATTAGATGTGGTCTTGAGAGTGGAGCCTTCATGAGTGGGATTAGTGACCTTGTAAGAGTCCTAAAAGAGCTTGCATCTCTCTGTTCCTCCTATGTGAGGATACAATGACAGCCATCTACAGGCTAGGAAGTGGGCCTTCTCCAGATGCCTGATCTGTGCTTACCAGACCCTTAGAACTGTGAGAAATAAATATCTATTGTTTAAGCCCCCTAGTCCATGGTAATTGTTATAGCACCCTGAACTGAGTAAGACAGGAGTGATGATCCTTGCAAACACTAAGAGCAGATATTTTTGTTTCTGCTCAGTGAAAATCACATGAATTTTTTGCATTGGGTTGTAGACCAAGGAGAAGATGAGTAGGCTTTCAGGACTCATCTTTAGTGGGGAAAACAACCTAAAATCCCCACAGTCACCACCACGGGAAAATAAACCAGCCTTTCCCACCCTTAACTCACGGCCAAATCCATCCACTTAGCCTTTCTTGACACATGGAAAATGCTTCTCTACAAAAGGTATGTTTTAACTAATAGGGGAGGGACACTATTTTGAAAATCTACTCAGTGATTTCTAAATGCTTCTAAAATTGTCTGAAAAGATTGCAGGTTTGTGCCATACGATAGCTAGCTCTTTCTTTTGGGCTGGTGGCAATTTTCACATCTGTCTCTAGTTGTTCTCCAAGATGAAACTTCTAACACTTCAGTCTCCATAGCCTCCAAAATCCGTCACCAACTACTTAGTTTTCAGAGAGGGTTCCAGTGGAAGGCTAGAGAGTCTCTCCCACCTTCCTTCCAACAATTCACATTACCTGTTACTAGGAGAGTGGCACCATCCACAGATGTTGCTAAGCACACATGTGTACCTCTTAACTCTTCCTATGCTGTATTAAATTCGTCTATGTGTCCGTGTTGTACACATGACTGTAGATTTCTTGGGGACAAAAACACTATCTTATTCACATAGTATCCCCAGAATCTAGCACATGGTAGAGAGTCAGCACTTGATGGAATACATTGAATGAATCTGTAACTCCTCTGTGTAGAGCCCAATCTGAGCAACTTCTGTTTACCCTGTACTTGGTTTGAAGCAGAATTCAGCTCATGAGTGCACTCTAGAGCCCCAACTCCAAAGAGTATTGGACAAAACGGTTTTAACATCTCATGCAGAGGTGGGAAAAATATTCACATCAAACCCTATCCAGAACACAATATTCTCATACTTGATTAGACAATCTCTGGTCTTCCCATCAAATTCAGTTTTCTCCATCAATTTCTCATCTCTTATACCTCACTTTCACCACATCCTCTAAAAGGTCCCCACTGTTATCTCTGCAATTCAGGTCCTCCCCTCTGCTTACAAACCGCATTCAAACCAAGTTGGCAAATTAGCCAAACAAGGATGATCTCATTTTCTTCAGTACACCAGAATGTGCTGGGCTAAAGGAGCAGGAATTGGGAAAGGTCTGAGTTGACCACAAATAATGGATTAATTAATGACCAATGGCATGCTAAAAGCTAATTAGATAATACATTGCTTATCTATTCAAGCTACTTCATCTTTTCTTCTTTCAACTTCTATCCTTTTCTCTGTCTTCCTATTGCAAATTTTCCTGAACCTCAGCAAGTATTTTGAGAAATCTGTCAACAATTCCTTGAGTTGAGTCTTTTAACAATTTTAAATAAGTATCTTCTTTAAAATTACTTAAAGTTGATGCCTTGGAGAAATAACTTCTAAGTTTGGGACCAGTCTCTTACTGAAAGTGTTTTCTTCCTTAATGACAATGCTAAGATATTTTTCTGTAACTGACCAATACTAGGTATTCTAGTGAAATTCCTGGCCACAGTAATGCAGAGGCATAATAATAGCATCTACCTCATAGTTCAATTATGAGTACAAAGAGAGATACTATGGTTTCTAGCACATAGCAAATAAATATTAGTTTTTATTAATTATAATATTAATTAATGTCAATGTTAATTCATGATTATCGTAATCTTGAAGAGTTGTCTGAAGAATTTGGGCAAAGGGCTGTATAAAAGTGGAGTACAAAGGATCTTCACTAATTACTAGCATACTATACCCACAAATCAAATTAAACTAATAGTCATTTTTAGTACAATTATTAATTACTACTGTCATATCCTGAAGCATTTTGCCCTTGACCTTTTTTTTAAAGATTTATTTATTTGTCAGATAGAGAGAGAGAGCGCGCGCGTGCACAAGTAGGGAGAGGAGCTGGCAGAGTGAGAAGCAGGCTTCCTGCTGAGCAAAGAGCCCAATGTGGAACTCCATCCCAGGATTCTGGGATCATGACCTGAGCCGAAGGCAGATGATTAACCAATTGAACCACCCAGGTGCCCCCACCCTAGACCTTCTGAACATACTTGGTCATGAAGGACATCAAACTCCCAATTCTCTAACAAGAAATTTGGTTGTCGTTTTTCTAGTAAGTAGCAAAATTATATGGTTTTCTATTTCTTTCCTCCTTTTAGAGTATTTTATCGTTGGCTCAAAAACAAGAATGAAAGTGTTAGAAGAAACTGATATATCTATGGCCAATCACCTTGGCTACAGACCTGAGTAGCTTTTTTCAGGAAACTTTCAAAATAAAATTGGAAAGAATGTTGAAGAATAAAAATTTAAATCCAGGCAAAGATGCTCTCAAGATGTTTTGTGGTTAATTCCACAAAGGTAAGGAAGCCTAGGTTTCACAGAGATTTTTTGTATCCACAGCAAAAATGACAACAGTCTGAAGGTAGAGATCGAGTTCCATTTTTGTGATGTTGCACTAGGTTTTCCAGTGTAATAGAATGGAAGCCAAGGTTTAAAGAACCATCTGGGAGATGTTCCCTGGGAAATCCAAGATAAGGGATCCTGCGTTTGAATCATTTGTGGCTTAATTCAGCGGAGAACCTTATGAGATGAGACTTCTTAGTTCAAGGAAAGAAGGGCTTTAAAATCCTATAAACAAGGCTTCTAGGAAATCAAATAGCTCTTACCAAACATTTGATGAATTAAGTGCAAATGATTTAGAAACATGTGGATTAAATTTCCTTTAAAGTGCACATGGGTTTAAAAGTTAAAAGGGAAAAACTTGCTTTATGAAAGTCATTTTGGGTTTTGTTAAATCCAATAAAAGGAGGCAGGTCTGTGTTTCCTCCCCTGAATATATCAATGTATTAAGTGTTCCAGTAATAATCACTTATTGTTCAAATTCTATAAGACTCCTTGGGGTAAAGCCAAGAATGGAATTCTGTAATATGTTTAAGGCAAGACTTAAGGAATATCTGAACCAACCACAGGAAGATTTGGGTTTCTCTTACATGTGTCAAGAAATTGCACTACATAAAATTTCAGGACAAGTTCTGAACTAGATAAAGCCATGTATTCCCTAATCTCACAAAGAGTGATTATAATGGAAGGAAAACAAAGTGTGCAACCAGAGGTCATGGAATTAGGTTTGGGCCTCTCCACTCAAAGCTGTGTAATCTTGGGAAACTAACTGGCCATCTCTGAATCATTCTCTATTGATATGTTGTTAGGATACTAAGTTGTAGAATGCACATACAGACACTAGGTGAGTGGTTAACATTTTAAAAAGGCACTTTTTCCCTTAGATTTCAGCAATACATAAAAGAATATAAATATATACCTACTTTCTAATCCATTGGGAACATTTAGAAGCTAATGGAAAATCAAAGAAAGGTAGTTTTCCTTTAGGTTATCAGACTCACAGGCTATTGATCTACTAAGACCTCACAAATTCTCCTTTGAACTCTGTATTTATCATCTCTAAAAACATTTTCCAAAATGTATTCCTTGAATCAACATTTATACAGCATTTATGGTTTCAAAATAACACTGTATGATTAGAAAAGTTTGCAAAATACTGCATATTCTTGGAGGGATTCAAGATACTCTGTAGCATATCAAAATCCCTCAGAAAAAAAAGTCATGGGTGAATCAGGTAGTCATGGGTGAACAGGTATTTTTAGACCTGTTAATACCATGGAACCCACTTTGAGAAATCCTTTAAGAAAATGAGTTTTTTCCATATAGATTGGTTTGTATACATAAGGATTTCTTTTTATTTACCCTAAACCTTAAAATAAATTCTTCAAGCTTCAAGCTTCTAGAAACAAGAGGAGAAAGTTAGTTTACTATTCTAGGATTTAATGTGAAAACTAATGTTCCATTATCCGTATCTTAAGGATTTTATTTTAGCACAAGGCCTGCATGTAATAAGTACTTTATAAATACTGACATATAAACTTTGGTCCTTTAACTTTTCTTTTCCTTCTAAATATTTTCTTCATTCATGCCTCATATAAAGTTGCTTTATATTCCCAACAATTCTAATTACTTTCTTTTCAGTCTTCTCCAGCTTTTTATTTCTTTCTTGAAATAGAGCGATCAGAGCAGCCCCTGATGTACTTCAACTGTAGATGCACTACACATGCACAGACAAGATTTGCTGCTTTGTTTCTGATGATGACCGGCACCTTACAGACCTTCCTGGTTTGAACTCAGGAGGGAAGTGGATTTCCACCTTGGACTCTAGTCTGTAACTTACAGCTACATCTGACTTTTGTTTTATTGAAATCTTGTATTAAAAAGAAAGCATACTGGAGCCTCTGGGTGGCTCAGCCAGTTGAGCATCTGACTCTTGGTTTTGGCTCAGGTCATGATCTCAGGGTCGTGAGATCGAGCCCCGAGTGGAGTCTGGTTCTGCACTCAGCGGAGAGTCTGCTTGAGGTTCTCTCTCTCCTTCTGCCCTGACCCATGCCCATGCACTCTTTCTCTCTCTCTCTCAATGTAAATAAATAAATCTTTCCCAAAAAATGAGGTGTACTGAGATCCCAGATATGCTGTGATTTGAGATTACTCTATAAGATTTCTTTTTTTTTTTTTTTAAAGATTTTATTTACTTGGCAGAGAGGCAGGCAGAGAGAGAAGAGGAAGCAGGCTCCCCGCTGAGCAGGGATCCCGATGCACGGCTCGATCCCAGGACCCTGAGATCATGACCCGAGCCGAAGGCAGAGGCTTAACCCACTGAGCCACCCAGGTGCCCTATAAGATTTCTTTTTGAGAGATTTTTGCTACATATTGCATATGACAGTAATTTGAAGCCTACATTTTTTAAAAATGCTGGCTTAACTCATCTGCCTTCACCATGGCCTTCTGCCTTTTGCTCTTTCCCCATGCTTATTTAAAATCCTACCACTTTAATCAAACTTTGTCAAATTATTTCTCCCTTTTCTTTCATTTATAGCCCCTGTTGTTATTGCTGCATTCCCTTATATGTTTAATTAGACATTATTCACACAAGAGAATCTTCAAAAAAATTTCCACATCATATAAACTTCATATGGATATGAAATTCCTACATATTATCTCTCTTTTTAAGAGGGCATATAGTATATAAAGGCTCTGAAAAGTCCTGCAGAAAAAGAAACCTGGTGAACAAAGACTCGTCTGGTATTTTCAAAGGATCTGATCACTGCACACTATTTCTTAATTAATATCCAGTTTAGGGGAACAGTTGGAAAGACTCAGGTTAAGAAGTTTATTATCTCCTTGTGTACATACAGCACAGTACCAGGCACTCAATAAACAAACACATGGAAAGCTTTTATAAGTCGTTCTGGAGTTCAGTGAACACCTAGAACAATTAAAGCAGGAAATAGAGGACCTGAACCATGCTTTTGGGATGCTAAGTGACAAACAACAGAAACCAACTTTGTTAAAGTTAAGCATAAAAGACATTTTTTTAAAGGATAGTAGCTTCCAGCATCTCTGGGATAAAAGTTTGGAGACTATGTAGCCAGAAACACCCTACAATGACAACAACGCTCTCTACAGCTGTGATGACATTTTTTAAGTTTATTATTAGTGTGCTCTTTTTAACACTTTTTTTTTTCCAACAGTGGAAGTACGGTAGCATGCAGAGAGACCTGGGTTTGAATCCCAGCTCTCTCTAAGCCTCTTGACCTGGGAAAGTCCACCATCCAATCTGAGTTGTGTAGAATAATGCTCATAGAACTGACTTGGAGCAAGTAAGCCCTCCTTACTTGGAGGGCTCGGAGGAGGCTGAAATCAGAAAAATATATGTCTACAGGATATGATCCATAAAAGGTAGCTATGTTATACTGTAAAGAGAAATGTGTTTCTAATTCAGGGAGTAACTCCTGAACTGTGGAAACACTGATGGTCTTGTCTAACCCGCCCTTGGCTCAGTGTGCCTCGGAGCCAGAGGTCTCTCCTTAATACCCGAACCTCAGGGAATGTTCTACCATTTCCCTCTTTTAGGGAGAAGCCTGAATGTTTAGACTAGATCACTCTGACTTCAATTTTTTAAATGATTTATTGATTCTAATTAAACAAATTTTTAATGTATAGCAGAAACTAGTTAACTTTAATTTAGGACTGACATTTACATCCTGCCTAAGAAGTGGGAATCCAAGGTGGACAATTCATTTTCATTTTGGTGAAAAACATCATTTAAATGTCAGAAAACTGCATATTTAACATTTGCAGTAATTAAGGGACTTTAATTTAATAATAAATCTCTCTGTCTTTATCTATTTACACACTTTCCTCTGTCCTGGTCTGGCACTTTCCTTAGTGAATCAACTATCACTAATTGCTTCTTTTTGAAGTGTAAATATGTTTTAATTCTTCTTACAGGCCAGGTAGCACGTTTACTATTTAATTGGTAATTACCTTTTCCATGAATTACTTCCTTTTGGGGGCTTCTCTCAGGGGAGCAAAGAATTTTGTTTACACTTTGCCACTGTGGAAATCAATCTCCCTCTAATTCTGAGGAGCTCCAAGGCTTTCTACCTCCAACAGGCTTTCATCTGAAAGCCACACTCCTCTCAACTGCAAATGGGGACAGTACAGTATCCCACAGGGAGACACTGTGGATGGGGATGGAAAGAGCATGAAAGGACTTTGTGATTTTAATTTGCCTTACATTGCAGTGTACACGTTTAATATTAAAAATCTGTAGCTGAACGATGGTTGACTTCCATTTAAGGGTTCAGGTCATTGAGGTCTGTCCTAAGAAACCACCCAAAGTGCATGTTTCCATATCCCACTCTTAAGCAGTTTCAATAAGGTTAATGAAGTCACGGGAGGGAACGTGAGCTCAGATGCCCTTTGGAGAGTGTAGATCAATTTAAACATCCTGGATAGAGCATGAGATAATAATTTATACTAAAAATCGATCCATAAAATATCAACACAGTTTTCTCATATTCTGGGATATACAATAAATGAGGAACAATATAATTTAGCCTAAAGTGAACCTTACTTACTCTTTAGCCTCTTTCTTTAAATGATGATTTCTTTTTATTTACTTAGATAATGCATACATGACACAAAGTTGAGGAGAAGCGGACAAATATTCAGTGATAAATTAATCTCTGGCTGAAGTCCCTCAGCCACTGTAACAACTATTCTCTCTACTCTTCTGGGGGTAATCTGCATACATAGAAGTATATAAGCATACATATTCTTTTGTTTTTCACAAATGACAGCATAGTACACATGCTGTCTGGCCCTTATTTTTTTTCAATTGACAATGTTTCTTAGCTATAGCATATATGGAATAAAGTCATTTTAAAAAAGATTTTATTTATTTTAGAGAGAGAGAGAATGCAGGAATATACTCATGAGCAGGGGAAGGGATAAACCAGAAGGGAGAGGGAAAGGGAAAGAATCCTAAACTGAGCGTGGAGCCCATCTCGGGGTTCAATCTCATGACCCTGAGATCATGACGTGAGCCAAAACCAAGAGTCCAGTGCTTAACCAACTGAGTTACCCAGGCACACCTGGAATAAAAACGAATTTTTAATAGTTTCTTTGAATTCCACTGCATGGATTTACCACAATATACTTAATCTATCGGATTAATTAAATAAGGAAACCACTATACTGAGTTGCTTTAATGCCTACCTAAGTAAACCAAAATCCAAGCCTGTAAATGCCTCAAGGTTGCAAATTTGAAACTTAAGGACAACCAATCATAAACAGCCAACTAGGCTACAAGCTATGGTCAATCAAGAATTTCCTTATTTTGCTTCTGCCTTTTCTCTCTAAAAATCTCTTCTCCAGCTCCTGTTGGTAGAGGGCTCATAACCACTTTTGGTTTGGCACTATCCTGTTCAAATAGAGTTTTGTTCAGATGGACTCTTAAAATTTTAAATATGTCTCGGTTTATCTTTTAACACCTGTTTGCCATCATTGAGAGTCATATTGCTTCTAACTAATCACTATAAAAATGCTATAATGAATATTTTTGATTATAAATTATTTCATGCCTGTGGAACTGTATCTGTAAAATAAATATTTAGAAGTAGAGTTGCTTGATCATTGGTTACATGTTTTTAAATTTTTAACTGATTTTGCTATATTGCCATCCATGGAAGTTGTAGGCGTTTATACTCCCACTAACAGTTTAGATGCTTCTTTCCCCACAAGACAGCCCCACTGTTATTCGTGTGCCAGTACCATGCCGTTTTAATCATAATTGATCATTGTATTGTACTGGTCACTGTAAACCTAGTTTTCCTTAATTACTCTTTTTTTCCCCCCCAAACTTTCCTGGCTATTCTTGCCAATTCATTTTTTTATATAAATTTAGTTTGTCACATTCTGCTCTAAAATAAATCCTTCTTGCATATTTATTGAGATTGAGGTAAATACACAGATAAACTTATGAAAATTAGCATATTTTTTAAAAATTAGCATATTTTTGACATTGAATTTTTCTATAGGAGAAAAGTTTTTTTGTCTTTTTTTTTTAAACTCTTTTATGTTTCTTGGTAGTGTTCAACAAAATCCAGTATCTGCTCCTCATTAAACTCTCAGCAAATTAGCAGTAGTAGTGAATTTTCTCAACCTAATAAAGGGTATCTACAAAAAAGCTATGGTTAACAATATAGTTAGCATCAAAGGACTGAGTGCTTTCCCCAAAGATCAGGATCATGACAAAGATCTCTTACCATTTCTTAGTCAACATTATACTAGAGGCCTACTCTGTACAATAAGGTAAGAAAAAGAAATGCAAATTCAGATTGTAAAGAAAGAAGTGAAGCTATCTTTATTCACAGATGATGTGAATCATTGTGCAGAAAATTCTCTAGCATCTATAAGAAAACTACTAGATATAATACATGAGTCTGCAAGGTTGCAGACAACAAGATACATATACAAAGTCAATTGCATTTCTGTGTACTAGCAATGAAAAATCAGAAATTGAAATTTTAACAAATTTACAATGGCATCAAAAAGCCTGAAATACTTAGGGGTAAATTTGACAAGTAATGTGTAAGACTTGTATACTAAAACAACCAAACAATTCGAGAGAAATAAAAGAAAACTTAGAGAAATGAAGAGAGATACCACTGCCACGGATCTGAAGACTTAATACTGTTAAGATTTCATTTGTCCCCAACGTAATATATAGATTCAATGCAATCCAAATCCAAATCAAAGCAGGCCTTTTTTTTCTCTTTTCTTTTTTTTTTTTGCAGAAATTGAAAAAGCTGATTTTATAATCTATATGGAAATGTTGAAGGCCTAAAATAGGCAAAATAATTCTAAAAAAAACAAATTTGGAGGACTTACACTATCTCATCCCAAGGCATATTTATAAACTTAGTGTTTTGAAGACAGGGTGGAATTGGCATAATTATACATAAATTGATCAGTGAAACATAATAGAGAGTCCAGAAATAGACCCACATATTTGCTGGCAATTAATTTTTGGCAAAGGTGCAAAAATATTTCAATGGAAAAAGAACAGTTTTTCAACAAAGGGTGCCATAACAATTGAATATGTATGTGCCTCATAGGTAAAAATGAACTCAAAATGGATCACAGAAATAAATTTGAAACCTGAAATATAAACTGCTAGAAGAAACTATAGGAGAAATCTTTGTGACTTAAGTACAAATTTTTTATACACACACAAAAAAAATACAATACACAAAAGTGAAAAATAATAAATTGGACTTTATTGAAACTAAGAACACCTGCTCTTTGAATGATACTGTCAAGAGAATGAAAAGACAAACCACATACTGGGAAAAATATTTGCAAATCTCATATCTGATAATAGATACATACCTAGAATCTGTGAAGAAGTCTCCAAACTCAGAAATAATAAAGCAATTTTTAAAAATTAGAAACCAACCTTTTTAGGAAGCTAAATCTAGAAGCTTGAAGGTAAGCCTAGCTGAGACAGAGAATGGAAGCTAAACAATCAATTATGACAAATCCTTTGCTGTTTTTTTATTTTTAATTTTATCTGTAAACATTCTAGTATATGTCCTTACATAATAAGGACTCTTTTAATTAAATATTACCATTATCACATTTAGGAGCATTCCAATAGATAATTCAAGCATAATACTTGTATTATATTACATACCCACTATGTGGCACAAATTTTAAAGATGTTGTTGAACTCACAGGAGCTCTATAAGATAGATATTAAAATGCCCTCTTAAAAAAAAAAAAGAAACTGAGCAGAAAGAACACTAATAACATGTTCAAGATCATGCAGAAGTTAGGACTTGGATTCAAACCCAGATATGTCTACCTTTAATGTCATGATCTTTCCCCTACGGTATCCAATCTTTCAGTAATTGAAGAAGTAGTGGAAAGTAAGCAAAGAATGTTTTTCAAGTCCATGATATATTAATTAGGCTATGGACTAAGCTCCCATAACTATTTAAAACATGACAGAAACCTTTAAAAGCATAAGATATGGGGGACCCAGGTGGCACAGTCAGTTAAGCATCTGACTGTTGGTTTCAGCTAAGGTAGTGATCTCAGGGTTTGAGACTGAGCCCTGTGTGGGGCTCCACACTCAGCATGGAGTCTCCTTGAGACTCTCTCTCCCTCTCCCTCTACCTGCCCCCCTACATTAAAAATAAGTAAACCAATCTTTTAAAAAAAAGCATAAATAAGATAGACATTCACTTCTCTCTCACTGAGCAGTAAAGAAAAAGGTCTTCTAAGCTGGGTATGGCAGCTCTGTTCCACAAAGTCATCAGGGACCTAGACCACTACTGTCTGCTCCTTTACTCTCTAGACTGATTTCCACATCTGTATGAGTCAAGCTAGCTCATAACTACCCCTTCTTGTTCATGGCAAGAGGAAAGAGAGAGCAAGCTGATTCCTCTTATCAATTCAACCCAGAAACTGGACAACTCTCTTAAACTCACATCCAGTGATTTTAGTCTCATGAACATACATAGCTGCAAAGAGGCTGAAGTATATCTTCTCCAGCTAGACACCAAAAGAATTCAACTTCTTAAAGGAAGAAAAAGTGGTTATTGGGGGGCAATTATCATCTTGCTGCTCTTTCTTAAGTCATGTGTTCTTGACACAATAGATCTGGTTTCTACTATGGTGAGACATTCGGAGACTCACAGCTATCAGCTCTGACTTTGTGAAAAGTGGTTGCTCCATACCTCATACACTCTCATTTCTTGCTCTTAATTTCTCTTCTAGCCCACAGCCAGAAAATGGTAACATTTTGAGCTTGGAAATCTCAAGTAATAGCTATAATTATTTGTACGTTGCCTATGTTGTGCATAGCCAGCAATTCTATTGGGGAAGGGATTGAGTGTAACAGGATGGTCTTGGCCTTTCATCAAGAGGAAACACACCAAGGGGCACCTGGGTGGCTCAGTGGGTTAAAGCCTCTGCCTTCAGCTCAGGTCATGATCTCAGGGTCCTGGGATCGAGTCCTGCATCAGGCTGCCTGCTCAGCAGGGAGCCTGCTTCCTCCTCTCTCTCTGCTTGCCTCTCTGCCTACTTGTATCTCTCTCTAAAAAAAAAAAAGAAAGAAAGAAAAGAGGAACACACCAAGATTAAGGGGCAGACTTCAAAATTTTAACTAATAATTTATTAATGGGTAAGAAAATTAGACCAAGGAAAGGTATGCCTTACAAGCTGAAGGAATGTCTCAATCTAAAATAATCCCATTTGCCATTTCCATGATGATTCACAATTATTTATAGATCATCCTTTTTCCCCATTTGAATTTTGAATAGAATAAAAGACCAGTGGCTAGAGAAAAATCAAGGTGTATTCAGAACTACCCTCAAAAGCAATCCACCATTAGAGTCATTCAGAAGTTCTAATATGTTTCTTGTCTTAAGGCCAAGGTACTTCACCATAATGATGAGATCAGGCTCTCCTTTCAAAACCCATTTACTTCCTAAACATGAGAGTAATGTCTGGAAACAGAGGAAGCCCTCAATTCTGAAAGATAGAAAACACTCAATTTCCTCCTGGGTAAACATAGGACTAATTTAACCACAAGATGGGAGGCCTAACTTGCCATACCCAAATAATTAAACCATACTCTCAAAGATGTTTCAGTAATATAACATAAACAAGGACAAGATGGCTACACACTAACTCCCTGGTACTAATTTTATAGTATGGAAATTATAAATATGGAGACAACTTATATTTACTGGGCAATAACTTCAAAAGAGGATCTCTAAAAAAGGACTTAGTTTCTAGAACTCCTATGGAGGAAGGGTGGGGTTCAAAACTCAACTGCTGAAAGTTTAGGAGAGATGGAAGAAAGGGATAGGATATGCCACTGAATATGAGAGGGATGTTTTGAATCTAAGAGTTTATTAATTCCATCTTTGCTTTCTGCTCAAGTAAAACTTTTCTAAGCCCTCACCAACATCTTTTAGAAATTTTAGTCATCATTCCATTCATCTTCTAGTACAGTTTTCTTATATAACTACATAACACGTACATGACAAGGCATGATGATGTGTATGATGCTGCTGGCAAATCTGAGTAGATCAGAAGTGACTCCAGCCACTGGCAAGTGAGCACAGAGCTATGGGAGCCTATTTTCTGCCATTGTTCTAAAGGGCAGGCTGGCTGTCACAATTATTTCCCCTTGTGTTAATGGTATTACTCTACTTTTATATATGTGGTGAAACATCCTACTAGACCAGAGGCCACAAACAAGTGACTGACAGGGAAATTCACACAAAGTCATGTTTTAATGGCCAGCATGGTATTTATCTTTTCAAATTTGAGCTGATTGTTTTAGTGGATTTTCATCATTGCTTTTTGGTCACCCATTTCCTTTGAATACTCCTCTTAATCTCCCCTTTTCTTTTTCCTTTTCTTTTCTTTTCTCCCTTCCTCTCCCTCTTTCTCTTCCCTCCCTCCCTCCCTCTTTCCTTTCCCTCCCTCCCTCCCCTCCCCTCCTTTTTCTTTCTTTCTTTCTTTCTTTCTTTCTTTCTTTCTTTCTTTCTTTCTTTCTTTCTTTCTTCCTTTCCCTCTCTCTCTCTCTTTCTTTTTCTTTCTTCTCCTGTATAAGTCCTTATCTCTCCCAGAGGGAAGACTGATGGATACTGTTTTCCCCAGGCTTCCTTGAAGCAACAGTATGGGTTCTCCCAGTCAAATACAAGAAAGTGGAACTTTGCTTCAGAAATAGGCACTGAAAGAAATCCTGTCTATCTGGGGTTGACAAGAGCAGTGGCAGAAGTTCCCGTCTAGTAGTTAACATGGTTGGTGTGTTTTAGTGCCTATGCCCAATGGTAACTATCGTAGGTTCTTCACTAGGCTAGCTCTGCAGTATATTTTGGGTGCTATTTTTGACTGTATAATCTCTAAGACTGACTGTCTTAATCTCTTCAGGCTGCTGTAACAAAATATCACTGACTAGGCAGCTTATAAACAATAGGAATTTATTTCTCACAGTTCTGAAGACTGGAAGTTCAACATAAGGGCACCAGCATGGACAAGTTCTGGTGAAGACCATTTTCTGGGTTACAGACCACCAACTTAATTGCTCTGTTGGCACAAGATGGAAGGAGCAAGCAAACTATCCCTGGCCCCTTCTATAAAAGCTGTTATCCCATTCTGAGGACTCTGCCCACAAGACCTACCCTAAGGCCCCACCTCCTAATATCACTTTAGGGGTTAGGATTTCAGCATATTAATTGGGGGGAGCACAGACATTCAGACTATAGCACTGATTCTCTCCTCTTCTGGAGCCTACCCAACTCAAATTTTCAACCTTAAAAAGTTGAGAGCATTGGGCGCACTGCTCTTGTCTTGAGCCTGGGTGGCTCAGTGGATTAAAGCCTCTGCCTTTGGCTCAGGTCATGATCTCAGGGTCCTGGCATTGAGCCCCACATCAGGCTCTCCGCACAGCGGGGAGCCTGCTTCCTCCTCTCTCTGCCTGCCTCTCAGCCTACTTGTGATCTCTCTCCCTCTATGAAATAAATAAATAAAATCTTTAAAAAAAAAAAAAGTTGAGAGCATTAACCAAATTCCCCAAATTTCTGGTTTATTTTGGAACAGCAGATGTGGTGACCCTGAGCTTATATTCTTATAGGTCAACATTCATCAGGACCACTCATACTAGGCCGTGATATTGTGATTTATAATAAGAAATATATTCTGATCTTCATCCCTATTTTTGGCACAGAGTTCCTAAAGCTCATGAAATTTTCCAAGTGATAAGAGCTATGGGAGCATCTATTATTATAATATTTGGTCTCTTGTCCTCAGTTCCTGAAATCTCTTCAGGGCCATAATGGTGAAATGACTGTCTTGTTATTCATAACAAGCCTCTTTCCATCACAACTAGATTTATGTTAATGAGGTGACTGTTGGAAAGCACCTAAGGATGGAGACTCATTGTCAGGGAAACCGACCATGAATAGAGGTTTGAAACTTTTCAGCCCACACCCTGATTTCCCCGTAGGGGAGAGGGCTGGAGGCTGGATCAATCACCAATGGCTAAAGTCAATTAATTGTACCATAAAAACCCATAAACAGGGGGTTCAGAGAGCTTCCTGGTTGGGGAAGAAGAATACTTCCAGATGTCACCATGCCAGGCCCCAAAATCCATGGGGGACAATAGCTCTTTCATTCAGGACTTTGCCTTATGTATCTCCTCATCTGGCTGTTGATTTGTATCCTTTAGTATCCTTTGTAATAAACTAATCATCTAATGAGTAGATGGGTTTCCTGAGTTCTGTAACCCTCCCTCTGGCAAGTTAATCAAACACAAGGAGAGGGTCACGGGGACCTCTGATGTATAACCATTGAATCAGAAGCACAGGTAACAGCCTGAACTTGAGACCTGCATCTGAAAGTAGAGGGCGGTCTTGTGGGATTGAGCCCTTAGCCTGAGGAACCTGACGCTACATCTGGGTTGACAGTGTCAGAATTGAGTTGAATTGCAGCACGCCCAGTTAGCACTGGAGAATTGTGTGGTAGTGTGAGGAAATTGCCCCACCACACACACGTACACACGTTCATTGAAACTGGGTTGCTGAAGCCTTCCTTACAGGCACATGTCATGTACTTTCACATATTTACTCTCTGTATTTCAGTGTTTGACTCTTGTGATAGGTTCCCACAGGCTCCACCATTCTCTATAATCATAATATCTTCTCAGGTGAAGTATTTATAGCACCTGATACCTTGACCAACTCAAAAGTATAGTATTTTTATTCATTTGTTCTTAATGAATGTTTATAGCCTGGGTCAATAAATAATCTTTCAGAATTGAAGTTGCTTGGGACAAGATAGGGAAGTAACAAAATAAACCACCATGTAGGTTATTCACATTGCACAGAAGCCAGAGAGCATGTTGTGTGCATCATGGAAGGCATCAGTGAATATGAACTGACTCATTCACTTATTCATTCACTCAGAAAACATGTATTTGCTACCTAGGCACAGTGCTTATGGTTACATTCTTATAACGACCCAAATGTTTCTGAATTATTTTTCCCAATTTATCTATCCTGAGCACAATTTTTGAGGAATTATCAAATAAAAAAACAGAGCAGAGGTAAGGAGATAGGAAAGGGGAAGAAGGGAGAAGGAGTAAGAGGAAAAGGGAGAGTATAAACACTATACACAAAATGTGAGTATCCGAAGATTATTAGTTGTCTTCATGAGGAAGTATGGGCTTGAAGTGGTTCCCTGAATTGGTCTGAACCATGCTTCTCTATCAAACTGCCACACGACTCCTTCAGATGTATCTAATTGTTAATTATATAGATTGATGATGGAGCCCAGCCACAGTAAACCAATTAGATCATATTTAAGTGTCCTGTCATTAAAAACTGCCTTCTATAATGTATGGTTGTTTCAGTAGTCAAAAAGGCAAAATCTATTGTTATAAAAATCTTAGTACCCATGGTAGGAATCTAAATAATAGATGATAGAAAGGTGAGTCTAAGTAAACTATAAACAGTGACGGCAACACTTCGCAAATCAGGCCATTGGTAGATAAAACTAGTTTATTATTAGTAGACACACTTGTTGTCTTCTTAAATTGTTAATCATTCACCATAAATACAGTTTATGTTATGCATTTGTTTCAGAGTCACATACTGGCCTTGCAACTTGACAATGATTTTGTGGTCTTGAGTTAGTGACTTGTTAGCCCTAGGTTTCAGTTTCCCTATCTGTAAAACAGAGATATAATATCTACTGTGAAGGCTTTAATAAGAAATAAATATAAAGAGTAAATATGCCAAATGGGATAGATGTGGAAGAACACACCCTAACCTCCCCCTCAATACACATACACACTCACACAAACACCATCCTCCCCAACTCATATAAATTCTGCCTAAGACCTCAGCAACAACAAAACTAAACGGTTAAACATGGCCACATGACTTCTGGTTAAAAACAACAAAATGAACATGTGGGCATTTAGTGTCAGTCCTTCCCAAAATTTCATCAAAATAAAAGGATAAAATTATATAAGCCCTTAAAGGGAGTTGAACAGGAGGAGATTCAAACGAGAACAAGTGTCACCAAATGATAGAAGACAGGAAGCAGGTAGGGTGGTGAGAATGGACAGCACAGAGGAGATTACGATACAAATGCAAGACTGTGATAATATGGAAAGCACGTGCACTTGTCAGAAACTTAGAAGGCATCAAGAAATATAAACACCTGATCAGATGGAATGTAGGAGGAAAGGAACATGGAAAGGCCTAAAAAGAAGACTGGTTAAAAATTTATATGTCCAACAGTCCCCTCCCCAAGCTAGACAATGACTCCATTGCCACATTAGGGATTTATTCATTTCGGGAATGCGGAGAACTAACTTGAAAGGCCTCAGACCTGGAGACTCAAAGCTCAGTAGAGGGCAGTGAATCACTGCCTGAACTGAATGGTAAGGTGGTCACCCCTGCCCCTTCTCCCAGAACTTTAGCTACCAGGTAGGGAACCTGGAAGATTCTTCCGAAAAGCTAAAAGCACCAGAAGGGGAAAACCTTCTGTTGGTTATCACCCAACGAAAAAAAAGCTATTCTATCTTCAAATAACACTACCATAAAAATCTACCACTTAAATACAAAATGATAGCCAAAGACCATAAGAACTTTGAAGATGGCCAGCAACGTGAAAGACAGAACCCAAAATGAAGAGGAATGAGGATCTTAGAGAAAAACAGTGGAGGAAGCAGAAGAAAACACCAACAAGGTATTTCTGACATACTTGATAGGATAAAGGAAGACAATGCACACAGGACACAATAAAAGGATGCTCTATTTCAAAAATGAAGAGGAAGATGAAAGAACTTTGAAAATTAAAAATGGGATAGTGATAGCATAACCTAGCAATAAAATGAATAAAGTCCTAGGGGTAGAATAAAAAGACAGTGAAAGGCTCACAGATATTTCACGATACTAATATTTTCTAAAAAAAAAATGTTGAATATAAAGAATTAGGAGTCAGACGGCATCTGATTTTCAGGAACAATATCAGAAGCTAGAAGATAGTGGAGCAATTCAAACTTCCAAGAGAAAATGATTTCTATACCCAACCAATCAATCCAACATGAAGTCAAAATAAAGGCAAATCTATAAAGTATCAAATAGCTTACCCCTCACATGACTGTTAGAAGAAGCTACTAGAAGAGACAGCTCCCTAAAACAAGGAAATAAATTTAGAAGTAAATGTGGCATCCAACAATAAATAGCGAAAAAGAGAAATCTCAAGACAATATTTGTCTAAAGAAAACTAAACACAGATTAGAGAAGGAAATGGGTATGTAAAGTATGGGGGTTACCAGGGAAAACATGAGACTGATGAATTGTTGTGTTTATGAGTTTGAATTAAAATAGAAAACAAACAAAAAATAGCTGTGTGTTCTTTAAAAGAAATATTTTTCGAATAAAACAACACAAAATTTAAAAATAAAAGATGATTGAGATATGTTTCACACAACTCAAAAGGAAACTGCATATTGATGTCAGACAAGATATAATTATGGCAAAAAGCACCAAGACAGGGACACTCTTAAAAATGAAAGGTACAGGAGCACCTGGATGGCTCAGCCGGTTAAGTGTCTAACTCTTGGTTTCCACTCAGGTCGTGATCTCAGGGGTCCTGGGATTGAGCCCCAAAACAGGCTCTGCACACAGTGGAGAGTCTACTTCTCAACTCTCTCCCTCTGCCCTTCCCCTCAGCTCAATATGCCCAAGTGTGCGTGCGCACATGTGCACACGCTATTGCTCTCTCAAATAAATCTTCAAAAAATAAAAATAAATAAAAGGTTCAGTTCACTGATTAGCTACAACAATCACATGCTTGTCTTCACCTAAAACCTATGCCTAAAAAATTAAAGCAAAAATTGACAGAATTCTAAGCAGAATATAATATATCCACAATCATACTGAATAAAATACATGCGTATATATGGAACTCTGCACCCAACAAACAGAAAATATACATTTTTTAAGTACGTGTAACACATGTATAAAACTGACCAAGTACTAGGCCATATGGAAAATTTGAAAAATATTACAAATGATGGAATCTGCGTCCTATGACAACCACTAACATAGAGTTAGTTGGTGTTTATAAGCATCATCTCATTTCTTGACAGAATGCAAATCGACCCCTTCAGATTTTTTTTTAAGACATCTGTATCTCTAGAGAGTGAAATATTGGCATTATAGAGAGGGAATATGTTGCAATTCTTACTTAGTAGCTCCCACTCTGTCAATAATTAGAATTTTGACTGGGCCTAGTTGAAGCAAGGCACTAAATTCAGAGTTTCAGTGCCTTTTTTATAGAATCTGGAGGTGGGGCCATTTGTATCTACAGTCCCTTCCAATTCTAAGACTTATTTACTACTTATAAATATAAGAGTCTTGTCTATCTTTCCTTCTCTATCTCCCTAAACTTGTTAACCAAAGAATGTAATGTGGCTTATTTCTAAATAATAAAACGCATCCTGACCCATCCCAAAGTAGGTTGAAGAGACACTGTCGAAAAGTTTTCACATTGAGCACATAAGAATGTCACCAAGTAGAGGGAAAGCCTAAATAAAACATACCACAGCGTGAGGAGCTGTCAACCCAGACTCAGTAGCACACACATTGTGTAAATGGAACACAGATTGAAAGAAGGTAATTTTCCAAAACGCCACTCAGGCATTAAAGATGGCCTCTGGGGGTCAGCAATTTCTCCAGAAGGAAAAGAAGCATCCTACCTTGATCTGGAATGGTGGTGTTCTCCTAAAGCTTCCTTCCCAAATTTAAAGCCTTAATATCCATTCGCACTGTCACAGTCCTCCAATTATCTCCAGCACAAAATATACCACAGTTCAGTACTGTAAGACATTGTGTGGCTTATAAATGACTAACTTTTGCCCTGACTGATAACATTTTCCCAAAGTCAAACAGACTCCTCTTTTGTCTCTCTGCTTTTCTCAATATAGCTGCACTTTATTTCAATACTTCTCTTGTAATTGAGCAATTCCATAAAATCAAATAAAATGATTTATAATGGAATGATTACTCCAGGGTAACATTTCAAGTGAAATTAAGATTGAAATCTAATTTAAAAGCTTTAATGTAAATGGGTCATTAGAGGAGGCTCTCCGGGGAATTTGCAATTAAACTAAAGTGACAAGGGTTTTGTAGGGGTGATAGACCTAAAGGTGTTACAATACTGATACATGCTCATTTTGGATGCGAGTAGCCTTATCACAACTGCTCAACAAGATCAGAGTCGCTGAGTAAATGCTGCAATCAAAGTCCAACAAAATCATCCTAACCCATTACAAGAATTTCTCATGAAAAGGGAAGTTCTGATTTATGTAAGGGCTCTAATGAATTCAGTATGTTTAACTGACATTAATTAATTTAATTAACTGTTGTTAACCATCTCCATATTATTTTCACATCCATATCTTACTTTGATTAACTATAACTATTCATTTAACAATAACTGCATTTTCTATGGATGCAATCTTTAATATATAATTTGCTACTGCATCATCTTGAAACATAATAATAGAATACTTCTTCCCTCCTGGCCTTTTTGCATCCAGCACATCTCTACTTTCAGAGGTTTCCTTTCGACTGTATGCTTCTTTGACAATTAATCATGACTTTATCTCCAAATTCCTTTTATTTTTGTTCTTAGATCTTCCACTGAGAGTTAACCTTCCAAATGAATAGGTCCTGGTTCTCCAAAAAGAAACCGTGTTCAATTCTTTCTTGAGTCCCTGCAGTGCTTGGAATACTACATTGTACATAATAAGGGTAACAAATACTTGATCTTATTAACAATAATAATTACATTAATAGTTAACTTTTATTGATCATTTAAAATGGGCAGGGCATTGTTCAGCCCTTATTGTAAATTCTCTCATTTAAGCCTGACAGTTAGCCTAGATAGCAGAAATATTGTTATCTCTATTCTAAAGATCTTTAAATTGAGGATTAGAAATGTTTCAGGAACTTGTCCAAGGTCACGGGGCTAATAGGTGGCAGATCCAGAACTTAAAACACCACAACTACCTATCTCCAAAGCCTCCGGTTGTATGTATTATGCTACACAGTTTAAGGTTGATGTTGAATATGATCAACAGGAGAACCAAGGTTATGATGGTCTCTTCTTACTGTGTATATCTATACATCTGATTGATTTTGTATAGTGCCAGATTTAATTGGTTGCAGCTCTTCAAAGCTGGACTCATTCAAAAATGATAAAAATAAAATTCTTAAGCCATCCAACAGATGTTTCCAAATGTTTAGATTTATTTTTATGAAGGCTTTATAAAAATCAATTTCAATTTATATGCTTTATTTTTGTGGATGACAGAGATCTGAAGAGCTCTATTGAGAGAAGTGGTTGAAGTTTTACTTATTGCTTTTGAAACTCTCCAATTTTATATATATGACAGCTTTTTACAGAAGAAGCAACATAGATGGCTCACAAACCATGCTTTTTTCTTGGATATCCCATAGAAGGTACTGGAGAGGTGTTCAGATCATGAACTACATAGCTTGACACCAGATAATCAAGAGATTGCACAAACCACTTCAAGGAAGGGAATTGGGAGAGAAAATAAACAGTCTGAGGACATATGCTTTCTTGCTCTCCTCTTACCACAGATACAATCTTTCAGACCATAAAAATAATTATCTCCTTTGTTTTAATGTTGTCAAATTTCTCATCTTGCACAGATTTAATTGATAGAGCAGCGGGGGTGGGGTAGATCAACGCAGGGTAATAGTTTCTAGAGGGAAGGAAAGACCCAACAATGAGCATCTAGATAGTCAGAAAAACTGGCAATTCCTTTAGCTTTTTCCACTAGGACCTCCCGTGGATATTGTTGGTCCGCCCCAGAGAATAGTCAGGTATTTGCCTGTTCTCCGAAGAACAAGCATGGATGGGTTCTGATGGTCTGAGAGGTGCTGTCTGGATAGAAGTAGTCACAGCTTAATTCCACCAGAACGATTTTTGGAAAATTATGTCTTATGTTGTGAAAGACACAAAGGAAATCCTCTAGGAAAGATACTGCATTTAACAACCATGGCCTCCAAGCCAGGTGTGATGTGGCTTGGCTCTCACTTGAACCATTCCAGCTATCTGTCCCTCCTTGAATACATCAAACTTCTTCCTGTCTTCCTCCCTCCTGGCCTTTTCCTGTGTGACTCCCTCTACCCAGAATTCTCTTTCCTAAGACTTTTTCATCCCTTGATTCTTCTCGTCTTTTAAATTTTGGTCTCTATGCAACTGTCACCTCCAGAGTACATTGCCTGACCATTCTGTGTTCACTTGTACACACACACACACACACACACACACACACATACATGCCCACACACACACACAATGGTTCGATACATATAGACAAGTCTCTCTTCTTTTAAATGTTAACAGCTAAAAAAAAAACTGGGGTGCTTTAGTGGCTCAGTCAGTTAAGCCTCTGCCTTCAGCTCAGCAGCAGGCTCTCTGCTCAATGGGAAGCCTGCTTCACTCTCTCCCTCTGCCTGCAGCCTTGCCTACTTGTGCTCTCTCTTGCTGTCAAATAAATCAATAAATAAAATCTTTTTAAAAAGAATTAACTGCTAATGAAAAATGAGGAAAGATGGAGAATCTATCACAGATCAGAGAAGTCTATAAGACGACTATATGCAGTGTGGTCTCCCTTATTAGACCCTGGAAAATAAAAAGACTATTAATGGAAAACCTGGTGAAGTACCAGTAAAGTCTGTAGTTCAGTTCAGAGGATTGTGCCAGTGTTCATAGCTTAGTTTTGACAAATGTACCACAGTTATGTTAAGATTTTAGTACTGGAGAAACTGGATGGAAAGTATCTAGGAACTCTACTATCCTTGCAACTTTCCTAAAATTATTCCAAAATTAAAAGTATATTGAAAAAAACTAACTTCTACATAACTTTTTAAGTTGTAATAACTTCCTGTGTCATGAAGCATGACATTGACCTAGTGTCCCCGTTGCCTTAGTTCTCTTTCTCATTCCTTGCTTTTACCATGTCTGAAGCGTGGGTTTCCATAGTAAGACTTTCAGGAGAGGGCTTATATCCTTGGTTTGCTCAGGTGGAGGTATGAAGGAAAGCATCATGAGAAGTTCCAATGTCACATAAGTTGGGGCACTGGGCTCAGTTCCTTCAGCCATTTCTGGGTGTGGTCTTAGGCCTCCCTGGACACATGGTCAGAAGACTTCTTTGCTCCCTCCCTCGCACGGCCTACACTGGCCAGGTGTTTTGATCCAAGGACTTATTAAAACTGGAGATCACATTCCTAATGGGGAACTCTCTATGGCTAGATTTTCTGAATGTAGAGGCAAGTTTTCATTTGATATTAAAGAAAGTCAGATTTGGTTCCAGCAAGTAACAACCATAAGTAGAGCAACTGCTTACTTACTTTGGGGACACAAGGACACAAGGATGAATCAGACACAGATATCTCAGAGAACCACCCAGACTACAGAATATGTCTTCCAAGGGTCAGTTCTTGTGAACGAGAAAAACTGTTTATGACACTGAAATCACACAGTGAGTGACCCATTCAGATAACTTATATTTTAAGTAAGTTGGCTGGTACATGGTTAAGTGCTCGATAAATGTAATTATTATTGTTATTTAAATAAATATGTAAACAGCAAATAATGTTAACAGGGTAAGAGTGATGTTGAATAAGTATCACCTATTACTGCTAATCAATAATTTATTATAAGTTATTCTTCCACATTATAGTTCATGGAACCTGTAATTTATTTATTTATTTTTTTTAAAGATTTTTTTATTTTTATTTATTTCACAGAGGGAGAGAGATCACAAGGAGGCAGAGAGGCAGGCAGAGAGAGAGAGAGGGGGAAGCAGGCTCCCCGCTGAGCAGGGAGCCCGACGCGGGCCTCGATCCCAGGACCCTGAGATCATGACCTGAGCCGAAAGCAGAGGCATCAACCCACTGAGCCACCCAGGCGCCCTGGAACCTGTAATTTAAATAAGAGTATCATTTTATCTGCTGATTTATATAAGTATAAGCAAGTAAGTAACATATTCATACATTCCTTCCTTCCTGCATATATAATACAGGCCTTTCACTTGGCCCAAAAGATGTTTCTGAAAGTAGAGTGCAAAAAATAATCTTGTAGTTTGTGAAAAAAATTCCCATTAACTGACATTATTAATTTCATATCTGATTGATCTCAAATTAGCCATTATTCTTGAAATCTAAAATTTTGGTATTTCCTGCTCTGTTTAGTTTACCCATGAGGTGGCTAATGTTACATACAATGTTCTAAGGCATTTGTCCACTGCCACTACCATTCCAGTCCCCTGGATCAATGTAATGGAGCCACTGATGATATAAGTGATCACTGCCTAGGCATCATATAAGATAAAACTTTCGCCATTTCAATGGGTAGGTTAATCCTACCTACCCATGGAATGGGTTGATGATGATGGAATGGACTGCTGATATTGATGGATTGGACTGAAGCTAATGACGTCATAGGAGACAGAATCCCTCAGTATCATAGCACTCTAGAAAGAGAACAAGATCTCTCCAATAGTAAGGTCTGCCTGTCCATCCTGCCTTGAGCATTACCACCTGCCATCTAACCACAAATGTGGGCATTATGGAGAACAGAGGGAAAAGTTCCATGGGCTTTCTGTATTGGCTTGCCTGGGCTTAGAACTTGGAAAGTAGAGATCATGGCATCAGAACAGTTTCTTTCATTATTACAACCCTTTGCTTTGCTTTAATATGCTTTAATTTCATGATTCTGGAAAGACTTCCACATTGTAGATGGGAAATTCTCAAAGAAAGAAGAAATACCGGTTCTTTGATGAAGGTATTGGCCCCTGACAATCTCAACAAAACCATCTGTGTTTCTTTCTTGTTCTTTGTTTTTATTTTTAACATTCACTGTCCTCTTAAAAAGCAGCGGAAAGAACATGAGCTATTTAGTCAGAGAAACTGAGTTCAAATTCTTACTCTATTACTCAATAGCTTTGTGACTTTGGGCAAGTGACTTGTTCATCTGTAAAACACATGATATTTCACGGATGAATGTGCAGAAGATCCATGGGTGCTATGCCTACATGACGTGGTGTTTACAGGACCTCCAAGAGATGAGGACACTGAGCGTGGGGAAGGGAGAGCCTTGCTCAGGGTTGCAGAGATCTCTGGAGCTGGGCTTCAAACCCAGATGTAAACAATAAAATTAGCTACACCTGCCGAGCTCCTACAGTGAGCCAATACAGTCTCTTCTAGGTATTAGCTAATTTAAACTTTGCAGCAATTCTAGGAGGTAAGTCCTATCATTATTCTTATTTCACAGACTGTAAAATTCACTAGGCTGCCTTCCTCTGTCGACACACTTCTCATCACATAAGCCCCTCCTTTATAGGTGAACACATGACACTTTCCTAATTTCTTTGTGACACATTTAAACATAAAATGCTAATAAAGCCCATGCACATGTTTCCCAAAATGTCTTGAGTGGGTTTTCCCTCTCATTGTGACTTCCAATCATAGACCTTTTCTCCAGGCTCCTTTGTGGCATATGGAGAAGGACATAATTTATCTTCCCTTTATAGAGCTTCCATTTACAGATATATATATACACATATATATCCCATATATGTATGCATGGGTTAAAATGTCAACCCAAGATGTCACCATTAATTTAAAAACCTTTTGTGATTTTTTTTTACCACTTTTGTATTTTCACCTGAAGAAAAATAAAACATTTTACTCATTCAAAAACCACCAAGAAGCAACAAATTTAATGAGAAATTAATGACGAGGAGAATTACTTCAGTCAAATTCTGAGCCAAGTTGAACCCTAAAGTTTTAAAATGTTCAATCAAATATCACCATCCTAGTGTGGGAGTTTATTGTTTCTTGGCATCATGTAACTTCCTGTTTCTAAGAAAAAAGGATTAAAGTGTCCCATAAAGAAGAAGAAGAAAAAAAAACCTTCCAAAAGCTTCTTGGACATCAAAGAGACCTTACACAACAACATTTTGATGAGTTAAGTGTAAAGGAATCAAAAACACATGGATTAAATTTCCCATAAAACCCACATGTGTTTAAAAATCAAGGAAAAACGTGCTTGGCCAAATGCATTTGGGGTTTTGTCAAACCCCAAACATTTGAGGAATAGTGTGAGATGTTTAAGGAACCCAAAACACAGCTGGATCAGCCTATATCATTCCAAAAGCATATGCCAGTGAAGACAATACAGAGATAAACCCACAGAACTATAGTTTTGGCCTAAAATCACATCCCTGGTTATTGATAAGAAGCTTCCAGATATATATTTTTTAATTGCATCTAAACTTAGAAAGTTACAATTTGTATTACCTGCCAGAAGTCAGTTATTAAAGAGCACTTCTATTTTTAAAAAAAGAAAAAAAGAATCATCATTTCTAACCTTCAGATTTTCCAACTTAACCAGATGGGATGTTTTCCATAGCTTTCAAACCTGGATCAAGTTGCCCTATATTTTGTATTATCCTTGATTTGGCTTTGCTAGACTAAGCACATTATTAATTGGTTCCCCTTTTATTTACAATACTATTGCTTGAAATATATACTAGGGTGTATAATTGAATTTTGGGTTTACTGTAATTAAAAAAGTCAAAAGAGCAATAAACATAAGCGTTAGTAAATAATTGCCTCTGAGAACCAGCATAAATCATCAAGATTAAATGATTTTATATCATATTTAAATTCCTTAATTTTAATTTATGATTGCCAACCCATTTTCAGTCACTGTTGGCTAGAATTTCTTGTCAGTGCTTTACATCATTAGAGGTGATGGCAAGCGACTTCTGAAGGTTCCCTTTTTATGGGGGCCTACATTATCAAGCCAAAATAATTGATCCATGTCTTTTCTTTCTTGCCATCTTCCTAGTGCATTCAATTTATTTAAAAAATTAGCCCAAGTAATAAGGACAATTTGATCATAGATTTAAGTATTTTTCTACATCTACCTTCTAATTTAGTAAGTAAAATTTTGATCTTTTGAGCAGATCTAATTTGTAGATATATAAGTAGATGTTTCCTGTAGCTGAGCAGTACTGTATATCACTTTTTGAGTAATAAAAATAATTACTGAAAGCACTGCCATGATTTCCAAGGAGGTTCAAAAGTTAATGAACACATCACTCTGCCTTCTTGACCCCCCAAATGGCTAGTCAGCAGCACTTCTCTTTCTCCTTTCCAATATAGACAACATAGAATATCCTGCAAAAATATAATGCAATGAAAATACACATAAAAAGAAAGTATTCTTCCTTAATGAAAGCACAGAAATGGGAACGATGTACATTTTTTCCACTCTCAGTCTCAAACACTGCAATATGAATGAACAGTTTGTACACACTTGAATCCAAGTTCTGTTCTCCACATGGTAATTTATGATGCATAGCAAGGTCACATCTCAAGAGCTAACCCTGTACGTTAATAAAAACAGCAATAGCAACCAGAATACCACTCATTGGAGCCCACCGTTTGCTAGGATCTGAGCGTGATATTTTATGACATTGCCTCTAAAGCTCACAAAAAACCTGGTCAGGTGGATTTCTACTGTTTTCATCTTGCCATGGAGAACGTTGAGTCTTGAAGAGATTAAATCATTTGCCCACGAATATGCAGAGAGACCTGTTTGGTCTCAAAGGCCACATGCTCTCCTCAACCCTGTTGCTTCTCATAGGTTTAAGGCAAATGAAAGATAACAGTGACCGTCTCTCAGGAGACTGAAGAGAGGGACAACAGGAGAGAGGGAGAGTAATATAATCCTATCTTAAGAGGTTGTCGGGCTCTCACAGCCATAGGGTTTGTAGTTCTTGAAATCACAGATCCTGTTCTCTTGCCCACCCTAATGGCTATTCTATGTCCCAATGTGATATCTTGCACTCCCGACATGACTTGGATCGGTTTGCTGCATTTATAGTCTTTTAAATTTCCCTTGCACATGCTCAGGGCATCATTTTGGAGAGCAGTCAATTGCTCAGGGAACTGATTCCATGATGCTTTCAAGGCCATCACCTGTTTCTCATTATTTCTTTCCTGAGCTTAGCTAACAGACATGAGTGTTAGACCTAGGGAATGAAAAGTCTGTGGCCAAAAAAACAAAATCACATCCGCCATCACTGTGCTCTTCCTATTACATTCTCATCTCCCCAGTCAGTGTGATGTGTCCTGGAATGAAGGGAAAACTTGCTAAATGACAAGGTTTTTTATTTACCACAGTCTTATAGGCCTTTCCACTAATGCCCGGGGTCAGTAACTGGGCTGATGGGTCATGTTAGATTGGCAGCATGCGGTAAAATAATTAGGAGGCAATCCTACACTCAAGCAGGTGCTGTCCTGTGAATGAGAACTGCAGATAGTCTACGGCAGGCTAAGATTGTGAAGAATAATGCCAAACACCAAAGTCACTACATGAGAATAAATCAACAAAATGAAATCATAAAGGAGGGACAGCTCCCCCAAAAGAGACAAGAAAAATGTGCTGTCTTGACCATCAGAGAGAGTATTTTCAATTAAGTAGAACTAAAACTGGGGGAAATGGCAGAAGAGAAAGTGGAGAAAACAAATAAATTCAAGTTATACAAAAATGAGTCCGTACATTGTTGGTGGTTTGAAAAAGCTGGAAGCGAATATTTTTAAGTCTACTATGGGTAGTCAACAGGAAAACGGACAAATAAACAG
The DNA here is from genome assembly GCA_002007465.1 of Ailurus styani. Lineage (NCBI taxonomy): Eukaryota > Metazoa > Chordata > Mammalia > Carnivora > Ailuridae > Ailurus > Ailurus styani. The sequence goes on along the minus strand of LNAC01000015.1, from coordinate 9,487,436 downwards.
AAGCACTAATTTACAAAGGAGAAGAACTATAAAGAAAAATATTCCTTTTCATTAGAAACAAATCTATTTTTTAAATGATGCGTTGTTTTGGTCTGTTAAGTTTGTATTTTAGAAGTGTATAATTCCCACTGATGGCGAGGATTAGAAGAAATGGACACTTTCAAACGTTGCTGATGGTATTCTGAACTAGCACCACTCTTTTACAAAGAAATTTGACAATGCATATCAAAATTCTCAAGTGTTATACATTTTAGCCTCTTCAGAAAATTGATTCTAAGAAAATAATCTCAAGTATACAAATGAAAATATTCATTGCAGAATTACCTATAATCAACAATATGGAGCAACCCCCAACATGTCCTAAAATAGAAGAATAATAGACCCAGTTAATGAAATATGATTGCAAAAGTGATGATTATAAAGACTATATGAAAACTTAGGAAATGTTCTTCCTATAATATTGATTGAAAAAGAGCAAGAAAAAAACTTCTATGATAACTATGGGTGATCAAAATTTAGTATCAGTAAAAAGACTGGAAAGAAATACACTGGACTAACAGCAGAGGTTGTATTGGCGTGGTGGGATTCCTGCCGATTATATTTTCTCCATTTGCCATGCCTTCCTCAATGTGATTGCATACTTTTGTTAATGTAATGTTTTTCTAAGGAATAGAGCTAATATTTTAAAATAAGTATCTTTTTAAATAACTCATTGAAGGACCATCCAAAAAAACCCAACCAAACAAACCCAAAAAACTATGAACTAAACAAGTACAGATACAGATAGCATTCATATTTAAGAGAAAGCTTGTAGGATGAAATCTAGATAGAAATCCTATAATTTCTAAAATGATGAATCTCTTTTATCTGGAAGACAAAAATGTATCAAAACATCCAAAACAAGCTTTGAGAAGAGGAATTCATGCCAAATGAAATGGATTTCCTTCTGAAATTGTTTGGAATGTATATAGATAAGGGAGAAAAGAAGAGATATCTATGAGATGGCCTAGGCTAAGAGTATTGTGTTCTTGCCATTTTAATCTACATGGAGTCAATCAACAACCCTGCTGGTCAGTGTTTCAGAGTGCTTTCCCTGAGGCCACATGGCTCTACTCAACTTATTGAGTTCTCTTCCAGCTCTACAATTCTATGAACTGCATGTAATAAATGATCAAGTAAGCAAGAAAGTTTCCCTGATACTTGATTCCAGTTGGTGAATTCAGTGAGACCCAATCATTAAAAGAAAATTGTTTTTTTTTAATTCTTACTACAGTATGGTCACCTCTCATTGAAATCATCTTTCCATAAGTTATGCACTGCCTGCTCAATCAAGAAATGGAAAAGACAGACTCTTTTTACTAGCAAATCTTTAAAAATTCTTGTAATTAACTATAATAATATCTACCCAAACAGAGACAGAGCATGGTTAGAATGGCTGGGAGCAGGCAAGGAAACATGGTCTAATGTGGTAGTGGTGGACTTGCCACAAGATGGTCTAAAGAGTTTTTCTCTATTTGTAGTTCCCATCTTGAAGAAAAATTTGCAATTCTTGCACTTTCATGGAACAACAGACGGTGATTTAAATTTCTCCGTTTGTGTAGCTCATTCTGTGTATCACCATGTTTTGTGTTCTATCACATATCTGGTCTTTATACTTTTTGACTTTCCCTCAAGAATGCTGGGATGTCACATGTGTCCTCTTGGGGAGGTGGTACTGGAGGCCAGGTGGGGACAGGAGGGAGCAGTACCCCCCCCCATCACTCTCAGAAATACCTTCCTCCTATACTTGTAGAGATAGATCCATGTCAGGACAACATTCCATTTGGCTCCAGAAAGAAGGAATGAAAACAAAGATATTTCCAATGTAGGTGGAGAAGACAGGAAACAGAATCAATTCTATGAAGTGCTTGCTTTTTGCAGAGCATGTCGCTGCCCTGGATGAAGGTCAGTAAGAGTGTAGGTACTGTCTGTTGTCTTCTAAAGAGTTAATACTCTAATGGGAAGACAAGGATGTCTTGTCTTACATGTCTTACATGGATAAAAGGAAGTCAATTTCTATAAAAAATTAAATGGCGAAAATGAGGAGGCAAGAAACATAATATAATAAAGCCCTTGGTTGGTGTAAAATTTGTCCCTGAAGCCTAGAGTCTAAGATCTTTGTAAAGGGAAGCATTACAGTAATTTTTTTAAGAACAGCAAGAAAGTAGAGAGGTCATTTGCCTCTGGTTGTAGGCATTTGTTCATAAAACATATACCAAATGATAAGGTACTCTTCATTTTTTTAAGTATATTCGTAGAAACACCGTGGCTCATTAGTTTTACATTTCTAGTGATGTTTTGTCAATTACATTGTTAAGATTAAACATGTTCATAAGAAATTGCATTTTACAGAAACTACAGTGCTAGTGTCTGTAATTTCTTTTTTGGCTGATTATGGGCCAAATCAGGGGACAACGGAAGCCCTGAGATTTAATATAGTAAAATACTACCTACTTCTCAAATTCACAGGAGGACTCATTAAACCTTGTTGTCCATCCTTGACCGAATCCCAAATAATTTAGATGACTGGATGGGAGAGATGCTGTACGGAGAAGAAAGGCTGACTTAGAGACTATTTCTTTATATCCTTGTCTAACTCGTTTGCTTTCTTGCTCTTAAATTTTAAAATCCTGTGGTAACTGGAATGTGCTTAACCATGTGCTGCCCAGAAGATACAACAATAGTGAAAGGAAGCTGATATTCAGTCTGAAGAATGTCTGCCTATGCTAACTTTGTGAGTATGTTGTCTTATGAAAATATCTATAACTCCCCTTGCTTAAAACTCAGGTGTTTTGTTAAGATGGTAAATATGCCACCTTTCCATGTGGGCCTGCTGTTGATTTACTTAATATGTTAGCAGAGAGGACAAGAGTCTACTTTCATGCCAGGGATAAAGTCCCAAATTGATGAGACTTTGTAAATGAGAGCTTATGGCAGGCTTTTAGAAATATTGTTATTGTCCCTGGAAATAGCAGTAAACATCTCCTCTTCATCTGGACTTTCAAAGCATCTATTGTCCCCGAATGAGTCTACCTGCCTGGAATTTACAGGGTCTGAAGCTGGAGATTTAATGTACCGCCACTCGGACCTGCAGTTTTGAGTGAGGTGAAAGTAAAATTTTCAACCAAATGATAATGTGCTTCAATAATTCACTCTGTCTTCTTCTACAAAAGAATCATCCTTGGACAAGAAACTTTACTCTAAAATATATTAATTGATTAAATATATACCAGGTTAATAGAGGTATGTGTAAGCTGGTCTCTTATCATTCCACATTCTTAACTTAATCCAGAAAATGTCATAAACAAATATGAAACTTTGGCCAGAATAGGCCATTAATTTAATCCATATGAACCATTATTTCCTGAAATCCAAGTGGCAGGGACTGGCATTTACTGGGAACTCAGTTTGTGAAAGAGACTGTAGAATATATTTGTATCTATTATTTCAGTTGATTCTCATGACCTACTTTGAGATAACTGTCATTAATACATTTTACAGATGCGGAAACTAAAGCTGGGGAAATATAAGTATACTTCCTAAGGTCATTCAGCTACTAAGTGGCTAATCCAGCATTGAACCTCACATTTCATGCCATTTACTACATCACTGCTAGGTTATGATTGTGTAACTGCTTATGGAACTCATTAATTCATCTTTTAAAAAAATATGCATCTATGAGCACAACACCGGGCATGTTTAAGAGATCAAGAACAAGGATAGTAAGTAAGGAAAAGGCAAGTGAAAATTCCTAAAAAGACAAAGGGCAGATTCAGTAGGTATTAGGACCAGATGCAGTTAACACATACATTATGACAAGCACCAAATATTGCATTTTTGAGACATTTAAGGGAATGATTTACTTAGATTAAGGTCTCGATTAAAAAAATTATTCACATGAGACAAGTTGTATTAGAATTTCATTTTGAGGTCTTTTTTAAAAAATGGATTAAAAGTTGTGTTGCAATGGGTTTCACCGGAATGCAGTTTTGTTGCCACAGAGAGTCTGATGTGAATACCCTGCTGCTTAGAATGATCACTGCTTGAGGGCAGAGGACACATTTGATTGATTTTTTGATACAACAATTGATTGGTTGACAAAGCAATCTCACTGATTTTGAGGCAGTCCCTGACAGGATCTGCCAAGCATGAAGAGAAATTTCTTTGATGTTGGGATGTAGTCTGTCTTACCCAGGGTGTTAGGACTGGGTAACAGTCCAAACAGAAGCCTGAAGCAAGGGTGGGGGACCAGGGGATCCACATAAGTGGGGGTGTTAAGAGATATACCAATAGCAACCCACCATCCAAAGGCATTTTACAAGAATTCTCTGGATTATGAAATTTACTGCAAGGTGGGTTTGGGGGACGGGTAGAAGTGGGGAAGCATTCCTTTTCATTCTCTTTCTAAAGCACCTTCTGAAGGTGTTTTTGGTTTTGTTTTGCTTTTATGTTGTTGTGATTGCTTATAAATAAGAAAGCATTCCAAATATTTTAACACATATATATGTGTATATACATATATTTACACAGGGGCTGTCATCAATGTGTTTGATGATAGGCAGATTTTTTTTTTTTAATGATAACTTTGCTCCTTTCTCTAAATCACAGATATTCACAAGCAGAGTTGGGGGTGTTTCCAAATGGTTGCAAATCCTCAGCCCATGTGATAAAAGATGCTGACATTAATATTCTGGTGTGCAAGCTAATTCCTTCAGCCAGCTGTGAGGCAGAGGCTTGGCGACCGAGGTGAGACTGCTGCAATGTGCAGCGTGTGCGGGGTCCTCCGAAGGGCTGATCTGTTACTTGCACCTTGAGCAAACTGTGGCAGCTTGACTGTTTCCATGGGTGAGCAGAAGTGGCTCTGTTTTCTCGCTGCTGCGTTCAATTTACTGGCTGCCTTGAAAGGTTCAGAGCAGGCCCAGGGTTTGACGGTTAACTATTTATTTCCTATCAGTTTCTAGACTTCATCCATCCTTGAACCCTCTGGCTTACAGAGGAGAGATGAGTGGACATAATAGCATGAAATCAATAGTATTTAGCTCCGGTGTCTGCAGTGTGTTCATTAAGCAAATCTCCATCTTGCTTCGAGCCCCAGAGAACAGCCCAGTGTTTTACAGAGGACCACTGTGTGAAGTTGCTACTTTCGGGATGTTCCAGCAATTAACCCTCTATGTTCTTATAGCACTATCTAGTTATTTCTTACATGTTTTCTTATCTTCCTATATAGACTTCTCAGTCCTTAAGTTTAGAAAGTAATGTCTCCTTTGAATCCTCCCCGGCTTCTAACATGCAGTTGGTTTAAACACAACCCTTACTGGTTGTGAAGAGCTAAGAACAGAGTCAGACACACAGCACATGCTCCATGAATGCTTGTTGTTATTAAAATTTAAAACTGAAATTCTTGAAGAAAAAACAAAGCCACAAGGTCTGACACGACTCAGGAGTATCTGGGTCATTTTTGGCAGAGCCTCCATTTCTGCCCATCCTTCCTGCCTTCTGGATTGATGCTTGGCTCCAAGGCTCTGCCTTTGCTCAGGCTACAACCAAACACGGTCCTTCACAGATAGCTCTGTCAATACCCCCAACCCGATCTTTGTGATTCCGAATTCCAAAGGCACCTTTTACTCCTGCTGACATGGGTTCTACAAGTCCCGGCTGCCTAGTGTCTTTGTGGTGTGTGCCTTCTTCCTGCTGTCATGCCCTCCCAGGAGTATCCTCCCTGCCTGCATCCAGGCACCACCTCAAACCCCTCCTTGCTGAAATGAAGGCTCTACTGGCCGACTCCATGAAATTGATGACTCCATCTATGTCCTTGGGAAATCTGGATACACTTAACACTGTTGATCTTACTTGTTTCACTGTCTCTCTCATCTATCAGGTATAAGACCTCAGAAAACAGGGTTGTGTCTTATTTATCCTTGTGTATCAGTGCTTGACAGATGAGGGGTGGCACACAAATGTTTCTAAATAAAAGCATGAGCACCTGTCCCTCTGTGTAAATTTCTAGGGTAACACTGGCCATCCTCCCACCCACGTCCCCCATCCCAACAACAGTCTGCCCTCATGGAGTGATCTGATCGCTTGGCCTTGGTCTCCTTTCCTGGCACTTTCTTGACCACTCTCATTTTTTCTTAGCTTCTGGATTTTCTCTCTAACTCTTAATGGAGATCTATTAATTATTGTTGCTTAGCACCAAAATTCTTTCATTATTTGAGAAGGAGATATGCTTCTAAGAAGCATATCCTTCTATTGAAGGATAAAATAAAAGATAATAGCGATCTTGAGATAAGTTAGCTCAATCCAACTAACACTAGATGCTGTTGCAAACCTCACAAGAGGCTGTTAGAGTCATAATAGAGAAAATCTATGAGAATGAAGAGCCTCTCTATCTAAAGTCACAACTTTTTCAAAGAGTGAGTGGAAAAAAATGAAGAACAGAGAGCCATGTGGACTGATGAAGGAAGGAGAAACCAAAGCAACTAGGCAGTCCACTCGCTCAGAGCTGTTCGCAGAGATTGCAGGTGGTTGAGCCTCCATCAGAAAAAAGGTCTCGTATCACCCACGGAAGACTCGTCCTATCAGCATTACGGACAGAATTAAAACAACCTATGCTGCCAAGCAGAACCATTCTTCTGGTCACAGACATAGTTATTGGGTTTATTCCTTGACAAACCCGAGTCTTAACATTGCTCCTTGTGGGTGGAGAGCAGGAGATGACAGAGAAGTTGTTTTGGGGTTTTGTTGGGTTTTCTTTGTTTTTTTTTTTATACTCAGGGACAAAGGAAACAGGACAGCTAGGAGAGAAACTCCACGACCACACTGCCTAGATTTGAGAAATGGCTCAGCCTCCTTTTAGCAGCGTTACCAAGGAGCAATTTCCCCCTTTGAAACATGTGCACGATAATGACACCTTCCTCCCAGATTTGCAGAGAGGATTAACTAAATTAACACATGTGATGCTTTTAGTGCAATAGCTGGCATGTAATAAGTGCTCAGTAAATTCTACCTAGTAACAATTTTAATGTTTAATTTCCTAGAAAAGAGATTCCCACATTCAAGCTGCTATATCAGACTTACAGTTCTCTTCACTGAATATCTGAGATCACTGTGATTTACTAGATACTGCAAAGAAAATATTCTAATGTGTCATATATACTCATCTTCATAAATCTATGTACATCCTACCTTCAACAAAGATATTTCTGACATTATGCATTGCACACATATAGTCAAACGTACACCTTCATCAAGGAACAATGAAGGATGAATGTTTCTCTAATAACCATGGATGAAGCAGGATAAAGGGGAAAGTGGCAAAATCAAAAAGGATGCTAATGTCTATGGAAACAAGGACAAGGTACAAAGAGGTAAGAAGGGTCAAGCAGAGAATTAATCTACCTCTTGTCACCATCCTATTCGTCCAGCATTAGTCTATTGAGCTGAAGGACAGTCTCTAAACAGTTATTCTTGGACTCCTCTCTAAGACACAATAATCTCTACTCTTCAGCAAAGGCCCTTTGAGAGAGATACTTCTGGGTTACCTTTTAATTTCTCATGGCCCTAGAGCAGTACCATGAAGAGAACGGATACGTAATCATGTGTGTTTTATGGACTGAGAGTGGAGGAAGGAATGAAGAGAGCAAGGATAAGTGCATGAAAGGAGAAGTCCCAAGGCCAGAATGATAGAAAGGAGAAGTATCCAGACGGCTACTTCAACAAAAACTTATCTATATGGGAGAGAATTCTCTGCAGATACACATGGGTACTCGTCATGATCCACAAAACAAAACAAAACAAAACAAAACAAAACAAAACAAAACAAAACCACCTAGCCTCCAGCACTTTAAAATCAGGGCAGAGGGCCAAAGACAGAAAAACTTGTTTTAAGACAGAGATTTCCTATTTTTCTTTCTTTTTAAACACCCAAAACAAATCACAGTGAGGCAGATTTTAGCATAAGGTGGATTTTCACACTCAATTCTCATTTTTTTGTCCTATTTGAGGAGAGAGATATCGGGACCTAACAAGAATAGAGTCGTGGTGTATTTTTTGTACTTTGGTAACACCTTGAGTCAAAAGAACCTTTTGTTCGGTGGCCCAAGGTGGAAGAACTTACAAAGAAGGGTAGACTCATATCCCCACTATAGATATATCTCATAGGTGATCAGCCTGTCCAAGGCTACAAAACTCATTGATAGCCAAGCCAAAACTGGGCTCTGGATCTGCAAACTCCCAAGTGAAGACTTAAAACTTCTCAGATCCCTTAATATACTATTATTGTTAAATAGTAAATAGAGGGGCACCACTGGGTAGCTTGGTCAGTTGAGTGTCCAACTCTTGGTCCTGGCTCATGGGTCTTGAGATCGAGCCCTTCTGTGGGCTGTGCTGTTAGTAGAGAGTCCGCTTGAGGATTCTCTCCCTCAGGCCCTCCCCCCAAATAAATAAATCTTTATATAGTAAGTGGATACACTGAACTAAGTCTACTATTTATACTACTAGAATTCTATTGAGTTTTAATTGAGATAATCTGATTTTTTTGCTACCCATATTTATTTCATTTTACAAAAAGAGAATTAATCAAATATAATTTCCTGTCATTATCATTCATATTTTAGAAGTTTATAACATTTTCAACTACATTACAATTTTTTGTTGTGTTTTATGCCAGTTTTTTCAGGTCAAGGTATAACAAATTACCATAATCAAGGATAAAGTATTCCAGTAGCAAAAAATGGGTTTGATTTTACTCCTGCCCTAACCCCAGAAAGGTAAGTTAAAATTATAAATGAAGAAACACAAAATAGGTGAAAATAAGTTATCTCTGGAGAAACAAATAAGATTGATAGAGGCTCTTTCAGTGTAAAACCCAGCTGAATTCATTTTGCATGAGATTCAACTTTCCAAATAACCTTTTTGGTCATTTCTCTCATCTCAAAACCTTCACTGGCACCCCACTGTCTTGAAAATGAGGGTAGACCATCTTGACCTGACATTAGACAGGGGCCCACATAGCCCAATTGTGTGTACCTGTGCCAGCACAACTCTCTAGAATGTTTCTACTACTTTGCTGGGATTGACATCTTTTGACAAATAGGCAACATAAGACTCCAGAAAACATGAAGATAACTAAGATACCACAGAACTTTCTGTGATGTTGGAAATGTCCTATCCGTGTTGTCCAAAGCAGTGGCTGTGAGCATCTCAGATATGGCTAGTAAAACTGAGACGCTGCATTTTTACCTTTGTTTAATTTTAATTAAATATAAGCAACCACGTTTGGCTAATACCATATTGTATCACACAGCTCTAGATTATCACAGTGGATTGTGGATATAAGTTTTAAACAAGTATTTCAATATTTCAATTATTGATTGCTGTACAACACCCCAAAACTTAGTGGATTATAACAGCACTAATAAATTGTTTCTCATAATTTTGTAATCTTGGCTAGGCTAAGCTGTGTGGTTGCTCTGCTCTACATGGTGTTTGTTGGGACACAGAGATCCAAAATGGCTCTTTCACTCTCTCACGTTGTGCCTTAGCTATCATGGCTGAAACACCTGGGGGCTGGCTGAGTGTCTTTCTCTCTTCCCACAGAGTTATCTCCCTGTGGCTAGGCTGGGCTTTCTTACAACATGGTAGTCTCAGTGTAGTTGAACTTTTTACCTGACACTGGCTTCATAGAGAGAAGGTAGAAGCTTCCAGATGTTTAAAGACTAGACTTAGAACTAGCACTGTATCACTTCTTCCACATTCCACTGGCCAAAGCCAGTCACGAGGCCAGCACAGATTTAAAAGGAAGGAAGCTAGGCTTTACCTTGAACTGAGAGGAATGGCACGTGCACAGAGGGAGAGGAGGAGTTGAGGCAACCAGCCTTAGAGACTAACACAGCAAGTCTGGTAGAGTTGACTGGCCAGCAGCAGAGCTGACAAATGAAAAATGAAAAGTAACTTAGAACTTCTTTTGTAACAGGGTGCCTGGGTGGCTCAGTTGGTTGAGCATCAACCAACTGCCTTTGGCTCAGGTCATGATCCCAGGGTACAGGAATCAAGTCCTGCATCGGGCTCCTTGCTTGGCAGGGAGCCTGCTTCTCCCTCTGCCTGCCCCTCCCCTTGCTTGTGGTTGCTCGCTTTCTCTCTCACAAATCAATGAATTAAATCTTTAAAAAAAAAAGATAATTTCCTTTGTAACAATCATAAAAAGGAGAAAAGAGAGGGAAATGGGGAAGATTCAACCAGCCGGAGACCTATGAAAGCAAAACATTATTAAAACAACCAAAAACCATGAGGGTGGCCACCAGCCAATCTGAAGGGACACAGTTATCTCTAAGAGGTCTGATGGATAGCCAATGGTAGGTTCAACTTAAAAAAAAAAATTACAGAATTATACATCTGGCCCAGTTTTGTCTACTAAAGCATTGCTTCTACATGCAAGCTCTTTATTAGTGATCACCCTGACCCTCTCAAGGATGCCAGTCTTGGTAGTACATGCCTTTAAGGGGCCCTCAAACATCACCAGGAAACCTCTCAACTTCCTCAAAACAGAGCAGCAGCGCACTCTGATCAAGAAGAGAACATCAGTGGAAAAGACATTAAGGCCTCTTACCTTAGGAGTTCATCCTACTAGATGAATCAAACCAGATTTGCTTGAAGCAGAATCACTCCAACCTCCCAATTCTATAAAAATGGCACGGCATCACACATGAAAAAAGTGCTGGCAGTGTTCTGACCAAAACTAAAGGGGGAGTTTTATTAAGATGTTGACTCGTTATTGGAGGAGCTGACCCTTCCTTATTGAGACAGTGGTGAGAGGACAAGAAACATATAAAACAGAGAAGCTTGAGTTATCTTTGTGATCCTGGACAATTAATTCAACACCTCTAAGTATCTGGCTTCTCATGCAAACAACGAACATAATTCCATCTACCTTGTAAGGTTAACATAGAGAATTAAATGCCAAAAAGGTTGGATTCAGTGAACGCCCTTTTCCTCCCGTCAGCCTCATCCTGAGTTTCCTTGCTATCGTTTTAGGACATGGAGTGATGATAATCCAACTGTTCATGGAATTTTCAAAATGATGACTTTCTAGATGGCTTGAAAAGCATAGGCTGTAGTCACACCATAATGTTTCCCATGAAAGGAAGGAGTTGGGACATTGAATGGCATTTCTGTAATAAATAACCTTTACCAGAATTTGAGTTGTCTTCCATTGCATTCCATACTTCAGAGAGGTTTGCATTTAGTTGTCTTTTCTTCTGAAAAATTAGTGCTGCATCATTTGGTAGCTACAAGGGTCTTATCTTATCGAAGCCTGATGAGGACTTTGATCCAACACAAGTCTGCACAGATGAACTGCCATGGGAATACACCATGTCAACTCACCCCAATTTTACAGACATCCATACAACGCTTCCTCACGAAATCCGCCAGCTGCCATTGAAAGCCTATGAGGTACTGAGGCCGGAAAGTACGAAGAGGCATCATAATTTCTCAGAGAATGCATAATCTCATTGAGGAGAAAAATATACAGATTACAAACTAGCCCACAATGCTGGCTTGCGCATAATGTGTTCCAGATGAATGATCAAGACCTCATTTGCGGTAGGAGGTCAAGGGAAGCACAGCCTCACCGTGCAGCACAGCGGGCCCAGGCTGCACCAACAACAGGAACTTTACATTAGGGCCAAGAATGAGCAGTCACATGTAAAGAATGGCAAAGGAAAAGAAAAGGCGAGCAGTTGGAGAGTGGGCTTATGTGGGGGTGTGTAAAGTTTCATGCACACAATACTGAGAAGGCACATCCGACCAGGGCATGCATTACTCCAGGCAGAACGAGAGTGACTGGGACCAGGCCGTGAATCCTTGGATCAACAGAGCCCAGAGAGAAAATACTGGGGAAAAAGAATTGGGGATCCGGAGAACGACATGTGCCAAATGTTCTTGGTGGCTATGGATTGATGGCCGCCCCTCCCCCAATTCTGTTTACCTTAAATTTTAGCTTAAATATGACAGCTCCTGCCAAGAGCAGATCACAGAGCACCTCTCACAAAACCTAGTATACTGGTGATCCGTCATTTCCTGTCGTGCAGGATTGAAAAGTAATTTGACTAAAACGGCATTCTATAACTTGTCTTGCTGAGCCCTATCAAGTTTCCAGCAGCCATTATCATTTCATTCCTCTTCCTAGAGATGTGATTTCTCATTCCCTTGGCCAAAGAGGAAGACCAGATATTTGCCTAAGTCATCAGTGAAAAGGACTAGAAACAACACTAAAGTAAGTGAAATTTTCATGTAAACCTCTTCCTCATTCATAAATGTAGCAAAATGTGTACAAAACAGCCAGAAATAGTGAAGAGCTGCATATTCTGCATGTGACCTGAGGCAATGGGGAAAGAGAGCGCAAAGCATCTTCACCACCAACCTAGAAGCTGTGTTCAGAGTCCTGGACTCTGCTGCACTGAATCTCTCTCGATCCGACAGACGAATTGACTAAATGTTTACTCTTGAACTTCTTTGAACACTAACTTCTGCTTTTCAGTTTGTCGTGTCAATTTGTCTGAGCACTGAAATGGAAAACTGAATAGTTATTTCAAAAGTACAGATGGAGCCCCTTGTTTATAGTATAATTCTTTACACCAAATGGAACTGCAGGAGGTTCAAAATTTGTAAAGGTCTTCCAAAAATCCAAACACATTATTCATTTCAACAAATCTGACAATTTTTGAACTACATAAATTTTTGAACAATTTTTTTAGTCCATTCGTGTTAACTGAGGTTAATTTGAAGATACTGCTACTTCCCAAAAAAAGTAGTTGAATTCCAGAAGGCAATTTATGCCAGAACATAATTCAGTTACACTCTTTTATCTTAGGTGAACAAAGAAATTACCTGTAGGAAGGACATTAAAACTTTGAAAAATCTAGTCTAAGTCATTTTATAGTTACCAGATAAATGCTTTTAACATAGTGGTAATGGCTTTTAATCTATTTGCATGAAATATAAAATACAGACATTACCTTTTCCCATCTCTCATTAATTCTCATACTATTATAATTACATTTGTTATAAGCATTTAGTTTTGGGGATTTTAAATAAAAGCAGATTTTCTTGAGGTCGGGAGAGTAAAATTTAATGGGAAAATAAAATAAATTTAATTTATTTCAGCCAATGGTGTTGGCTAGAGAGGTTATGGCCTAAATGATTTGGTATGCTGACAAGTCTCCATTGACAAGGTGTACCCATCATAGGTGATTTTCGAAGCATGCTTTCAGAGACAACACTGTAAATATACATTCTTCTGGCATATTTTTAAATTTTGAATGCTAAAATTGCTACCTATAAAGAGATTGCTACCTATAAATGAACACAGAACAGTGAAAGCTGGAAGTCTGGCCAATTGTGGGGCTTTTAGACTGTCTTTTTTTTTTTTTCCTCCAACAGAGAAATACAAATTGCTGTTTGAAATAAAATTAGTTTCTATCTTTGGACACCTCAATGAGATGTTTATGCTCAGTCTGATTTATATGGGGGAGAAATCCAAACCTGAATTTTCCAAATCACCTTTGCATTTTACTGCTTATTGATGCTATAGAGTAAGAGAGCTCTGCCCCAGAACACAGGTTTCCAAAGCAAAAATAGATGATTTGCAAAGTGACTTGCATAATTAGGTGAACTGGCCACCCACGTGTGCCTTTCTGATACCATCAAAGATACCACAGAGGGGACAAAATCTAACCCTTTCCTTTTAAAAATGAATCTCCTTCAAAACAACAAAAGAGAAATTTGGAATTTCATGAGGATTACTCAGAATCCTCCAAAATAGTCTTAGCTTTGTCAAATCTGGATTTAAATGTCAGTAATTTAAGGCTAGCTTTATGAATACAATGTCTATCTCCTGCAGCTGGGCCATATTATTTCAGTGACTTTTTTTATGCTGAAGTTGGCTATAAGTTCTATGCTTGATTTATGAAGCAAAACACTCTATTTACTGTACAATGCTATAGTGCTGACATGCGGGGTCACTCCATAATGCATTTGGAGTGGAGCGTGGGAACAGGGTTAAATGAGCAACACGCAATGGCTTATGAATGTAAAATGTGGCTTTTACAAAAAGAAAACAAGATTCTAAGGGCCCAAATGAAAATTGTGACAAACAGTAGCAAGCTGTTTGAATTGATTTGAAAGCACAAAGATTACATTTGACTAGGCAACTTTGGACTGAACTGAAAAGTGCAGAGTGTAAAAAAATAAATAAATAAAAATGGAACGACAGACTTGCCAGCAATCCTCAGGGTGGTAAGTTTCCAGGAGCTTAGGAATTTCTCATGCTTCTCTGGGTCCTCCCCTCTAACGACTGCCTCTTTTTCAGGAAGTCAGGAATATAAGAAATAAACAGAGAAGTGTTCTGTTTGGATATGTTCGGGATTGATTGCAATTGTCAAATCGGGGTGACCCATAGCCTGAAAAGCTTCAGGCGCATGCATTAATACCACACAGAGATAATTCCATCATATTTTGAATTTTAATTCTAAAATGAAAAGTACGCATTCTCATAGCTTCTTTCTTACAGGGCCAACCAAAGAGGAAATAAATGGATGAATGGTAGAAAAGAGTACTGATACTCTCTTCTAGCAGGTTTGGTTTGGTTTTTTTTTTTTTGGTGGGGGGGGGGAGCAATTTTCTAAATTTTATATCAAATGCTGTGAAAACCACGTGGAGTTCAGGTGTGAGATGAAGAATATAAACTTGGACAAAGTTGGTCAAGTGATTTGCTAGTGCTTCAATCCATGTGTGATTTCTCCTATCATTTCTCTAAGTAGAGACAGCAGAAACTTCGAAGGAAACAGTCCAAGCCTGTGCCACATGGAAACTGTGGAACGTTCTTCTTCGTGTTTTAAATGTCCGAGAACATACCAGGGGCATCTAACTTGTTTTGGGAATGTGCTACCGAAGCTGTGAGCCTCATCTATTCAAAAGCAGAAAAGGGAAAACAGGCAAGCACGGTGTGAGACCTGCGCAGCAGCTGGAAAGGAAGGAATGGGGGGCGGGGCGAGAGAAAAAGGGAATGAGAAAAACACGTTTGTAGAAAGCAATCGTTCTGGAGGCAGATTAATCTTATTTTCATTTGAGATTAGGCTGCCACTACGACTTAACTGCTGTCAGAGCTGGATACTATTTTACAGTTAAAACAATACCCACTTGAAAAAATAAAACTGGTTGCATATGAGAAAACATTCGTACAATTTTTTCCAGATTCTCGTCTGACATTAGGGGAGACTTTGCCAGGGTTACCACGTGACCACACGGATCCTGATCCTAAAAGTGGAACAGCTGGGTAAAGTATTAAAGCTGCCTTAAACATGGTCCTTCTACAAAAAAAAAAGAAAAAAGAAAAAAAGTAATCAAAAGGCAATGCCCCAAAGCCACTGAATACTGTAAACTTATCTTACAGGGAGATCATTCGTAGATACTGAGGGTGTGACCCAAATGGTTCAGTGAAACTTAATTTCCTGCTAGGGAGAGAAAAAATGACAGACTCCTAATTTGATTAACTCAGGATGGGAGCTGGTAGGTCTCCTGGCACCCCTGCGACTGATAAGATTTCAGCCTAATAGCTGCAGTCAAGGGAGAGCCCCCAACTTTACTGGGAACAACGCTTTTGCTATCAAATGGATGGAATATTTTATCAGTCTAAAAGAGGAGGGAGACAAAATGATCTGTGCTCGCAAAAGTCTTTCTACATTTTGATTTGAACCATAGGGTTTTATTTGCCAGGGTTCACAGCTCAACAGATAACCCAGTATCAGTAAAGCTGACGCTAACCCGGTCCAAAGCACCACTGGATATAACCGTACTTAACGTTGAACAAAGTATGGAAATGCGTGATGGCTATCCCTCCCCTGACAACTGACATTCTGAGAAGCAACTGGATATTTTGCATGGAGTAAAAGAAAGACGGTGTGAGTACAACCCCACAAGTTAGTACAATCTAGTGCAATGCAAACGCTGACTCTCTGCTCAGTGTTTTGTATTGCCAGGTGGCCGTACAGCAAAGTCCTAGGAGTCGCATTAACATCCTATCTTCAATGGCCTATTAGGAATTTTAAAAAAAGATCTTAAAAATTAAAGATGAAATAACGTTAGATAGAAGATATGTAAAGGGAAATATCAACGTTAAGCAAGTGGAAATAACATTCAAGGGATTCAACTCTGCCTTTCCCTGCCCCCTCCCCCCACCCACCTCTGCTTCCTGGAAGCAACTAACTCCCTCTAACCAAGGCTCAAGCCCAGAGTCACCTTTGACTTCTCATTACTCGCAACTTCCAAGTCATGGAGATTTTTAACCATGTTCCTAAGTGCGCCCCCTCCTTTTTTGTTCTTACTGCCTTTATTGAGGCTCTTGTCTCTTCTCGTCTTGTCTCCCCGTCTCCTGTTTCTTTGCTATTTTCGTTTCCATTTATGCTATAAACCAGTAGTAGACTGACCTCTTAAAATGCACATCTGAGTGTATCATGCCCCTGCTCTGAAATGTGCACTTAGTCCCTGTTACCAAAGGAATTAGATTGCTAACTCTCAGTTACTGTTTTCACGGGTCTGTGCCCTGCAGCTCAAATTTATTTTGGAACCACTCTCTACACTAGACATTCCAGTCCAACGATAGTTACCACAGTTTCCTAAACCTGAAGTTTAATGCTTCATAATTGCACTCAAATTCACTACTCATCATTGAGAGTCATTTCAAATATTATTTCCATCTTATAAAAGGGGTTCCTTTTCATCAGTTAGATGTTATATCTCCTCTTTAGTAAACATTCTTTATGGCAATTATTTTATATTGCCTGCTCGTAGAGCTGTTTGGGTACTTATCACATTGTACCTAAGCTTAAGCTCCTTGAGGGCAGGGCATCTCCCACTCATTTTTGGTATTCCCTCCAGGACTCTGAGTAGTGCCTTAGACATAACAGCTTCTCCATAAATACACACTGATTTGAATAAGATGGAAATATAAAATTCAACACGAAGGAAAAACACAGTTTTATGTCGTTTCAATAAAAAAAAGAGGTAGAGTTTGAAAGGCATCATGCTCCACAACAGCTTATACATTCACAAAATATGCATTCACAAAAAAGTAGATGGAAAAACTCATTTTAGGGGAAAATCTTAATGAATGTACATAATTCATATTCTGGAATGAACAGCTCACCCTTCAGAAATGGAAAGCATTACCATTACTCCCAAACATAAATCCATCAAAATTAAAAGTGTAAAGGAACTATTAGATCATCTTGGTTTTCGCTCTGTCAACTCCCGATCTTGACTTCACTCCATTCCTTACCACGACTGGAAGCAGAAGTCAGTTTTGGTCTATTTTCAAGTCTTTTCACAAATGGATATTAAATGACTCAAGTGACTTTTTTTTTAGGAGGCTGGTTTCTTCAGCAAGTAATAATTTATTCTGCTTGTGAGTAAAATCTTCCCACTGTTTTAGAGGTCACTAGTTGCACAATGGAGGTTTGCGCTTTCATTCTGTTTTCCTTGAGTAAGTTGATCTGGTTTTCAGCCCCACCCTTTTTTCTCTAAAACTTAGAGAATAAGAAATATCCAAAGACCTTCAGATGTTTGTCTGTGAGTGATAAGTTTTATTTACTTCAAGATGTCATCTGGAGAAAAATGCTAAATACATATTGCCCCATGCTCACTGCAATTCCATATCAGTGGCAACTGCAAAAGTCCGTGCCAGGGCATCAAAAACTGGGTGTGTCAAGAAACCTAGCAGGATGATGAACCTGTTCTGGGTTGCTCAGAACCTTCCCAGTCTGGGTCTTGAAAGCCCCATGCCCCAAAGAAACCCTCAGTCCTGGACAAATGCAATGGTTGGTGATCTTATTGTTAACGGCAGTGCCTGGGGATAGGATCACTCCGTTGCAAACCCTACTATAACTCTGAATATTGTGTTGTATATATTGTACTTATTTAAAAATTTTTAATTAAAATTATAAAATGATGACAAAGAGTCCTAACAATCCACTTGATTAAAAAAAAGATAAAAATGTGCCAGATAATACAAAAACATAAAATATTGATTGATTTCATCTTAGTTCCAAGAGAAAAGGCCTTCCTAGACCAGCAATCCTAACCTGGGGATTCCAGGCCCTATGGACTACCCACAAGGATCCTGCAGACACACATATATATGTGTGTGTGTGTGTGTGTGTGTGTGTGTGTGTGTGTGTGTGTGTGTGTGTATACACGCATATATATATATATATATATATATACACATCTAATCATATCTACAGACAGAATAACAGGACTCACAGATACACATATCATTGCACTTGAAATATCTGTAGGAACCACTATCATAAGTAAAATAGGAATTCATTTACAATTTTTTAAAAAATTGGTGCATGAGTCTTAGAATTACAGACTTTCAGAACAGGGTGGGACCTTGGAGATCGACTCCTCCAACCCCACTTTTTTTACAAATGTGGAAGCTGAGTTGCACAGCTAGTTAATGGAATGTGTGCTCTGTGAACGAATCTACCTCATGGTGCTAAGCTAATTACAGTAGGGTTTATATAGCTTTTATGGAATTGTGATTAAGTCCTGTGGGGATACGTGATCACCAGTTTGCTATCTATCTTCAGTGGCATTAAACAGTGACTCCCCCTCCCTTGAGCTATCATACAATGGCAGTATGGAGTACAGTGGGAACAAAGACCTGTAACCTAGGCTTGATTCTGCCACTAACTGGTCAAACCATCTTGGGCAAGTCATTTGCTAGCTTTTGCCTTCAGTGTCTTCATCTAGAAAAGAAAGGGACTGGCCAAAATGATCTCTTATGTCCCTTTTCTCACTAACATTTTATGAGCCTATGAGCCATTAAGAGAACTTCCTTGGTCAAAGCTTATAGAAAATTGGCTCCTGGAGTTTTAGCAGAAGCCAGGATTATACAGTCAGTCAATGGCAGAATTACAATTAGAATCTAATTCTCTGGACTCCCTGCTTTTTATCTACTTTGGTCCCCCATAGTATATATAATTAAGCTTGCAATGATTGCCATCTGCCCCTAGGAAGTGTGGAATCACAGATCAACACAACATGGAAAAGAGAAGAGTAGAGGGCAATGATAAAGTCCAAGCTCAGTAACTTGAGATTTTCTGCTAGGTGAGTTATGTTCAACAGTAACAGTTACTGGTATCATTAGTGTTTTTGTTGTTGTCATGGTCATTATTAATGACTTATCTTTGAGGGATGCCTTAGAGTTTATGAATCACATTATGTACATATCATCTTATTTAAATCCACAGCTATATTCTGAAATATGAGAAATATTTGTTTTTACCATCAATTTATGACCATGGTGACTGATGATCTAAGACTTCATTCTCTCATAAGTTAGGTATTAACCACATGTAGCTGTTGAAATTTAGATGCTTTAAAATCAAATAAAATGTAAAATTTTGTTTCTTGGTCTCCCTAGCTACATTTCAAGTATTCAGTAGCCATGTGTGGGTAGTGGGTACCATATTGGATAGCACAGATATGGAACATTTCCACCATTGCAGAACGTTCCATTGGACAGCCAGCCCTAGAAGATTGTGACTTGCCCAATTCCACACAGCTAGTAAGTGGTAGAGCCAGGGCCTTGGTCTTCTGAACTTAGGTCCCCATGGTCCCATCCCAGGACAGCTTCTTTTCACCACCTAGCTTATAGTTCTCTTGTTCTTTAATTACCTATGTCCACTACAGAAATGCAAACCAATTTTAATCTTGCCTTGAAGGATCCATGATGAGACAGGCCCATCCTAATTTGCAGAATGTACTGGAATACCAGGTGATAGAGCAGACAAGCAAGGTCTGAGCAAAGAATAAAATCTCAAGCCTGTCTACTAGTAAACTGAAAATTAAGTCTTTATTGTTCTGTGCTTTTAAAACACTAAAGAATTTTCAGATATCACTAGTGGCAGAGCTCTACTTTTCAAAGACCAATTCTGAGTCCAGAGCCAACCAAAAAGAGGTGAAAGCAGGACCAGAATGCATATCACTTGGAATTCTAGCCAGAGTAATTTTACCCACACTCATCATCCCACATTTTCTTCAAAAAAAGAAAAAAGTATTAATAAACAAATGCATTATAGGAAAAATCTGATTATCACACTTTCATCTGTACTGATTTTTACACAGTTGTTACAGAAAGACTTATTATTTACTTCCATATCTATACTTAATTCAAAACTAGAAAAATAAACTGAAGCTTACCAATAGGGCAACAAAGCCTAGTAAATTTTTTTCTAACTCACTTTTGAATAGATCAAAGGTGTATAGCCTAAAAAAGAAACCACATGAGATCTATAAAGTCTGAGCTTTGAAGCTACACTATGTCTTACTCAGAATCTTCATTAACTCTTTCCTAATTGTGTGGCTTCTAATGAATCCCTTAAACTCTCTGAGACTCAGTTTCCTCATCTGGGAAATGGATAAACTATTACCTACCTTACAGGGTTAAATTGATGACTGATGGTAATCTACATACAGGATCAGATACAGTATCCGGGGGAATGCAGGTATTTAATAAGTGGGAAGTATTGTTATTAATTTGCCTTGAGGGAAAAACACTAACATACCCAGAAAGCAACCACTGCTCCACTTGAAAAAAAAATAAAGCCATTAATAAATAAAAATTTTCACCAAAAGAACCACCAATCGAAGTTGTTACCTAATTGTCATGCACTATCCTATCTCACCTGAACTGCATTTATTTATAATATACCTCTCATCGAGTGGTTAACAGAATCCCGGATCCAGAAAATCTTGTTTTTAGATACCAATTCATATGTGTATGTTTAGAGGTTTCACCCCAGGGAGAAAATCCAAATACTCATCTTCTACCTACGTTTTACAAGAACAAGTTCTATGGTAACTTCTAAATTCATTATTAGCGAAGGTTGTATTTAAAATTCCTATGTCTACTGCTTAATAACACCCAAATTAGTCTCGATGGAATTAGCTGTAATTAAGGACATTGTGAAATATGGTGGGGCAAACAGAATTACACTGTATTGCTTTATTAATAATATTCTTTAACTACACTGTAAATTGCTATTAGGCCTGCATATTACTGCCTGGATATGGAAATAGTCTTTTGCTATGCTAATCTAACACAATTTTCTTTTAAATGTAAACAAATTATACTCTATTAATATGCTGTTCTACTTGCATAGTTAATTATTATAACAGTAAGGAATAAAATTGTTCTGCTTTCTCTGTTTCTGATGGAAAAAGGGCTACATAAATAGTTTAATAGGGAACCAATTATGCAAAAAATTTAGATGCCTAAAATGTGTTTGTAATTACATTAAAATGGTCTTCTGTTCAAATATTGGAAAGCCTGCTAATTGGAGGCTAGCTGAAAATTTAAATATTGTGAATCAATGATTTTAATACAGTACATGTTTGGTTGTGTTTCTGTTCATATTTGTCTTGAAAATGAAGAGAATATTTAACAGTGTTTAATAAGAGAGGGTATGAGTTTCATACCAATGAAGTTAGTCCATAGCAGACTGGAATTTTAAACATGTATTTTTACAGCATTATCATTAATTTACTCAAGGGGTATGGGCAAGTTTTGGCTCAGGAATAACAACAAAAGTATACAGCTTGGAGGATAAGTTGATGTGAAAAGAAAATCTGATGTAGACCAAATCAAAGAGTCCTGGAAAATGCCCCATGACAGGCAAACCAGAGTAGATACGGTTGTAAATTGCTAAATTGTTTTAGATAAATAAACACATGTAGCAGATCACCTGCCTACTCTCTGAGGATTTCCAAGTGAGTCACCTTATCCAGTTGTAATTAACGAGTGTTAAAGATGTAGTGCCTTGTTCTAAATGATTCTTCGTGGCATCCAAGCTTTTATTTTGATGCGGAACGGAGGTTCTTAATCTGAGGGGAAAAAATGCAATGCTAAAATAAGCGCACTCTTTTGGAGAGAATTTCAACAACCTGTCCTGAATTTTAAACTATTTTGGAAAAAAAGAAGGGCAAACTGTTCATTATAATTTTTACGACAATACAAATGAGAGTACTGCATATGTAACCAGGATTAATTGCACAGATAATTGGGAGCCCAGAAATAACTTTATAATTTAAAATTCTTGCCTACTTAACAGAGCTGTTGTAAGCATCAAGAGATAGAATGTACTTGAAAACGTGTTGAAGACTATCAAGCCCACAAGGAAGGTAGCAAGACAAACACTATGGTTATTAATAATAATGAAGAAGATGAAATGCCATTTGTCCTATAATGTAATCCATGCTGCATAGTGCCTTCCACTCAAACTTCAGCACCATGTGGTGATTAGGCTTGAGCTCTGGAAGCAGCAGACCAGAGTGTGACTCCAGGCTTTACATCCTTGGGCCTGATCGATCCAGAGATGATGCTCCACAGATCTGATTTTAGTTCTAGTATGGGGAACAGTCACAACCAGTCATTTGACTCATTTCTCAGGAACCAATACCACATTCTTTGACCCAAAGGGCATCTTTTGTTGATTTTGAAAAAAAAAAAAAAAGACTACGAAATTAGAATCAGTTGTAATTGCTTATAAAAAAACTGTCCATTGGGCAAAGCCCAACACCTTAGCCTGGTGTTCAAGAACTTCTGCCCTCATACCTCTCCCTATCACTCCTGTTAGCTCTCTACTCAGCCTAGAGGGGGGTCCCTTTTTCCCCAAAATCCACATCCCTTCCCACATCTGGACCACTGGGCCTGCTGTTCTCCTTGCGTGAATGCTCCCTCCTCTTTCCCATTCTTTTCACACCTAACTCAAATTCTCTCTCTTCTCTAAAGCCCTTCCTTGAACCCTCCAGGTCTCGGGGACTTCGCCCTTCTTTTTGAATTCCACCAACATGTAATGTCTGCACCTCTCCTTGGCATGTGGCTTGCTTGTAACTTCGCTTTCTTAGCATTAGATGTATTTTACTCTAACTTGATAATATGCTCTTTCAGCTGCTTTCTACATCATTATGTTTCTAGCACATGGTATGACACGTAGTAGGCTTCGCACAGATTCTTGCTCTTTTGCAAGGGCAAAAGCACATGGCCCTCAAAGAGTATGTGAGAATGTTCCTAAATCAGGTTAGCCAGTTTATCCCAAATCATCCATTTAAAATGGGGAAGGTGAGGCAGGGAGTCTGAGCCTAATGGCAGTCCTATTTGTCCACATGACAGGCTTCTGTGTCCGTCTGAGAAGACTTCGTGGATGACGGGAGAACAGTTGATGACAAATATTTTGGTGACGCGGTGTCTCGTCTAAATCTATACTGCCTCTACCCCCGATTACCCACCTTTGTTACCTGACACTGGAGCTCGACCCAAAATATAGATTTGAAAACTCTCAATCCTGTCTTACCTCGACTAAAATTATATGTCAGGTCTCTCTTCAAAACAGAAGCTCCAAAGACAGAGGATTTCTATTTCCTGTAAATGTTTATTTGGGGTATCTACTATGCCTCATGAAAGCCGGATGACCATCATACTCTCTGCTGATGGGGAAGAATAATCACAAACTCACTCCCCAACTCACACGCATAGTTTAGCCATCAGTATCTACCTTTTAAAAAATGCCACCAGGACTTCTATACCAGTGGAAAGTCATGTATTGATTGATGCAATCATCAATTAATGTGTTCCCTCTTTTCTTCCCACAATTATTAATGAGCAGTGAAATGCCAACATGGTGGAAACAGAAGGCAGAATAAAGAACAGCAAAGACACTGATCATTCAAAACTAAAGAGACAGCTCATGAATAATGGATAGCTATGTGCATACAAATTGCCAGAAGAAATAATTTCTGTTTCTCTATGATATTGTCCTTAGCCCTGTACTTCACTGAGAAGGGTTCTATTCCACAGGCCAAAAGGTCATACAATGCGTATATTCTACAAGAATGAAGAATGACTGGATTTTCCTTAACAAGTGGAACAATCAACCTAGTAGGGTACTTTCCCTAAATTAAAAATTTTCATTACAGTGAACAGACCCATTTTTGTCCACTCAGAGCCTTTATCCTTTACCATCTGCCATGTTTCGATCTACAGAATCCTAGAAACACCTTGTTCAATGGATTGTCATGGAGAGAGACCCCCCAAGACACAATCAATGGAAAGTAGGTCACAGGGAGACACTAAGCCCACTAATTAATTTTTCCTTTTTCAATTGACATATATATGGTGCTTTCTTGACCTTTTGCTATATTTTCCACCAGTTGCATTATATCTACATATAACATGACATTGAAAATACCACATTATCTATGCCAGCCTAGTCCATTTTATTATGTCCTGATCTTCCAGCATATGACTTACAGACAAAATATTAAACTCCAAGAAGGATTTAGCTCAGTGCACGTGTTGCCACTGGTAACCCACGGTAAGAAGGTAACCCTATATATTCACAAGTGCCATATGTCACATGCGTAGATACATATGCAGACACAGAAACTGTTTTTAGAAAACTCATGCTTTCCAATAAAAAAAAAAAGTATTCCTTGGAGTATATCACCAGAGATTTGGGCTATTGATTCAATTTATTCTCCAACTTTCAGAGCTTTATTTCTGGTTTTATAGGAATTACAGGAAAACCAAGTTATAAAACTTCTCAAGCAACAAAGAATGAGTATTTGCTGAGAAATGCCAATGAAATGACGTCTATCAGTAGATGCCCAATGTAAGCCACTTAAAGATTTAGATTCAAGCCAGCTAGAGCTTTAAAAAAAAAAGAAGATGAAAGTTAGTTCATTTTCTAACAAAATAATATCCCCAATTATTAATATATATACAACCAGTAATACATATATCACTGGATGCATATGTATATAATCATTATTATATACACATGTACCTATATAATTATATATACATATATAATTGGTAATGTTCATATATTACTGATCATTTATATAATAAAACTCTGGTAACAAAAGATTATTTAATGGACTATTTTTTTCCACATCTCCCTCAAAAGTCAAAACTTCAGGACACTGAAGATGTTAGAAGATGAAATAGATTAACATTGCCCAGTCTGACCATTCACAACCAAATCCTAATGCAGGTAAGGTAAATTTGACATTTTTCAAAAGGGAAAACTAGTTTCTTACAAGACCTTCTATGCTCTTGGTTTTCTCCAGGATGGAAAGAGAACATACTTAAAATCAGCAGGAAGATTTTACCTAGAAGACAACAGCTACATTTGTTGTGCTTTGTTTTAAACTTTGGTGAATGCCTCAAGGAAGGCTACAATCAGACAACTGAATAAAGACTTGAAAGACCCCAAATCCGAGATCCTGAAGCTTCTCAGGAAGCCCTCTTATGTCAAATGGCCATTTGCTATAATGAATGCAGACGGCTGCCTCATTTTCTTCAATGGGATTGGGACTAGACAAGTCTGGGGAGAAGATATTACCGTGATGCACCTTTATTTGATCCCCATTCAAAGGGCAGAGCAAAAAGGAAGAGAGCAAAAAAGCAAAAAGGGCATATGCTGTGCTATTAGTTACATAACTGGTTTCTTTGGAACAAAGGTTCTTTCTTTTACACGTACTTGAGTATTACTAAGAATACTTCTGTATTAGGCCATAGCTCTCTGTTTTCTTTTTTCTTCCAGCTGTATTGAGGAATGACTGACAAATAAACATTTATTACATTTATTTAAGCTATACAAGAGGATGTTTTGAGATATATATATAGATAGATAAATAGATATATACATACACATTGTGAAATGATTAGCACAAAATAATTAACCTATCTAGTCAGCGTACATATGTGTGTGGTGAGAACACTGCAGATCTAGTCTTAGCAGATTTACCTCCCTGTGTTTCTATGACAGCGTGTTTTGCCTTCTTAGCTAGAATAAAAAATGCTTTCAGGAGAACAGCAGCAACATCTGACCAAAGTCCCCACTTCTGTCCTATGCCACAAACACAATTCCTTCCGCTTTTTCAAACGTTCCTATCATGCCTGCAGGTCCCTCTTCCTGTTTCCTGGCCCAAGACACCTCCTTCCAGGCCCACAGAACCTTCCCTGACCTCTTCCACCATCTTCCACACAGTCCCCCTCTCTCCGTCAGAGGACCTGCCTTTTCTCTCTCCTTCTTCATTTTTACATACTTTTTAAGTACAGTAACCTCAAGAAGTTGTAGCTACCAGACCTAAAGTGCCCTGAAAATGTGTCACCCTCCCCTGCCCACATTACACAGCAGCTGGAATGGAGAAGGCTAGTCCCAGGCCAAGAATTACCAAGAAGTCAGTTTTTATTAGATGTGGTAATTCATAAAGTAATGTGCATTGTAATATTGGGGGGGCCTATCTAATACTTTTGTTCTCCTCTTACAAATAGATTTTTTAAACAGATCTAATGTCAGCATATTGTTTTTATCACTAGTTATAGCAAAGCAATGTCTACTAAATGTTCAAAAAGTAAATACGCTCATAATAATAGAGAAATTGCAGGAGAAAAGTAAAATACATTACACTCTCCTTTATTCTAAGTTTCTCTATGTCCGTACACAGTAATATATTCCTAGGTTCTTATATTCAACCTTTTTTTAACATATTTGTTATGTTTTGGAAAGAAAGGCTCATAAACTTTTTTTGAGTATCCAAAGACTCTGGGCAATAGTCTTTCAAAAAATAAATAACTATTTGAACATTGTCCTTCACGGTCTTCTCATTCTCTGTTCAACCTTACAAGTTCTCTGGTTTCAAGTTTGCTATTTAAAATAAAAAGTATGAGGTGCTTCGGAAGATGAAAGTCATTTGTCACTGCAGAGAAATGAAGGTGAACCCAGGGCACGCTAGGGGGACAGGTTGTTGCATATTATATCGATTTGCTCTAAATGCAAGGAGACACATGGAGATACATTTCATGAGCAAATACAGTAGATAGGTTGAAGATAAAGTTGGTTTTATTGGCTAGAAAAAAATACAAGGAAATTAATTATGATAATGCCTTTTAAAGTAAGATACAGTGTATGTTTACGGGGCAACAATAAAATAAGTCATCTATGGCAATCATAACTTTATATGATTTCTGTGACTTTATATTTCTCTTTTCACTATAAAGGGAGGAAGAAGCTTTGGGCACTGAAAAAAGTTAGAATTAATGCAGACGTCTTCTTCCATTTTTCCTTTTTACAAACTTCCAAGATAATTTAAGGATCTGTCTTAAGGTTTCTTCATTCTGGAAAATCTAATGGAATCCTGACAATTAGGAGAAAAGCACACTCACAAGAGTAATAAGTAGGCGAGAGCGCCTGCATGGGAGATCAGGGAAGAGAGGTGGGCCGGATGAGGCCCAAGGGTGGCTGGCCCTGTAACACTCGATAGGAAGTTTCTGTGAGGAGGCATCAATTTAACAATATATATTAAGGAACTGTGAATTCTGAGTGAAAGGTCCTTGTCATATTCATGTAGGTTGTTTATGTAATAGTTTTTCATGAATGTTAAAAGGCACCATTGAGTCAAATCTTAATAAGAATACACTGAAAGTTGAAGTTTCTCTCAGTGTCGCCCATTTGCTCTTTACTAATTTTTTCTTCACCCTGCTCTTCTATCCTCCATGCCTCCATATCACCTTCACCAGGCTAAGTGCTGTTTATAATCATGTTCCTTTAGTGAGTCTGTCTTAGGTAGGTCTTCCCTGTAACCCCCCTTCTAAATTGGTACCCAAGTACCCAAGCTCCCACAGTGCTCTTGAATGCCCCTTCCAACACTCATTTTGGCTCACACTATTTGTCTTCCCCAACAGACCAAATTCCAAGGGCAAGAAACATGTCTGTCTCTTGAACCACCCTATCTCCAAGATACTCAGTGATAGTTGCCTGGCACTCAAGTATTTGTTAAGTTAGTAAAATTTATCAAACCACTTAACTTAGGCCAAATTCATATCTAATAATTTGGTAATTGAAAATTCAGTGGAGAATGGATTTCTTTAAATTAGCAACAATGTCAACTGGATAACTAACAGATTCAAACTCTTAATTCATTTAACATACTTATAAGTGTTTGCTATCATTAGCATTTGCCACTTGCATTCTCCCCCAGAGTCTCCTCCTCTTCCTCTTCCTCCTTTGAGGATTCTTGTTTCTGTAGTTGCCATTGTCCCCTGACTGCAAAACAATATAACCGGAGAGGAAAACCGGATGTTCACAGTAGCAGCATCAATAGTTTGAAATAACTGCATTTCTTCCTGATGGGGTCACATTCCCAGGTCTAACTGCTCTCCACTCGGTCACAGGTACAAACATCCCCAGGGTTATTAATGCGAAATGAGATCATGCTATTTCTGTTAACTACAAAACAAACATCCAGGCAAATTATCGCTATGTTTCAGAAGTCACTAGTGTGTCTTTTAACCACTTGATATTCACGGAATTGAGGGCTTCCCAGTGGACCCCTTGCTAGTGCTGCTAATGTTGCTGCCACCCTCACCAGACTATGTCTCTCAAACTCTCAGATGTTAGAAGGGAAACCTGCTCGATTTTCAAGCATCCATTTTTCAAAACTTTGAGAAAAAATTCTGAAAACATGATCTCTGAAATGCCCCAGAGCCAGCGGAGATAACCTTATCCTCATTAGGCCCGAGTAATGCACGAATGATTCAAACCACCAATCAACCAAAAACAAAGAGGCAAAAGACTTTCATGATGATCATTTGCTGGAATTAAGATAATCCAGAAAATAAATGGCTGATAGGAAAATGTAGAATACAGTTTCATAAGCAGCCTTTAGGGAGAATAAAACCTATGGGAGCAACCTTTACAAGAATAATCACTGTTATCTTCCTTCCTGTGGATCTTATTACATAATGAAAAAAGTGCATAGTTATAAGTTATTTGGTAGGTTAAATACTATGAAAGTTCTTCTGAGTTGTAAGCTATTAAAAAAATTGGAAAACACTAGTAAAGGCAAGCCACAGACAGCCTATATATATGGGTATATTTCACAAAGAACTCCTATCTGGAGTATAATATATAAAGAACTCCCATAAACTGTTACTAAAAAGATACTTAACACTAAAAACATAAATGACCAATTTTTTTAATTAACAAAATACTTGAACTGTCACTTCACCAAAGAAGACATCTGAATAGCCCATAAATATACACATGAAAAAACAGAACAAATCACTAGTAATCAAGGAATGGACAATTAAAGCCACAAAGAGATATTACTACACACCTACTCAAATGTTTAGATACAAAGACTGACCGAGCGCTGGTATGCATATGGATCAATGAGAATTCTCATATATTCTCAGTGAGATTATAAAATGTACAACCACTTTGAAAAACTGCTTGGCAGTTTCTAAAGTTAAACATATACATACGTCCCATCTTAGAAATGTACTCAAGATGGATAAATGCCTATGTCCAGAAAAGGCTTGAAAAAGAATGTTCTTGGGTGCCTGGGTGGCTCAGTGGGTTAAGCCTCTGCCTTCCACTCAGGTCATGATCTCAGGGTCCTGGGATCAAGCACCGAATTGGGCTCTCTGCCCAGCAGGGAGCCAGCTTCCCCTTCTCCCTCTGCCTGGCTCTCTGCCTACTTGTGATCTCTCTCTCTCTCTGTCAAATAAATAAATCTTAAAAAAAAAGAAAGAAAGAAAGAAAGAAAGAAAGAAAGAAAGAAAGAAAGAAAGAAAGAAAGAAAGAAAAAGAATGTTCTTTAGTCATAATAGCCCCAAACTAGAAACATCACAGATGTCCATCAACAGAAGGGTGGATATCCACGGACATCTTATGGTATTGATTGTGTCAGTCCCTCATTCCATGTTATTGGACATATCAGTAGTTCTTTCTCCTTTGTTACTAAATAGTAAGCTATTAATAAAGGTAATGAAAGAGCTACTGATCACTCATCAACACAGATGAATCTAAAAAATACGATATTAAGCAGAAGGCAGACACAAAAGAATACATTCTATTCTTAATCATTATTGTATGATTTTATTCCCATGAAATTTAAGAACAGACCAACTGTATGGGACAGAAATCAAAATAATGGTTGCCTGTCAAGGCACAAGGAAATTTGGGGTGACTGAAATGTTCTTTATCTTCATCTGGGAGATGGTTATACGTGAAAAATTACTGAGATGCGTTAAACATTTTAACGTATATAAATTACACCTCAATCAAGTACTATTTAAAAATAAGCTAAGATATTATACACAGCCTCAGGGAGTAAATCTCCTTAGAGTGACAAGAATGTTAAAATTTCAAAAAGAGCTATTACTATCTCAAGAAAGGATTTACTGGGTGTGGACTTAGCGAGGAGAAACAGAGCATTGGGAAGTTTATTCCCAGTGTGGTAAATGGCATGAGAATATGTCTGGAAGCTGTGATAAGCAATATTCATGGAAGAATTTCGAAAACTATTTTTTTCTGAACCAGAAGCTGTTTATGCAAGTTGCGGCTACATTGTATAGAACCTTGGGTGTCAGGCTGAGGCATTATTCTTCAGGTTGAGGGTATCCATTTTCAATTTCAAGCTGACAAGTGTCATATCCCAAGTGTTCAAAATTAATCTGACTGAGGTAGGGAGACCAGGTGGAAGGCTTGAGTTTTCTTGAAAGGTAGCACACATCCACAGCCGAATAGTTTTATCAACCCGCTTCCTGCCTGGAGAATTTTAGGGATTCAATAGCCTTCTTTCATTTTATATTCTCTCTGCTCCTCTCAGTACACACTGACAGTGTTTCTGGTGATACAAAATTATCAAGAACTTTGTGGTCTCCTGTGTATGTCACCCATACGCAGAAGCTTCTCCACAGGTCTATCCTGGATAATCCCAGCTCTATTTTGGTTTCCGTTGAGCTGGTTGACGGGGGTGTTGGAGTCACATACTTAATCTTTTCAAAGAGTCTTTTGTGTGAATGAATACTCTGACCTTTTAATCTTTCTGAGATTTTAGCCAAAGGTTTTCCATTCACGCCTCACTTTCTTTTCCAATGCAGTTTCCTGTTAGCATCTTTTGCAATCTGGATAGGCTGAATGTTTCTCAAGTCATCAAGTCATGGTTCCTTCTTGTTTATCAGTCTTCCCTCTGTTTATCTCTTTCAGAGCCACATTTTATTCTCAGCAACAAGAGAAACCAGACTGCACCTTCAACACTTTGCTTGGAAATCTTCTCAGCCAAGTATCTAAGTTAATCATTTACAAGTTCTGCTTTCCACATAACTGCAGGCCACATTTTCCTAAGCTTTCTACTACTGTATAATAAAAATTTCCTTTCCTCCAATCTCTAATAATATGTTCCTCATTTCCTTCTGAGTTCTCGCCAGTAGTGCCTTTAATGTCCATGATTCTACTGGCTGTCTGTTTGTGACAGGTATTCTATTCTCTAAGGTGATAGATGTTTTCTCTACCATACTTCTCACTTTCTTCTGAGTCCCCAATAGCAGAATCATTAACATCCACATTTCTACTAACAGTCCATTCAACGCAATGTAGGCTTCTCAAAATCCTTCTCAAAATTCATCCAGCCTCTGCCCATCATCCAATTCAAAGTCACTTCCACATTTTTAGGTACTTAATAGGTCAGCACCCCAGTTCCAGGTAGTTACCAAAATCTGTATTAGTACTTGATGGCTGCTACCACAATCTCTAACTTGCTTTTTCCATAAAATATAATATTGGTGATACTAATATCCTACATAATATAAAATCTCTTATCACATACATGAAAGCCATGTACGCTCCTCTGATTACTTGCATTACTGTAATGAGTCAACAGAATTATATTTTAATATCCCAAACTCCAATTATCTCTCACCCAGCTAGACATAGCAGAACTCACATAACTAAAAACGATAAATTAGTAGTAATTTTTAGTAATAAATTTCCTGTAGGAGGTTTACAACTATTGCAAATATGTTAAGTCCCTTGAAGGATTCTTTGATAATTAAGAACATAACTGTTTAAAGATATTGCTGAAAGAAGTGAAAGAAAGACACAAATAGGAGGAAAGATACCCTGCTTATGGATCAGAAGAATTAATATTGTTAAAATGTCTACACTACTTTAGAGATCCAGTTTAATCCCTGTCAAAATTCCAATGGCATTTATCACAGAAATAAAAAAATATATGTATCACATGAAACCACAGAAGACCTCAAATAGCCAAAGCAATCTTGAGAAAGAAGAACAAAGCTGGAGATACCACACTTCCTGATTTCAAACTATGTTACAAAGCTATGTAATCAAAATGGTATTCTACTGGCATAAAAACAGACATATAGACCAATGGAACAAAATCAAAAGCCCAGAAATAAACCCATGCATATACAGGCAACTAATATGTGACAAGAAAGTCAAGAACATTCAATGGGAAAAAGATAGCTCTTCATTCATTAAATGGTGTTGGGGAAACTGGATGTTCATATACAAAAGAATGAAAGTGGATCTGTATCTTATATTACTCATAAAAATTAACTCAAAATCAACCAAAGACATTTATGTGAGATCTGAAACCATGAAACTCTTAGAAGAAAACAGAAAAAAGCTTCTTAACAAAGGACTTGTCAGTGATGTATTGATTGTATATGACACCAAAAGCACAAGCAACAAAAGCAAAAATCAACACGTAGGACTAAATCAAACTAAAGAGCTTCTGTAGAATGAAAGAAACATTCAACAAAATTAAAGACAACCTATGAAATGGGAGAACCACACATATGATAAAGGGTTAATATTCCAAATACATGAATAACAGATACAACTCAATAGCAAAAACAAACAACAATAACAAACAAACAAAAAAACCCCAAAAGACAAATAATCACTTAAGAAAATGGGCAAAGGACCTGAACTTTTTTCCAAAGAAGATACACAAATGGTCAACAGGTAGATGATAAGGTGCTCAACATCACTAAATCACCAGGTAAATACAAATAAAAAAACCACAGCGAGATACCACTTTGCATCTGTTACAACAGCTATTATCAAAATGATAAGAGATAACAAGTGCTGGTGAGGATGTGGAGAAAAGGGGTCTCTTGTGCCATGTTGGTGGGAATGCAAAGTGGTGCAGCCACTATGAAAAACAGTATAGAGGATAAATTAAAAATAGAACTGTCACATGGTCCAGCAATCCCAGTTCTGGGTATACATATGAAGGACATGAAAGCACCATCTCAAAGAGATATCTGCGCCCTGAAGTTCACCGCAGCATTATCCACAATAGCTAAGACATAGAACCAAAGAAACAACCTAAACATCCTTCAATGGATGAATGGATATAGAAAATGCAGGGTGTGTGTGTGTGTGTGTGTGTGTGTGTGTGTGTGTGTGTACATGAATAGTGTCTTGTTCAGCCATAAAAAAGAAGCAAATCCTGCCATTTGGAAAAACATGGATGAAACTTGAGGGCATTTTGCTAGTAAGTCAGGCAGAAAAAGATGCCTATTTGTATAATCTCACTTATATGTATTATCTTAAAAAAGCTGAACTCATAGAAACAAAAAGTAGACTGGTGGTTGCCATGGAATGTGGGGTGAGGGAAATGGGAGATGTGGGTCAAAGGGTACAAACTTCCAGTTACAAGATGCATAAGTTCTGGAGATCTAATGTACACTATGGTTACTATTATATATATAATATTAAAAGGTGCTAAGAGAATATGAATGTTCTCACCACAGGTGCATACATACCCACATGTCTTAACTAATCTTACTGTAGTAATCATTTTGTAACATGTATCAAATCAAAACCTTGTACACCTTAAACTTACATAATGTTATATGTCAACTATATCTCAATAAAGAGGCAGTAGGGGGGCAGCAAACAGAGCTGTTTAAATGTTTCTGCCAAGTCATGTAAATTTGTCTGACAAATGCCCACATCCTATTAAGGATTATATTTATGTTCAGAATATAAATAAGACCACAATCCCCTCTAACATTCTTATTTAATTGTATTTACCTAGAGACTGATGAAAAAAATGCAAAGAAATATAAATCATTTTTACTTTTTACTCATTTTTACTCGGTGCATTTTCACACCAAGAAACAGTCAATATGCAGTTCAGTCAGTGAAATATTACAGTTGAGATGTTTCACATATTGTGAATATACTTATTTCCTATACCATTTTCTTCATTATTGTCTGTGTTGTTTCATTTGAATTATAAAGTTCGTGAGTGATAGATTGCATTTTCTTTGTTTCATCAGAAAAGAAATAACTATTGCATATGCAATGGGAGATCAATATTAATTAACAATGATCATCTTGATTATAACCTCCACATCATGAAAATTGTTTCAAGTGATTAATGCATTATTTATTGATTAAGCCTGTTCTAGCCTATAAAACACAATAATTAGCCACTCAGAAACGAACTGCTACGATTTTTTTATTGGCCATTTGGAAGACAATCAATGGCATGAATATAAATTCCAAAATACTTACAAGTAAGACCTTATTGTATAGCTATAACTTGGTATCTGGAACTGAGAGAAGTCTTTCACCAAAACGATCCTTTAGATAAAGCCTGCTGGGGGACCTAACCCATGAAGCCACTTAAAATGACATTTATTTAGTGTGAATTACCTAAAAGAACGCCCCCCACTAAATATTACATGTGATAAACCTTCACTATGAGCATTACAGCTTCGAGGGAGGAATGAGAGGCAAAGAGCAATTTTGTGTGGAGTACGGTGTAGAGTCTGGGGACACAGACGATATAGAAGTCTGTCAGCAATAAGGGAGCAGCACGGGGGTTCAGTCCCTGAAGAAAGAGCACTGAAGACAGAAGTCAGGAAATATCAGGATATGCTCTAAGTTCTAAAGGCCAAAACAAATAACACGGCATAGGGTGCTAATTGCCTTTCACGTTTGCATATAGAGGGAATTTTAAATAGAATGTAAATACTTAGCCTTATTGGAAAATAGAAACGTAAAACTGTTTCTGGAGTAATTGGGCACTTGAATAAAAAAAAATCTTAAAAACATGCATGTATTTTGATGCAGAAATGCAAGTGTTAGGATTTTTTTCCCCTGGAGGATTAAACAAATATGCCAGAGATCTGTACATTGTACAAAAAAAGTCACAGTGTCATTTATAATATCAAAAAATATTGAGTGACTTAAATGTTTATCAGTAGAGAGTTGGTTGAATAAATCCTCAAACATCCAAACAGTAAAATCCTAAAATGATTATGTCGTTTTGTATTTATTGACTTGCAAAAAAAGTCCATGGTATTTTGAGTGGAAAAGGCATATTAAAAGCTGTATGTGGACCATGGTCTCCATTATTGTATTAAAAATTTACATATGTATAGAAAACAAAAGGCTTGAAAAATACTCACCTACATGTGATTATCACTGAAGTGGGATTATGGCTAATTTTATTTTATTTTTGTATGCCTTTCATCCTTTTCTCCATAAATGAGGAAAACAGACATCAAGGTCAATATTAATCACTGTAACTAAATGCATAAAAATCAGGAACAGCTTAACTGCATACCCTGAACATAGCAGGTACTAAATAACTATAGATTATTTGCTTGATTTATGGATTGATTGATCGATAGATTGATTTAGTGACTGAAAAGGTGTCACTAGTGGGGAGTGAGCACGAAGCTTAAGGAATTACAGCAAAATAGTGAAGTGGTTAAATGCTAAAGTTGATTCTATTTTGTCGGCAGCTGCAGAATGATTCCTATTCTGCTCCCTATAATTGCTAGGAGGATATTTAAATTGTGGAGCTCTAAGTGGCTGCCCTCAATTTGCTTCAGAGATAGTAATAATGCCATCTTACAGTTTATAAAGTACCTAGTCTTACATCTCATTGGAGACCTACAATAATCCTGTACGAATCTAGGGACTATTATTCCCTTTTCTGATAAGGAAACTGGTGCACAGTAAAATGAATGACACATTAAAAGTCATAAAACTTGCACTAGTTAGGGTAATGCAAGCAGTTGCAACAAACAAATACTAAAATTTTGGCCACTTACTACAATAGATCTTATTTTTTTTGTTATCTGACAGTCTCATACAGGTGTTCCTGATTGGTGGAGAGTCATCCATGAAGTGATTCAGTGATCCAGGCTTTTTGCATCTGGGACTTCACCTTCCTCTAGACTTCAAATCTTCTGCATCCAGAAAGCAGATGGGGAAAGAGGGAGTAGAATAAGCATTCATGCGTTGAAGCTCCCTGGCTCAGAAATGATATATATAACTTCCGCTGCCATTCTATGGCTAGAACAAGGGACATGAACCGCACCTGGACAAGAGAGAATGGTGCCAAGAAATAATCCCCGCCTGGGCAGATGCTTTTCAGGGCAACTCTATTCTATGGAAGGAGAAGACAATGCTAGAAGCCACTTAGGAGACTCCCCAGCACTCAAAACAGATAGACGACTTTGAGTCCAATGTTCTTGCTACCACAACACACCGCCTAGGCACTCAGAGTTGGCTCAGCTTGCCTCAAAACACTTGAACTAGAGCCTGACCTAACACTGTAGGTAGTACGGGACAGAGGGGTTCACCAGGGGGAAGACACTTGAACAGACACATGAGGAGACCCAGGCTCAAGCCAGGCTCCGCCATGTCTGACCAAACGGGTCCGAGTAAATTGTGAACTCTCTATGCATCTCTTTATTCAGGGACATAGATCCAAACCTCTATTTTCCAATTTTTCCACAAAACTTCTGGACTACTCTGTGATTTCTCCTTAAGAGGCTCAAACAGTCCCATCTGTTATAAGGGCCCATGAAAGCCCCTTAACATCGAGAGGCAGCTGGTAAAACCACATGTCACTGATATATTCCATGCAAAGGTAAAAAAGGAAACATTACTTAGCCTTGGTAGTTGCAGTTTGGGCAAATGTTCAATTTCTATTCACCTGTTAGAAATATATATATATATATATATATATATATATATATATATATACACA
>LNAC01000015.1:9387261-9450321 GCA_002007465.1 Ailurus styani | reverse complement strand
TGTGTGTGTGTGTGTGTGTGTGTGTGTGTGTGTATATATATATATATATATATATAAAATTCCCCAACCCTATTAACTACCTCTGTGGACCAACCGAGTCCAGAACTCCATGACCTCCTAAAGCCCCAGACAATTACTATCTGAAAATATCTTTTGTTTCTGTAATCTTGTCAAGTGAATTCCAGTCACACACACTTGTCCACTAAAAAGAGTGTGCCTGGAAATACTGGTTTTCTCCTTCGCCACTTGTCTGAATCCAGAAGTGTATATTGAGCTGCAAGTGGGTGAAGGTGATGGACAGGAAGACATGGAGAAACACACCTCATGAAGTCGAGCACCAACTCTATTAGAAGCCTCGTTGTCTGTAATACTGTTTGAACTCCAGTGTTTTCTTCATTTACAAATCCATATTCATCACTCCAACCTGAAAATCTTACCCCCTCCTTCATCTTCTCCATGAAATATATCAGAGATAAATACTAGAGAATATGGAACTCCCATCTATCCCTCCTTCCAACAGCTTTGTTAAATTTCAATCAACACTTTGTATACTTGTTTCTGACCTTTTTAATAAATAGTGTAAATAATCTTTTAAGTATTGAAGATGGCCTAATTATTGTTTCTCTATCCCACTTTCCTATTTCCTTCCCCAAAGGTGACCACTAATTTGAATCCAAAGACCTTGAATATCCCCCATCTAGTGTTAATCATTCCCACACATAAATGTTCAATAACAATATGTAACACTTATTGGGGCCCCGGGGTTAAGCATCTGTCTTCGGCTCAGGTCATGATCCCAGAGTCCTGGGATTGAGCCCCACATCGGGCTCCCTGCTCAGCGGACAGTCTGATTCTCCTCCCCCGCGCCCCCCACCACCCATGCTCGCTTGCTCTCTCTCTCAAATAAATAAAATCTTTAAATAAGTCTTAAAATAAGATTTAAAATCTTTAAATAAAATCTTTAAATAATCTTTAAATCTTTAAATATATATATATAAAAAACACTTCTTTTCATGATGTCAAACTTTATATAAATGGTATCATACTGTATATATTATTCTATACTCGTTTCTTTGTTTAAAATGTTCTTGAAATTTAATTATTAAATGCCTGGTACTCTAGCACATTCATTTTAAGAGCCATAAAAGCCTCCTTCTGTATAAATACATCAAATTTTAAAACCCATTCTCCCTGTGGCAAACCACAATGACATGCAGTGTTGCACTGACATTCTTGTATATATTTCTCCGTACAACAGTATGAGGGTTTCTGTGATACACGTATGTAAAAATTCCCTTCAACTTGACTAGATATTGACAAATTTCTCTCAAAAATGGTTTTGATATCAGTCTTGAAAATTCCTGTTACTTCAGTTACTTGCCAAATTGTTTCTTACTTATCTGATTGGTTTTAATTGGCATACCAATAATTCCTGATGAGATTAGCATGTTTTCATGTACACATAGACTTTTTGGGTTACTTACTCTGTGAATTGATTTTTCATATCCTTTGCCTTTTTATTAGATTATTTCTTTTTAATGATTTATAGAACTTCATCACGTATCTTGGAAAATAATTGTTAGTTAATGAGTTGCAAATATCTTCTCCTAGTGTTTGGTTGTTTATTTGTTGTTGTTTTTAACTTTTGGTGGGTTTCTTTAATTCATGATAATTTGACACCTTAATATTATTATAAATCTTTTCCTTTGCAATTTATGCTTTTTGCATCTTGTTTAAGGAAGATGTCTGCCCTCACGAAGATATATTCCATTTTTTTTTCTGAAGGTATTAGTTTTCTTTGACATTTGGGTATTTTATCAGCCTGGAATTGATTTTTAAGCATTGCTTTCTTTAAGCATCTAATGTCATGGTAAACCAATATGTATAGTCTTATTTATTGAACTAATAGAGCTAGTTCTACTATTGTATTATTCTTTGGAATTACACTAATTTTTCTTGGTTCTTTCTGCCTTAGTAGTTTTAGAATTATGCGTTGAGATTTTTTTATTGAAATAGCACTGAGGGGCACCTGGATGGCTCAGTCAGTTAAAGGTCTGCCTTCCACTCAGGTCATGATCCCTGGGTCCTGGGATTGAGCCCGCATTGGGCTTCCTGCTCAGCGGGGAGTCTGCTTCTCCCTCTCTCTCCCTCTGTCCCTCCCCTCTGCTCATTCTTTCTCTCTCTCAAATAAATAAAATATTAAAAAAAAAGAAATAGCATTAAATTCATAGATCAATTGTGGAGATAGAGATTAATATCTTTACAATCTTAATTTTTCTTATCCAGGATCTTGGCTTATCTTTCTATTGGGGTATTCTTGCTTGTCTTTCAAGATTCTTGTAAGATTCTCTACACAAATCTTGCTGACTTTTAGTTAAATGTATTCCTAGGTACTTTAGAGTATTTGTTGCTATTTGGAACATTTTAATTATTTATTTCATGTGGAAACATTACTCAGTTTTTGTATATTGACGTTTTATCCAACGACCTTTCTAAAATCTCCTGTTAGTTCTAATGATTTGTCTATAGAGTTTCTTGATTTTTCTATGTAGAACAAATACATTACCTAAAATAAGAACAGATCTCTCTTCCTTTCCAATGTGTATATTTATACTTATTTATATTTCTCTTTCTTGTCTTAATGTACTGCCTAGGACTGCCAGTAAAGAGTACTGAAGAGTATTGACAGTGGGCATTCATTATTGCTTTTTTCTTAACCAAAATAGAAGACTTCTGATTAATGGTTCAGATATATGATGTTTGCTCAAAGGTTTTCATGATTCAC
Source organism: Ailurus styani (assembly GCA_002007465.1). Classification (NCBI taxonomy): domain Eukaryota; kingdom Metazoa; phylum Chordata; class Mammalia; order Carnivora; family Ailuridae; genus Ailurus; species Ailurus styani. The sequence continues at coordinate 9,447,536 of LNAC01000015.1, read as the reverse complement.
TTTTCAGGTTTTGCCACTTTTGTTTTCATTTATTAAGATAATCACACCCTTCTCTGTTCACCAGCTAATGAAAATTACATTATTTTATTTTCTGATGTTATATTAGTCTTACATTCCTGAAGTAAATGCTATTTATGTTTTTAAAAAATACACTTAGTAGATATAATTTTATATTATTTTATTTAGGATGCATGCAACTATGACTAATCTATATTTCTTCCTTTTACTCTCCTTTTAATATTTTTACCCAAGTTACAGTTTTTCTTCCTTCTCTATTCTCTGCATTTGAGAAAGAAAGACATGATACCATCTATTTCTTAAAGCTTTGGTGCTGAGTCATGGGCTATTACTTAGTATTATTATCTGAAACACCAATTGTCCATTTATAGATGTTACTACATTTATTGAGTCTTACTTTTATTAAATAGCTATATTTTTTTAAGATCCCTATTTTTTATATCTTCTATCCCTGTTTCAATTCTCCTGCCTTTCTTTCATAATCTTTTTCTTTTTAATGAATACAATCTTTTTATTTATCTCTTTAAACATTCTAAACATTCTCATTTTAGTCTTTTTTCTGACTGTACCAATAAATTAATCCCTCTTCTGTTTGGTAATTTTAGGCATTAGATTTCTTCTCTTGTTTTGGATATTTATTCTTAATGCAGAATTTTTCTATTCTCCCTCTGTTCCATCTCCTTTTCTCTTTTTATCTATCTTCCTGGGTTCTCTCTTCCCAGTCTGTTGTTGAGACTAACACCTAATCAACACCCAGGTGATATAAAAGCGTATCCTTTCTCATACTCCATCATGACTTCAGAGATACCACAAATCTAATCATCAGATGGGTTGGCTCAGTTCTTTGTGTTGAGGCAGTATTTTTTGTCTGCTTGTCTGCCTGGGCCCATAGAGTCCCATAAAGTTATGACTTCAGGCAGTGAGTCAGCAATAACTTTTTTCAATCTCATTTCAGAAGGTGGTGGGCCTACCTCAGTTCCTGGCTTCAAGCTGTAAGCTTAGCTAGATCAACCCTCTGTCTTGATGCAGTAGGCCCCAAGCTACCACTGCCTATTTCCAGAGATGGAATCTGGCCAGTCTGCACCTCCATCCCTGCTCATACTTTATGCTCTTGTTTTATTTGTGATCCACAGATATGTTTACTCATTTTTGTACCTACCTATATCATTTTGGTTTTCCCTTCTTTTTAAAAAAATTCCATGTTTGGCTGCCAAGTGTTTGAAATAGAGGATTTTGTTAAAGCATAAATTCACTTAGTAATTTTACCCCAAATTGCAAAAAATTTGTTTCTTAAAAATTCATTTTACGGGCGCCTGGGTGGCTCAGTGGGTTAATGCCTCTGCTTTCGGCTCAGGTCATGATCTCAGGGTCCTGGGATCGAGGCCCGCATCGGGCTCCCTGCTCAGCGGGGAGCCTGCTTCCCCCTCTCTCTCTCTGCCTGCCTCTCTGCCTCCTTGTGATCTCTCTCCCTCTGTGAAATAAATAAATAAAATCTTTAAAAAAAAAATNAAAAAAAATTCATTTTGCATCTTTCCTAATATCTGGAATGACTTATGCACTCCAATGACTTTGATGTGATCACATTAGATGAACNCATTTTGCATCCTTCCTAATATCTGGAATGACTTATGCACTCCAATGACTTTGATGTGATCACATTAGATGAACCAAGGAATAAATGAATGAATGAATGAAGGAAGGAATGAATGAGGAAGGAAGTAATGAAGTAGCATGAATAACTGAAAGAGAACTAAGACATACAATGCTAACTCAAAGAGGCTTAAATGATTAGCACAATTAATAAATCACATAATTCAAAGCTATATATAGAGTACGCTTTGGGCAAGGTCCTATCAGGACTGCAGTTTTATTTCTCTGTGATTCTCTTAGCTCAGGCTTTCTCTGACCCAGAATTGCATGATACCTACTAACAGCAACAAAGACAAATTGCTTCTTCACTCACATTTAGAGGGAGAAAGAATGGTTTCCCACAACTCTTTCAAGAGTACAAAAACATCCTTAGAAATCTCCAATAACCTCTAACTGGGTCTCATTGGATAAAACCACATTACACATTCATTTCCAAACAAAGGACTAACAAAAAGGATGGGATTATCCTTAAACCAACCTGTTCTGTTCTTTAAGCAGGAGTCAGCTTTTCTAACCACACTGCTACCTCTTACTTAGAAGGTATAGAATGAATACTGGAGAGTCAATAAGAGTCAATATTAACTCTAGCAGGTAGGTAACCAACTTGTTTCCTTTAATGCCGGGTTAAGTTATTTGATTGGGTATGGAAGATTCTAAGTTTAAGTTAAGTTTAATTATCCAGAGTAGGATAAAGAAATGTACTTTTTAAAGTCTGTTCTGTTTATAAAGTGACAACTATGACAGGGGACAATATTCTTTAAGATATTTATGATTATTTTTTTACTTGCTATAGTTTGGTTTTTAAACAGATTTTTGCCTAGGACTTTTTATTTTTTTGGGGGGGGTCTAAGATTTTAAGCACTCCTAAAATAGTCCTGTGAAGCAGGAATTATTACTATTATTCTTATTTTACAAATGAAAACTGAGGACTGAGCTTATCAAGTGGTAGATGGTGATTAATTGGGGAAGATGGGGTTTTAGAGAGTGTGGCCAAGCAATTAGAAGTTTGTTTGGCAAATATTCACTCTCTCCTTGCACCTCTACAGGAGGAATATAATACCATGCTCCACTGATGCCAGGTTTTGCCATGTGACTTTATTTACCCAATGAGATCTCAGCAGACCTGAAATTATCAAGAGATGGTATCATTTGGTTTGTCTTCTGCACTTCTACCATCACCATGAGAGTCACATGTTCAAGCCAGTCCCTGGGGACCAGGAGCATGATAGACACACAGAGCAGACCTGGACTAACCTGCAGCTTGGTGCCAACACCAGTTGAGCCTAGCCCCAATCCACTGAATATCTGCAGTTTGGCGAAACACAGGTGCATGAACAAGAAGTAACAATTGTTATATTTAGCTACTGAATTTTGGAGTGGTTTTTATGCAGCATTAATGAGGTAATAGCTAACTGATACAGAGAGGAAGAGAAAATGAAAAGCAAGCTGGCAATAAAAAAAGAAAAGAACTTAAATAAATATTTTTAATTGCCCAAGGTTAGAGCCAAATTCAAATTTAAATGGTAGAGCCAAATTCAAACCTAAGTCCTCTGCCTCCAGATCCTTTTGTTCTCTAAAACATGCTCTGACTCTCTAAAATAATAGAAATGTTGCAAACAGGTTCATTATTTGACTGTAGCACTATAATTTCAAGAATAATTCAACCATATTATCACATGGATCATTATTACTCATCCCATTACATTGATTTATCAATGAGGATACACGTCAGTTATTAATATAAGAAAGATTAGTTGTTTCTAATAACTATCAACCATTTATAAAACTTTTGTCCCTGTAACATTTCAAGCACATATTTCTTATAGAGCTGCTCTGTCCAGTATGGTAGCCACTAATCACATGTGCCTACTTAAATTTAAATTAAACAAAATTTAAAATTCAGTTCCTCATTCACACTGGCCACATTTCAAGTGCTCAGTAGTCACATGTTAATAATGGCTACCATAGGGGTGCCTGGGTGACTCAGTCGCTAAGCATCTGCCTTTGGCTCTGGTCGTGATCCCAGGGTTCTGGGCTCAGTGGGGAGCTGTGTCGGGCTCCCTGCTCAGCAGGGAGCCTGATTCTCTCTCTCCCACTCCCCCTACTTGTGTTCCCCCTCTTGCTGTGTCTCTCTGTGTCAAATAAATAAATAAAATCTAAAAATAATAATAATAATAAAAATAATGGCTACCGTATTAAACAGCACCAATACAGGACATCTCCGTCATTACAGAAAGTTCTGTTGGACAACACTATTATAAAGAATATGCAAAGTAATACCTTCTTTGCAATTAAGTCAAGTTGACTCATTTACAGAGCTTTGTGATACTTCCAACATGCTGTAATTCACCAGTAATCCCTGGATAAATAAGTCTCTCTTGAATTAGGACATGTGGAGCCATACAATTCTGTCAGCAAAGCTCGCTGGAGATGTTAAAGAAAATGTGTACAGGTAGTGCTGACCTCTGGCCTCCTGATTCAGCTGGAGTTTATAGGATAAAAGAGCTTCTGTCTCAATCTGAAAGCATCTGGAAGCATGCTCAGCAGTCAGGCAGCTGTGCTTACCTCCAACTTGCTGCCAAGCTCAAAAGGGAACAAAATCAATTAAAGGGATAGATCACAGTGTTTACAAAGGAGGAAAACCCCCAAATTTATAATGGTGAGAAGAATGATTTGTGATAAAAATTGGGCATTGAGAAAATTACAACTCTTGGTCCACATTGGCCCCTGTCTAGAGAAGTTATTTTCATTCTCTAGGTATTGTATTCCTATCTGTAAGATAAATTGAGCACAGTTTCATATGACCAAATCCCATAATGCAGAATTTCCAGGATTATCTGGCTAAAATAATCCCCCATCCTTACCGCCAACATCATCAGAGAGTTCCATCCCATCTAAGAATGTTCACTTGCCCTTTGTAGAAATCTGACGTTAGGCACGTGCTAGAATATCTTCTTAGGGAATTATAAAACTTTACCAATAGAACAGGACTTTATACATAAAAGTGCTTGGGCTTTTGCATCTTGAGAATGAGCTATCCATCCTACATTCAGAATCTCAGCCTTAGTCTCACACACACACACACACACACACACACACACACACACACACAGACAAAATTAAGTATTTAAAATATTATAGTTGCAATAGCAACTCTTAAAGTGCATTAAATATAAAAATGAATAAATGCCTGGTGTGAGCAGTGTTTTATAATTTCTCTTCCAAATGAAAGAGACCCCCTGTTTCTTTTCATTTGGTGGCTTGGCTTGTACTTTCATTTTTACAGTCCAGACAACCAGCAAAGTTAAATTCAAGCCTACTTTTGTTCTCTACAAAAGAAGCTTGTTTCAAAATAAAAAGGTTAATAAAAAATTAAAAAAAAAACTAAAGGAGCTTGTTTGACCTTTTCTGAAAGGTAGATTATTGCCATGGAGAGTGAGGTCATCACTTATTCCATAGGTATTATACTCCACCCGAGTTGCTAAACTTAAATAAAAGTATCCACATTAAAGGTATTATTATACTTACCCATACAGAGACCATTCAATTCCAAAATTCCAAGAAAGAACTTAGAGGCTAAATATCAAATTTCCTTTTTTTTCCCTATTTAATCATTAGATTTTACATAGGAAATAGAGAACATAGAGGTAATTCACTCAAATCCATTCCATCTTCATCAGTTAAACACATTATCAACTTAAGATTGCTAATCAGAATTTTCTGAAGCTATTTCTTTAGCTTAGGAATACAATTCTCATTAAAGTGAGTGAATTCATCACAAGGCAATGAAGTACTGTGTGATAAGCCATATGAGAGGACACTATTGGGGTGCCTGGGTGGCTCAGTCGATTAAGCGTCTGCCTTCAGCCCAGGTCATGATCCCAGGGTCCTGGGATCAAGTCCCACGTCTGGCTTCCTACTTAGTGGGGGGCCTGCTTCTCCCTCTCCCTCTCCCTCTGCCCCTCCCACCTGCTTGTGTGCACATGCTCTCTCTCTCTCTCATGCTCTCTACCTCTCAAATAAATAAATAAAATCTTAAAATAAAAGAAAACTATTGATGCAAGGAGATCAAAACATGATGGTGACACGGTTTCTGCTTTCAAGAAGTATTCACGTAATCTGGCAGAGTGGAAGATGCAAGTCCTCACATAAGGCTCGGCGCAGTGAAACAGAGGTGTAGAAAATAGGTGTAAAAGAAATGCTGTACGTTCTGAATGAAAGGATCAGAGGAGACACAGTGGAGGATGGAGCTCCGCAGCCACACCTGGAACAACAGAAAGGATCTGATACGCAAGAAGGGAGGCAGGGTGCTGCTGTGCAGAGAAGAGAGGTCCAGTGGCATTTTCCAGGTGAGGCGGAGTTTGTCATGAGACAGAACACACGTGCCCACATGAGATAGGGCACACGTGGGAAGCAAGAGGAGCGGAGCAGGATGACCAAAAGCATGGAATGACAGCGGAAGGTTGTGCACTTCCCGTGTGGACCATCAGAAGTTTACTTTGAGTCATCTAAGATTTGTAAGGAGGGGACTGGAATTCCCTCATCTGCCTATTAGGAAGTCCACTCTGACAGCCCATGAAGGATGGTTAAAGTTGGAATCAAAGAGACTGTTAGGAAAAAATTTTGCTGTCAGGAGACGGTGCAGGCCTGACTTGAGGCAGGAAGGATAGATGGCAGATAAGGATGACATTTCAGATACATCACATGGAAAGGTCCGGGTTAGTATTTCTAGCCTTGATGAATAAAGATCCGACCTAGGAAAGCAAATCAAATTTGCTTCCATTATACTTTTTTTTTTCCAAAATGTTATCTACTTGGGGATGGGCTAGGATTTGGGATATAGTATGAACATAAACATTACATATCTATGTTAACATATTTCTATGTCCTACTGTTGCCTACCACTTGACTCTAAAACAAAGAATAAATACAGAGATCTCTTCAACAGCAGACATTTATTCACTCATTCATTTGTGTGATCGACAAGCCTCCACTGAACACCTCTTTGGTATATCCGACACAGATAATACAGACATAAATAGCTACTGTAAAAAGCAAATATTTTTGATGTTCACAGGTAAAAGCTACTGATGTAAGGAGGATCGGGAAAACGCTTTTGGAGGTAGTGGCAGTCGAACTGGGAGAATGGGAAAGATCTGAAACCAGTGAGTGGTGCAGGTAAGTTAGATGTGCCTGAGACGCTGCTGGGAGTTAGCTTAGCTGTAGAGTAGGAGTCATAAAAAGAAGCAGGGAAATCTGTGGGAGGAAAGGGAAGCTGAGAACAGAGTTTGGAGCACCCTAGAAATGATGACTTTATCTGGAAGGCAACAGTCACTACTGAGGATTCTATTCAGGGATTTGACATGTTTGAAAGATTATTCAAAATAATGCCAGAGTCAAATTCCCACATAGTCTAGAAAGTTTGTCTTCATTTATTTTGTGTTTTAAAGCTATCATAAGATAGAAGGAAATTTTTCTCTAATTTGAGTAACTAATTAGCATATAGAGGATTAAAATGTTTGGGGTGTCATCAATCCTAGGTTCCATCTCTGCCATAGAAACTTCATCACGCTGTTATGGATAAAGGGCAAATGAAAATATATTACCGAGAAATTAACTACAGTCTCTAATGCTTCTGTGAAATGGCTAAATTTTATTTAATAAAGGAAGCTTCCACAATTATCACTATTAATTTGTTTTCATTCATCCAGAACATTTAAGCTCTGTTTATTAATTTAAAAGAAGTAAATAAAAATATCTGGTTTGGGAGCCAAGTCCTAGAATTTCATAAATGATCCTGTCTAAAAATTGTTATGGCTGAGCAATAAATCCCTGGAAAATGATGCTTATATTTGTAATAGAAATGTCACCAGAGCTTTAAATATAGCAGTGCGACGTGTCTCTATTACTGTGCAGCAAAGTCAAATTTGTAATTGATTTTGACTTGTACCTCCTATAATGTGTGCTGAGTCTGGTGGCACTGGGCAGGATTTTTACACACTTTAAATCCTAATTTTATTGAATTAGATTAATCTGTAAATCAGTTTTCTCCTCTTGTAATTCATACATACCTGGCTTTCTCTTCTAAGAGCAGATGAATTTGTTCTTTGAATATCTGATTTGTAAATAATGGATTTCGGTAGTTGTTACAACAGTCCTTGCAACTCTTGCATCTCCCAGCTGCACTTAGATGATGAGAGGTAAAATGAAGAAATCTCCAAATCAAATTTTTCATTTACACAGAACTGAACTTCTGATGGTAAGGGCACTGATGGACATTCCACAGCTGCTAGGGAACCATGTGTCAACATTATGTATCAAAGTGATGTGATGGTAATTGTGGTCTTTAGTTTGGTCTGGAAGTAAGCAAGCCAAATAGATACACATCCTTAGTCCTTTAATATCCAGCATTCAAAATCCAGTTAACTGTACTGGAGACATATGGGAATAGCAGGAGAGGCTGTCTGGACCCAATACAATGATAGCTGTAATTCAGCAGTGTGGATTCAGAGTTTAAAAATTAATTTACAAATGGTTTCGGAGATTCTACCAGATGAGAGAACAACAGACTTACGTCTAACTCCTGAGCTGGCACTCTATGGTAGGAACATTGCCAGCTATAAAAAATAATAATCAGAGGCCCATGAACTGCTCTTTTAAAATGGTTACATTAAAACCCAGACACCTGTAGTTTTACTAGTTGCTAAAACGGCTTGTAATCGCACATGCATGAAACAGATGTGTAACCAGAGCCGCAGTAACTGGTTTCCATTAGACAAACACAGGTGAATGGTGGGCAGAAGGAGGAATGGAAAACTGAGATTTGCACACGTTAAATTCTAACATTGAAGACTGCATGTAAACCTTCAAAAGCATTTTTTATTAATTATATATCGGCCCGTCACTTGAATGCCTTTAAATCACAGGTATTTACATTTCCCAAAATGATCTGCTTAAATTTGGATGAGATACTAATGACTAATACCCATCCCCTAAGATGTGTTCTTCAAAATACTAGTCTTACTGAAATGATTGCCGGCACTATGGAGGAAACTTTTTAACAGACTTGAACTTGTTAGGGGTTCTTTTTCAGGTGTTTTTTAAAACAACATTGCTTAAAGGTCTCATAAAAATCAACATTAAAGGATATTTCCAGAACTTTCGTCTTTCCAAACACATGAGCCAGGGCCTCATTTCTAGCATCCTGGTGTTTGGTTGTTATAAAATTTACAGTACGGTGTGTCAGTTCATTTGGGACTGAGTCACACAGCCCGGAACGCGGTGCACCGAGGAAGTCATGTGAACCGTTGCACAAATACATTTTTGTCAGGGTTGGGTTTGAGAGCTGGGACTCAGTTGAACTTTAGGGGATTGCATTTTAGTTCAGATGTTCCAAAATTCTGGTTTACAACAACATCTGGGATGTGGAGAGTAGATCACTTGTTTTGGAATTCCTTAGAAAGGAAAAATCAAATGCAGACCATAATACATTCAACAAGAACTGTCCTTCCAGAAATCCTCATCACACCTGCGACGGAACCTTTGAGCCAATGTTTCCTCTCAGATGTCTTAGAAAAAGGAGTGCAAACAGCATGAATGAGTTGGAGCAAACAGGCATCTATGTGAAAACCTGTCTGAATTGAGAAGGAAAACAGGATATGTGTTCATGCTCTCATAACTCATCAGGAAAACTCATTCCAGCTCATTCCCGGGGATGATCTACTCCCCCAGAAGACCGTATCTTTCCACATTTTTTCCATTCTGAAAACATAGTTGGAAAAAAAATCAGAAGTCATTCTTGGAATGAAAATTGAGCCTCTTGCAGAATGTGAATGAAAGACATTTTGACCTGGAGGTGCGCACAGGATTTTTAAAGGGCTGAGTGGCTGTTCATTCCAGAGCCGTGGCAGTTCTCTCGAGTCGAATGATTCCTCAGGGACGGAAGCACCATTGATGTTGAGGATGGTGAGGCATAGAAGGCACCTGCTAAGTCTGCAGACTAGGGCAAACACAGCACATGGAGTCAACAGGGCAAAGCCGTTTTGGACATACTGCAAAGTCATTTTGGATATTCCCACTATATCTGTTAAATATTTACCTATACTCTGACAACTACACTCTTGTCCCAGGAGCTTGAAATTATTGGGTCTTTAAGTTATTCTTACAGTATAAACTGAATACTCCTAGAAGGGCATTAATTCTTTCAGACTGACAGCATACCATTTATGTGAATGACTGTTCCATAGTGAGATGAGTGAGGGCACCAAAAAATAGCCCTTCCCTATCTGAAGGTTGTGTATCCATTCTGGTTCATGAGACCTTATAGAACAGTACCTCTCAAACTTAGCTGGGCATGGGAATGACCGACCAGTAGAGCTTTATTTAAATGCAGGAGTAAGGGCATCACCCCCATACTTTCACTCAGTTGGTCTGATGCCCCTATATCTGAATATTTTCTAAAATATAAATCCCTAGATAATTTTCAGTAGGTCACCAGGACTAAAAAATACAGACGAAGGCCAAGTGTTTATCAAAACGTTGCTCACACACACTTGCAAAGTTAGGTTTACTGACCCATGAAAATGCAGTGATTGAGCCCACCGCAGCTATGTAGGTCCTTACTGGCTTGTGTGTTAAAATCGCGCAGGAGTTAGGAGACAGTCACTAGCAGAGAACACGGTTAGCAATGGAAGGATGGCTTTTGACACGTGTTGTGCTGGTGGCTCTTTGCCTGTCCCACAGATAATATGGTGACACCAGCAGTCACAAGGACTCTGATGGCAACTGGTTCTCAGGCTGTTCCTGGGAAGGTTATCCCTTTAAGAGTCCAGAAAGTATATTTCTAAACCTCTAGCTATGACTGGGAGATAACACTCAACAAAGTCACAAGACATGGGTTCACCCTAAATGGATATAACTGCTGCCAAGACAGAACTGGATAAATCTTCTTCTCCTAAAATAATCACCATATCAAGGTCATCCAAATTAAATATATTACTTTCTGTCAACAGATGTCCATTTCAAGTGTGTGTCAAGGATCAAAAGAAACCCCAAAGTACCCCTACTGAATTCAAAAGAAAAAGTTTAATTTGTCCTGATAATGCTTTCCTTGCCTAAGGTATATAAGATTAAAGTGCTTCATGGAGGATTTTGTTCTTCTTGCATACTAGTAATCAATTATGAAGCAACTGTCCCTCCTAGAAAGTTCTGAGAAAGCAACCTTTCATAGCTTCATAGTGGTAATTGGAGAAATCCAGGTTAGCTCTAAAGCAGGGACCAAAACTTTCATGCAACAAAGAAAACATTCAGCCAGCCTTTGGATATCTGGTTTGCAGGGACAAATATCCACATCGTTTTCTGAATTTTTTTTACACTTTTTCATCAGACACTTTGACAATTTATAAAAAATACCAGTTTTATTACTTCAGTAAAATCACTTAATCATGATTTTTAAAACCCCCATAAAAAGGACTAGTGGATTGATAAATATTGATAGAAAAAATACATAGAAAACATCTTGACAATCAGATTCTAATACTATGCAACTCAAAATTATTTTTTATCTTTTCCGTTTTTCCATTAAAGCATACACTAGCTCTCGTCTGTGCTTTATTTTTTTTATTAATACAAAATGTTCATGTCTAAATCAAATTGTTTCAAAATCTGTAGCTTCCATGAAAAAAATTTCATTTCAAAACTGGAGCTTGATAATATTTATTGTTAAGTTGTAAATACAGACTTTTGCAGTCTTTTACCCAGCTCTTCTTATAGGGATATTTACCTATTTTTATGGTATTGAATATTTCCCCTATCTTCCAGAGAACATAATCTTGTTGAATCATCTTACTTCATCTGGGCGTTTTGGTGAAGCCCATCTTTCTGTACATGCTATAAATGTAAGGGAAAATGAAAGAAAGAAGAATCTCTGCTTGATCACAACTACTCTACCTTTGAGAAAGATTCTCTGGCCTTATAATGTGACCCTTATTATACATAGATGCTCTTTTGTTACTGTTTCACCCTGAATACATTTCAAAATGCCAATTTCCATAGTAAATTTAATGCAGCTGTTAAGACATCCTCTTTCTTTTGATCATTGTTATTAATGGTGTGCCATAACATATGCAAGGCTGGCAATCCTAGCTACCCTTCCTTCTACAGCCGTTGCACATTCTCTTTCCAGAACCTCCTCCTCTCCCTCATTCTCTTAGTCACAGCCAGCTTCTTCAGCCCCTTGCAACCTTGAGGGGGCTCAGCTCCCACAGGAAGTTCATTTCAGAGTTATTAGTTCAGGACTCAGGAACTATGTGGGCAGTGTTCTATGGTGTACACAGTCGGAAAAGAAATTGTTCTTCACTATTCCCCAGAGAAGCAGGTTGGCCTTAATTGTAGTCTTCCGTTTGCTGTTGAATGGTTTATGGCAGAATCGTAATGCTTTTTTTTTTTTTTTTGAACTGTTACTCTCCTCAGTGTTTTGAAATAGCTACTTCATAAGTGTATTTTTCTTCCTAAAATCCAAATGTGTTGAAATCAACTGGTAAAACCCTTAAAGTTTTAAAAGGAAAAGGAAATGCATTAGCCATAGATAAAATAAGATAATAAAGGGTTAGAGATAAAATCCTTGTTATAAGCAAGGTGGCAAGAAAAAAAAATGTAAAGTGTATGTAATACCAGAAAATCATATTTTTACCCTATAACACCAGACTCCAACACCTCATTCCTCCCCATACTTCTCAAATAGGTGAAAAGCTTCAAAATTCATAATCACTTATGTGATTTTAATATTTCCTTTAGCAGATGCTCACTCAAGAAAGCTTTATTACCTATAAAGTGTTGGGTTTTTTGTTTTGTTTTTTGTTTTGTTTCGTGTTTGCTCTTTCTAAAACAAAAAAAAATCTCTTCTTTAAACAGATCAATTCTTTAATAGGTCAATATAGAAAGCATTTAATTTGGGGGAACAGAACTGTTAACATTGCAACTAACTCAAAAGTTTATAAACATATTTATATAGTTTTCATTTGAACATTTCTTCTTGACTTTTAGGAAATTATTTGACTTAGTGCACATGAATATCACTGGAAAAGATTTATTATTTGGGAACCCTTTTTCAATGAGCTGAAAGTCTGTATACTCCACAGTGAATTCTGGTGAGAAATATACTAAAGAATTTCAGGCTCTGAAATAAGAAAGTTCTTGGAATTGTTTTTTCCGGTTAAAGACAGTCCAAAAATTGTGTCATGTTTTAATCGAAAAGCATTTAGATAAACGACATAAGGTAAACGTCTCTGCAGCAGCCAAAACATTATCTTAGTTCTTGATTTACGAAATATTAATGTCGTTTTCGTGGCAGGAAACCTTTTTTGCTTTAAGCATCTCTTTAGAAAAAGAATGTCAGAAAACAGAAAACGTTAACTGTGCTAAAAAGTGTTTTAAAGGAGCATGGCAACCATGTCTTTGAACTTCTGTTTCTAGAATGAGTCAGCCTAGGACGTGAAGGTAGGTTGGCAAGGTTTTGGAATCTATGCAGAAGGTCACTGCGGATCCTCCTCCTCCCTGGCACTCTTTATTGACGATGACATTAACCCCAAACAAACTGCATGAAGATAAATAAGTCCATGAAGGAGACTAGGGGATCAGGGAAGGGAAGGCATGAGGCTCAGACTTTCAGGGGAATGATCATCGGAGGGAGATAGTAATGACATCAGAACAGAGACCTGTAGTGAGAAAACCTTCTTCTCCTTCTGCTTATTTTAATGCGATCATTTCAATAGGTCTCATTTCCCTAACATGGAATATAGGTCTATTGATCAGAGGAAAAATCAGATGACGTAGCAGGTGTTTTCTGACCTTGACTTTCACAATTCCTCTTATGGGAAATAAGGACAGGAAAACAATGGGTTCTCTGTGAGCACTTTTTGCCAAAAAACAACTTTCCCTATGAATCGCAGATATTTACTAGTGAATAAAATTATTTATTTATTTTATTTTATTTATTTGAGAGGGAGAGAGAGAGCACCCAAGCAGGGGGAGCAGCAGGCAGACGGAGAGGGAGAAGTGGGCTTCCCAGTGAGCCGGGAGTCCGATGTGGGGCTCAATCCCAGGACCCTGCCACCATGACCCGAGCAGAAGGCAGATGCTTAACCGACTGAGCCACCCAGGCACCCCAACTAGTGAATAAAATTATTTAAAAAAAAAATTTTTTTCCACTAAAAAAGTGAAAACAAACCTTCTAATTCCTTACACAGAAATTGCCCTACTGTATATTCATGGAAGCCCCGCATCGACAACGCTCAGCTCTAGGAGCGACAACCCAAATGAAGTCAATCCCCATCCAATACTAAATGCATGGACCGGGAACAGGAACCCTTTACAGCCAAGTTTAAAGGGAGCTTCCCAAAGTAAAAATGAGCTATCAGCTCCAAGTACATGGCAGACCACAGCAAAACTCCAGGACTGTGCTATTAAGCTCAATACTGGGTCTGGCTATAGGCACTTTTATTCTGATATTTTCCTACCTTGCCATCCTACTACTCCTGAAGTTGACGCGCCATGTGTGTGTGTGTGTGTGTGTGTGTGTGTGTGTGTGTGTGTGTGTGTGTAGGTGTACGTGAATGGATGCATATGTGAACACACATACATTGTGTGTTTAAAACACATGAGGGTGTGTTTTAATGTTATATGCATTTCATTTGAACAATAATGCCCCTGGCACAGGGCATTTCCTAGGGTTTGATGACTGGCTAGCAGCAGATGATGAGCTTTGCCCCATTAATTCCAGGATTTTGTTAATCCCTAGGACGTGCCCTTCCCTGAGATTTTTCACTACTATTATTAAAAATAAATGTAAAATACAAGCTTTTCAAGCCCAAAGGGCACAGATTAGTTTTATGGAAGGTACAGTTTCAAATGGGACCCTCCATGCTCTTGAGAGCTTTTTGCAATGATTTTCCCTCTCAGGTGATGAATCAATTTGTGATTATTGTTACTACATATTTTGCTTAAATTGTTATGAATCAACCTAGTCAGCAAGGCCTTACACGCAAAAGTTTCCTCTTCTCCATTTTCTTCCCAAGTTTCAAAAGCAAAGGAATAGAATATGAATGAACAAAAAAAAATTTCCATGCCGCAATTTTTTTTAATTGCTATACAGGCAAAACAGGTGCTGAAATGTGAAACCCTTTGGAGGAATTTTCTCTGTATAACAAATCAGTGCTCAGACTAACCTAAAGTGAAGCTGGCTTTAATGTGGAACGTTCTACAAAAGCAGTGCCTGTTGACGTAAGATCCATAGACGACTGTCCCAAAAAGACCAAAAAAAAAAAAAAAAGCACACTGTCACTTTAAGAAAAAATAAACTAAAATATGAACTACCAAAAACCCTGCCATTTCCAGCCTGGGCTTGATTAATGATTTTTCTATCTAATAAAAGGTTCACAAACCATCTGTTTTTCTCCCTAATGCCTTGCCCAAAGGTTTTTCGTTCCTATTTCAGGCTCGGGGCCAACTGACATTCCACTCTTTTTTTTTTTCCCCAGCCTTGTAAACAAACCCTTCTCTCTTTTTAATCTTCCAGTGCTGTTTCCTACCCATCGTTATGCATATTCATTGCGAGTAAACATTTTTAGTGTCTACACTTAATCTCTTCCACTGGCAATTACTGTTCTATGCTGTTTTGTAATGCAGAAGGGCCAACGCTTTCCGTTCTAATAACAGCTGGGCCGCAGATGGGGCCTGCAGTCATTGTAGAAAATAAAAATTTACAAGATGCCAGTGGAATTTATTTCAGTTTTATGGAGTCACAGGAGGAACCTTTCTGTTATCCGCCTTCAGTGAAATCTGTAGGCACAAGGCAAGCTTTTGACATTTAATCAAAGGGGGGTTCAGGTAGGGTCTGGAACGACGCAAGGAAGAAAGCAGGTGGATCGTATTAGGCTGTGCCATGGTTAATTTATTTAGAAGTGATTGGCTTAGATGTGTGCAGCCAATATTTGACATCATGTATATATCTTGTTTAGCATTGTGTCTCTAAATTGTTACCACTGGAGAGACAGTGAGCTGTCACTGTGGACCGAACCAGGTGTTTGGTCGGGTTGCTACTTAGAGGTGCTGATGGAGATGGCACTGTGCTCACCAAAGACGAAGCGTTTTGTGTGGTTTCTAAAAGTTGATTCCTCTTGACTTCAGGGCACCGCTCTCTGAATTACTGTAAGTGCTTCTTCAGCAGAACCCCCGAGTGTGTGAATGGGCTTTTGAATACGGACGGCAACCTTTAATTTAACAACGTGGTTTAACTGGGACTTTTCTGCGATCGGACTCGAGGATGTGAACACGGATGTACTGGAAAGGTTTAAATGTCCGGCGACGTAGGCATTACGCCCGGGCGGGGTGGGATGGGGATCGTGCCCGAACCACCTGAGCAGCCCGAGTGCGACGGTTAAGAGCGAACCGCGACTTCCCGCGAAGAATAATAAATTGTCACACGCACACACCGTAAAACTGCAACCCAGTTCAAACACAGTGCTCTTTCTGGAAGTGTTCACGAGGGTTCTTGAACCCATCCTGCTGGATCCCCTACCCTGACCTCCAACCCTCTCCCCAAAAATGTGGAAAGGAATTCATGAAAGGCATCCAAGGACATCCCACTATTAATTCAATACTTGAACACGGGCTTCCAGACTCGGTGAAACCTATGCCAAAGGTGCTCATGTTTTTACATTTGGGGCCCTCTTTTGCCACACACCTTCAGCTGGTTGCCTAGCAACCACCAGAGACCCACTGAGCATGCTCACTGAGAAACCTAATTGCTATCACAATTTACTTTTGTTGGTTTTTCTTTTTTTAAAGCCCGTTAACCAAAACAGGATGTTTTCCTTTTTGAAGGACAAGTAAGGTCTGCATGAATCTGAAAGGCAAGAGAGTATATTTCGATACCAAAACAATTCATTAAATGCCAATGCCAGGCATGGATATGGGTACACATAACAAACATAAAAACTGGAGCAGATTGGCATTAAATAACGTATAAATTCCCATTTATTCAGATTTTTATAGACTCATTTCTTTTATTCTCTTTATCTTTTTTGGACGCGGCTTTTTTTTTTTTTCCTAAGAAAGCCATCAAGTAGGAGGGGAGACTGAAATTTTCTGTCATATTAAGAAACTTTATTAAAGAATTTGATTTAATTTATATAGTAGATAACATGCTTCTTGTCCATGCTCTCTGTCCTTCCTTCCTTCCTTCCTTCTTTTTTTTAAATTTCCTTAATGATTCCAAATCTAAAGCTAAGAGTTAGCTCCCTTAATCTTCTCACAAAGGGCAAGAAATCAGAGAGAAAGGCAGTTTTTCCAAACTTCAAGACAAAAAACACATTTTATGTTAGGTTAACCTAATCTATCCATTTACTAAAATATCCCCACAGTTGCTTCATTTTTTTCCCTAACCTCTAGATTTGTGGATAAAATCTATAGAAACTTAAGTATCTATTGAACTAATTTTATTGCTAAACAAAATATCTTTTTAAATGAAAATGTATATGTTTCCAGGATTCTCAGTAATGTTTTTCAAATTTTCTAATTCATTTTGAAAAATTAACTCCTTCTTTTTAACTTTACCTATTTCATAGATGTAAATCCCCTTTGGGAGCTAACAGATATCAGCACGCAAAGAAGATGAAATAAACTCGTGAGGTGGGAGCTTATGCTTTATCTAAGCCTTAGCTATAGCACAACTCCCATCCCCTACTGCCCCTCCCACCACCACCCAGGGCTTTTCTTCCTTCAGCGACCATGGCATTCTGGGTAGAAACTGTCCTCATGGTGCTTCTGTCGTCAGTGCCAGAAGAGAACAGGGCTAAAGCTCAATGCAGTGGTCCTCCTTCCCTAAGGATGTGTGTGTGAGTGCGTGTGTGTTCCCAAATAATAATAGTCCTACTCTATGTGTAAGCCAGTAGGTTTACCATTCCCTCAGAGATAGCCAGCAGAGGGAGCAAAATTTAGCTCATGAGCAGTATTCCCTGATGTCCAAGCATTGGTAAGAATTCTGAAAGACCTACTATATAAGAAATTAATAAAATCAAAAGATTTCATTTCACTGTGATTAATCCTATTATGCATAGCAGCAGGTCAAGCAATGTGGGTAATGAACAGCTAAACAAGGCTAATTGGTTTAATCAGGAGACTCCGGGGCTGGTGGTTGTGAATACGATGATAAAACTGGTAAAGCAACACTTGTTCCCTTTTTCTTTCCAAAAAACTACTAGGAACTACAAAAATACACACACATATACATGCATGCGCAATATGTGTTGTTTTTAATTCTGTGGCTGGAAATACTTATACTCCATTTATATAGTCTGACATGCATTCTTTAATATGTGAATATATATAAATATATGCTCCTTAGGGAAATCGTTCCTCAACTGCATTCATGTTGACAACTTTCTTCTCTCTCTTGTGTCTCCTGGATCTCCGTTTCATTGGTCTCTCTCTCTCTCTCTCTCTCTTACAAAAGGGCTCACAGGCATACAGACGCAGACTTTCCAACAGTTAGTCCTCCATACTTTGGAACTACTAACACGGTTTGAGAGGAAAATTGTTTTTCAGCTTCTGTTTTATCCCAAACTTAACAGGTGACTGGCCTAAAGGGAGTTTGTTCCCCATTCCCTGCTTAATGTGACTGACTCACCACTGCCCTAGCTTCTCAGAATTTAAATCAAATGCGAACATTTAGGAGTAAAAGAGGGAGTGATGAGAGCTTTTATGAACGGAAAGAATTGAAGCAATTGTTTGGTCTTTTTATTTTCTCTCTCTCTCTCTCTCTCTCTCTCTCTCTCTCTCAAAGTAAGACCAGAATTGATTGTTTCCTCGCACCTGTGGGCATTTCCTGTTTTAGTGCATTGATGATATCTGGACCCGTGTCGTTCTCAAGCTTCCCCAACCTCAATCTCTAGAAATCCTGTAGAGTGTGTCAAATTAGAACTCCATTCCAGCAAATACATCTTCACATTTCTGTGCAGTTAATTCAATACATTCATTCGAATTTCAGGCTCCTAAACATTTTTGCTGAAGTATATAGATTTTCTCCTTGCCCCCCCACTTTCATGCTTTTCCCTGTTTCTCCTTTTCCACCCCACTCTCCTGCTATGTATTTCAAGTACTTATATTCTCCATCTGTCAAAAAAAATCTATTTACTTCAATTTATAAACATCTCTATAATATAGCCATCCCCCCCTTTTTTTAAACAAAATATGACATTTTGACTTTGGATGCAGCAAAACTTGCACACCAAATTCAGATGTAGAAATCCGAAGTCTAAAAAAAAAGTTATTAGATTCTGACATATCTTGAGCTCCTCTCTTGATTATAAAAGGAAACTCCTTTTCTTTTCAGGTTCTATACAAAATTACACAAAAATCACAAACAACATTAAATCATCAAATTTCCATGTGTAGATATAGGCTTCCGGGTGCATGAAGGCAAATTAAACACTGGAATTTCCTAATAGATGCATCTGAAGGTCTCTAAGAATTGCTAAGCAGCTTTCTTTACCAGAGTGCATTTGAGCCACTTCTAAGACTGTCTAGAACCCTTATTCGTAGAAACCAAAAAACCTCCAGATCACTGGCAAACGCTTCCATTTACTAACAAGGGGAACAACATATGCATGCCTACTGGTTTATTATAATTAACATGGAATGCACGTAACAAATGTGACTGTTCAATCGTCAAAAGCCACAGAGAGAAGAATCTCCTACTGACTTAATGGATAACACAGATTCCAAAGATCTGGGTGAAAATTATATATCTTTTCCTCCTACAAGAAGATCTATGCAAAGTTTCTTTTTAAATAAAAGAGTGCTGAAAACAGAGAGACGGAATCAAATGTTTATATTAAGGGTTTCAGTCTATAGAATCGGTTACTGGCTAGGTTTGGGTTTGTTGCTGCTGCTGCTGCTGCTGTTGTTGTTGTTTTTAGTAGGAAAAAAAAGCCTGAAAGTATTTTAATAATGCATACCTAACGTTTATTTTCTTATTAGTAATTGTTATGAAACCAGAATGCTTTGCCAGCCTATCTAACTGCACCTGTTACTAGATATTTCCAAGAGACTCGCACACCAATTTTGCCTGAGTGCACTGGGTGTATTTCCCGTTGTTTTGATTGTACAGTGAGGGCACAGGCAGTTTGCATTCAAGAAAGAAGGCACATTTTATTCAAAGAGGAAAAGTGATGTCCTTGGAACTTCAACCTTAATGAAACACTTTTAAAAAGGACACACTGATTGAAATGGGAAGAGATCCAAAGAGAGGCGTCCGGAGAGAGAAGGGTGAGTGCATGATCGAGAAGAAAGGGAAATGGATTAGATCAGCAAACCAAAACGATAGTATCCCAAGAGAGGTCTAAAAAATCTGTATGAAGTCATTACAGGCACACAGCGTAATCTGGCGGGCGGCTGCACGCTCCAGAGTGCAAGGGAAGTTTACCCTCGAAGCTGAGTTTTTACAGAATTAATTCTAAATATTCCCTATAGACTTAAAGAGTTTTCAGTCCCAAATTGCTTAAATGATGATTAGTTGAAGTTCCTCTGACTAATTTTGGCAGAAGTAACATTTCTAGCTGGTTGATTTGGGCATCAGAACGAATGTCTTCGGACATCTGTACTATAGAGACACCCTTATGCTAAAACTCGACTCCAGCACTACCCTTACAAAAATAGCACATTTCCGCTCATGCAGAACGGTGATTAGACTTCCCCAACACAACTCATACTTTTTAAAAGGCGCGTCAGAATTTTAAAGTGCATTAAATAAAGGGCATTGGCACATTAATGCAGCTCTCTTTGAGGAAAGATGCTGCATAATTTCTGCTGAACGGCTGCACAAACCTTCAATAAAGAAAGTTCTCAAAAAAAATACACACATGCACATATTCTCGATGTTGAGAACAGTGTCCCTGGGAATTAAATAACTTATATGTGTTTAAAACTGAGCCTTTTAAGGTGCTTTGTTTCACCATCTTAAGGCGGAGCGGAAGTCCCCAAGGGGCTGTTGTTTTGCTAACTTATTTTAAATATTCTATTTTCCCGCAGCTGTTGCCCGCCTGGTAGGACTACACAGGATATTCTGCTCGGTAATTTTTAAAAATAGATGTTACTTTCTCCCACATCTAGATATGCATTTATAAGAAACAAATGGCTTTCTGTATTAAGGGCTTTCAACATGACTGCGGTGTTGTAAACAGGCTGGAAGAGTTACAGGAGCCGTGTGACAGGTGGATTAGCTGCCTCTTAGCTTTGGCTCTGGGGCTCTCCTCTCTGGCACAGGTGCAGCCTGAGCGTATGCCGCAGAAGAGAAGGGGTCTATGCATCTGGAATACTGGCGTTGCTGTCGAGCACCCAGTTTCCAGTTCAATGTCATGATCCTCATGCCTGATAAAAGTGACATTGAAAATACAAAATGGGGTGGCACGTAAAACCCAACCCCAAATTAGGCAGCTTTTCAAGGCTGGAAGAGACTTAATTGAACGGCTGCAAAATCATCCATAGCAGCTGGAGAGACTTGTTCAGTGGCTTTCGCTCCGTGGCCGAGCATATTTCAAAGTTTAAGTTCTTAACAAAGGGAAACTAAGTAGAAAATATTCTTTTCATGGGGAAAAACAGTGACCGCCAAACACCTTAGGAGTTTTGATAGCCCTTTGGGGTTAGAAAAAAAAATACATATATATATATATATATATATATATATATATATATATATATATATATGTTTCGGTTCAACATCTTTTTTCTATTTCCTAAGCCGATGTCAGTTATACTTATTGTCAATCTGGAACTCGCAGAAAACAAAAGAACTTCACTGTGAGCAATGTTAGTAACAACACTGGCCTTCTGGATGGTGGATCTGCTCCCAGCAAAGAGATCTGGTAGCTCAGCCTGCCCAGATGATGGAGCTGGAAGAGTTGCTGAAGTTCGTAGTCGAGGTAATGGCTTTCACCTGGAGGTTTCCAGCCATGATCAATAATGTTGCCAAGAGAAACCTGCAAAATGCTCAGTGGGATACAAGTAAGCCCCCCTTCTAAATCACAGGTGGTACCATCATGCCCAGTCATTGACATTCTTTTATGCCAGATCATTTCATTGGCTTCTTGCTTGTGGGAGCTGCCGTCTCTAGTCCCTTCTCTTCTTCATTCCGTGTCATTTGTCCACTAGAACTGATCCAGGTTTCCTACTAACATTCTAAACTGCCCCAAACTGGACCAACCAGTCACCAGAAATATTTACTGGGCACAAATGGTTCCCAGTCCTTATTTAAGATTAAAAAAATAAAAAGTCAAAAAGATTTTCTAGTCAAAATTCAGGCATCAAAGGCCAAACTTGTGACACCCCGAGGAGAATCGTTATCTCCCCCGATTGTAGAGGCACATCAGTAAAGCAACATGGAATCGCTCTTCTGGTCAGGATACCCTGGCGATTCGTAAATAAACAGAAGGCATTCATTCTTCCTGGGTCAAGGCGATGTGCAGGATCTGGTCAACACTGAATTCCCCACATGACAAAAGAAAGGGCTGCGCGTGTTTTTTAGCACGTTCTAGTGAAATGGATATTTTTAAAAATTAAGCTTACAACTCAAATACTTAAAGCCAGTAAGAGATTCTTTCAAGCAAGGCCTTTGAGATGTCAGGGACCAAGGCTCAGTTTTCCTTCCATGAGAAAATGAATTGCGCATTTATCTCCAGGGACAGATTACAGATTTTATAATTCTGATAGAACAACTGTAGCAGAGCTTCAGCCTCCCACATGTGTATATGTTACTGTGTAGGGGGGGAATGAGATGCACAAATCCCATTAATAATAGCAGTTGCATGCTTAATTTCATGTGCACTGCACTGAAAAATTACTTCTTACTATCTAAAATAAGATTCAGGAAGAGCCTGGGAAATCAGGAACTCTTCCAACATACCTTTGCGGTCCCTGAGTGAACAAGGAGCTGGTGACTCATGTCATTTAGCAGACAAATGCTGAGGGCATTATTAGTGGATACCCTCAGGGCAGAATTGATGTGAACAACCCAGAGATCAAGGACTGTTCACAACAAAAGGAGAGAAGTGTTGTCAAACCTTGCGATTCTTTTTACATCCAAGCAAAGGGAATGCTGATTTTACAGAAACTTCTAATTGTGAAATACACAAGGCAGGGGCCTTCCAATTCGCAGATCTCTGAAATGAACTCTTTCATTGTCGATTTCACCATTCTCCGACACGGTAACTATGACTAGTTAAAGTAATCTTGGCTGTATTTGTAGATTTATAGAATTCTGGAGCTGAAAGGCATCTTTGAATAAGTGTACTACTTTTAGGTGTTATGTTTAAACCTAGCACTAATTAGCCTTAATACTAGATTTAGTAGTAATTTATATTTAGTAATTTAGCAGTATATTTAAATAAACTATAAATTATTTTTATAAAAATAAAAGCAAAACCTGTGTCTCCTTTATAGTCACCAACTCATCCCAAGACTTTTGACTGAGATAACTCCTGGTTTTAGTGATGAAAATTCTGCCTTCTAGGAAACCCCCTCCATCCCAGGCAAACCCGGATGGCTGATCACCTTATATCACCCCCTGAATTTCCCATTGCTATTAATGGCACGTTATCTCTGGGGCCCTAAACCTCAAAGTGATCTTGATCTCCTGTCCCCCACATTTACGTCTGAAGATTCCCTTTTCTCTACTTCTCCCTTCAGTTCTACTGCCCAATACCAGTTCAAGCCCTCTTGATCTCCGTCCTGAATCGCAATGAGCCCCCTCCCTCTCCTCATTGGCCCCATTTCTCATTACCCACAAACCTTTGAAGATGGCACTGAAACTTTGTTACTCTGTAACTCCGTTTTGGACTCGGCCTGCCATTCAACAGCTCGTGATACCTCCCCAGTGTATTCTTCTAGCTGGTAATGTAGCAAACATGGGCAACTACAGTAGAAGATAGAAAAAGTGTGTCCCAATTCACCATTCTCCATTGCTAACCAATTATGCAAACAAGGCCAAGCCACTTAACTTCTCTTGGCTTCAGTAATCCCAGCGGAGCACTATTGCCACCTTTCTTAAAGAAGAGAGCTAGTCTTGACCTCATGAAGTTCTTCTGCTCTTGAAAAACTTTGATTTTTATGACCCACTCTATCATTGCTTGTAGACTCTATGTCCTATTGGGTAGCACCCTATTGTAAGGAACAAGCTCTGGGTTTTCCTAACTCCATGTTTGTTGTTGTTGTTTCGTATGCAATCTCGGCCTGCCCTTATACTCTCCTCACCAATCTCGTGACTCTCCCTGGCAAAGGCCCACCTATTGCCTCCCCCTTCCACAGCCTCGGTTAAATCTCAGCCCCTCTCTGAACCTCCATGGCTCATTGCTTTTGTCTCTTTTGTGACACTGACCAAAGGATTCTAGCGTTTGCATGGTTGCTATTATTTGTGCACATAACTTGTGTCCTGTGCTCCTGTGAGCTCCCAGTAACAAGGGCTGCATCTTACTTACAGGGAGGCACTATGACAGGCTGTTTAAGAGTTGCTATTGGGTATAAAGGTTGAAGTGTGTCTCCCAAAAATACATGTTTGAAGCCCTAATCCCCAGCACCTTGGAATATGGCCTGATTTGGAAATAGGGTCATTGCAGATGTAACTAGTTAAGATGAGTCCATACTGGAATAGGGTGGGCTGCTAATCCAATACAACTGGTGTTCTTACAATAAGACAGGCTTGGAAAGACAGAGACACATAGGGAGTATGCCACATGACAATGCAGGCAGAGATGGGAGTTAAGTAGCTGCAAGGCAAGGAATGCCAAGGATTGCCAGAAGCTACCAGGAACTGAAGAGGTAAGAAAGGATTCTCCTACAGGTTTCAGAGAGACCATGTCTCTGAGGACACCCTGATTTCTGACTTCTGGCCTTCAGAACTGTGAGACGATAAATTTCTTAAGCCACCCCCTTCGTGGTCCTTTGTTATGTCCTTGGAAATTAATAGAAGAGTCAAACTGCCTGAATTTGAAATCTTGTTCTGCAGCTTGCTAGCTTGTGTGACTTTCAGCAATCTACTTGAACATCTGATACCTCCATTTCCTCGTTTATAATATGATCATAATAACAGAACCGATATCTTAGTGTTACTGTACTGAATCTAAGTATGAGTACCTGTAAAATTTACAACAGGGTCTGGAAGTAAACATGGCAATAAGCCTTTTCCAACGTCTTCATTTTTTTTATCCTTCAGTGCTATGCAAATAATCAGCATTTGGTAACTCTTTATTGAATGAAGGAAACACCATAAGTTGATTAAGGAAAATGTGAATTTATCCAAACACATATATTCAGCTTAGTTTTACTGACTTGACAAACTAATCCAACATGACAACACGTTTCACTTACTGCTCACCTTACATATTAAAGCAGTGAGGAAGTCTGCGTGTTTGAGGCCAGGTCCAAATGCTAATTCTACTGCTTCTTAGACATGTGATCTTGTGGTAGTTTGCTTAGCCTCTATCATGCTGAGTTTCCCCAACTTTAAATGGAGGAATCCTAGAGTCCTAGTAAAGATTAAGACAATGCCTAAGACTTTCATAAATATCAGCTATTGCTATCACTTCACCTTCATTTATTTTAAAGTATTTTCCCAAATTCTACATCAGTATTATATATGACTTGCATCTTTCCAACTTGCTAATAGAGCAGCATCCAAAAGATATCTGACTCTCTGGCTGGCTGAATCTCGATTTCTTGATCTTTAAAGCAGTGCTCTCAATTGGGAGCAGATTTGCCCTGCCTCCTTCTACCTTGCTGGGACATTTTTGATTGTCATGATTGTTGGCGGATGGGAAGGCCTCACTACGGGCATTCAGTGCATGGTGGTCAAGGTTGCTGTTAATCAGTTTACAATTCACAGGACATCCCCTACACAAGGAATTATCTGCCTAAAAGATCGATTGTGCCAAGACTGAGAAAACCTGTTCCAAAATGAGATGTTTGGGCCAGGTGATGGGCCCAGGTGAACTTTCCTGTTCCTTCCAACTCAAAAACTTCCTAAGTCCCTCATTTCCATAATGCATTGGAAATGCCATGCTCTCAGGCTGTTCAATTAATTATTTTTATCACTTTCTTTTTTTTTTTTTGAGCTATGTGTTTTTCCCCCATGAATGTCAAGACAGTAATTATTTAAGATAATGTAAGTTCTCTTAGATTTTTGCCCATTTTTCCCTGTTGCACCTTCTGGATTGCTTGATCCAAATGTTCCTCTAAAAGCTTTTTGTTCACTGTTTTAGTTAGGATAGAGGCTTAGCGCATGTGATAGAAAACCAAAATAACAGTAGCTTGAGCAAGATAAGGGTGATTTTTCCTTCACATTTATTTCTCTCTCTATCCCTGCGCAGAGGCGGCTCTGCTTGGGGAGGCTGTCAGAACCAGCAGCTGCTGTAGGGGCTACACAGAGCCTTCTTTCTTGTTGTTCCACCATCCTTCATGCTTCACCCTCAGCATCACTCAAGATGGAGCATTTTGTGTCTACAACCCAACCTGGGGGATAGGGAAAAGGAAAAGGGGGACCATGCCTCTTACCTATGGGATGACCCAGAGGGGCCCACCTAAGTTCCACTCATATCCAAAAGACTAGAACTTAACACAGTCACACCTGCCAAACCCACTGGAAAATATTATCTTTATTTCATATGGCCATACGCCCAACAAAACAAACAAATAAACAAATAGAAAAGAAGTTCTTGCTCGGTAAAAAGCAGAGGATATAGTTTCTGCCCCAGCCTCCAAAGTTAAAAGATTTGTCAAAATACTAAAATCCTGTTCTAGGATGCCCACCCACTCTACTACTCCTGGTCCATGTCAAAAATGTATATAGGAATATGATAAGGCATTGGGATGGTGACTCTAGAGAAGCCACCTGATTTTCCCACTTTACATGGGCTGTACCTAAGCTTGCTGGAGCACCAAAGCATTTGATGAAGAGAAGATTATCTAGGACTCATACTCACTATGCTAAGATCAGCCTACTACCCACATGGGGAGGTGCTGGGGAGAATACAGCAACGCACAACTAAGCTTCTACCCTTGTTGCGTAGACATACTTTGTTCTAGAATGCCCAGCAGCCCACTCCCCCGCCCTGTGGAAACAGAATCTTTGTTCCCTCCGGGGGTATGCCACTTTCTTGTTCCATGTGGCTTCTTGTCTTTTAGGCACAAATCTTTGCCCCTCCCCACACAGGCATGGACAGTGACTCTAGGGTATGCAGATAGGAGGAAGAGGTGGGGCAAAAGAGTATTGATAAGAGAATGGTTTTAATGATGGATCATGGAATCTAAGCTTGGTTTCGACCCCTGGAAAGGGCTCAGATTAGACCTTCTTGGTTCACATCTCCTCCTCCCATCTGCCCCCAGACATCCACACTGCATCCCAGCCTGAGCATTTCTCTCCATTTCCAGCCATTAAACAAGCCTGAGTCTAATAGCCAAGTAGTAAGAGTGAAGGATGCCTGCCTTCTAGAAGCTATCTTTGCCAAAGAGAGAAAGCACCAAAGAAAAATCCAACTCCAAAGAAAAAAGATTTCAGAAAGTAAGAGAGCCTGAGCCCTGAAAACCCATGTACACTTACCATCTGGACCAGCTCAGGGATGCCTATTCCTTAGGCTTCTCAGTTGAACCAATAAATTCCCTTGTCAGCTCAAGCTACTTAGAACTGGGTTTCTTCTGTAACTTACACCCAAAACACACCTCTCTAATATCACCTTCAAACAATTATCATTCTTTTTGCTGTGGTTGTTAAGTGGGCTCCATGCTGGGTATGGAGCCCAACACGGGACTTGAACTCAAGACCCTGAGATCAAAACCTGAGCTGAGATCAAGAGTGGGACGCTTAACCGACTGAGCCACCCAGGCGCCCCCAAACAATTATCAATGCAATGGAGACAGAACACATCCAAATCATTAAACTGAAAACAATTCCACATAGGGCAAGGCCTCTCTTTTCCATTACTAACCTAGAAAATACACACTTCCAGAAAAAAATGATAGAATTACTGTGGTTTTAGGACAATCAAACATTCAACTTCCCTTCTCCCATTTTGGGTAGACACTAAAGTTAGTAAAATAGATGTAAAGTCGGTACAGACATTAATATTGGCATCCATCACCTCACAGGCTTATCTTAGTATTTTTTTTTAAGATTTTATTTATTTACTTGACAGAGAGAGATTACAAGTAGGCAGAGAGAGAGGAGGAAGCAGGCTCCCTGCTGAGCAGAGAGCCCGATGTGGGCCTCGATCCCAGGACCCTGAGATCATGACCTGAGCCGAAGGCAGAGGCTTTAACCCACTGAGCCACCCAGGCGCCCTATCTTAGTATTTTTTAAATGTCTTTGAAATATCCATTTTTCAATGCAATGTTCAATGTGGCTTTCTTTTGTCTAAATTTTAAAAAGCAGTATTTTTCTTGCAGCTAATACTCATGAAACAACCTTGTCCATTTTATTCTTGGGTGGCCTTGAATCACAGGGGGCTACCACATGGCAGAATCAATGCATGGAAGGTTGTTTTGAGTGCCTCAGTTAAAGCTTCTGCTTTAGTGCCAGGGGCAGAATTCCATGGCCTTGGGCCTTTGCTCAAGAATGTCTTCTTTTCAGGGTGAGCCAAGACTAAGTTAGGTTCCTGAAGAAGAAACAACTAAAAACAGACAATATCCTTCTGGCTTAGGGTCTAGGACTTCTACTCAAGGCCTAGTTCACACTTGAAAGTGGATTCGTTGCTAAGTTTTCAGCTTGTTGGAAAGGGCTTATCAGAGCCAATGAAAGGAGTTCTGGAACCAACACAAATGTTAAATTCTAGGTCCATGAACATGGAAGATTGACTTGGCCGGTGGAAAATAACCAGCCCACTCTTGCCAATTCGAAAACACTCAAGGGCAGCACCAGAACCTCTGGGCTGGCGGAAATGTCCCTGGCTGTTCCTTCCTCTTGGCCACTCTGGAGAAGAGAGTGCCATGATGGTAATGTTCAGCTGTAAACCTGCAGGCAGCCTGCTGGGCTGGGCACAAGCTGGAGCCTACGTAAACATTTTCCCTTGCCAAACCTGCATATTGTGCTCCTCATGAGTTGAATGCCCACCTCTCCAAGCTGGGACCGGGGGGTCTTCTCCAGAGTTTCCCTCCTCTTTTCTTTCTCTGTCCAATTTATCATCACACACAAGCCCACCCCCACCCCTACTCCCAAGCAAGGCTTCTCAGATTTGACCCTCCTCCCTTTCCTGTCAATTCTCCAGCCACCTGCTGGGGCTGAGGTGACCATTTCTTTGTTGTAGTCATGGCCAGGACCAGTTTTATGCACAGATAGAGTTGAAGATTACCCATGAGGCCCAACTGCAAGGATGCACAAATATTTGCAAGAACCCAGTATATGGGCATTCTCAGTCAACCATGCTTGATATTTTTACAAATAAAAATAATAATGACTTGCATAAACATTTACTATGTACCTGGTGCTATTTTAAGAGCTTGGATGTTTATTAACTTATTGAATCTTCTCATTGCAAAATTAAAGATGAGGTTTAAAGTGTCAAATGTTGGGCAGAGTCATCCCAGCTTATTTCATGCTAAGGTGTTTATGACTGGCTGCAAACTGGCTCCTGGGATAATCTTTTCTAAATGCGCAGGAAAGATGAGTTGAGAAAGATGAAGATAAGAGCATCTTAAGGAGAAGTTGTGTGCGTGGTGGGGAGGAGGCCGAGAAAGGGGAGACCTGGTTCAGAAATAGTAATAAATCGACAACATCGCCCACCTCATTCTGGACCCTCTCTCCCTCATTTACCTCCACGCATTCAAATAAGCCAACCAAGTTGTTTTCAGGGGTGTTAGAATCCTCTTTCCATGTCCTCTTCTCATACTCCTGTAATGGTTTCACATGAACTCTACAAATAAATTAAACTTTCACAAACTCCCAGCAGCCCCGGTGTGAGTTCCCTTTCACTCCCTCACACTTACCTCCCTGAAACCTACAGCTTATGTTCCTAATCTCTTCTGCTTGTCAGACCACGCAAAACAATAATCAGAAAGCGATTTGGGGCAGCAAACTCAATGCCTGATATAGAGTTCACAGCACACAGTATAAATATAAATATAAAATGTATAACCTTTACAAGCAAGACAAATATTAACTGAATATTATACAACTGTCTTCTGAATGCTTTATAAGGATTAATTACATGTCTTACAAAGCAGTTTGAGAACCTTCGGAAAAGGTGCTATATAAATACAAGGTATGATTATTTTTAGGAGATTCTACTGCCGACATTCAGCATAGCATGAAAGAATGAAAAATTATCTCCATGTTCCCCGTCGTGGTAACAACTTCAGCTTAGGGTTTGGAAAACCCATTTATAGAAAGTGCTAAAATTAAAAAACGCATTCCTTATATGAGCTCATCTATGTAGTTTGAACTATTGAAGAAGAGACCTTTCTAAACACAAACTTTTAAAAAACATTTTAAACATGATGACTCCTAGGCCAAAGTAAAAAATTGAGAAATTAAAATTCTTTTCCCTATGGTACTCAGGCCCCTGTCTCCAATCCAACTCCCTGTCCCCAAGAGATACCACATGTTTGGATGAATGTCGACGACCCTGTTCCTAAAGTTCTCCAGGGAATAGAATTCTCAATCAACGACAGCCACTTGATTCTGTTTAACAGTCATCCTGTTGGGAAGTTCTTCCTGGTACCTTACTTAAACCCCTGTCCTGAAAATGTACTAGGATTCCTCCTATTTATTATCAGTGAACCCAAGGCACAGCCAATGAGTGTCCTTTCTATGCAGTTAATAAGTAGACCTTCTGTTATAGTCCTTCGTGTTTGTCAATAATCGCTACCTTTTCAACTTGATTCAGTCCTTACACTTGGATTGTCTTCATCTCCTAAGTCTCTTTACATTTTAAAGAGGTTACAAAAGCTTAAAAAATGGACACTTTTATTTAAAATGTGGGTTTGGAGATTCTGAAAACTCAGAAGACCTGGCAACAAGAAGACCCCATTCCCACACGACAGCAGTGGCCTAGAGCTGAACAGAAGCTTACCCCTCAAACAGGATGTTTGTGTTCCCTTAGCCCTCATCTCCACCAGCTTTGCTGCCTCACCTGCTCCACACACCAGCCCCTGAAAGTAGATGGGAGTAAGAGCCCTGTTGCTGATAAAACAACCAAATAATCAAATGAGGTATCCACTTCTCGGCCCGATAAGGTACCATGCAGATAAACCTGTAACCAAGCCCTCTGACCCTCACAAGGACCCCATAAGATAGCCATCATCATAGTCATCATTGTCATCACCCTTGTCATCATCATCATGTCACAGATAATTACATGACATGCAGAGATAAACTGAAGGGGACACAGCCCCTTGCAGAAAACCATCCCAGATTTCAGTCCCCTCTGCAGTGATCTGTTCCCCATGCCTGGGGTCAGCGGAAGAGACTTCAGCATCAACTCTGCTCGCCTCCACGTTTTGTTCCTGAACACAGCCATGCTCGCTGATTGACGCACTGTGTACTGTACTATTGAACGCCAACGGTAGAGCAGAGTAGTTGGGCTGAAGATCAGATAGATTTGCAAATCCTAAAATATTTACTATTTGCCTCTTTGCAAGAAAAGATGTCAACTCCTGGCCTATGCATTTGTACACTTAAATAATTGAAAGGGGACCTAAGATGCTATGTAGCATCTCCTCCCTCCTAGGCCAGATAAAATATAAACCATACCACACTGATCATTATCCAGTTATTTCAGAAGCTTACTGTCATCGAAAACCTTACCTTGGCATACAGTGTGACTGTGTTGTAATTGTAGTAATTCTATTAAAAACAGACTTAGAATAAATGCATGATTTACACTAGGGAACCTCTTCTAAATTGGGACACAGAAAAATAGACAGTAATATATGTGTGTGTGTATATATATGTATATGTATATACATTACATGAATACATAAATTATACTGAATAAATCTAAATGAGCAGAAAAAGGTTGGCAGAGAGAGACTGGGATTGAGCAAATCCTACTAAAGAATGGGATGCCTTTTGGCTGTTTTGTGTGTTGGGGGGGGGTATCAGTAAATCTATCTTGTAATAGATATAGGATGGCAAAGAAAAGGTACCCGGGTCACTCTTAATGTTTATGACTGGCATCACAAAACCAATTACTGCTCTTTTGCCTGCTGAGTCCTAATATGGCTTCAGAATCCTACTTAACACAGTGTTCCAGAAAGCTAAACTGTGTTATACCAACCAAGCAGAGCTGGCACACGATATGAAACCTTTGATATCTCTTGAGAAAAGAGACAAGTTAGCAATGGAAGGCAAGAGATTTCACTCTCATCTCAATCTTATTTTTATTTTTATTTATTTTTTTTAAAGATTTTATTTATTTATTTCACAGAGGGAGAGAGATCACAAGGAGGCAGAGAGGCAGGCAGAGAGAGAGAGGGGGAAGCAGGCTCCCCACCGAGCAGGGAGCCCGATGTGGGCCTCGATCCCAGGACCCTGAGATCATGACCTGAGCCGAAAGCAGAGGCTTTAACCCACTGAGCCACCCAGGCGCCCACAATCTTATTTTTAGAACCTAGGTCACTTACACTATTTTTATCCCTTGCCGGGGTGTGGGTAAAATGAAAACAAAGGAGTCAATGAGCTCCTGAGAAGTTAAATATGCTGAAAAATTGTAAAGTATTATTTTTATGGTGTAGGCACTTAATGAACATGAAAATGCAAGAGATGCAATAGCAAAAGCTACAAAAAGAAGGCTATCCTGAAAAAAAGAGCTTAGCTGGACATTTCCCACAGTTAATGCCTTTTGTGTATTTGAACCATTAAAATTTTCTACATGGAAAAAATGAAAGTGATCACTTGAGTTCAAGAAAAGGATATAGATAGGTAAGGCACTGGTGGAAGGTGATGTTTGTAATGATGTTGAACTTCACCTCTTTAGAGTCCATTCAACATACATTTATAGAACACCTACCACGGGGAAGAGACACAGTTCTTGTTGCTTTTGAAAATACAATGATCTGTAAAGAGGAGTTAGTTGGTGGTCTCCTCAAATCCTTTTCTGAAATAAAGTGGTATGATGATGTGAGTTTGGAATTGAATTCAGTTGCCAGCCACAGATTACAAGACAGTGGATTAAACACACAAGGGCATATTTTTGTCATGTAACTAAAAGTCTGGGTCAACAATTTTGTTGGTGGTTCAGCAAATAGTTCAGAATGTCAGGGGCCACTGGGAAGGTGCTAGTGCCCAGATCCTTGGAATCATGGAGCTCAGGCGGCTCAGGACCTGGTGGAAGGTCCAAAGACCTTCCAATTTTCTTGGCCTTTCTCTCATGGTCCCAAAATAGCTGCTGGAGTTCTAGCCAATACATTCAAATCTCAGGCACAATGAGAAAAAAAAGAGAAAACAAAAAATAGATGCCTGCGACCTGAGTTAGTCCTTTTTAAAGAACTTTCCCAGAAGCTCCCCAATGACTTGTAATGTTGTTTTTTTTTTTTAAGATTTATTTATTTATTTGAGAGAGAGAGCCCACACATGTGGGGAGTGACAGAGGAAGACGGAGAGAGAGAAAGTCAAGCAGGCTCCTTGATAAGCACGGAGCGCGACGCAGGGCTTGATTCCACAACCCCAAGATCATGACCTTAGCCGAAATCAAGGATCGGACGCCCAACCAACTGAGCCACCCACGAGCCCCTGTACGTAACTTTTAATGGCCTCCCCATCTACAAGGGAGACTGGGAAATATAGCCTTTTCTTTTCTTTTCTTTTCTTTTTTTTTCTTTTTAACTGGCTCCTTTGCTCTCTGACAGTGTTCTTCCTTGTGTGTGTGTGTGTGGGGGGTGAATGGATATTCATTGGTAATTTGCAAACGTAACCACTTTATAAATTAACTTAAATAAAGTACAATGTTAGTTGTTGTAGGAAATTGATCTTTCTTTCAAAGAGCTTGGTACTAACAAGGGATATAAGAGAAATATATACAACTTAAGATAAATTAGAATAGAAAACAATTTATCATCTGGAGGAACTACAAACTATCCAAAGGATATAAAACTATATTATATACCCATCAAAATGTCACCAGTGCTTTTTATTAGGTAAAGGGACAATGGATAATGTTTATTTTCTTCTTTATGATGTTTTGTATTTCCAAATGTCTTGCAATGAACATTTGGTGAGGTAAGGAGTGAAGATATCATAAAGGAGGGATGGCATGAATTCCTTTCCACACCTATTATTTCATTTTATCATTATAACTACAGCATTTAGAAGAACATGAGGGCATAATTAAACATAGATAAACATTTTAGTAATAAACCCATGGGAACTCAGGATATTAGAAAGAAAGGTGAATGAACTGAATGCCTAAACTGGGTGCTGGGCTCAATCATGAAAATTCTCTGCATTCAAAATATATAGAATCAGAGAATGTTATATGGGCTGTGAAAAGCAATGACAATCTGGGCTGTCATTTATGCTTCTGTGTCCAATTCATTTCCCATTTTCTAAAGAAAGCCATTAGTGGAAGAATGCCAGAAAATGATTAACGGCAAAATAAGGTGGGGATCTGGCACAATGTGCCACCTGAGCTCCATGATTCCAAGGATCTGGGCACTAGAACCTTCCCAGTGGCCCCTGACATCTGCAGTAAACGGTCCTCTTCATGTTACAACTTATGATACACAGTCTAACCTGTCAAAATTGCTAATTTCCCTCAACTCACACAATAGTCAATTAAGTTTCTCCTGGGCCTACCAGTTCTTAAAAAAAGAATACACAAGGAGCACTAAGAATAGGGTTAGGGCAAAGGCTGGCAGGGAATCTTTTTCTAACAAGCCTTCGCCTCCTCACAAGACTTGGTAATTGCTCACATGGTCAAGGAGAACTACTTTTGGGTAGAGAGGAGACCCAACTAGCTATCTTCTAGAGAAATGTTCAAACCAACGAGCCATTTCTGTTTCTTTTCATGGCGAGGCTACCTTTACCTTTTAATTTCTTGGTTCTCTGCTGGCATGATAGTGTTGTTCCTGCCCTGTCCAGCTAGCAAGACACTGTCCTCTTGATTGTTATATAAACAGAGCAGCAGATGCCTGCTGGCCCCGCTGCTCCCTTCCCATCACCTCTGCCACACAGTTGACTGCTGTGCTCACTCATTGGGAGATCTGATATCCAAAGACCTAGAAGCTCCTTTCTGTTGACAGTGCTCCCAACCGCCCCCCCATGTCAGCATACTTCCTCATCTGACCCTTCAAGACTGGTACTCCTTGGGCAGAAAAGTGACAAAAATAAATAAAGAGATAAATAAAAGATAAAAAATAAATCTTGTTTGTGAACAAGAGCAAAAGTTTGGAAGTTACTATGAAATTCCCACAACCTGAGAGAGGAATTTTAAAAGTGGACTTAAGTGGCAAAAGAGCTAAAACCTCCACACCACCAAAGTCTAATTACCCTTCCTTGGCACAGAGGCAAGCCGTTCAGAAAATCATGGAAGGCTCATGAGCCACTCTCCACGTACACGAGGCAATCCAAGGTTTTCCAAGGATTCCGACCACAGTAATAGTCCCCATCTCCTAACTTCCTTCATGGTAGATTTCTTCCTCCAATATTTGACCTCTCTTCTCCTGAATTCCCATTGCATTTCAAGTCTGAAGAAACACATTCCTAGTGTTCCTATCCTGTTTTGTGCTCTTTCATTCTCTTATTTGTTAACTTGACCCCTCTCATAAATACAGCAAGGTCATGACGGCAGTACCTAGCCTGCTACTCTGCCATCGTGAAAACTGTATTTTCATGTAATATACCAAGAAAACAAAGTTGCAATTGCTTCTGCCTGCAGAGGAATGAAGGGAGGACTGAAATCAGAAGTTGCATGACTTAAACCATTTCTCCATAGATCCATGGATGTCCTTAAATTCATCAACTTTCAGAAGCACTGCAGCATCAAAGAATCAAGAGTGGTCAGTAACTTAGTGTAAGCAAGAGACACATGCATTTAAGATTAATTCTAGAAGGATGATTCCAGAGCCTAGGGGCTGGGATGCAACAGGGACCAACACTGAAGTATATTAAACTTGTCTTTGTTACCAAGCCCTTCCAAATTCTGTCAGATCCCCACTGTTTGCTAGCAACCTCTGCTAGAGCTCATTTGTACTTACCTCATTCATTCACCAAATAGCTATAGGAACCTGCTATCTGCCAAATGCCATTACAAGGTACTGAGGACATAGAGTAAACAGGTACAGTATCTGCCTTCCTAGAGCCTTCCTGCCTAAGAGGGGGACCAAAAATAGTCAAACAAATGAACAAGAAAAATAGCAGACTGTGTACAGTTTTATGCAGAGATTTTTTTTCTTAAAGAGCATTACAATTGGCATTAGGGCTAAGTGGAGACCATGTTAGATTCAGTAGAAGTGACATTTAAGTTGTGGGTTCAAATCAGTCATTCTGCTCAATAGTTTCCCATCCTACTGGGTCAAATCTAACTCCTTATTCATCATCCCTGCATGGCTCCCAATACCTCCCTGACCTCACTTCCTACAACTGTGTTGCAGGATTGCTCTTTTCCAGTCACATGGACAGGCCAGTTCTTCTTGCCTATATCTAATGCCTCAGATAGCTCCAGATATCTAACTTTCCTCAGGCCTGGACTCAAAAGTCACCTGCTCCAGGAGGCCTGCCTGGCTCTCAACCCCTGGAACTTTAACACCCTCCCTTTCTCCAACACTCCGTGTCCTCTTCCCTTGCTAGAGTTTTTTTCTCCTTGGCACTTCTCACTGTCTACACTGCATGTAGTATGTATCATTTATCCTGCTCATTGTCTACCCTCCCCATGAGAATGTAAGGTCTGGGAAGGCAGAAATGTTGTTCTCTTTTGCTTAATGCTCTAGTCTTTGTGCTTACAACAGGGGGACTATAGTAGGATGTCAATAGTACCTGTTGGATTAATGAATGTCGATCTGTATTTCCTGAGCAAGATGAGCAGAGATCGTCTTCAGAGCTGAGAGCTATGCAATCCAGAAGAGGAGGCAAGATGGGCACCAAATAGCTCTAACAGGTCAAACCTGGCTGTTAAGAAGCTCACACAACAGAGGGAGAGCACAACTTTACCTGGCAGGCATCAGGAAAGACTCAAGGGAAAGGAAGCAACGAACCTACTCCGGGGAGAACGGGTGCACGTGACCTTGTAGAGATGGTGGGGAAGGGCTAGGAAAGATCTTCTAGGGCAACGGGGCACCATGCACAAAGGCAGGAGCACAAAGGCATGACCGCTGCAGTACATGAGGTGTGTGGATGGAATCACACCTCCTTTTCCACTAAACAGACTGGGCCATGTGAGCCAATGACTGCTCTAAGCTTCAGTCTGCCCACTTATGAGATGTTACTAAAAGTAGCTGCCTTGTAGGATTGTTCTGAGGACTGAAGGAGTGGTAGTCAATAAATATGTTTTGAGCACCCTCTATGTACCAGAAACTTGTAAGTCCCAGGGTTATGGCAATGAAAAGACAGACAAGGTCTCTGCCCTGGGAGTGTTTCTGTGTATCGGGATAAGAGAGATGATAAGTATATATGCAAGTAAGTGAGTAATTACAGGAACTGATAAGTTTTACAAAGAAGATAAATAGGGTAATGAGATAGAGAATGACAGGGGTTAGGCATACAGCTTTGGCTGGGATGGCAGGCGAAGGCCTCTTGGAAGGGGAAACATCTGTCCAGAGACTTGCATGTTGAGAAAGAGGCAGCCATTGAACTGTATGGGGTAAAGACAAGCAGGTGTAAGGCCCTGGGACAGGTCCAGGGTTAGACTGTCTGAAGTTCAAATTTGGATAAAGTCATTAAGTGACACAAGCACCTCCCTGCCCCCCCCGCCCCCCGTTTTGGCTTGAGCCGAAACGGATGGTGGTCTATATGCATTGCTACTAGAAGGACACCAGTAGATGGATTTTACTCTATGATTTGGAAAGAGAATTCAGAGAACCTGTTGACAGATAGGAATTTGGGAAGCTTTATGCAGGTGGAACCCCCTCTGAAGGGATGGATTGCAGGTGAGCTTCACAGAGGAAGCAGGGGGATGGAAAGGGGTAAAGTAATCCAGGCCAGAGGCTACAGGGCCTGGATGGGTGGAGTGGCTGCAGAAACAGAGAGAAAAGGCAGGTCTGGAGTATGCTCTGCCTATAGAGACAGCAGGACGTAGGAATGGTTTTGATATAGGGGGGTGAGGAGAAAAGAGTAACCAAAGGTAATTCCTACAGTCGGAGCTTGAACATCTGATCAGATGGTGGTACTACTATTCAAATAAATTTGGAGGAAAGATGGGTTCGCAGAGTATTAGGATTAATACTGCTATTGGGGGGATATCTATTAGACCCCCAAGTGGAGGCATCCACTGTCAGGTGGATACATGAGCTCAGGGGAGTGTTCTGCTTCAGAGATAGAAGAGACTAACTCATTGTCAGAGCTCGCCAAATGGAGACTATCCTAAATCTGCTTTACAAAAGGTTTCTTTCTTGTTACTATTTATCTAGGTTATCTGATAGACTGTGGTATTTGGACTTTTCAAAAACCTTCGCTTGAATTTTCAGGAAAGGTTTGGGCCACACCTGATGATCCGGAAGAAATGTGGTTTTAAAGATTATGCCAGAGAGATAACCGTGAATGGGACAGAAGGATCAAAGGGATAACTAAAATAATAATTTATTATTATTACCATCATCTGTATAGAGGAAGGATATTATCATTAGCTGGCTGAGCACTGGGAAAATTGACAAAGTAAAACATAATACATGTGAGAGATCCTAAATAATTATATTTAAAATTACCCAAGGAAGAAATTTTGCATTAAACTTCACCAGGCTTTTTCAAATAAGCATCAGCTTTGATGTGTAAGGTTAAGCTCTGAGTTTTATTTTGTAGAAATAAAATTCTATCCAAATGCTGCATCCTTTCCAAGTTATAATATTTATACTAATATAATGTGTACCTTTAATAAACATCATCCAGAACACACTAGCTATAAAAATACCCATAGCAAAGAAAAAGAATACACTGCAAAGAAAAAGTTATGATTCTTATTTGCTCTTGCTGTCTGTCATCTAATGCAGGCACCTGCAAACTACGACCCCTGGATCGACCCGTTTTTATAAATAAAGTTTTATTAGGAAACAACCATGCTCATCCGTTTACATATTGTCTATGGCTGTTTTCATGTTTTTATTGTTAATACAGTGAAAACCCAACGGCAAAAATGAGGAGTCGTGACAAAGACCTTGCAGCCTGCAAAGCCTAAAATATTTACTCTCTGATCCTTTGCAGAAGAAGTTTGCCAATCCCTGATCTAAGGTAAAGAGTCCAAGGGATGAAACAAATTCTAAGCAAAGAGATCAAAGTGGGGAAATCTGAAAATTGGATTAGCTCTAGTTTATATGTGGCAGATTACTATGTGACTTCCTAAATAGTGGAAATAGAGACGTTTATATGCTACTTCCTTGTCTTATTGCCTCTGGCGACTGCTCTCCTACTGAGTCTTAGTCAGGAAGGGACTGTTAATTCCACATCCTCCAGAAACAGAAACTTGACAACGGGAAAAGAATAGAGGAAACCGCCCTGTGTTATACGACTGGGTGTCTTGCAAGATCCAGGGCCATTGCCAAGGGGATGCACCCTCACCCAAGAAGGACACAAGAGGGCTCTGAGCAGAGACCCCACACCTGTGTTATACCATGGCTCCCACTTTACCCTTACATGGCTTTAGCCCCAAAAGCCAAGCAGTAGCACAATCCCTCAAGTTCCCTGGCTAAACTGTGTTCCGGGTTTTGAAAATGTTATAAAAGTTTTGATTGTTGTTACAATGAGAACTCATTAATGAGAACCTTCTGGGGAAACTTAGTAAAAATGACTTTTTGTGGACTATTGGGTCTCTCTTCAAGGCCCAAACCCCTTTTTTAATTAAACAAAGGCAGTTATCCAAATTCAACGTGTTAGCAAGCCTCACCCCATGAGGAGAAAGACCAGGATGATGGTAAAGGATACCCAAGCATGCACTGGGAGGTAGGCAGTGAACGGACTTGATGGACCACCCATCCAATTTGAACAGATTTTCACAAAGATTTCCTTGGATTGAAGGACCCACTAAAGAGCCACAGAGGGAGGGACAGAGGGCATTCTATTTATAAATAATCCACAAGAGTGCCCAGAGAGAAATCACTGAGGCTGTCTTACCTATATTATTGTTTATTTTTTAATTTAATTTATTTTCCCCCCTATTTTATTGTTTAAAGCCCACTGGGCACATGTGGAGTTTGCTTTCAGTTTTTCAGTGCCATTTCAGCTGATTTTCAGTCTTCACAGACCTGGGCTTTTTCCATGATCCTTGTAGAATAACATAACATTGCAGATCATGTCCTTATCATAAATACCTGTGTCCTGGACTTCGCATTTATGGTTTGGTAAACTCATTGTCTTTTCTAATGGGTCTTTGTCCTTGGTGGGCCGGGCAAACGCCACACTGGCCTGACTCTGGCTGCTACGTGTAGCATGGTGAGTGACTCAGGCAGAGCGATTTCACTTCCTACCAAAGCAGGACAAAGCCTCGTCCTTTCCTGCGATGTCCTCCCATAATTTAATGTATCTTATTTACTTCAGGAGATTGGTATTGTGCAAATTCTGCATTTTCATCCCTCCTAATAATTCCGCCAGTGGAGAAAGGTGGTTACAAATTAATGCATTCACCTCACCAACATTTATTAGTTACCTACAGAACAGTGTTAAGAGCTAAGCGAGCTAATGTCTTCTGCTCTTTGAGCATCAGTGTCTTCATCTACTAAAACAGCGATAAGAATAGCAATTACTGCTAGATTATTACAAGGGTTAAATAAGACGTTGCCTAAAAGGGAGTTAACAGTGGCTGACACATAGTGGGCAGCATACATTTTGCGACTGTTTTTTGTTTTTATTTTTAGGGGCTAGACTCTGGGGTAGAAAAGATATCACAAAATCAGGAAAAACTAAGAAACTGTCACAGATCTGAGGAGACCAAGGAGAGATGAAGACAAAACATAATGTGGTCTGTTGCATCAGATCCTGGAACAAAAGGGCATGAGTGGAGAGACTCGTGGCATCGAACAAAGTCTCCCATTTAGTTAATAGTAAAGCACCAGTGTTGGTTACTCAGTTTTGACAGAGTAATGTGCAACATTATCCTTAATACGGGAGACTGAGCGAAGGGGATATGGAGACTCTCTGTACTAGGTCTGCAATTTTTCTATAAATCTAAAATCATTCCAAAATAAAAATGTTTATTTTAAAAAAGGTATAAAAAAAAGATATTGAGACTATTGAGACAAAGATCTTTAACCTCAAGAAAAATACCTAACCTAATGGGATATAAATAAGAAAATGAATAGCCAAAAGCCAATATTAAATACACTATAATAAAGCTATGGAAGCGAGAAGGAGGGACGATTGACTCGGCCTGGAGATGGTGATCGTTGCAGAGTGATGTCTGCATTGTAATCACTGAGCAGAGAAGGAAGAAGGGCATTCGGACAGCACTTGCAAAGGCGTGGTGCTATAAGAAGGTTTGCAGCATTCAAATAACAGCAAGAATTTGGTGTAACTAGGGTGTATGGTGCCTAAAAAAGAAGTGGTTGGACCAAGAACTGGTGAAGAATCCAAAAGTAAGATCATTTAAGGTTATTTTTTAAAGAACAGCTTTACTGAGGTATCACTGACCTACAGCAGACTGCACATGTCTAAGGTGTGAAATGCAGGAAGCTCTGACATGTGGGGACACCCATGGAACCATCA
Organism: Ailurus styani; assembly: GCA_002007465.1. Classification (NCBI taxonomy): domain Eukaryota; kingdom Metazoa; phylum Chordata; class Mammalia; order Carnivora; family Ailuridae; genus Ailurus; species Ailurus styani. The sequence goes on along the minus strand of LNAC01000015.1, from coordinate 9,405,994 downwards.
CCATAGCAAGATAATGAACATGTCCACCACCCTCAAAAGTTTTCTCCTCCCTCCTCATAGTCTGTCCCTCCTGCCTCCCCCTCCTTTTTCCTACTACCCTGTTGCTATAGGTTGGTTTGAATTTTCCATAACCTTATATAGATGGAATCACACAGTTTTATTGGGATGAATTGTGTTTCCTCAAAATTCATATGGAAAAAGTCCTAACCCACAGGATCTCAGAATGTGACTCCATTCAAAGCTTGGGTCTTTAAAGAGGTAATTACATTAAAATGAGGTCACTGTGGTGGGCCCTAATCCAATATGACTGACATCCATAGAAAAAGAGGGAATTTGGACAGAGACATAACAGAGACATGCACATGCACGGAAGACCATAAGAAGACACAGGGAAGAGACAGCAGTCTGCAAGCCAAGAAGAGAGAGGTCAGCAGAAACCTACCCTGCCAACACCTTGATCTCAGACCTCTGGCTCCAAGATTGTGAGAAAATAAGTTTCTGTCGCTTAAGCACCCAGCTTATGGTACTTTGATATGGAAGCCCTAGCAAACTAATAAAGTATACAGTTGACCCTTGAACAATGAGGGGGTCAGGAGCACCAAAGTGCTCAGTTAAAAATCCAGGTATAACTTTAATTCTCTGAAAACTTAACTACTAATAGCCTGCTGTTGATCAGCAGTCTTACTGATAATGTCAAGTTAATTAACACATATTTTGCATGTTAAAGGTATTATCTATCATATACTGTATTCTTAAAGTAAACAAGAGAAAAGAGAATGTTGTTGAGAAAATCATAAGGAAGAGAAAATACATCTACAGTGTGGTACTGTATTTCCTAAAAAAAATCCAAGTATAAACCCACGCAGTTCAAATCCATGTTGTTCAAGGGTCAACTGTATACTCTTTCGGGATGGTTTCTTTCACTCACTGTAGCTCTGTTGTGGTGTGGATCCTTAGTTTATTCTTTTTTGACGGCTGTATTCCACTCTATGAATACAGAATTCATTTACCCATTCACTACTGATGAACATTTGGATTATTTCCAGCTTTTCATCATTATGAACAAAGTTGCTATGGACATTTGTGTAGGACTTTCTCTGGACACATGCTTCTATTTCTTTTAGGCAATATGAGGAATAGAGTGGCTGCATGATTACAGTAAACGTTATGTCCAACTTTATAAGAAACTATCCAAACTTTTTCCAAAGTGGTTGTGCCATTTTCCATTCCCACCAGCAGCGCATGACAGCTCCATTTCTTCCACCTCCTTGCCCACGTCTTTTTAATTTCTGCCATTCTACTGGTTGTAGTGGTTATCTCCTTATGTTTTTAATTTGCATTTCACAATGACTAATAGTGCTGAGCATTTTTTCATGTGCTTATCTGACATCTACGCATCTACTTTGATGGCATCAGTATAAGCATTTTGTAAAAGGCTCTTTCTTTAGATCACGCTAAAGCGTTAGGATTTTATCCTGTTTGCAAGAGGAAACCACTGATCAATTTTGCGTGGTAGAATAACATAAGATCTCTGATCTAGAAAGACCTTCGTGGCAGCAGTTAACAGGAGTGAGCGTGGGCCAGTGGTCAGTTAGGAGGCTGCAGCAACAGTGCACGGGAGGGAAGAGGAGAGCCGGGGAAGAGTGGAGATAACAGAGACTGGGCAGAGTGAGGGGTCCAGTCCAAAGATGCTTGCAGGTACACTCAGGACTTGGTGACTAATCGCTCACCAGCAGGTAAGGGGTGAAGGAGAAAGACAGGGTAGGATGTCTCTGCGGTTTCGGGCTTAGGTGATAATAAGAAGTCTGATGGGAGTGGGTCATCTCCGGTGAATGTGAGACAGGCATGAATCACATTGCTGTTGCCAACTCCAAGACTGAGTCAAACCAGGAGCATGGGAAGAAGGACGCAAAAATGTTGGCCTTGGTGAAAGGAAGAGTTAAGTAATTTTGTGTTAGCAACAGCTGGACCTGCCTCCCTCTTCTCACCACTTGCCAATTTCATGAGTCACTGCCTCCCTGCCCCCTTACTGGCCTGGCTGGGCTAAGGTCCCCTCCCCTCTGAGTTAAGGGCTCCTCGGGCAGTTCTCTATCCTTCTAGTTAATACTTTGTATCAAAATCATTTGTTGCCCACCCTAGGCAGTGACCTTCTCCAGGCCAAGGACTAAGTGTTCCTTGTCTACTATCAATGTCTCGCCGAGTACCCAGTGGTGGGCAGGCGCTCAGTAGAGGATGTCAATGTAAACTGATGCTAGGGAAGAGCAGTGAGACAGCCATGCAATGGACAGTGACAAGCCTGTTACAACTCACGCTGTGTGGTCAGGAGAAACCAAACCACCTTCCCAGTTGCCCATTATCAGGGGGCAGTTTTGAGGAAATGGTATAAAATTGAAGAGATAATGAACTGCTTTAGCTTTCTTTCCAAGTGGGCCTCCTGTGTTTGTTCCATCCCAGGAGGAAACCCAAGACTCACCCTCTGCCTGGAGATGTGAGTCACGATCCTGCTCTCCCCCGTACCGCACCAAGAATGGTGTTCCCACCGCCTATGGCCAGCGCCTGGTGGCGGGAGTGGTGTCTGGTGGTTCCCAGCACTCCTGCAGGCGAGGCAGTGCCCCAGCCTTCTCACCTCCCAGCACCCCTCCTGGTCTCTAGCAGTTCATTCAGAGGCAGCGAGGAGCCGCAGGGGGCCCTGGTGCTGCTCTCCAGGATCTCGGTTTCCTCGGGTTGGCATTCCATCATTCATCAGCTCTTCGGGAGGCGATCTTTTGTTGGAGAGCTCCCCAGTGTCTGTTGTTAGGTTTGAGACTTTGGTTCCAGACCAGTGGGCTGGGGAGACAAGACCACTCTATGTGACACATGTGGACAGAATGCTTGTAACACTTTCTAATCTTTTTTTCCCCCTTCTTCACAGAGCTTCCAGAAAACTCTTCGTGTGTCTTCCCCCTATATTCTCATCCACCTATGAATTCTCGGGAGTTCTGTCTTGCTGTTGGAATTGCAGCACGTAGGGAAGTGTCAGCAAAGTGGCCGTGGATCTCCTCAGTTCTTATCCTCCTTCAGCGGCCTGCCCCCACCTTTCCCAGACTCTCCGTTCCTTTCCGGCATCTCTGCTGGGACTCTCATCTCAAGGTTTAAGACACATATTCTATTTTCCTCACCCACATTCCTTTCCCTGCATAATCAATCATAGATGTATGGCATGCTGACTGACATCAGGAGGAATGTGTCAGTTCAGATCACACGTCCCTGTTTTTCTCAGAAAAGAAAGTAAATTTACCAGTTAAAAACACGGATGATGTGGGCGCATCATCTCCAGTAATTATGGCGCCACGGTCCCTGCTCCCTAATTAAGCCAACAGCTACTACTCTATTTGGGGCTGTAATTTCTTTCCTTTCTCATGGTGTCAAAAAAAAAAAATGTCCACCAACAGCTCCTTTTGAACTGAAAATTATTATGCTTTAGTCTCAAGCCAAAGAAAAATTTATTTTGGAAAGTTTGAATCAAATTTTCTAAGTTACTCATAAAGGAAAAGGTCATGAAAATGCAATATTTCTGACTTTTTTTTTTTTAAGTTCCTCAGCTTTTGGAATTCCCTCCATTCAAAAATAACTTTTTTTTTAAATAAACCTGAACTTTTTATGCCCTCGGATTCCTATAACAAACTAGCCATAAGCTGTACTTGAAAGAACCATACTTAAAATTTTAAAGTACACAAATAAACTCTCTGATTAGGTACCAGTTAATTCATAATGCTAATTGGACATCTCTTAGTTCTGCATATTATTGGCTAGAGATACAGTTAATATAAATAGTAGGCGATTCCGCAGTAATGTTTATCTGCTATTGGAGTGTCTTACATTCTGGAAATTTATGATTAAGTAAATAATGGAGTCACATTAATAAATTGAACTCCACAATGTATTTCATCATTTTCCAAATTTTCTATGTTAAGAATAAATTAATAAATCTTATTTAAAAGTTCATGCAAGGGATGTGGTTAAAATGTCCCCTGGCTCCCCGTGTTTCCCTACTCTAAATTATTCCATCGCATGATGGAAATGAGCAGAAGAACAAATTATGAACCAAACATGTGCCTTAGTAAGCTAGCGGTATTTGTAATTTCACATTCCCTTAGGTGGTAGGAAGTAATTAAGTGCTTTTGCTTAAAAGGCCACCTGGGGCTACATGGAGTCCAGAAGTAAATTGTGAATAGAGCCATCAAATGATATTATTGGATTGTTTAATTCTATCAAAAAGAACTTAAAATATGAATCGCTGCAGATAAGTCATAATGAGAAAAATCTACTTAGGATAATCAAGAAGAGGTTTGCATGGCTTTGTATCTGTATCAATTTTGATGATCCTCGTCACTTGAGTTTGGCTTTCTGAGCTGTTTCAGATACCAGAGGGGAGACACAGCCCCAGGGGAAAGCCTCAAAATCAGGACTGCTCACTCCTAGCTCCAAAATTGCCTAAGTGCAGCTCAGAGGCTGCAGAGGAGGCAGAATCCCCGTCAGGGAGGTAAATTCTCTCAGCCCTGTGCACCCTCCTTCAGGGGCTCCTCAGCCTCAGCTCTGTGACCTCAGGCAACACACCTGAGGACTCTGGTTTCCTCATCTGTAAAAGGTGGCTGCTGATAGATGGGGGAGGCCCCCACAGTCCCGAGAATTGGATGAAAGTGACTAAATGCTGGTTGGATGATTGACTGGTTTGGTTCTTCTTTTCTTCTCTTTCCTTCTTTATTTTATTTTATTTTTTTTAAACATGAATTTCACTTGATTGGAGAGCCCGTAAGCTTAAATAGTTTTGAACTTCATTGAAAAAGCTTGATCGTTTCTCTACTTTTCGGGACTCTTTTGCTCCAGGACCAACCCCTTGAATGATAATTCTGAATGATTATTCTGACCAAAACCTGTCATAAGAATTGTTCTTTAATACACTGCAAGGCCAACCTAGTTCCTTAATGAGTTCTCCCTAAGTTATGTAGCCCACAACACTAAATCTTCCTTCTGAATTCCTGAATACTGTCTGTCACATTGATTTGGCACATATGTGCTGCCTTGTACTATTACTGTTTATTAATCAATAATCAATAATCCCAGCACCTCAACTAAATCATAATTACCCTAAAGGCTAGAATCGTGATTAGGTAGATTCTTATTTAGAAGACACTTTAAAAGTCATGTAAAAAATTAACTTTTTTTTATATCCTAAAACATCTTCACTGATGCTTAAACGTCTGTGGCAGCTTCTGAATCCATTCTATCATAGTTTATATGGACTGGGACTTCTGTATTTACAAACTTGTAACACAGAAGCCTATAACTATGATCATTTGGAATCAAACCTATGACAATTTGGAATCAAACCAAAGGTAAATGGTTTTATCCTCCACTGAGTCCTCATGTTCAACAAGGAGCAAGCTGAAGCCCTTACCTTCTAAAAGGGATGTGGAAGGTGGACTATTTTCAGACCAGGCCAACTAACAGGTGCCAACTAACATTAATATTTCTGGATTTGTTGCCTCTGTCTTGAAAGTCCTGGCCAGTCACAGAAAGCCAAAGTCAATCCCACTGATATTTAAGTTCAGAGCAGTCAACAGCCACCAGGTGTACCAAGGAACAGCAGGATATGGAGGATCACACCCTCAAACCACCCAAAACTCACTGCAGTGGGCTGTAGGCCAGCCCCAGGGCTTGTATCAAACTCACGGCCATGGCCCAATATTTTATAGAAACACATAATCACATTATGGTGAGTCAACTTATATACTCCTAGTAGCATCGCAAGCTCAGAAGACCAACAAGACTGGCTGGGTAACAAAATCAGAGAAACAAACCAGGCAATAGGGAGGCAATAGGGAGTGGTGGGAAGTGGGTAAAGGGAAGAAAACACACCCCACCTCAAGGAGGCAGTTGGTTTCAGTTCCCCTCACTGACAACTTGCAGAAATACAAACCTAATGCTGTCAGACTCTTTTTTCCCCCAAAAGAACTAAGAATCTGGATTTTTATGTGAATTCTCCTAATTTTTAAATGTCGGTAGTCAGTAAGAATTTTTTTGAATGGTAGATAGACCAAATAAAACACAACTGCGTACCAGATGTGGCTCAAGGGCCAATGGTTTGCAATGTCCAATTTATATAATTCATAGTAACTAAATATAGCCTGTACCCCCAAATAGATCAAATATTATTTTAATGTGTTTTTATAAGAGAGCTCAATTTTTTTTCTGCCTTAACTAAATGTTATTTCTGTTTTTCTTCAGTTGCGCTCTCAAGTACAATTCAAAGTTTTTACTTTGTGGGTTTTATTTCTCCGGTTGTTCATCGCATTCTCTTAGCAGTTTGGAAGAGTGCTTCTTACTGTTTTATAACACAGTCTTACACTTATAACCACAACAACAAAATATTCTTTCCTAGATTTAAGGTGAAAAAAAAAAAAAAACTCCACTCATTTACTCTCCTAACAGTGACTAGCACCATCACTGATGTCAATAAAACCATTAGGAAGAAAAGGGGGTTAAATTAAATTTCTTGTGATCCTTCATTTTTTCACGCAAAGAGAAGTGGGATATTCTGGAAAATGGTTAAACTTGTTTTAAAAATACAGAAAGAATGTTGTTGTTGGTTCAACACCAGGCGCTTTGGTGAAGCGATAAGATTTTTAAAAAAGCAAAGCTTTTCACCAGGTGTATGACACCATTTCACATAGCCATTTGGGTTTAAATGGAATGAAACTGGGAAAAGAATGCATTTTGCATTTGTAATTCAGTTAAATAGCTGCAACACATGAATTGGTCTGCTGGTAGTTCCCCATATGTTCCTTTAGTCATTTCGACATTTTCTCCACAACCACTAAAAATGATCACTTTTATATGAGGTTTAACCTCTTATTCTTAAATCTAATAGTCAGGATTTTTTGCTTTTGGATCTATAATTACTATTACCAGAGTAATTATAAACAACACTCTGAAAGTTATTCATCAAGTGCTCATCATCATCGAATAATATTCATGTGCACCTGGGGACATATTACTCTTTCATGGCAGTGCCCAAAATCATAAATACCATGCAAATTCTCATTTAAGAAAGAGAAAGGCAACTTCCCTTTTCTGAGATAACACTGGACTCTAAACTCGCGATGCAGTACCTTACCCACATTGTCAGGCCACTCCTGGAGAGGATCCTTTTTTTTTTTTATTTCAATTACTTGCGGCTTTATTTGTAAACTCCAATTACTGATACTAGAGATAAGATGTCCAAATTGTTACCTGCCTGAATATTATATTATTCAACCCAGTTATATTTACATACCATATACAGTCTCATTAATGTCAGCCTCACTTTTTTTTAATTTTTTTTTAAAGATTTTATTTATTTATTTCACAGAGGGAGAGAGATCAGAAGGAGGCAGAGAGGCAGGCGGGGGGGGGGGGAAGCAGGCTCCCCACTGAGCAGGGAGCCCGATGTGGGCCTCGATCCCAGGACCCTGAGATCATGACCTGAGCCGAAAGCAGAGGCTTTAACCCACTGAGCCACTCAGGCGCCCAGCCTCACTTTTTTTTTAAGATTTTATTTATTTAACAGAGATCACAAGTAGGTAGAGAGACAGGCAGAGAGAGAGGGGGAACAGGCTCCCTGCTGAGCAGAGAGCCCAATTCGGGGCTCAATCCCAGGACCCTGAGATCATGACCTGAGCCGAAGGCAGAGGCTTAACCCACTGAGCCACCCAGGCACCCCAAGCCTCACTTTTAAAGTATGATTGCCCTTGGACCTGCCTTCTCAGAACCTATGAAAACAAATCCATCACCACTTACATCATCAGCAAAGGTGAACCACATAGGTAATATTCAGGTTCCATGTTTTAGGGGCAGATCCAACTGGCAGGACAGCCTGTAAACTTCTTCTGGTTTTCCCAATTACCAAGTTCAACACCTAGAAGTCAGATTTGAATCTTCTCTTCCTTGACTCCCACATCTAGTCAGTGGACAAACCTACTAACTCTACTTCCACAGTATTTGATGCATTTATTTCTTGCCCTCCTTTACTGACATGCTAATTTCTACCATACTAATTCAGAATTCCATTTACCAGTTAAGGTTGGAATCCATAGGCATAAGGCCATTTGTTATGTCTGGATACACATGCCCAAAGCCAGGTTCCAACCTCAAGTCATGACTAAATGATGGGTAGTGGAGTCACTATCACGGAATCTCTAGCTCCAGGGTGGAGATTATGATGCAAAGGCTCCTCGAGGCACTTTGGAATGGCTGTCAGTCTTAAAGAATGTCTGATGAGGAATCTCAGTTCTCCTGGGTCCTGCCTTAGATGACCTCATCCTCTAAAAGGATCCACGTGGGCTGAAACTGATTGCCAGGTGGAATGGGGGCACTTTCCATCTCAGATCACAGGGGAAAGGGAATAGTATGTTTGGCAAATTGAAGAAGGTATGGAGGACAGATCTGTTTCATATCTACCTATACTGTAGTCACCTTGAAATCAACCTGTGGATCCACCATGGATGGAGCCCAGAACTTCTTAAAGCCCTACCAAATGAGGCTGAAAAGTGAGGGGGGGGGAAGAGTGGGATGTCCAGGGACCAGCCATCATGAGATGGAGAGAGACGCTGCAGTGGAAGCTAGGAGTGACTACCCAATCAGAAACCAAAAGGAAGGTGTGGCAGAAAGGCAATGGATCTATTGCACCAGTGAGAGCCAAGGAATGGTCATATCAGCCAGGGCCACTGAACCACAGATCAAATCAACCACAAATCTCACTCCCAAAAACCATCAAAGGAGGAAAGGGGCATCAACCCAAAGATCAGAAAAACTAGAGAACTCTAATACTCTGTCCTCACCAGAAGACTGAGTGAGCCAAAACTTCTTCAGTAGACACCAGTGCCATTTTGAAGAGGAGAGGAGAACAAGGAGGAAATAATAATAGAAGTGAGAGGTAATATTTTTTTGAGAATGTGCAATGCCAGGTCCCATTCTAAGTATCTACATTAACTCATTTAATTCTCTCCAACAATCTTTACAGGATTCTGTTATATTTTATCTTCATTTTACTTATGTAGAAACTGAGACATAGAAGGAGTGAATAATTTGCCTAAGGTAACATAGCTACTAAATGGCAGAACTGAGATTCAAATAGGCTGCTTAGCTCTACAGCACTTACTCATAGCTATTCTATGATGGCCTCTCTCTTTAGAAATAAAAATCTTGTCACGTGGAAGCTTACAAGATTATACAGGAAATAAAACATTTGCACAAAAACTAATAACCAGGAAATGCAGTAATCCTACTCTTTCCCAGTAGACCCAGCTACCATTTTGAAGAGGACTTGAGAAGGAAGAGAGGTACAGAAACAATGATGGTGATGATGATGATAATGATGATGGTAATGATAAATACAATGAATCCCTTCCATACGCCAGGTGTTGTTCTAAACACTTTAAATGCCCTAACTCATTTCCTCCTTATAACCCTGTGATGTAAACCAGTGCTATCCAATAGACTTTATGATGGAAATGTTCTATTCTGTGCTCTCTAGTACAGTAGCCACTAGCCACATGTGAATAGTGAATTTTTGAAATGTGCTAGTGCACCTGAAGAAATGAACCATTACTCTCATTTCTTTTTAATTACTTTAAATTTAAATTTAAATGGGCATAGGTAGCTAGTCACTATTGAACTGAATCGCACAGAGGCAGAGTTCTCTTTCTAGTTTACACATGAGGAAACAGGGCACAGAACAGTTATGTAATTTGTCCAAAGCCACAAAGCTACTCAGTGGCAAAATCATGGTTTAAACACAGACATTCTGACTCAGGAGCACACACTTTTAACTCTAACATTTCCATGAGAGGTCCTGAGCAATTATCCCAGGACACTGAGCATCATCTAAAGGTACTGTGTAAATGATTGAATGGAACATTTAGTTCCTTTCTTCCCCCAAACAGTTGGGACCAGATCTGTAACTGACAAAGTAAAGACACTAATTTTCTCTTTAGAGTTTCTCAACTGCACTGCCTGCTCTCCAGTAAACACGATGTGTTGTGTTCAAATAGAGTGCCTGGGCCTGTCCCATTTGGTCTGGTTGCACTTGCGTGCTCTGGATCCAGAGGACTGCCTGATTATTGTTACCCTATACATCTAAACCAAGAAGGACATGGCTCATGGACGGGGCAGCCAAGCCATCTAACCATGGCTGCTGGGACGGCACTTCATAAGCACAAGGATGCTGGGGTCAAGCTGAAGGAATGAGGGTAGGGCTTGTTGTCGAAAGTAATGTCTCAGTAAATAGAGTGTCTGGAAACTATAGAGCTTAAAGCCCAGAGAGAGATGCAAATACGGCGAGTCAAATTGGAAAAATTTTCTTAAACCAGAGACATTATAAAATTGGCCAAACGCTTTGAACAGATACACCAACCACAAAGTTAAAGCCTGCCCGGCCCCACTGGCATCTTGAATGACCTTGAGAAAAGCTTACCTCTCCATAGTGTAATGTCATCTGTGACCCGTGACAATAATACCTGTCCCCTCATCTGTGTGACAGACTTGTTTTTAAAGTGCCCTTAGCTACCCGTAACGGAAAAGTACCGCAATACACCAAGAAGTGTTTTCACTGGGATTAAGTACTCTTGCTACAGTTTCTTAGGTGCTTTAATTTATGCACAAAAAGAATATAATTTGCCCAGTTTTTCTTTGAATCAATTCCCCGTGTCTCATTCTGAGCTCAGAAGAGTGATGACGGGAGGTCAGTTTCTACGGGTCCCATCTTGAAAAATGATTTTCACTGGGAATTAAATCAGGAATCTTTGTCTGAGAGAACAGTTGGGCTTGAAATAAAGCTGCTTTACTTTTGGAATAAAAGATCATATTAAATGTTTGAGAAAGGAGAAACAGTACAAACACCCTGGAAACCAAGGACTTTTAAGTGCAAGTTTTATCAAAGCGAAAGCAAGTCAAACCACTAAAGTGCTCCTGTAGGACTGAAGATAGTTAAAGATTTATTATGAGCAACAAAAACCTGGGTAACATTGTGTGCCAAGGGGGAGAATTTTGCAATTTAAAATGTGTGTGTGTGCGGGTGCATGTGACATTTGTGAAATTTCACAAAATGTTTCCGTTTTGCCAGGCAGCGTTCACAAAGCCAAACCTTGGAGCTCGGCACAGCACCTAGGCCAAAAGCAATCAACAGCCCGAGCCCACACAACAGCACATTAGCAAATATGCCAGCTTCCCTCACATCACGCAAAGAAATGAAAATCGCAATGCTGAATTGCACAACTCCTAGAACATGAGAAAAAAACAACAATGAAGAAAGGATATAATTTAAAGGGCAAGTTATTATCAACAGGACATATTGAGAGATAAGATTTGGCATCATTCAGTGTAAAACAGAGGCCAACTGAGTCACCAGATTTGCATCAGTATAGTCATGGGCCACCCCGAGGAAGTCAATATTTGCTGTGGTAACATACCTTCATTGGCTTCCAGGAATGCTGGTGTGAGCCCTGGTCATCTGTGTTGATGAATGTCCTAGAGCAGCAGTCAGCAGCGTTTTCTGTAAAGAATCAGAGAGTAAATACTTAGGCTTCGTGAACCATGCAGTCTTTGTTGCAGCCACTCAGCTCTGCTGCCTTAACGTGGAAGAAGCCAGAGACAACATGTATATGAATGAGCATAGCTGTTTCAATAAAACTTTATTTGCAAAAGCCAGTGGCACACCTTAGTTCATCAAGCTCTGGACTAGGAAATCTGGAAAGGGGAAGAGTGCTATATATGCTAGAACCAGAACAAGATTAATTGATAGTTGGGGGAAGGTATGTTTATTTCTAAGTCTATGCAATTCTAATCTAGTCTAGATTTACCAAATTGAAGCCTATCTTACATTGTGATATAAGAACTAGAAACTGGAGTAGATAAGATTATGGATTCTGTAGTAAATTTCACTGTCTAGTTTCAGTGTTTTCTCTGTAAAGGAGATCACCCTGAGCAGCTCAGGTACTCATTCCTCTTCCTCCCACAGACATTCATTTATAGATCAGTGTTACTGCCTGTGAATTTCTGTAGTCTAATTTTGTGCCTAAAATAGAGTAGCCAGCCAACTGAACGAGTCACTGCACTCGAAAAAATCATCAAAATTGGAATCCTAAAATATAGTGAGAAAATATCTTCAAAGGTTAGAAGGAAAAAGATTTGGGGTGTCAATTCCTAAGCCAGTAACTCAACAAAGCCAATTACAGATATTCAAGGAGTCCAGAAAATGTACCCCCTTAAAAAGAAAACTTATTCAAGAGCTTGTGTCAGAAAAAATTAAAAATTAAAAAGATGCAAAGAAAAGAAAGATGACTGAAGAAACAATGTTAAGGATAGCACACAATTTACAATTAGATCAAAATAATGATTCATAATGGCGCTTTTAAGTTTAATTCAGTTAGTAAGAGATAAATCCTTGTAAAACAGAGGCAAGATATTTAAAAAAAATCGAACACAAGGTTGAAATGAAAATTCTATCAGAGTAGGAAGTAGAAGAGAAAACAAGAGAGACTAAGTTTCAGTCTTCTCTTATTTAAGGAAGAGGCAAGAGACACTAACTAATGTTAGCAATTGATAAAAGGGTACACATTCAAATGTGTTATTAAAAAATAAGCTTACGCCGTAGATAAATAGTAGTAGTATGTATATCTTTCAACTGGGTAAACAAAAACATGTCAGTAAAGAAAACTCAATCACTCCAGGAAAGGGTAAAAACTAATTTACATAAAAATAGAAAACCAAACAGGGTTGTCAGAGTTAGACCAAATGTTTCCATTTTCCTAGTAAACAGCAACAGATAAATTTCCCAATTCAAAGACAGAGAATTTCAAATTAAGTTTTTCTTTAAGCAAAATCCAGGTATATCTGTTTCCAAGAGATACGCCTAGAACAAAATATTCCAGAAAGATCAAATATAAAGGGATGGACAAAGATACAGTAGGCAAAAGTTAGTAATATAAAGGAGTGGTAACATTATAGTCAGTCAAGGCAAAAAGTGTTAAATAAGACAAAGGCAGTATAAAACAAACCAGATATAAACTCATTCCATCAAACATTCGACTACCAAACCACATTTTAAAAAAAATGTTTGAAATCAACTGACAGGTTTAATATCATAATGTGAAATTTCCATACTTCTCTCTCAGAAATTGGTAGAAGAAAAAAGAACTACGAGAACATTTTAATAGCACAATTAACATGCTTGATTTAATAAATACACAGAGAACTTTGTAAGTGAAAAGAAGCAAAATAAACATCCTTTTCAAATACCCATGGAACACTTATAACACTGATGATATATTCGACCACAAAAAAATTCTCAAAAGATTTTTTTAATAGCAGAAAGCATGCAAACTGTATTCCACAGTTATGATGCAATAAAACTAAAAACGCTCACTATCAAAATGGTCAAATTAAACCCTATCCACTGGAAATTTAAAAGCATTTTCTAATTACTCTTGAATTAAAAAGAAATTCATAATTTATATTGCAAATTACTTATAAAATAACAATACTCAGAACACTACACATCAAAATTTAGGCACACTTGGAACTTCATGGAAAGCAAGAAAGGACTGAAAATAAGTGAACTAGGCACATATTTTAAAAGCTATATAGATAACAAATAAGCCTCCTACTAAAAGGAAGAAAGAAAGAATCAGGACAGGGGTGGGGGGGAGAGAAGGAAGGAGGAACGAATGGAGGGAGGAAGGGTTAAAAACCAGATGTGTATATAGAGATCGAGATAGAAAATAGTTCACTTGTTTACTAAATGCAAAAGATTGTTAATTGAAGAGTAAGTATGGCAAATATGATTGGGAAAAAATGAAAACAAATAACTTGAGAAATGAGAAGAGTGGCTCAGCTATAGGTATAATAAATGTTAAAACCTTAAGAGAATCCTATATAGGGTTTATGCACATACACCAGAACATGTATAGGAAATGGATAATTTTCTAAGACACTATAAACCTTGAGGACATTATGGTAAGTGAAATAAGCCAGTCACAAAAGGACACATATTGTATGATTCCATTTACGTGAGGTACCTAGGGTAGTCAGATTCACAGAGACAGGAAGTGGAATGCCTATTAAGGGTGCAGAGAGGAAGGGATGGGGAATTAGTGTTTAATCGGTGCAGTTTTCAGCTGGGGGAGACAGAAAATCCTGGAGATAGATGGTGGTGAAAGCTGCACAATAACGTGAATGTACTTAATGCCACGGACTGTAACTAAAAATGGTTTAAATGGTCAATTTTGTATTATGTGTATTTTACAAAATAAAAACAGAGCAACTTGTCTTGCTACATATCAAAATTTATTATATGGCCACAAGAGTCAAACAGTGTGGTATTAGGAAAGGTGAAAATAATCAGCGTAACACTACTGGCTGTTCAGAAATAAACACTGGTATCATGGAAATGTATGTGATGATTATATCTCAAGTCTATGCAAACCTGATAGACTATATAATAAATAGTTTGTGGTAATTGGTTTTCCATTTGAAAAAAAACAGAATTAGGTGTTTATTTCACATCATACATAAAAATAAAGTGCAGATTAAAGGGATATATGTTATAATATATGCACATGTACATATGCATAAATATAGATATAGATATGCATATATAAGATATGCATATATGCATATATATGCAAGAAACTATAATGGACTATTTTATGATATTAGGATACATCACCCTATGTATGATGTCCACATATTAGATACATTAAATGAAGATTAGGAATAACTTTTACTGGCAAAATTGTGGGGAGATAGGCACTTATAACCTATTGATGCTATATCATTACAACTTCTAAAGACATATCGCAGTAATTTTTAGAATTAAAAATGCATAATCTCAGGAACCTAGGTGGCTCAGTCGGTTGAGCCTCAGACTCTTGATTTCAGCTCAGGTGATGATCTCAGGTTGGCACTCAGCAGGGAGTTCACTTGGTTCTCTCTCTCTCTCTCTCTGTCCCTCCCTCTGCTTTCTCTCTCTAAAATAAATAAATAAATCTTTCAAAAAAAAATGTATCCTCTTTGTCCTAGCCATCCCATATGAAATCCAAAAGAAATAAGAGTATTAATAAATAAATAAGAGTACTAATACTTGAAATACCTCCAACTTGAAACAAAATGTACACAGGTATTTATCGCTCTACTGTTAGTAATAGCAAAACACTTGAAACAACAGGGATGTTGATAAATAGAGGAGAGAAATGATTGAATAAATGATGGTCCATTCATTCTACAGAATATTATGCAGCCAATTTAAAAATTATGAAGTCTCATAATGTGAGTATACACTTATCATGATGAGCACTGAGAAATATATAAGTTGTTGAATCACTATATTGTACATCTGAAATTAATTTAACACTGTAATACTTTAAATGTGCTGGAATTAAAATTAAAAACTTAATTAAAAATTTTTTTGTAATTTTTAAATTACGAGATCAATCTCTATGAGATAAGCTTGAAAAGTATCCACCACATATTTGCTATATGAAAAAAAGTTTTCAGGATTATGCATTATTTTGGGAGGAAAGTGGATCCACTTGCAAATCTTCAGTTTCTACAGAATCTACAGATGATGCAACATTACATCAGCAAAGTGGGGCATGATTGGAAAGGGGGGAGAAAAGAACACTTTAGATACTTTCATATTATATAAAGAGCTGCCATTAGCTTGTATCTTCTCAAGTAACAAAAAAGAAAAGAGGGGAGGAGGAGGGAGGAAACAAATGAAAAAAAAGAAAAAGAACGTGGCAAGTGGGCAATGGGAATGCCTACTGAATTATAAACTTTTTTTTAAAGATTTTATTTATTTATTTGAGAGAGAGAGAGCACAAGCAAGGGGAGTGACAAGCAGAGGGAGAGGGAGAAGCAGGCTCCCCGTGGGCAAGAAGCCCCATGCTGGGTTCGATCCCAGCACCCTGGGATCATGACCTGGGCCAAACGCAGATGCTTAACTGACTGAGCCACCCAGGCGCCCCACGCCTGGTGAATTACAGAAATACCTGTCAGACTCTACGGCCATACCACCCTGAACGCGCCCGATCTCGTCTGATCTTGGAAGCTAAGCAGGGTCGGGCCTGGTTAGTACTTGGATGGGAGAAATACCTGTCAGAGAGGTCAAGTTCTGCCTCTTAGAAACTGATGGCAGAGTGGGAGAAATGCCACAGAGGTCTGTGCTGTTCTCTGGGGTTGGGTGCCAAGTCTCCCACTGCCCGAAACTCTACTCTGGTGCCTTGAAGAAGGATTCTGCTTCTGGAATAAGGGCAGGCCAGGAACTGGTATTTGGAGATTGCAAGCTTCAAGTTAATCTCTTAGGCCCTCTTGAACTGTTGGCCCTCAATCCTGTGTTCACTCCACTGTCATGTTTCTCTTCAGAATTTCTCAACCTCAGCACTACTGACATTTTAACAAGATAATTCTTTGTTGTGAAGAGCTGTCCTGCACATTGTAGGGTATTTAGCAGTAACCCTTACCTCTACCCACCAGATGATGGTAACTCCCTCTCCCCAAGTTATAATCATCAAACCACATTGCCAAGTGTCCCCTGTGAGGTAAAACTATCCCAAATGAGAAGGACTGGGCCCAATGACCTGGGCCAGAGATCTTCACCAAGCAAACTAGTGATCCAAGAACATAAATTTCCCGAAACTACTTAATCCAGCAGCTACTGAGAATCCTTATATACACAAAAAAAATCACACCACATGTAGAAGTATTCTGGATTATTTTGGCTCCATCGTTTCACCTCTACTCTTTAGAAATAAAATCTTTAAAGAGATAAATCACATTGTATTAAAAGTGAGAGGAGAACCCCACGGTCTCTTGGATGCTACCAATCTGCTCGCAGGACGTGAGAACAGCCTGCTGTTACATAAAAGGAAAATCTTTCTCAGGCTTTGAATCTACTGGAGTTGAAAGAAGAGAATCCTGTGTGGCTAAGAAAGAAAACATATAATGCCTGAAACCCCAAACTTAATATTTATTGCATGCATAGGCTTTATAGATTTCTTCCTTGCCCTGGGTCAAATCTTCAGGAATCATAGAAGAATTTAGAAGATAAAGTGCTAGTTGTTGTGGCTTGCAATATAGAACAAACAACACAGATAAGAAAAACAGCCACACACATTTTTAAAAGGCCCTCTGAGTATCAGAGTTTTAAAAAGATTTTTTAAAAATCACAAAGCTGAGGGTGCTTTTACCAGGGTAAAGGTATATGTTCCAACTCCAGCACCTCCTCCAAGAATATAGGACAAGTATTTATTTATTTCTTAAAGTTACTGCCATGTGTTTGTGAAAAACAGAGTCAAGGGCTATGAGCTTTACAAGGCTGTAGACCAAAGGTGAGGGTGGGGGAGGGGTAACATGTTTAAATGGATAATAGCGATAAGGTCATTCAGACTTTCGGGAAGTCACAAGTTGTTTTTAAGCCCCAAATGGCAGCTGTTTTGGTTTTAAAGGTTTATTGAAAGTGGACATTATTTACACCATGTTCATACAAAAATACAAGCAGTGTTTCCCTAGCACCTGTGGCAGATGTTTAAAGGGAAAAACTGAGCTCACATAGCCTCAAGAATCATAAACATGCCAACTTTCCCAAAATAATACCTCCCTCTATGGCAAGTCCAGTCTCCCATTTCAGGCCGGATTCCTTATCATGATCTGAACTTTGATGAACTGCCTCTCAACCCACCTTTGGCTATGAAACTGTCAGGTCTTAGAAGCTAAATAGGTTCCATCCTAGTCACTGCCCGAATGGACAGTCTCCAAGGAAAATCTGAGTGTTGTCTTAGAAAGTAGTGACTCAAGAGAGATGTGCGAGCCTCTGAACTGGTTCAAAACCTAAGTTCCTGGCTACTGGGAGGAAAGAAGGAAAAAAAAAAAGAGAGAGAGCTGCAGATGACCCCGTCTGGACAAATAACTTGCTTTGAGGAAAAAGTTCTCGAAGTGTATTCCCAAGGGTCCTCAAGATAACACATGGAATCTTGAAATCTTAGTGTTTGAAATATGCCCGTGCCTATATTTTGGTCCCTGGCACAAAATGATTTATCTGTTGCATTTTTTCTTTGTTCTCTCATTTAAAATATCTTTTTCTTCCTACTTAAAGGAATCTGGTCTTGGTCTGATCAGTTGGTTTAGCTGGTTTTGCTCTGGTAGTTAGGAGCCAGGACTGGGAGAGACAGTTAAAGGGATTTGTCACGAATGGTCTGGAAGAAAAGAGAGGGGTGAAAGGATGGCGTGGCCAACTAAAGTGATGAAGTGATCTGTAGATCAACATGTTTGAGGGCCACTTCTCCAGGGCAATGGAGCTCACAGGGTGAAAGCACCAAGGGCCTGCTCTGTGGTCTCCGAGACCCTCCAGGTATGATACAATGTGATGTGGCGTACATGATACAGTATCACATAATAATATTGTGATGCATATATTGACCTTTTCACAAAGTCTTCGGTAGGTAGTAACTGCAATAGCCCAGGCCCTCCAGGGTACATCAAAGCACCCCAAAGAGTCTCTGTGCTTCCTGAAGTCCTCAGCTTACCAGGCAGTCATGCTGGCTTCAAAGATGGCATATGAGTTGACAACGGAGGATCCACAGTTAATAACCATTCCTCTTCCAGCCTCTGTTTTTAGATAAAGTCACCATCCCCACACCCGCCCCTGACCCCTCCACCC
>LNAC01000015.1:9356476-9387202 GCA_002007465.1 Ailurus styani | reverse complement strand
CTGAGCAGGGAACCCAATGTGGGCCTCAGTCCCAGGACCCTGGGATCATGACCTGAGCCGAAGGCAGAGGCTTTAACCCACTGAACCACTCAGGCACCGGATTCTCAGAGTCTTAAGCCAACCTCACCACTCCCTGATCCTGGGGCCACTGGCCAATACCATTTGCCTCACCCCTCCACCCCCCACCCCACCCCCACCAGACTTCCATCCTCAGAATCCTTCCTTCTCAACAAGTTCATATCTGGGTGAAGAGAACATTTCCTTAGTTCACATTACAAGGAGCACATTTTCTTCTACTGGAACTCTGGCCCGTTTCTGGTAGGTCTCAGGTCATAACTCAGGAAACACTCGGCTTGAATAAGCAGAGATTAAAGCTGGAAAGGATTTTAGAATCACTTCTCACCAGCTCCATCAGCTTATGCATAAGGAAATCGAAGGGGAAAGGGGCCAATTTCACTAGCTAATTGGTGTTGGAGCCAAGACCAGAATTCGCATCTCCTGGCTCCCGGAGCTTTCGATAACGGCATCCTATCTATAGGGTGCTTGCTGAGGAAACATGATTTCAGCACTCCTTTCCCCACCTCAGACACATGAAGGCAGATAAAAAAGGATTTATGCACCACTCCCTCATTATTTTAAAGCTTTAGTACTCTTGATATAGATGTCTTTCTACACAGTTTTTTTCTCCTTCTCTGATTTGAGGAGATTTATCAAGCAGTTGAGGTTATTTTCTTCTTGCAGACTTGGGGACTATTCTTCCTTCCGAGTGGTTTGTGGTGGGGGTGGGAGGTTGGGGGGCGAAGGGGGTGAAGGGAGGAAGAATAAGGCCTGGTAATCACCTCTCAGAAGCCTACTTCTGCACAACTCCCACTTGAAAGAAAAAACATCTGCAGACTCAAATTGTCCTAGTGAATTGGTTATCTCCAGCCAATTTTAAAATAATATTTGCTTTGCAGCATTCTCAAGATATATCAATAGCAAATCAAAGAAAGGAAATAACCAAGAACTTCATTATAGTTTGATCATCACTAAAAATGGAATAACATGTTTAGATCCCTATAACTTAAGTAAAAGTGGGCAAGGAAATTAGCCAAAAATTGTTTTCAGAGCAAGCCCTCAAATCACGAAGAAAGATGGTTGGACCTTCTCCATTATCCATCCTCTCACCCTTTCCCTTCAAGCTGCCCCTGATAGTCTTTGGAACCTGATTTTGCCTGAACATAACTGCCAGGAAAAGAGGCACAGGGCCCTACACAACACCTAGGGAAGGCCTTGAGAATCATGGTTCAAGTTTGTCATGTACAACTACTCCTACCCCAAAGTGTAATGGCCCTGAGTCACCAGATTTTCACATTTATTTTGGTCTTGCTTTACACTTCTCACATAGTTCCATTTGGTTTGCTGGAGGGAGACATCAGAGGCAGAGACCTTTGCCACTAAAGAAGGGGAACGAATGAGTGCCAACTGAGTTCAGCCCTCCTACCTCCCCTCTTCATCACTGTCCTTCTCAAAGGATGTGGCAGGTGGTCTCCCCAAAGGCCTGTGAGACGATGTAGAAAAGAAGCCACAAGATTCTCTCTGATCCATCACATACATTTCCACCAATTTATCTTCCAAATTTCCTTTCTAAGGGACCCCAGAGTTGAACTGCAAACAAACTTGAGGAGTGGCTACCTGAAGAAAAGAGCAAAGCCACATGGAAAAATAGTAGGTCCATATACCTCACAGGCCAGGGAAAATATCGAGTCAAATTACACCCCGTGAATTATTTACAGTATTTTTCTTTGCTAAATCTAAGCAAACATTCCACTTGCATCCAATCTACTCCAGGAGTTTTAACTGTTTATTGTAAAATCAAGTGCACAATAGCTCTTTCATGAAACATTTAGCTGTATCTTTAGCACGAACAAATATCACACATATGTTATGAATGCTTCCTTATTATAAAGCTAAACATTCAGCGCATGAAACTTTAAGCTCTGTATTCCAAATCATTACGAACAAGATGTTTCCTCTCAGGCAATTTATTCTGGTGATGTGGAATCTGAATAAATAGTGACGCTAGTATTTTTAATAGCTGCTTCCCACCACATCTTGCAAAGGAAACATTAACAAGGGCTGAATTCATGACTCAGCATTGTACAAGTCCCAGATTTCACGACATTTATGGTGAACTATAAATTATTTTATATGCGAATGTTCTGCCACTTGGATGATTTCACTTGGCTACATGTTCTCCACCTTATCAAGTGGAACAGAAAAGATATCCTGTCTATGAAACATCCTCGATAACAATAGGATATTCTAATAGAACCACTTCAGAAGATGGGATGGCACATGTCTGTAATAATTTAACTGAGCTTTTTTTTTTCTTTGATAAAATGTGTTTCTGAGATAACAGTGACAATAAGGCTCTACTAAATATTCATTTCCCCCCCCTTCTTCCCTTTCTAGTCCCTTTGATCTGCTTGGCTTCCAATCTAGCAATAACCCATTCTTGTTTCATGCTCTTCCCCAAATGTTTTTTAATATCATGAAGGCATATTTAGGTTTCTGGTTGAAAGGCTGACTAGCCTCTCCCTTTTCTGATCTCAACAAAGTCCTCCAAGAACAGATAGCATTAGATTTTACCATTTCTCTCTAAATAGTGGGAATAAATTGTACTTTACAAACATCTATAAGTTATAAAGTCCTGAAGTGAAAATGCAACTTTAAAAAAAAAAAAAATGAACACCTCTAGTGCCTTTGCCCCCTCACAGAACTTGTGCTACTCTCCTGTTTGTGAAACATCACTTACGGTCACAGCATGTCATGTTTGCAAGGTACGGTGGGGACAAACAAGGCCCAATGAGTCTTAGCCCGGGAAAACTTTTCAAAACACACGTTAGGTCCCTCGCCCACGGACTCAGGTTTACCTGCGTGTATGTGTACTGGGAGTGGGGGGTGGGTGATCAAGAGTCTATTTTTTTCAGCTCCAGGAAATACATTTTTTTAAATCTAGTGCTGAGTAAAGCCTCTCTGAGCAAGTTGCAAAAGTCGGAAATATAAGGAAAATAAATCATTTGGCTCCATGAAAATTAGAAATTAATGTCAAAAAAAATCATAAAGCCAAAAGGAAACATAACTGGAGAAAATGCCTGCAAAAGCCATGTCACATAATAAATAAAGAACTCGTACAATTCAATAGGAAAATATTCCCACCCAAACGTGTTCATAAGAGCTAGACATTAAAACAATAACATCATTACATGCCTAACTGGGAAAGATGAACAAGTTTGGTAGTTTGGGTTTACACCGTCCCTTTGGGTGGAGCGTACATTGGTGCTCCATTTTGGAGGAGATTTATAATGGAGAGTATTTCTATGTAAAAGGCAATTAAAATACTCCCCACTAATATCTAACAAAATGATCAATAAAAGTCCTCAAAGCAGGGCGCCTGGGTGGCTCAGTGGGTTAAAGCCTCTGCTTTCGGCTCAGGTCATGATCCCAGGGTCCTGGGATCGAGGCCCACATCGGGTTCTCTGCTCAGCAGGGAGCCTGCTTCCTCCTCTCTCTCTGCCTGCCTCCCTGCCTACTTGTAATCTCTCTCTGTGTGTCAAATGAATAAATAAAATCTTTAAAAAAAAAAAATCCTCAAAGCAAGGTTTAAAAAAAAAATGTGTCCGCAGTGAATAGTCAAAGAAAGGAGTAACAAGTTGATCCTGTAATCTTTAAAATGTTGTGGCCAATGAAATAAATAAATGATACTGATGCTGATCTTCACTCCTCCCCACTACGCTCTTACTGCCCAGAAATAGAACTGGAGAAAAATGTAAGAGAAAAATTTTGTTTTAATCTCATGAATATTCCCCAATTTAGAGAGAAGCGTATTGAGTGGGTGAATAAACAGCCTGGGGAAATGGTAGGAACAAAAACTAATGATAGCAGAGGCCCCTCCCAGGCCCTGCAGAATTTCAGTAACTGAAAAAGACAGGCAACCATTTCCAGTAAGTACAGTGAATGGGGCATTTAAATTTAATAAAAGACATTCAAAACTTTACATGGAATAAAACAGAAAGGAAGAAAAGAACTTAATAATAACATGAATTAGTTTCAGTAAGAGCTGGAGCGGGGGACAGATAATGAAACACACAAAATAAAAAGTAAAGTGAGCTTACGGAGTTGAGAAAATAGAGAACCAGAAAAATAGCAATGCAGATTTAACAGAAATGTTAGAAACAGCAGGAGAAAAGTCCAAATACCTGAAAATCAAATTGCTGGTAGGAAAAACTGTAGATGAAACAGACATCAGAGAGAAGAAAGTAGATATGAAAGGACCAAGACGATGGTTCGACATAAAATGATTAACGTTGGGGCATCTGGGTGGCTCAGTCAGTTAAACACCCGACTCTTGATTTCAGCTCAGGTCATGATCTCAGGGTCATGAGCTCGAACCCCACTTCTGGCTCCACACTCAGCGGGGAATCTGCTGGTATTCTCTCGTCCTCTGCCCCTCCCCCCTGCTCACACATCCTTGCTCTATTCTAAAATAAATCAAATTAGAAAATGTTTACAAATGAAAGAGAAAAGCATTATAGAACACAATACTTTAAAAAGTCCTTGGAATGAAGGAAGAAGTAAATGTGCAGATCAGAAATGTACACCATATTCCAAGAAATTCTCATAGAAGAAAAACCACATAAAACATATCTAAATTAAATTTTTGTTTAAATGTGAAAAAATAAGTCTTCAGGCATCTATATAGCAAAAGCAAGTCATGTTCAAGGTGGGAAGTAAAGGGGGACTCAGACAATTTCCACTGCAAATCTCAATTTTAAAAGATAGTAGGGTCTAGGAAATTCTAAAGGAAAATGGGACCCAATGATATTATACTTGGCCAATTTAGTCCCTTTTGTATAAAAACAACTGAATAATGTTCTCAAGTACCTAGAAAAATAGTAATTTGACTCCTTCTTGAAAAAATGTCAATTAAACCAAAATCAAGAACTCAAAAATAAAAAGCCATGGGATTTTAAAATTTTAATGAGTCCTGGATCCATTAAATATAAAAATATAACAAAAACTGAGTAATGATGATTATAGACTAAACTGTAAAGTTTGTAGACCTTAACAACAACAACAAAAATTTAAGTTAAATTCTGGAGGTGGGTATCTCTGGGGGAAGCAACAGGAATATCATGTAAGAATGGATCCCATTCTCCATAGTTTTAGAATCTTCCTTTTTAATTTTTTTTTAAATGGAAGCTGCCAGTTTTTGTTTTTCAAGATTTTATTTATTTGAGAGCGAGTGGGCAAGAGAGAGAAAGAAAGAGAGAGCGCACCCGCAAGCCTTGGAAGAGGGAGAGGGCGAAGCAGACTCCCCACGGAGCAGGGAGCCCCGTGAGGGACTTGATCCCATGTCCCTGGGATCATGACCTGAGCCAAAGGCAGACACTTAACTGACTGAGCCACTCAGGTACCCCCCTTTCTAATTTTGGATGCAACTTTTAGAAACTAATATCTCCTCTAAACATTTATCTAAAAGTTAGATAAATATATCTACTTAAACATTTATCTAAAATAAAACGTTTTATCTAAAAGTTAGAGATGCCTTCAGTTTTACCTCAGTTTCTTTTTATCCAATGAGATCCAAAAAAACTTGAATGTAATATATTTTTTAAATTAGTGTATATATCATGGTTCTTTTTTAATGAAATTTTATCTACCTTTCTTTTCACATAAGCATTAATAGATGTCGGCTATGGTATTCCCCTGATGTAAAAAAAATGATGATTTTGAAGTAGTTGTGGATTAAACAATGATTTTTGTTTTCTTCTTTTTACTCTTGTTTATTGCTTGAACTTTTATAAGTTTGTATAATTTTTCCCCAAAGAGGTTATTACACTGTAAAAAAAAAAAGATTAGTTGTGCATTACCTTAAAATTATTATTTTTTTAAAGATTTTATTTATTTATTTGACACAGAGAGAGAGATTACAAGTAGGCAGAGAGGCAGGCAGAGAGACAGGGAGAGGAGGAAGCAGGCTCCCTGCTGAGCAGAGAGCCCAATGCGGGCCTCGATCCCAGGACCCTGAGATCATGACCTGAGCCGAAGGCAGCAGCTTTAACCCACTGAGCCACCCAGGTGCCCTTAAAATTATTTTTTAAATTAATTTGGTCCAAAAATTTCATTTCTAGGAATCCATTCTGCATATTTTTTTGCCTATATGTACTTGCAATATACATACAAGTATTGTCATTGTGACAAACTTAAATGTCCATCAATAGAAAACTAAATAAATCATGGCATATACATACAAAGATATATTATGCAACCATTATAAATAATGTGGTAGATCTAAATATGGTGATCTAAAAAAATGTCCAAGATTTATGGCATTTTATAAATTCAACTGAACAGTGAGTATGGCATATTGCCATTTGAGCTAAAAAGAAAATAGAAGTTGTGTATCACACACATATACCTACACACCAGGTTATAGAGGCACAGAAAATGTGTTTCAACGTGCACAAAATCTGTTCCTAACAGCTGCAACTAAGGAGAAGGGCTAGGGCTAGGAGACTGGAATGGGACAAATGCTTTTTACTGTATTTCCTTTTCTATCACATATACATATATGCGTGTGTGTGTGTGTGTGTGTGTGTGTGTGTGTCTGTGTGTGTGTGTGAGAGAGAGAGAGAGAGAGAGAGAGAGATATTTTTTACTACATTCATTTATTACTTTTTCCCTCATGGGGCAAATAGCTTTAAAAAGGAAATTTCACTGGTGATTTTGTGGTTCAACACCTTTATTTTATGGAGGAGACAGCCAAGACTAGGGGCTGGTTAAGTGACTTGACCTAGCTCACGTAGCTAGTCTGAGATTATAATTTACATTTTCCAGAGCTGACTGCAGTGTTTCCTATAGACTGCCTCACACTTGTAACAGTGCTGTTACTAAGATAACAACAACCATAAGTATCATCATAATACACAATTTACAGTCTCTCATTGGGATGCTTAGAGTTTTAATAATTCCAAAAGGGGTAAGTTACAACTCAATTAAGCAAGACTCCTGGGGACACCTGTGGCACGTCAGATAAAACCAAATTGCTGGGAGTGGAAATGAATGTGATCACGTTCTCCATTATTGTCACCCAGAACCTAACACACTTGTGGGTGATGCTAAAAGCACAGATGGTTCCCACCTAGTTTAATCTCCATAGGCTTTTAAGATCAATTTATCACTGTCTTTAACAAAAAAAACAAACAAAAAAAAGACCTGAGAGCCCTTATAGAAAGAAACAAATTTCACAATGTGGTTTTGGAATGTTTCTCTTTGAAGCCTCCTCTCATACTTCACTGAACAGGGAGACATCACAATATTCTAACGTGCAGCCTGTTCAAGTGTCATGTTCTGATAAACATTGTTAACACATGGACTTCATACACACACACCACAGATAAACCAATATGATATTTAAAAAATCATTAACTTTCTAGCCTCCTGTGAGTTTTTTGCAAAATCTTTACCTGAAAATAAATCATGTAATATCATTTAAAAGAGAAAAAGAAAAAGAGGATGCTTTTGTTTTAACTCTGGTTCTGTCATTTCCTAATTAAACAATCTTGGGCATGTTGGTTTCTAGCCATCGGTTTTTCATCTTTAAAATGAGAATAATAATTCTGGCTTCTCAGGATTGTGGAGAGAATTGAATGAGATAATATGTGTCAAGTGCCAAAAACGGGCTGTGTCAAAAGGAGATACAAAATGAATGTTAATTTCCTTCCTCCCCTTCCCTGGATAAAAACAAGTTCAAAGGAATGTAGATATGTATGCTTAAAGAAAAATTATGTATATTGCATCAAACTTAAGAGAAATCAGCCTGAAATGGAAAGGAACTCAAATTATGAATGTGGTCATTCAATGAATTGAAATTAAATACACTATTTCAATGAAGTCAGGGCTATCAACAGAAAGATGCATGACTGCATTGCTCACGTATTTCTTGTCCTTTTATTTGCTTTTTCGCTTATAATTATCAAATACCAATGAGGAAAAGTGATTTGGAGTTGTATAATTAAAATAGAGAAAAGGTAATTTTAAGCAAAGTAGCCAGAAAGTGTTTTGATAATGAGGTGGAGAGAAACAAGTATTTTCTAGAGAAAATAATTGAATCCTCATAATTTGAGACACTGAAACTGAAGCATCTCTGACTATCAGTTATGGACTATACATATTAGTGCTAGTATTCTAACACTATTTTCTAACATTAAGCAAGTAATATTCAATAAAATAGGAGTATTTTCACAATCAATTCTTTATTTTATCTTTTGTATCATTAATACATGATGGCCCATGCTCAGTGAAACAAAATGGGTGTGTGTATCTGTCTCAGAAAATAGGGCTTTTACAGTTACACTGTATTACCTCTAATTGTGTATACAAAGCACTGCTAAAGAGCTGATAAAAAACTTATTTGTGGGGAGCTCACAAGTTAGTAAAAAAGAAACATAAACATCTAAAAAAATAAAAATTAGGGCATAAATAAAAGTGGGGGAAGAGGAATTAATAATTTATAATTTCACCAAAAAGAATAAAATACCTAGGAATAAATTTAACCAAGAAGTGAACAATCTATACTCTGAAAACTATAGACAGTGATGAAAGAAATTGTAAAGAACACAAATGGAAAAATATACCATGTTAATAGACTGAAAAAATTAATACCGTTAAAATGTCTGTACTACCCAAGGCAATCTACAGATTCAATGCAATCTCTATCAAAATGCCAACAGCATTTTTTATAGAACTAGAACAAATAATCCTAAAATTTGTATGGAACCACAAAAGACATCAAATGGCCAAAGCAATCTTGAGAAAGAACAAAGCTGGATGTATCATAATTCCAGATTTCTAGATATACTACAAAGCTATCGTAATCAAAGTGGCATGGTACTGACACAAAAATAGGCACATAAATCAATGGACCAGGATAGAAGACTCAGAAAGTTATGCCTCTATGGTCAATTAATCTATGACAAAAGAGGCAAGAATACACACTGGGGAAATGACAATCTTTTCAAGAAATGGTGTCCAGAAAAAGGACTATTATGAGCAAAAGAATGAAAGTGGACCACTTTCTCACACAATACAAAAAAATAAACTTAAAATGGATTAAAGACCTAACTGTCTCCTCAGGGAGGGGAAATAAAAGCAAAAATAAACTATTGAGATTACACCAAAATAAAAAGCTTTCATACAGCAAAAGAAACCATTAATAAAGCAAAAAGGAAACCTAGTGAATGAGAGAAGATATTTGCAAGTGATGTATCCAATAAAGGGTTAATGTCCAAAATATATAAATAACTTACACAACTCAACACCAAAAAAACCCCAAACAATCTGATTTAAAAATAGGCAGAGGACCTGAATGGATATTTTCCAAAGAAGACATTCAGATGAATAACAGACATGTGAACAATGCTCAGCATCACAAATCACAAGGAAATGCAAATCAAAACCATAATATATAACCTCACATCAGTCAGAACAACTACCATCAAAGAGACAAGAAAAAATATTGGTGAGGATGTAGAGAAAAGGAACTCTAGTGCACTGTTGGTGGGATTGTAAATTGCTGCAACCACTGTGGAAAACAGTATGGAGGTTCCTCAAAAAATTAAAAATAGAAACAAACATATGATACAGTAATTCCACTACTGGGTATTTACCCAAAGAAAAACACTACTTCAAAAACATATGCATATATGGAATATAAGAGACAGCACAGATGATCATAGGGGAAGAAGGGAGGGAGAACTGAATGGGAAGTCCTCAGAGAGGGAGACAAACCATGAGAGACTCTTAACTCTAAGAAACAAACTGAGAGTTGCTGGAGGGGAGGTGGGTGGGGGAATGGGGTAATTGGGTGATAGGCATTAAGGAGGGCACATGATGTGATGAGCACTGGGTGTTAAACACAACTGAATGAATTAATGAACTCTACATCTTAAACTAATGATATGTTGGCTAACTGAATTTTTAAAAAAAGATATGTTTATTCTAGCATTATGTACAATAGCCAAGATCCATATGGAAGCAACCCAAGTGTCCATCATAGATGAATAAAAAAGATGTGGTATATCTTTTTTTGTTGTTGTTTATATGATGTAATATTACTCAGCCATAAAAAAAGGATGAGGTCTTGCAATCTGCAACAATGTGGATCGATTTAGATAGTATTACGCTAAGTGAAATAAGTCAGAGAAAAACAAATACCATATAATTTCACTTATATGTGGAATCTTAAAAAACAAAACAAATGCACACACACAAAAACAACAACAACAAAAAAAAACAGCCTCTCAAATAGAATGAGCTGTTGGTTGCTAGAAAGGAGGTAGGGGGAGGGGTGAAATACATAGACAGTATTAAAAAGCACAAACTTCTAGTTATAAAGTACAGAACTCACAAAAATAAAAAATACAGCATAGGGAATATAGGAATATAGCCAATAATATTATAATAGCATATGGTGACAGATGGTGACTATACTTACCATAAACATTGAGTACATATAGAATTATTAAATCAATAAATTGGACACCTGAAACTAATATACTATTGTATGTAGTTATACCTCAGTAACTAAAAAAAAATTAAGTGCCATGAGAAGTATGAAAATTTTACTCTCAGAATTCAGAGAAAGAAGAGATACTTTAAGAAATTAGGTTGAGGACAGCATTGCAAAAGACATAAATTTTTTCTTGATCATAAAAATAGGAAGAATTTTAATATGTAGGGAAAATAAAATATAGTGGAAACAGACAAGAAGGAAAGGGAAAGGAAATAATAGTAGATAAAATGATAGATGAAAGCAAAAGAGAAGAGCATAAAGTTGCTTTAAAACCAACATTAAAAAGTGTTTAATGACTCTGCTACCAAGATGGAGTCACTGAAGATTTCAAAGAGTTGGGGTTTTTAATGTTTAGAGGTTTTTAAATCACAATTGGCGGAATTTTAGGCAGATCATTCTGGCAAATAGAGTGAACCAGCTATATTTGAGGGGATGGAGTCTAGAAACAGGAAAACCAGACAAAAGACTTTTAAGATTATCAGGATACAGGTAATTGTGGACTGAAGGAAGCCTAGGGCAATGGGAAGGAGATGACTTGGGAGAGATACGGCAGTGATAGGACTTGGAGGGCACAGAAACAACATGGATGCAGAAGAAAAAAAATAGAGAGAGAGAGAGAAATTAATGATGACACAAAGACATTAGGTTCCAGCCATAAGGAAATAACATGGTCCAGATATATCTTTCTGCCATAAACAAACAGAAAACCAAACAAAATATAAGAACAACTGTCTTCGGTTATCAATTGCCAACACAGGACAGTAATCTCTGAAAAGAGAGAGAGAGAGAATAAGGTGAGTCCTTCACTTGCATTGGCATTCTGCCTAGAAGTAGTGTGCACACCTCAAGCCCAGACAGGGGGAACTCAAGCATTGCTGAGTAGAAGAGATAGAGATCACAGTTCAGAGTGGCAGATGTAGCTAAAATATGCAAGATAGACTAACAGAGAAAAGAAATCTATAGAAATCTATAGAGAAAAAGAGCTCCAGAAATTTGAATAGAGGTCTTCTCGAGTCTTTGGAGGAATACTAATCTATGTACATACCAGATAAAACTCCACAAATTTGAATGAAAAAACTTCTGGGGAAAAAACAAATACCAGGGAGTTGTAAGATTAAAGAAGAAATTCTCAGAGCTCACATTAGGGCCAGGAATAATTTTATTTCCCATTGTTTAGAGGTGAAATACATCACTGAATATATACTTCAGTAGAGACTCAAGAAGGAGTATACTTTTAAAATGAGCCTAAATTTGTTCAAGAGTATAGACTAATCTAGACCTGCTCTAAAAAAACCTGAAGCCTTAAAATGGTTCAGATAAGCCACAAAAAGCTTAGCTATTGACCAGAACTAATTCTAACATTCTTTAAAGGAATATGACAAAAATCCAGTACCTAGAAGTATAAATTTACAATGTCCCTCATCAAATCAAATACTATGATATGTGAAAAAAAAAAAAACAGGAAAATGTGATATGATACATACCAGCAGAAAAATCCAACCAAGAGAAAAAAACCCAGAAATGACAGACATGATGGAATTAACAGATATGGACATTAAAACAACCAGTATAAATATTCAAAATATGCTCAAGAATTTTAAGAAAAACACATATATAATAAGAAAAGAAATGGAAGATACAAAAAAAGAACAAATATAACTTCTAGAGATAAAAAATACAAAATCAGGAGTGAAATTCACTGAATGAGATTGACAGACTAGACACATTATAATTTTAAAAAATATCAATGGCCTTCATAATATAACAATATAAACTATTCTAAATGAAGCACGGAGGAAGAAAAGGGAAGGAAAAAAGAACACATACACACACACACACACACACCCTCATTGACCCAGGTGAAAATATCAGTCTGTCTAACACAAGTATAATTGGAGTTCCAGAAGACAAGTTGAATGAGGCGTCAGAAAAAAAAATATTTAAAGAAGAAAATGGCAAAAAATAATTCTAAATTTAGTGAAAATTATAAATCCATAGCTCCACGAAGTTCAAATAATTCCAGGCAGGAGGGACCAAGACACAATCGAATTCACTGAAAAACAGTGAAAAGAAGAACATCTTAAAGGCAGTAACAGGAAAAAAAAAATCCACATTATAAAAAAAAAAAAAAAGGAACAAAAAATAAACAGTCACCGGATTTCTCATCAGGAACTATGTGAAGCAGAAACCACTTTATGTACTGGAGAAAAAAAAAAAAAGAAAAAGAAAGAAAAAAAGTCAACTTAGAATGCTATACTCACACAACATATTTTAGAAATAATGGTGAAACAGAGACTTTAAGAAAAACAAAAACTGAGAAAATATTTTACCAGCAGAACTTCACTACAAAATTACAAAAATAAAGCCAGAAGATAAATGATATGAGATGGAAACTGGCTTTACTAAAAGAAATAAAGAGCAGTAAAAATGCTACATTTGTCCAGAAATATAAAGAACTATTTTTTCCTCTTTCTTTCTTTTCTTTTTTTTTTAAGATAATTGACTACTGAAAGCCAAAACAACAAAAATTCACTGTTGGCAAAGAAATAATATGTATGACAACAACAGCAGAAAAGATAAAGTGTGGTGGACAGAATTATACTGCTGTAAGATTGCTGCATTATATCTGAAGTAGTATAAATAAGATTTAAATAAGATGTGTACTGCAGACCCTAGAGTTACCACTAATTATAGCTAATAAGCCAGTAGTGGAAATAAAGTGGAACACTAAAAAAATTATCAAAACAAGACAGGTAAACAGGAAAAAAGATTTTTAAAAAACCGATGGAACAAATAGAAATAAACAGCAAGTTGGTAAAATTCAATTTGACCATATCAATATTCACATTAAAAATAAATGGTCTAAACTTTCCTATTAAAAGGCACAGGTTCCTGAAATGATGAAAAATCAAGACTTACCTATATATTATCTACAAGAAACTTACTTTAAGTATAAAGTCAACTAAAAATAACAAGGTGGAAAGATATATCATGCAAATACCAATCTTAAGAAAACTAAAATAGCTATATTAATATCAGAGAAGTTAGGCTTCAGAAAAGTAACATTATCATGGATAAAAAGGGATATTAAATAATGATAAAGAGGATAATTCATCAAAAAGACATAATCCATGTGTATGCTCCTGTGATGGTTAATTTTACATGTCAACTTGACTGGCTCAAGGGTGTCCAGATCAAACTATTTCTGGGTATGTCTGTAAGGGTGTTTTTGAATGAGATAAGCATTTGAATTAGGGATCTCAGTAAAGTAGTTTGCTCTATCCAGTGTGGGCAGACATCATCCAATCTGTTGAGGGCCCAAATAGAATAAAAGGCAGAGGAAGGAAGAATATGCGCCTTTTCACTGCTTGAGCTAGGACATCTCAGCTCATCCTTTGTCCTCAGACTGAAATTTACAGCATAAGCTCCCCCGGTTCTCAAGCCTTTGGATTCAGACTGACTTACATCCCTGGCTTTCCTGGTCTCTGGCTTGCTAATAGCAGATATGGAACTGAACTTCCATTACTGCATGAGCCAATTCCTAGTAATAAATCTATGTATCTATCTATTTATCTATCCATCTATCTACCTATTGGATTTATTTAATATTATACAGATTTTATACAGTTTAATATATATAAATTTATATAATATGATGTAATATTTAATTTATTATATATATTCATACATATACACATATATAGCCTATTGGTTCTGCTCCTCTGAAGAAACCTAATACCACTCTTAATTATAAAACTTCAAAATACATGAAGCAGAAAAATGAAAGAAATGAAATGAGAAATAAACAAATCCACAATTACAGCTGACACCTCAAGGCATTTCTCTCCTTCATTGATGGAAAGACTCAATAGGAAATCAATGAAAACATAAGAAGACTGAGGAAGACCATCATCCAACTGGATTTCACCGATATTTATGAAACACCCAATATCAGCAGAACATTCTTTTCAACTGCACATGGAGTCTTCAACTGCACAAAGGTAGACTCCAGGCTATAAAAAAGTCTCAATAGATAAAAGGATTGAAATCATATAGATTATGTTCTCTATCATAATGTAATTAAATTAGAAGCCAGTAACAGATATCTGAACATATCTCTGAAAATTTGACAAACAATATACTTCTTCTAAACAACCCATAGTTCAAAGAAAATTTGAAAAAGGACATTAATATCATTTTTAACTGAAAGAAAATGAAGATACATGTCAAAATTTATGGGAAGTGGCCAAAGCAGTGCTCAGGGAAATTTACAGATTTAAATGTTTATAATTAAAATAAAAGCCTCAAATCAACGATCTAAGCTTGCATCTGAAAATTTTAAAAAAGCAAATTAAACATAAAGTAGATGGACAATAATAAAGCTGAAATAGAAATCAATAAAATAGAAAATTGACAAATAATAGAAAAAAATCAATGAACCCAAAAGCTGTAATATGAAAAGATTAGTAAAAATGGTAAACTGCTAACTAGATTTATCAAAAGAAAAAATAGAGAAGTCACAAGTCACTAACATCAGGAATTAAAAAGGGAGCGTTACTACAGATATTATAAACAATAAAAGGATAATAAAGGAATATATTAACAACTATACACCAAAAAATCCAACAACCTAGATGAAACAGACAAATTCTTGAAAAACACAATTTATGAAAGCTTCCTCAAGAAAAAAGGGACACCTGAAAATGTCTATATCAATTAAGAAATTGAATTCATAATTTAAAATCTTCCAAAAAAAATAACCACATGACTCCATCCAAGATGATATAATGGTAAATTCCTTAAAACGTTTAATGAAGAAATAATACCAATCCCATGTAAACTCTTCCAGCAAAGAGAGGAGGAGGAAATACTTCCCAACTCATTTTATGATACCAGCATTTCCCTGATAACAAGCCAAGACATAGACATTACAAGAAAGAAAAGGAAAGGGAAAAAAATCTCTCATGAACCTAGCCACAAACATTCTTTTTTTTTTTTAAGATTTTATTTATTTATTTGCCAGAGAGATAGAGAGAGCACAAGTAGGCAGAGCAGCAGACAGAGGGAGAGGGAGAAGCAGGCTCTCCACTGAGCAGGGAGCCCGACGTGGGGCCTGATCTCAGGACCCTGCGATCATGACCTGAGCGGAAGGCGGCGCTTACCCGCTTACCCGACTGAGCCACCCAGGCGCCCCAGCCACAGACATTCTTAACAAAATATCAGCAAACAGAATTAGCATGACATAGATAGGATAGTACTTTATGACCAACTGTAGTTTATTCCAAGAATGCAAGGTTACTTTAACATTTAAAAATCAATTGATATAATCTATCTTATCAATAGGCTGTAAGTGAAAACATGATTATAATAGGTGCAGTGAATTATTTAACAAAATTCAACAGAAACTCATGATAAAAGTTCTCAAAAACTATAAATAGAAAAAGAACTTCCTTGATCTGAGAAAAGACATCTACAAAAAACAACAACAACAACACAAAAACCTAAAGCTATCAACAGTAACTGTAAAAGATTAAGGCCTGTCACCGCTTATAACGAGTTGGGATGAACCAATGGGAAGGCAGGTCAGCTCTATCTTCTACCAACGGGCACAGCTACCACAGGCCAGCTCTCTCCTCAGATAAAGTCACTCTCCAGGAACGGGTGACTGTCCCCCCCTTCACTCCAACCCACGTCTGCCCCCAATTAGGTGTCACACACCCTGTCCACATCTTTGTAAACTGGTTTCTAGTAAACTCAGCTCAGTTCCGTGGGTGGAGTGTGCCATCCAGCAGACCCCCGAATGATAGACACACAACCTAATTTCAAATCCACCATCACCCGCTTTCAAAATACACCACCAAAAACTCTCCTTTAACAGAAAGTTCTTGACACCCCCAGGGCTGACATTCTCGAGTGAGATCCAGGATGAGTTAGAGATAAGGTTTTCTTCCACAAATAAAAGCAGGAAGGATTGTGAAGGGGTGATAAGAAAGGAAAATAGACAAGTCCTTAGAACAGTGAGCTTTAGGAAAGTGGGAATGGAAAATCCAGCCTCTGGAAAGCTGTTCAACACTCCGTGCACCCCCATTCCAGAGGCTGTGCCCCTCGAGAAACCTTTGCTGGCCCCCAGGGGTTGATCTCAAAGTGCGACAGAATGGAGCATAGTATCGCCTGGAGAAAGAAAAGAAAGGTCACTGCTTGGACAAATCGCTCAGACTTACATGGTTCTACTTTCCTTAGATACATTTTCTTTTCCAAAGCTGCTAATACCAAACAGCCAAAGGAGTATGAGACACAGTTGAGAACTTGAAACTGGATCTTTTGTATATTCTAAGGTTGAGTCTACACAATAGCAAAGTGTCGGATGTTTTGTCTCCACGTTGCCAAACATCTGGATTGAATGAGGATTCAGCCAAATGGATTCGATGTTCATCTTGTTTCCCCTTTTAAGGCTGGCTTCTACTCCTTCTGGCTGTGAAACACCCTTTGATATCAGTGGCAGATCTGAGCATGAAATCAACTGTCTGCACATAAGAAAAGAAAGGAAGCCTTGCTCATTCTTTCCACGAATACCCTTCCTTTCTTTTTCCCAAACCCTCTAAGGGACTTCAAGGTGCGCGCTCTGTCCCCCCACCGTAGTCTATCAGAAGAGAGCCAGACGTGCCCCCGCTGTCTGCCACGGCCACATGGGTCTCCAGCCTCCACTTCAGGCCTCCTCCTCTGTCCTGCTCACTTTCCCTCCTCCAAGCTGACAGCCTTGCTCCTGGGAATCTCTCCACCCCTCTGGTCTCACGCGGGGACGGGGGAAGTAGCCCCAGCCTATCCCTGAGCCACACGTTCAACAAAGCGACATAATGAGTTGCATTTTGTTGAGGGCTCTCCAGGTCCCCCAAATCTTTCTCAAATGTGATTGTTTATAAAATGTTTGATAAAAATAAATGATGCTTTCAATTTAAACAAAATTTCACACTGTTACTGGTTTTAATAACAGTTTTGACAGATGAGATTTTCATCATCTGTTTTTTCTTTGTGAAGTCTTCTTCAATAAACTAAAAATGCTTTAAACTAACAGATGTGACTATAAAGTAAGGCTTGGGTGTGAGACATCAGGAACTAAGGCTTGTCAAATGCTTCGACATAGAAATTTACTCCCAGTGCAAGCATCTCCTGGGTATCGGGAAAGTCACCAACCTAATGATTGTCGGCTAACATGTGAAGCTCGTTTTAGCAGTGAGATGCTATTTATCCCAAACAGGGAATACGTCTTCGCCTGCTCCTCCTCATCCGTTCCCCAGACCTAGCGGGCTCCGCTACCCCACCTATCAGAAACCTATTGAAAAGTCAACCCGAATTTGCTGGAGCTAATGTTGACATCTGACAAACTGATGATTCACGATTTTTTTCTCCGTTGGCTCAAAAATTTGAATTTCCGGTGAGATCCTGTTTATAATAAAGAAGTTATTTCTGCCAGTTTTAAAATACATAAATACTTATTTTTTAACAGACTTGAAAGGCTGGAAATTAAGACTGCAGTGCTCTGATTTTGAAATAGCTCCCTTGCCTCCAAAATATAACAGTTTGAGGGCTGTTTTTTTCCCTTTTTTTGTGGTGTCTTTATATATTTTAAACAGTTATTCTTGCACAGAGAAATACAACACTGTGAGGCAAATTGACAAATCGGTTCAGCAACAAAAGTAATTCTAAAGGTTAGTTAAATTAAGGAGTGATATTATGTAAAGAAAGTTTTTCTTAAACCTTGTTTCATTCCAAATGAAATCTCCTCTCACACCAAAAAGTATATGCCAAAATTATTATTAACATGATCTAGAGATTGAAACTTGAGATTGAAAAATTTCCTTCCACTTATATCTCTTCTAACATTACATATATTCTATCAAGTCACTGAATCCACAGCTTGACACTTCCCTGAAATGGGCACCACGCACAGGCTTCTATGTGATGGAGTTAATGGATGGCTAACATACCATTTCTTACCTCCCCAGTCTTCCTCACGGCCGCCCAGTGAAACAGGGCCCTGGAAGGCCCAGGCTGCTCAGTGCCTAGGCCAGCCCTGATAGGAGCAAGAACTCATTCTCTTCTTCTAAAGGGTATCCAAAGGAAGTTTCTCTGACCAAAGAGGTATCTACGAGGACCATCCCAGTTCAGGGGCACCGGCAGAGCTAGGCAGGAGGAGCTGTGTTGAGTTGACTTTAGCCTGAGACAGGCTGGCAGCCCTCAAAGCAAGGCACTGCATGAGGAAGGAGAGGGCTGCAATGAAGAGAGAGGAGAAAGGCCTATACCTAAATGCCAAAATGGCCCTAGTCCAGGTAGCCCAGAGGAGTGTGCGAAGACCATGTCCAGGTCAGACTTGGGTTGAGCCACAGTCGGAACAAAGTGGTATTGGGGTAGAGGCCAACTGGGAACACAAGGTCCATCTATTTGCTGGGAAGGAGGCAAGATCTAGCTCCTAGGAAGAGACTGGGGAGAACCAAGCAGAGCTTCAGAGCACCAATCCCAGCAAGAGTCTGGAGTTTTAGATAGAAGGTCCTGGCTGAGAGCAGCTGAGGAAGCAGGCAGCTGATCCACTAGCTTGGGTTGAGAGATGACAGAACAGGGTATAGAGGGGTCAGACTCAGCCTTCATGCCCTCAGGCTTCAGTGCTGGAGCAGCATCTTGACTCCTAAATACATGTTGAGGTGTCTGTCTCCCCTGCTAGACTGTGAGCTCCCTGGAGACGAGCCACGTGTGTTCCTCTCTGGATCTTGGGCCCTCATAGCATCTCCACATTAACAGGAGTTTAGTTCATGTCTCCAAATGAGTGAATAAATGAGCCAGAGTGAAAAATAAATGAATGAATAACTACAGAACCCCCTGAAACTCTAAGAACACACAATTTTATCTGGCACTTGGAACATACTTGTACAGGAGAATTCTGTTTTCATATCATAAAGAGAATGATCTGATGATGATCGTGACATGCTTTTCTAAATATGAAGACTGAAAGGCTTAAAATAATACCCCATGACTTTATCTTTTATAGATTTTCAGATCACCTTAATAATTTATTACCTGCTAACTCTACTGGACACATATTACGATCAGAAATGGAACTATAAAGAAGATAAATTTAATGTTAACTATGGCTATTTTTTAAAAAAATCCTTTCCTTTCTTTATTCTAACATGTCAAAGACTCTCCATCTATCATTTTGTCCCCTTCCTGAAGCTCCAAAAGGACTTAGATTCGTCTGTCAACATCTCCTTCCCCAATCACCTCCTGGTGCATTTCAAATAATCATCCTCTTCAAACATCTTCAGTCTCTCTTCTATCCCTCCTTTGGCTTCTTCTGACGTCCACTTCTAAACATTTTCCCTTTATTTATTCATCAATCAGCCACTCATTCATTTACTCATTCAAAAACACTAATTAAGCTCTGTGCCAGGTATTACCCCAAAGGTAAGAAAGAGATGGTCTTTGCCTTCAAGAATATCCCAGTAGAATGGGGAAGACAAACTCATAAAGGCCTACGTAACAAGACAGCAGGCTCTACA
The DNA here is from genome assembly GCA_002007465.1 of Ailurus styani. NCBI lineage: Eukaryota > Metazoa > Chordata > Mammalia > Carnivora > Ailuridae > Ailurus > Ailurus styani. The sequence continues at coordinate 9,367,033 of LNAC01000015.1, read as the reverse complement.
CTTTCTGTGTCCTGTGGAAGATTTCAATCTGGTTGCATCTAATGACACCTTGGGAAGGAGGAGGGGATTCCTTTCCTTGTTATCTCCACCTTGGGCCCCACCCCCTGGGGTCATAATAAATTAGATGGGGAGGGGGTGGGATCTTGAGGAATGCACAGACCTGGCTCTCCAGTGACATACTGACTGCTGCCCAAGGGTGGTTCTCACCAGTTGGCAATGAGAAGGACAACTTGGGTGCTAAGTGGACTTCCATGTACCTCACTAGAGTGGGGGACAAAGGGTGCCTTCCCTGCTAGAGACCTGTGGGGGTTTTTTTATCTCCGGCTCCATTGGTCTGGTGCCTTCACCTCCTCCCCTCCCCGGCCCTTGGGGATTTATAATCTAATCTCTGAACTAGATTCCTCTCTGAAGCAGAAAAACTTGCTCAACAAGCATGCCTCCAAATCTTTCTGATTTACACTAAGACCAGAGCATTTTCAAATGTGTTCAGCCTTTGTTTGGGGTGATTCACTGTCTAGCTGTCTAGCCCTGCAGCGGGGGGGAGGGGAGGGGAAGGGAGGGTTGCAGAGAGCAGCTGGGATGGGGGATTTCCATTGGATACAAGTAGAGAAATTACCTCAGGGATAGACAAACACCTACTAATATATTAAATGTATTAATATATTATAATGTAATTCATCCACTCTTCTGATATAAGCTGCTAAGTAACCCAAGGCATTAAATGAGAGAGACAGGGCCACTGAGGCTGGGGTACACAGAGGCCTGGCCTGTGATCCAGTCTGCCAGCAGACAGAGCTGTTCCTGCACAGGCTCTACTTCACTTTCCTCCTCTACTTTTACTCCTCCAGTTTCATGCCTAACCAACACTTTCTCTTCATCCATTCTTTTCTTAATCCCTGCAACCTGGTTTTCACGTTCACTACAGAACCCAAACTAGGCTTTTAAAAGTCACCATTCCTTTCCACCCGGCAAATCCAGGGGACATTTCTCAGTTTTCATTTTCCTTCCTGTCTCTGAAGCTCAGGTCACTATGTCACATGGTCACTAGGCCCACCCACAACATTTGCTTACTCACTAACCAAGAAAATTCTGAAGAGCATTACCTTTGGTGGTTTGGTGCTTAGAATGATTTGAATATGTTTTTCCGAGCTTCACTCTCTTCTAATTATGACATGCTTTCCTGGTGGGGGCAGAAGGGACAGAGAAGTTGCCTCCCCTATCTGATGATCATTGGTCTGCAGAAACAACTCGAGAACCTGAAGACCTGTATTCTAAATCCAGTTGTATTATCTGCTCTTCCATGAAGCTTGGCAAATGGCTCAGCGACTTCAGAGGTGACCATAGTGATGAACAGATCCCATGTGGGCCATGGGCAGCTCAGCTGATGCCCCAGTGCACTGTCCTGGGGCATCTGGGCTGGGAGGAGCCTACCTAGCCATGTTCAGGAGGCCACACCAGCCAAGGATGAACCAACATACAGTATACCTGAGGGTCTGAGGAGCCACTGCGACAACATGTTACTCAGCACAACTATGTACCCAGGGCAAGGGCAGAGCGAATAAAGGGAGAAGTCAGAGGGAAAAGGAGGACTCTGACCTCACCCTTCACCCAGCGGTCAGTTGTTCCATCTACTATTGCCTATGAGAACAGCTTGCTAGCCATTGAATGGAAGCTCTTCTGGGAAATATCCAGGCTCTAGAAACTTCCACTTCTGCTATGGAGGCACCCACTTTCAATTGTTTGGAAAACTGGTTTTCCACCACTGCAGAAATAAAATGATGCCCCAATTTTTCCCAACATTTTTCTCTTTAATTTAACAGACCCACTCCTCTTGCTCCCATGAAGAAAAGAACTCCTTTCTAGCAGAACACAGCTGGCTCACTTTAAGCTTTCATTACAACTCACTTTTACTAGTTAACCCACCAGTGTACATATAGTGCAATAACTCTGCAAAAATCTAAAGCACTTACATAGTATTATTATTGACCAACAATATCATTTCTTTTGCTCATTTGCCTTTCATTGCAAGTAAATTGATTTTTTTCCCCCAAATATAGGGGCACCTGGGTGGCTAGTTGGTTAAGTATCTGCCTTTGGCTTGGGATCGCAGCGTCCTGCGATCAGGCCCGCATTGGGCTCCCAGCTCAGCAGGGAGCCTGCTTCACCCTCTCCCGCGCCCCCTGCTTGTGCTCTCTCTCTCTCTCTCTCTGTTAAATAAATATATACATACATATATGTGTGTGTGTGTGTGTGTGTATGTTCCTAAAACCCTTTTTTCCTTTTACGTCTTGAACCATAACAATAGATATTCCATAAGGCAAACTCAGCGCTTGGCGCTTTTCTGTCTGCACTCACCAGCAGAATTCCCTCGTGCTCAGGACTAGTGTCCGGACCTGCACGTGGATGGCATCCATGGCACTAGTGCCCATTACCCAATGCTGCTCCAGTCTTGTAGGCCCAGGACCTTTGGGACACCCTGGTTTCACCCAAATCTAGGCTCTCATTCAATGCTGTAGGCAGAGAAAGGAAAGTGAAAAGAGCCTTGATGAATGGTTTATCCTGAACAAGATTTTGTGTTTTGTAAATATTTATCCTCACCAAAATCCACCTGGATAGATTATCATGACCTGTATTTTTCAGGTTACAGAACTGAGGCACAGAAAAATGACATCACCAAAGGTCCCCCAGCTAATAATGCACAAACAACTTGTGTGACCAAGTTGGGTACTGTGACCTGACTCCAGAGCCCATGAGATTCTCTACCACGCTATTTCCCTTGAACAAACTGCTGGAGGGGAGGGGGGTAAGAGGGATGCGGTACCTGGATGATGGACACTGGGGAGGGTATGTGCTACGGTTGAGTGCTGTGAATTGTGTAAGACTGATGATTCACAGACCTGTATCCCTGAAACAAATAATACATATATGTTAATAAAAAATAAAAAATTTAAAAAAAGAAAAAAGGAAAATAATCCGTTACAATCATTCTGTGGTTTCACTCAAGAAAGGGATCTATTTCTTTGCATTAAATTTGAAGCCTACAGTATTTGGAGTATTAAAAACACTCAAAAAAATTGCTGATCGATGTCCAAGACTACAATTTGTTGAATTTACTGAATATGTATTGAGAGGTGACCCGATACTGGTAGCTATTACAGGTCTTGACTGGCAGAAACAGTCAGGCATATTGCTGCTCATCAAAGACATTATCATGTCTCTTTCCCGACTCCAATCTCTCCAATAAATCTTCCATAATATTGAAATTCCATTTTTGTACTAAATAAATTTTTCTCAGACACCTACTGTGCCATGATGTACACCCTGTGTTTGAGTTACCAAACAGATTAAGACACCTCTAATTTCAAGAAACACATATTCAAGTCGTTCCCTTGTATAAAACTATCAGTGGCTCCCAGAGAGCAGCTGCCTCACCAGCCTTTTCTACAAAGGACTGACTATATTGTTCCATCACCCCTTCCTACTCTGAACTCATAGACTAAGTGCCAACCTGTTTAGTTGGTCTAATTGTCTCCTGTCTTAATTTTATCTCTGCAATGACACTATAATCTACTTAAGAGCAGGGATCACTGCTTACAATCATTCTTTTCGGTCACACACAAGACAAGGGATTACTTCTTTGGCTTTGAGCCCCAAGAGCCCTTTCATGTCATGATGATTTAAAGGACCTTAAAAGACTTGTTGATTGATTTCAAAGATTAAATCCAACACCAGAGAATTTTCCTCCTGGTTAAAGATTTCACTTAGTTCTTTAATATAAAAATCATCAATGAGGTTTATGATAAAAATTGAGTTTTATAAAAGATGTTTGAGGAAGAGAGAACGTTGTTAATCATATGATATCTGAAGTTTAATCTTGGTTCTTCTTAATTATCAAGTATCATCTTGGTTTGTTTCTCTTTCACTCAGTTGCATCTGTAATTTTACCAATCAGGCCAAGACTGTATTCTCTTTATCTTGCCACTTCAGAAAATATAAGGTCAAATCCTTATGCAATTTTCTTATAATAACTATACTCTATGATCGTATTACTTAGCTTTTGGGAAGAAAAGAAAGGTAACGTTTTACTTTAGGCAAAGCTGTAGAGCAGGGGAGTTTGTTTTCTGTGCCTTGCCCCATGTTGGTCTCCCTGCCCTATGGACAAGCATGAGCTGATAATCTACCATCAAAGCCAAATGAGAGGATCCAAGACTAGACCTTCATTTGTCCACTGGGATAAGCAGGCAGCCACTGATAAGACTTAGTAGCTAAAAAATTCAATTTGTCCTGCAGAATAGAGTCTCCGATGAGGAGAACAATGGATCTGGCATTGATGGGGGGAAAGAGTACTTACTTTCTAACACATGGTTATGGATGAACTGTAGTAATAAGCATCTAGGAATAGGTGAAAGTAGAATTCTAGAGAGAGAGCTGGCACCAGAGAAGTTTGGCCAATAGATCTAGTTCTTGATTTAAATAAAGACTTGGAAGTGTTAGACCCATCTTCAGGCCTCAGTGGACTAGAAAACCAGTAAGTCACCAGCCCAGCCACAACCAGTGGACCAGGTTAAAACTGCAATTAAACAGTAGGAATAACTGGGGGCTCCACCAATCCTTGGGAAATGAGTCAGGTTAAGTGGCCTTCAGGACACCAGAAATTCAGACAGGTGTGGAATTCAGCTTCATGATAGTAATTCTAACTCACGAAGCAATGATAATGAGGCTTCAAGAGTTCATTCGAGACCCCACTCCTAGAAGTATGGTATATCCTAAGTGGAGCCTTCCAAAGAGTCTGACAATGATGTTTACATCAAATGATCAGGTATGAGGTAGTTTCTGAGGCCCTCACTTCACACTGCTTTTGCCTGCTCAGAAGACTGACCTGGCATGGAGACCTGCCAGTTCCAAAATCATGTGCATTTAGTGGGTTTTCTCAGCATTGAAGAAGCAAGCAAAATAGGACAGAAATTATAGCCCACAAGGCAAATCCAACCTACCCTCTGTTTTTTTCTTAAATAAAGTTTTATTGGAACACAGCCACACAATTCATTCACATCTTAACTGTGATGGCTGTCACACTAATGCAGCGGAATGGAGCAGCTGCAACAGAGATGGAATGACCTGCAAAACCTACAAGAGTTACTCTCCAGCCCTTTCCAGATAGTAGATAGCGGATCAGGACTGCTACCGGCCAGTCCTCACATTCACTACTTTTACTAAGCAGGTGCTATGATCTGAATGCTTGCATTCCCCCAAAATTCACATGTTGAAATCTAACCCCAATATGATGGCATGGCCGGGGTGGGGGGGAGTGCTTTGGAAGGTGAGTAGGTCACGAGGTTGGGGTCTTCACAAATGGGATCGGCGCTATATAAAAATAGCCAAGTTTTTTCCCTTGCCCGCTCCACCTTGATCTTGGACTTTCAGCCTCCAGAACTGTGAGAAATAAAACGTATGCTGTTTATAACCCACCCAGTTGAGGGTATGTTGTTGTACGGTATGCTGTTCTAGTAGCCCAAGCTAAGACAGCGGGTAAATCACTTTCATTCTCTCTGCTTCAAACTTCTCATCCTTAAATGAGTGATAATGTGGGCCACCCAGGTGGCTACGTCAGTTAAATGTCTCTCTTAGGCTCAGGTCATGATCTCAGGGTCCAGGAGCTAGGCCTCCTGCTCAGTGGGGAGTCTGCTTCTCCTCTGTCTCTCTCTCAAATAAATAAATAAAATCTTTTAAAAAAAAAAAAGAGTGATAACTAGGTATGATCTTCTATCACAGTAATTGTAAAAGCCCAGTGCAGTAATACAGGGCATGTGCCTAGCACTGTGTCTGACATGTAATAAATACCCAGTAAATATTAACTACTTTGTTACCCATCAGGTAAGGGTAGTTTCAGAATGGCATTCAAGTAGAATTTGTTTCTAATATAGAGCCTATAAAGTAAACGTGCACTCTTGATAAAGGTACCAATACAGACACTAGCCAGAACCAGTTCAATCCGGATAAGCCACTTGGTTTAATATTGTCAATATAAAAATTTTTAAGAAGATCACTAATCATTCTTTATTGCTGGGAATCTCTACAATATCTTGTAAATTGCTTTAAATGGGTACTTAAAAGTTTCTGTAGGACTCTGTCAAATGCAGATAAGGGTCCGTGAAGGAAAAATTTACATTTCATCAGTATTAACAATTTATTAAAACTCATGAAAATGTACATTATTGTGCTTTTTTTTTTTGATGTTTTATATTACAATCCCTGGGACATACTTTGAAAAAAAATCACTTCACTGTTACAGCTTAAATCTTAAAACATCTCAAATTCTCCCTTCAATTCAGAATGCCATTCATTAAATTCCTTCTTCTAAGGAACCATAAATGCAGTAATCTAGACCCTGATAAAGGCTTTAAAGTTGTCCCATAGGATACTTGGGGAGGAGAAAGATGGAACATTAGTGTCAAAGAAGCATGTTATTTGATTCTCAATATAATTAATAAACTCTTTCTCTCCCCCACAGGAATCTGCTAAATCTCCAATTCTTATTTGTGTTGAAGCAAAAGATTTAGTTACCTACCTAACAGAAAAGGGAAAAAAGATCTGAAAAGGGCTTTAAGTATTTAGTAGTTTAAACCCTGCATAAATTGGAGATTTGAATAAAAAATCAGCCCTGGTATTTTTCTATGAAAATGGTGAACAGAAGGAATATATGTGCTCAGAGGAATAGCGTTTTATGCCAAACATCAATCAAGCAGGCTTTAGAAGCCTATTTATAATACTGTGGGGGTTCTGGACAGTTGCACTTCACACTGTGAGGACCAACCCATGACATTAGATAGTGAACAATTGAAGTCTTTACAAATAATTAAAACTCTGTTTGAAAATGGAGATGTTTTCCACAGCTTTCCTGTGTATGCACGATATCATCGATATTCAAGAGTGTAAATATTGACTAGTTATTGCTGGTAGCCAGAAGGAGCAAAATCCCCTTTGAAATAATAATGTGGAGTGTGTGTATATAACATATACATATGTATGCACACACATATGCATAGAGATGTTAAATATATAGTCATATAAGGAGAGAAAATATAGATTTCACTTTATATGACAGTTGAATAGCTATACTTTAAACAACCCATGTTCACTGCCAGTACAGTTCTAGTGTGAGTGTGTATGTATGTGTGTGTGTGATATGCAAAGAAGACGCAAAAATATTTCTGAAATTTTTTATCTGTGATTTTTTTTCCATAGCGTGATAATGAGAGATATCATAAAGCATGCCCTTTATTTTTTTTTAAAAAAAACCTCTCCATTGTTTGAATTGGTATCAAAAACTATGATTTTAGAGCTTGCAGGAATGGAATTAATAATCTTATCTAGTTTTTGTAATATTTTAAGCCCACCTTAAATCCTTTTGGGGTGGAGACAAAGCACAACTAATACATAAATTAAAATCCTGGAAATGGCGCCTTAATCTGACAATCGTTCCTTTAAGAGACATGGGACTTAAAATTTTTTTCAGATTAAAAAAATCCCTCAGGATTATTATTTCAATTTACTCATTTAACAGAGAACTGTTTCAAATCTCAGGACCACTTCAGTTGTGTAAGGATACAGAAGAGACGAAAGACATTACCCTTTCTCCATAGACCTTCCAATTCAGGCACATGGGATTTAGAAACCAGAGTATGGGGCTCTCTGTAAGAAGACCTCATTGTGGGGCGCAAACAAAAAGTCCAAAAAGAGTCAGAAAAGGGACCGATTTGAACAGGTAAGGATTGTGAGGAGAGAGGCCTGCCTCATCCTGGACATAAGGAACTGTAGTCCCTGGACGGCTGAGTCAATGGGAGAAGCCCAGTGCCAACCAGGGAAAGAGGTAAAGGGAGAATCAGCAGGATGTGTTGGGAGAAATAAAAACGGGAGAGCAGAATGAACTTGAGATTCCTAGCTAGATTAATTAAAACTTGCTGTGGTTTTCTGAGTGGGCTTTACTGTCCTGTGATTAAGTTCAGGGAAAAGGAATACATCAGGAACCATCAGAAGAGCTGGGGTCCCTTACTGGATTTACAAGAGATCCCCCACTCAACCAAAATCCCATATACAAAACAAAATGAAATAAAAGCTCCGTATTTACTTATGAGGGGAAAGAAACACGACAATACTGACCTGTCTATGTTATGAACACTGACCTTCGGCCCTTGGCTATTTGACCAGGTCTTAGCAGGGATTATGTTTCATGCATCTTTTATACTTCCTCCAGTGTGGACCAAGGGCATGACTCCCTAAATACAGGTTAATAAATTGTTGAAGTCCACCATAATGAATTTATCCAGTAATTGCATGGAATTTCCCCCACAGTCTTTCCAGATGACCAGAGCCCTTAGAGGTCTCTGACCCTGAGTGTTGAAGAGGCCATTAAGAACATAGGATATTAGGGGGCCAGAAGATATGGTCTAGAATTAAAGTCTCCACTGGTTGACTTGGCTCCTACCAGAGCCCCATGACATCTCTGTAATGTCTATGCACACGCAGAGAAGTGTGTGAAAATTATTCAGTCAAATGAATAACTATAAACTAACAAAGAGAACAATTCTGGACAAAAAGCAATCCAATTTGGTTCCAAGAGTAATCCCATCCACAGGGTGGCTGCCAAATCCCCACTTCAAATTTCGCTTTGTAAACATGTTCTCTGACAAGGCAGGGATTCCTCCTCGAACTCTTGACACAAGTGACATTAGATAATAAAGCCGGGTCTACACTGACAAGGTGGCATGCAGAATCTAAGCCCAAAGCCAGGAGTTCCTGATCGGAAACAGTCTGCCCACCAGAACAGAAATGGGTCATTCAAAAGGAAATAATCCGGGCGCCTGGGTGGCTCAGTGGGTTAAAGCCTCTGCTTTCGGCTCAGGTCATGATCTCAGCGTCCTGGGATCGAGGCCCCATCGGGCTCTCTGCTCAGCAGGGAGCCTGCTTCCTCCTCTCCCTGTCTCTCTGCCTGCCTCTCTGCCTACTTGTAATCTCTCTCTCTGTGTCAAATAAATAAATAAAATCTTTAAAAAAAAAAAGGAAATAATCCAGATAATTTTTTTGCCTTATGCTTGTGTAGACATGTTTCCTTTGCGATTCCTCTCCGTTAGCCTGAATACAGGAGAGCACCAGGGGGAGCTCACACATCTTCCTTGTTTTTCTCCCCCTTTCACTGAAGGTTGGCTCTGGCATCCCAGGGAAAGAATGGGTCAAAACAACAACATATATGAAAATGACTCAGTAGTGTAAACACAGGTAATTCCTTCTGTAAAAATACTCTGGATTCTTTTTGAAGACAGCACTACATTCCTCATATTGGGCACACCTAAAGTCAGCATTCAGCCAACCCAGCCAGCTTTCATTTGTGGCCTCTTCAAAGGCCTGGATCAAAAAAAGATGTAAAAGGCATGTCCCTCAGTTGCCCCTGTGCCTCCTTTAAAACAAGAGAGAAACACACACACACACACACACACACACAGAAACAAGAGAGAGATTCTGCTTCCTTTCAATTCGAAATGGCATTTTTCAGAACACTCCAATTTTAATCACAGTGGAGGGTAATGGAAGGGATTTTGGTCTTTGGTATTCCACGTTGATCAATGGGATTGATTTTTTTTTTTTAACTGGTCACTTTCTTTCTCTCTCTCCAGCAGGATGGAAACCATGAGGCAAGAAGGAAAAACTCAAAATATATAATTAAATTTGTGTTATCAATATTAGTAGAGAGAATCAATGGCACAAAGAATTCGAAAGAACTCAATAATCCACATATCCGATTTCCTGGTTAAGTGTTTGTGACACTGACATTCAGAGCGTAGAGACCCTAAGCCTGCCCCAGCTGGTGGGAGGGAGAGAAAAAGACCTTCTGCTTCTCATACTTGGTTCACAGATAAATGCTCTTCACTCACTGCTTTAACGAAATGGTATATGTTTGATCTTAAATTTCAAGTCCACAGATCACAAAATCATACAAATCCTAGACCTGGAAGATACTTCATGAGGTCTTCTGACCAACTCTCTACTTTAAGGCAGGTGAGATATAACTGTCTTAAATTTTATTTTATAGATGAGGTAGTCGAGGTAAAGAGAGAGGGAAATTAAGAGCCTGGGTCAGCAGTAAAACGATTTTTGTGCGTACATGAAATCCCCACTCAGTATCCAGCTCCCCACCCCCACCGATCCCTCCTTATGGAACAGTAGGTGACGTTTTTTAATATTCCAAGCCTAAACTTTGAACCATCTGCAACCCCGAAGAGGAAAGAGATGAGTCATAAGGGAATGCCGAATAATTAAAAATTGAGGAAGCGAAACACCTGGGAAAAGGCTGGGATTGATAAAAGACCCCATCAGATGTGGATTTCTCCCAGGTGGGAGGCGGCCGGACCGCAGGGGGGCCGCGGGGCCCGCGAGGAGACGGCGCCTTTGGGGTCCCCGGTGTCGCGCTGTCGCGCGATCCGCGGCAAGGCCGGGCGAGGCAGCTGCCGCTCGGCGCCCGGGCAGAGGCACCGCGTGGCGAGGCCGGGGGCGACAGCGCCC
>LNAC01000015.1:9237708-9356155 GCA_002007465.1 Ailurus styani | reverse complement strand
AGCGAGGGACGCCAGCGAGGCGGGAGCACGCGGGGGCTGCCGCAGCGAGGTGCAAATTCGAGCCCCCTCGCGGGTGCGGGCGGAGGGCCGGCCGCAGGAGGGCAGGGGGGTTTCGTCGTGCCGGTCGCCCCGTGCGTGCTTCCGACTTTGTGCCCACGGGCTTCGCGCGTCCGAGGTTCAAGTGCCCGGGGCTGACGCGGCAGTGCAGCAGTCTCCCTGCGCCTTCGGTGGCGGCAGGCCGAGCACCTGCGCTCCCCGCCTCGGGCAGGGACAGCTGTGCGTCTCCCGGGCCCCGCCGGCCGCGCCCTCTGACCTGCGGGGGACGCAACCTGAGCTACGGAACTGGAAGCGCCCCGCGCACGTTCCTCCTCAGACAGATCCCCTACGAGAGGGTCGCCCTTCCCCACTCAGAGATTATTTAGGGAAATGTCCTGGACGGGATAGGTAGACAAATGACAGCCCAAGGAAGAGATGTAAAACTTTAAATTGTAGACACTTAAGCACCAACTGTCTGGAGCCCTGAGCAAATTCAAAGGGGAGAGAGAAAGAGAGAGAGATCCATCAGAAACATCACACTTCCAGGGCCCCTGGCACTTTCTAAATCAGTAGATGTACGAACAAGAGCATGTGGGGAAGTTTTCTGAACACAGAAATTCATATTCCTTAAGCTCTAAGTGGTGAAGTGGGTTCTTCGCTGTCCTCCAGCTGCAAGGATTTTAGCTCCCCAATCCTTTGGTTTTAACCACCAAGAATTCCTTATAATGAAGCAAGCAAAAACGTTTCCATTCAATATTACTGGGTGGGAAATAGTCGGTGCCCCCAGCTCGTTGTATCATATTCACCATAAATATGTCTGTGACCCAAGATGTTAGGTACTGGCCAGGCTTTCCCACGAGCCCACGCCAGGTGTTCACCCGCTCCACAACCCCAAGCCGTGGCCAAAGCCGGGACTCCAGTGGCACTGCTGATGGATGGTAAACAGAAAGCTGGTTAGGAAAAGCCTGCATTTTTTCCCCCCTTACTTTTAAGCTACCCTCTTGCCAAACATACTTTCTTCCACCACTGAAGAGAGACTGTGTGATTGATCACTCTGAGGGGCTTGTTTCCCTGTTTTTCTGGGAATGTTGGTGTAGTCTGAGGGGGGGATTTCATGAGGAGCAAGGGGAGAAGTGGAAATGGAGACAGAAAAGAGATTTGTTACTCGCTTTATTGTGATCAGTACATGACTGAAAAACAAGGTCTCTTGGAAAAGAATTAAGAAATAGATACTATTTTAGTGTCCTGGAAAACAAGGTCAAGAAAACCATTAGGAGGACCCGGTGACCTTTAAGTAGAGAGAGTACCAAGGTGCAAAGGAGAAGGAAGTGTGGAATAAGGAAGTACACCTTCCTGAGCCCTCCATGTATCTAAATCGTTACTTGCCTTATCTCATTTAATTCTCCCCACAACCTTGGCAGAAGGGTCTGATTTTTGATCCAATCTACCTTTTATAGATGGGGAACCTGTAGCTCAGAGGCCCAAAGTAAATTGCCTGAGGGCATATAGCTAGTTAGGAGCAGAATTAGAACTGATTAAAGGGTACAGGAGAATTCCTTGAGAATTAGTGTTTTTAAATCTCGATTAGTTATAGAAGGAAGCTGGGAAATTAATTACCTTCTGGGAGGATCTTTAGATTAGTGGAGAAACGATGTTAAGCTCACAGAAAGACAGGCCTGTGAACTTCTTGTTATCTATCAGGAAAGGTGTGACAATCTGAGAAAACTGAATGCTGCCCACATTCATTTAAGAACGTTCTTTTCAACTGATAGACCTACTGGTTGTAATTAGGTACGTCAGCCTTCTTCAGGAAATTTGTATTATTTCGGGAGAAAAGTAAAAAAGCTTTGGACTCTTTCAAATTTAAGAATAATTTGAAATTCAGTTAGGAAACAAAGTATCTGTATGATTTGAGTTTAAAAGGCACGGAAAGTGTCCTGATGATCCAAAGTATCAGCCAAAGTATCAGTTAGGAAACAAAGTATCTGTATGATTTGAGTTTAAAAGGCACGGAAAGTGTCCTGATGATCCAAAGTATCAGCCCCACCCCCTGAGAATAAGCACGGTTTTGGAATCAGACCGCTCTAAGCTGCGAAGTTGAACTGGGCCAGCAATGGCTAGCTGTGTGACAACAGCCAACTTTCTTAAACTTTCTGGGCTTCGGCCCCCTCACCCGTAAAATGAGGCAAATAAACCTTTGCAAGGTTATTGTGAGGATAAAATAAAATAGTGTGGGTGAGAGCCCTTAGCAGAATGCCTGGTGTATAGTAGATGCTCAAAAGTGTTAGTGTCGCTTAGTGTGATTAAAGCATGTGAGAGCAGATTTTGAGAGGGTGGGAATGCACCAGACGTGGGGCTGGAGAAAGGAAGTGCCACTAACTCCAGCTCTTCGACAGTTTTGCCTGGGGCTGGCTCTGGGGAAAAGACAGGGCTTCTCACTACGGTGTGAATCCACTGTGGCTCCCAGGAGAGGACAGACAACTATAAAAGCAAGCCATGAAGGTCTGACAAGGCGGAGGAGAATGATTACGGAAAGCATGGGGCAACTTATCTCCACATCGTAAATCATATTGATCTTGAGATCAAACAACAATACTTTCAGAAACTGCGAGAAACGAAGTCTGAAGTAAAATGCCCCTGTGTAATTTTTTAAAATAGCTAATAAATATGACATGTGACAAAATGTTTGTGTTCTTACTTAAACCTTGAGCTAAGGGAATTTTATTCTTCAGTGTTTTTTTAATAGAGTTATTTTAACCATTGTTTAAAACACCAAAATTTAAATACACACAATTTTTCCCTAGTTAGTATTTACTACTCCTCTGCCAACAACAACAAAAAAAGTTATTACCCCGGGGCTTGTGTTTGAAAATAACTATGAAATCCTGCTTTAAAAAATATCGCAAAACAAAATGTCATCAAAATGTTTTCCTTCAGTGTCTTTTGTCAGGTAAAAGCCAGGTTAATTCTAGAGACTTTCCTTTAAAATAATGATTTTTTTTCTGATTATGAAAGTAATACATCTTATTGTAGACAACGTATTGTAAGTATAAAATGAGAATAAATTATACAGAAGAAAACAAGAACACCTTTACCCCCACCAATGAGTTATCCACGGTTAATATTTTGGTGATTTCTTTCCAGTCTTTTTACCCTTTCATTCTTTTTTTAGATCTCAGTTGGAACCTACTATGTATAAAATTTTGCATTCTGCCTTTTACACTTATTTTCCTCTGTGTCACTAAAAATTATTTGTTACTTCATTTTTAATGACTGCCTAATTTTACATCATACCAATATAACATAATTCTGTCTTGTTGAATGTTTGTGGATTCCAGTTTTGCTACTGTAAATTATGTAAAATGATAATCTATGTGCATAAATCTTTGAGTTTAAGATTCTTTTGTAGAATAGACTTCTATAATTAGAACTACTAGACCCATATATATAAATCTTTTTTAAGGCTCTTGAAATATATGGTCAAATGGAGTTTTAGGAGGAGTTGCAGTAATTTTCAGTCCTTGCAGTGATATATAAAGAGTACTCTTTCTCCTACTGTCCCCAGTAATGACTAATATCATTGCCAAAAAAATATTTTTTAATTTGTTGGGTTTAAAAAGGTTTTGTTGTTTTATTTGTATTTATTTGAGGCTATTGTCATTAAACAGCTTTTTCAGCTGTTCATTAGCCATTTCCACTTTTGTGAATTACCTATTAATGTCCTTTGCTCATTTTTCTATTGAAGGTTTAATGCTTTTTTAATCTATGTATATAAACCCTTTATATCATCAATCCTTTTTTGTAATTGTGGCAAATTACTTTTCCCCCCCATCTTATTATCTGTCTTTTCATTTTGTTCATGACTTTTGACATATAAAATTTAAAATTTTTGCTTTGATCGATGTATTAAACATGTCTTGATGATTGTTTTCTTTGTTTTCTATTCCTCTATGGAAAGTTTCCATAGAGGAAAATAAAATCTTTACTTACTTTTTTCGACTTGTATTTTTAAAATGATTTTTTTTTACATTTAAGTTTTTATTGCTCCTATAATTTATTGTGTTACAAAGTAAGGATCTGACGTTTCCCGAAAATAGGTAGGCAGTTTTTCCAGTGCTATCATTCGACATCCATACCTTCCCCATTGATTCACTGTGAGTCCGCACCAGAGATCTGGCTGATACAAATGCAGAGATGCTGGTCACAGTACTGAAGTAAACTGCCACTACTACCTGGGCATCAGTCAATCAGAACAGACACCAATCATCATAAGCATCAGTTTTGGCCAGTAAGTATATCTCTGCTGATGACCAGCCCTGCAAATATAACCTAAGAAGTGCCTACACACAAAAAAGAGGTTCCTTTCAAAGAAAGATCTATTTGATTGAACTTCAGCTGTTTAAGAAGGGGACTTTTCTGTCAATTCCATTTGGAGTGATTGGAGTTTCAACCAACCCCACTGTGTTCATTCAACAATATCAGTTAAGCCTCTACTCTTGGCAGGCACTATTTTAGGATCTCTCTCTGTGTGTCTGTCTGTCTGTCTGTCTGTCTGTCTGTCTCTCTCTCTCTCTCTCTCTCTCTCTCTCTCTCGTGCGTGTGTGTGTGTGTGTGTGTGTGTGTATGCCTCTCCCATATAGTCAACAAATGCTATCGATTAAGTTGTAATATCAGTTTCCTATTTTTTTATGCCAGATCTTTCTTCCTCCTTTAAATCACTGTCACTGCTCTTTGAGATCTGCTCTTGGTCAGCTCACCCTCTCCTAATACGACACAAATCACATCTACCAATAATTCAGTTAGCTTATTTTAGAAGGTGATAAACTTGGTAAGTTTTTGGTTTGCCCATCTGTTCTCATGGTTTGTCTGTTCCTTAAAGAATTTCATATTTGCCATTTTTGAGGTGGCTTCATTTTGCATGTAGCTCTGGATTTTCTTTTGCATGATAAATATACCAGAAAGATGTCCTAATTTTATATACTACCTTTCTTTTGCTTTGAAATAATTTAAATCACTTCAAGAGAGATTGATGATGAAACTGTATTTCTAGCAAACTCTGTGCAATTATGTTACTAAAATTTCTGAAATCAAGGGAGGAAATCAGAATGTGTGGCTTCACCCTGTATAGTATAGAATGTCCGTAGTGTTTCTGTATAAGAATAAAACAGCAACAGAACAACTGTTGCTGTAAATGAAGAACTGGGGATTTACTAGAGCCCAGGAAGAAGAGACAGGGAGGTGAGGGAATCAGGATCCAGCTAGGACCTGATATCTGGGATAAGGTTTGTCACGGGAAATTTGCCCCAGGGTCTAACTCTGGATGGGCAGTCAGAGCTGAGTAATCCATTATTAAGCAGAACAAGGGGTGAGGAATTCAGGGGTCAGTGATGACTCCAGAACCTGGCAAGTGAGTTCCAACCAGGAGGCTACTGACTAGACGAGACTCTATCCCAGAGAGGAAGACTGGACAGAAGCTGGTAGGTCCTTGCCACAGAATCCCAAGGTGTCTGTGAATAGACCCAAAGTGAGTAGAAAAATACTGAAGTGATCAGTAATTAAATAAAGATGGACCTGGTGAAGTTTTCTGCCACCAGGTAGAATTCAAAATAAAAATTTAGGTTAGTAGAAAAACACTGACATTTTACATTCCTTCCTGTCCTACTTGCAACAGTGATGACCCTGAAATTCCCAGAATACTTAACCTGCTCTTTCAGGGATGGAGTCCTCTCCTAGTGCCTGTTCCAACCTTGCATGTTAGCTACATCAGGGCACGCTAACTTGCCTCCTTCTCATCATCACGCTGGAAGTCTGACTGCCCCATTCCCCAGATTGTACTCCTGTAGAGTTAAATACTGGCCTGGATTCAACTTGAATTTACCATTCCTCCTTTAAAACCGTGCTTCAGGCTTCTAGTTACTTCCATGCTCTAAAGAGAAGGATGCCAAGAAAGGGGTTAGAACCCTAATGAAAAAAATTGTGTTCAGGCATCCCCAGCAACAGTGGATTTGTGTTGACATACGATATAATCAACCCCTGGTGCCTCTCTGGGTGGCTGGCCCAGTCATTTGTACCAGCTTCCAGTCCCCTCTTAACAACCTAGTGCCACTTATCTGACACACCACATCATCTCGATAGAATACAGGGTGGCATGTGTAGTCACACAGACTTAGACTGTGCAAGAACTCTTATTTTGCTCTGTTCTAGACAATATAATATGCATTTTATTCTTAAACAGCTTTCGTATCTTAACTTGTGGTTCACTATAACCTCCAGATCTTTCTCACAAAGACAGTTGTGAAACCTGACCAAACCTTGTACTTATGCAATTTTCTTTATTCTTTTTTGTAACTGTGTGTTTTTCTAATATGTATTCAATTATTTAAAAAACTAGTTATTGTTTCTGATCAAAAAGGCAATAATGTTTACTGTACAAAAACTGAGCAACAGAAAAGTGTAAAGAAGCAAATAAAAATAACTCCTTATACACCTGCCCAGAGATACCTTGTTAACATTTTGATAAACTGTATTTCCTTCCAGCCTTTCATTTGCATACATCTTTTAACATTTGCAAACATACTGCATATATTATTTTTGTAGTCTACTTTTTTACTTAGCAACATATCATGTCACTAAATGTCCTTCTAAAGATTGTTTTTGTTTAAAATTTTAAACCAAAAATTCCACTTCTGGGAATTAACCTAGTAAGTAACTATTGTTGTATAGTGAAGATTTAGCAACAGAGAATTTTACTGTCATTTCATTTATACCAAGGAAAAATGGAAATAACATAAAAATATCAAAAACTGGAGTAAATATTCACCCAAGCAATGAAATACCACACAGCTGTTAAATTGTACAAGAATATTTTGTAAAATGAAATGGTTTTGTTGAAGGTTGCTAAGAAGAAAGGCAAACTGTAAGACTATATGTATAGGGTGATTTAATTTCTAAACAATATGTAGCTATATTTTAAAAAATTAAATGATGAACAGACACTACAACAAAAGTTATAATGGTTATGTCCAGCTGGTGGAATTGTTGGTGATTTTATAATTTATGATTTATAATTTTTATAATAGTATCACTTTGATACTATTTTTCTAAATGTCCAATAATATGTATGTATTATATGTGTAATAATAAAAATAGATTTTAATTCCTTATTTTAATAAAAAACATTTCACCACTTCAAGGTATCATAATTTATTTGATCAGTTCCCTCAAACTTGGACATATGGGAAGTTTGTAATTAAATAATGCCCATCGTAATTTTAAACACTGCATTAACCCTTGGAGGGAAAGTGGGTGAAAGCATCAGGACACAGAGATGCACGAAGGGTTTCAAATTTATTGATAATGATTTATTTCTTTATCAACATATAAAGAACAGATGCTGGACACATGGGTGTTCACTGCTTTACTCTTCATGTTCTTCATGTTTATATATGTATATATGTGTGTGTATATATATGTACATGTGTACATATATGTATTTGATTATTTCTTTGAAATGATTTGCTAAAAATAGAATTCTCTCTCTCTAAGCTATCCACAAGTATGATATAAGGATCTAACTACATTTTTGGTAAAATAACTGTATCATAATATTCCAGTCCCCTGTCTCACTCTCTCATTCTTTTTAAAATAATGTGCATTTTTCTTACTGGTTTGAAGTTGTTCGTTTTATTAACTACTGACTATTAGAGTCAATTCCCTGGCTTTTTTTAAAAGATTTTATTTATTTATTTGTCACAGAGAGAGAGAGAGAGAGACAAGCACAAGCAGGGGGGGAGTGGCAGGCAGAGGGAGAAGCAGGCTCCTTGCTGAGCACATATCCTGATAGGGGACTCCATCCCAGGACCCTAGGACCATGACCTGAGCTGAAGGCAGACCTTTAACCTATGAGCTACCCAGGTGCCCCAGTTTCTTGGTTTTTAATTCTGCCCATTTATCTGTCTCCTTTTTGCACAGTTCACTTTGCTATTTTATTTATTCCACTTTTTAAATATATTTTGATACCCAGTAAGTCATCCCTTCCTCATGTTTCTTTTTCCAGTTCTTCTTGGTGGGTTACTTCTTTCAGGTTAAATTTCAAGCTATTTTTGTAAAGTTCAAAAAGTATTTTACTGAACTTTTGTTCAGGAGTGGCATAAATCTATATATGAATATGGGAATAATGGGAACCTAGGCAGTATTGATTCTTCCAATTTGGAATTACGGTCTAACTCTCCCTCTAGGGCGCCTGGGTGGCTCAGTGGGTTAAAGCCTCTGCTTTCGGCTCAGGTCATGATCTCAGCGTCCTGGGATCGAGGCCCGCATCGGGCGCTCTGCTCAGCGGGGAGCCTGCTTCCTCCTCTCCCTGTCTCTCTGCCTGCCTCTCTGCCTACTTGTAATCTCTCTCTCTGTGTCAAATAAATAAATAAAATCTTTAAAAAAAAAAAATAACTCTCCCTCTACCACATTTACTAATCGCTCTTCAGTTCATTTTTATAATTTTCTTCATATAGGTCCTACAGGTTTATACTAAAATTTATTCCTGGATTTAAATAAAACTTTACTATATTATAAAGATGACATTTCTATAAGTATTAGAAAAATATCTAAAAGTTAAATGGGAAAACACCATATATCCATCTCATACCATTCACAAAGGCAAAACTAAAATGGATTAAACATTTATATGAAAAAAGGATACTAGAAGAAGATAGTAGACTTTTTATAACATGGCAGTATTACTAAAAGCCATTTAAAATGAAAAAACAATCGAATAAATTAAAAAACTAAAACGTTTACAGCATCTCTATGGAAAAAGACACAAAAAACAATGTTAAAAGGTAAATGACAAACTGGGAAAAGTATCTTTAACACAGAAAGTATTTCTCCAAATCAACAGGGGAAAGATGAAAAAAGACAAGAAAATGAGGTATGTGGAAAAGGAAAAAAAAATAACCAATAGGCATTTGAAAGATGATAATTTCACTTATAAAGAAATATTATTTAAAACTACAATAGGGCACCTGGGTGGCTCAATCAGTTAAGTGTCTGCCTTCAGCTCAGGTCATGATCCCAGGGTCCTGGGATAGAGCCCTGCATCAGGCTCCCTGCTTGGCGGGAAGCCTGCTTCTCCCTCTCCCACTCCCCCTGCTTATGTTCACTCTCTCACTGTTTCTCTCTATATCAAATAAATAAATAAAATCTTAAAAAAAAAAAGAATTTTTAACTATGACTTGTCCTAAAAGATGTAAAAAAAATTTTATCATAGCACTGCCTGTATACTCTCTGTAGTGCTCCTTTTCATTTTGAAGAATAAGAATTAAAAAAAAAAAATTCCTGAGTCAAAAGGGGAGCTCAAGCACCTGAACTCTGAGCAGAGGAATGACAAATTGGATTTAGATATTAAACCATTTTTGCATTTTGAAATAATCCCTACTCTGACAAGTACTATTCCTTTACTATATTGCCAGATTACATTTGCTAACATTTAATTTAGCAAACTTTTTCACCTATACTTAGAAGTGGTATTTGTTATAATTTTTAAACTCATTTTAATATAGAATCAAGATGATTTATTCATCTTGTTAGTTTCACTTTCTTAGTATTTATTGTATTTCAGACTTTAAAGTTGTTAAAGTTTATTTTTTATTGGTTTGTTTGCTTGGTTAGTTGGTTGGTTTTGGAGGTAGGGCAGCCTTATGTTAAGTTAAAAAATATATATATATATATATATATATATATATATTTCTCAGCTTCTCTTGCAGCTAAGTGACTAAGCGTAAGTCTGTGAGTTATAGGTGAAAGTTTGGGGGAACCTCTGGGAAGGCTTTTTAAAAGACACTAAAGCAACTGGGATATGTACCCATTTTCCCTTTCTTCTTTTGCCTTCCTCTTGCCTGGAATATGAATGTTATTGCTGAAGCTCCAGCAGTTGTCTTGGACCATAACGTAACTTTGAGAATGGAAAGTAAAGATGGTGGAGCAGAATGATGGAAGGAACCCAAGTCCTTGATAGCTATGGAGGTGCATTTCTTTGTATTGCTTCTTTCTGTGAAGTCCTTTTGAAACTTTATTTGTTTTTTCTAAAACATTAGCTATCCCTCATAGCTGTATGTCATCTGGAAACTTGACAGGCATGCCTTCTTTGGCTCAACTTAATTTTTATTGTTCTAGTTTATTTATTTAACTAACCATTATTAGCTAACTATTATTTAACTGAGTTCCACTGACTATACTATTAACTAGCTAATATTTCTGTATATTTTCCACCAAGAGGGGAACACACTCTATGAAATGTCTTGCTAAAGTAAAGATAGATTTGTTCATTTCTCCCTATCTACCTATGGTATAATAAAGAATTCCTCTGGTCTTTGTCCCGGCAGGAAGCTTCAGAAGCCCTTGGAATTTCCTGAGTGATAGGAATGTCTTTGTTATGTTAATGAGCGACTTAGGGGACTCCCAGATAGCTTCAGGAAGAGGGCTGGTCACCAGAATGACTAACCACAAGATCAGAGTTGAGACTTTCTACCTCCTCAACCTCCAGGGAAGGGAGGGGGATCGGAGATGGAGTTCAAGGACATGGCCAATAATTTCATCAGTCATGCCTGAACCCCAATAAAAACCAGAGCTCAGTGGAGCTTCCCAGCTGGTGAACACACTGATGTTTTGAAAGAATGATAGGTCCTGGCACCAAAACAAGAGGGCATGCAAGTTTTGTGCTCTTTCTCAGGCCTAGCCTTCTGTACGTTCTTTCCAATAAAACTGTAATTTTAAGTATGGCACTTTCCAGAGTTCTATGAGTAGGTCTAGTGCATTATCACACCTGAGGGGGGATCATGGGACTCTCCTGGACTAGAAGTAAGTTTACCAGAAGTGTGGGTGTCCTGAAGACTCCATTTGCATCGAAGTGTAGGCCAATCCCATAGAGGACTGAGCCCTTAACTTGTGGGAAGGGAGGCTAACTCCAGGGGGTTAGCATCAGAATTGTATTGCTGTGCACCCAATTGGTGTCTGAGCACTACCCAAACTAATAACTTTTCCAAAAGATAAAGAAAAATAAATTAGGTTGTTTGCTTGCTTAGTTCTCATAAACCCATCATAGTGCCTATGATTACACTTTCTTTTTTAAATTAAACCACCTGTTTAATATGCTGTATAACTTTGCTGGGAACGTTTATCAATCCTACCATTCCATAGCTTATAAACTCCTCTTTTCACATTTTTTGGCATTTCATAAGGATTACCAGCTGATATGGAGATTTCATGTGAAACTCCTTTAATTTGCAGAAAACTTGAAAAGATTTACAGTGATTGGGTGACCTTTCCCAAATTCTTAGTTTTAGTTCCAGGACAGCAATGGTAGTTCAAGTTGGGAACATGATTGTTGTAGCATAGTTCTAGATTTTAAAAATATGGATTTTAGTAACTTTTCTAGAGTAGTAATTCTCAACTAACCATTTGCCCCCCAAGAGACATTTGGCAGTGTTTGGAGATATTCTTGGCTGTCATTAGCAGGAGAGGTGTTGCTGAGCTATAATGGGTAGAAGTCAAGGATGTGCTAACCATCCTATAATGCACAGGACAGGTGCCCAGAGCAAAGACTTGTCCGGTCCAAAATGTCAATGCTGCCAACATTGCGGTCACCTCGCTAATGTATATGAATATGTAAATATATATGAAGCATCGTTGCCCTAGAATTGAGCTTTTGTATTTTCTTCTCTAGCAAGTAATTTGCTTTCCAATAAATATTATCCCCATTTAAAGAGATAGCCTTAAGTGAAAGACAGTATGTGTGATTAGTGTGGACAATAGAGTTTATTGTCTGTCATGCGGCTATTTTTAAGGACCAAAATATCACTTAGAAAAGTATATGCTATAGATTTCACTCATATGTGTAATTTAAGAAACAAAACAGATGAACATAGGGGAAGGGAAGGAGAAATAAAGTAAGATGAAAACAGAGAGGGAAGCAAATCATAAGAGACTCTCAACTCTAGGAAACAAACTGAGGGTTGCTGGAGGGGTGGTGGGTGGGGGGATGGGGTAACTGGGTGATGGACATTAAGGAGGGCACTTAATGTAATGAGCACTGGGTGTTATATGCAACTGATAAATCACTAAATTCTACTACTAAAACTAATAATACAGTATATGTAAACTAAATTGAATTTGAATAAAAAAATTAAAAACAAAACAAAAAAACAAAAACCAAAAAAAGAAGAAAAGTATATGCTATAAAAGAAAGGGTGGAGTCACATCATCTTGGTCCAAGGACTAACAGCTGTTGTGTGAGGGAAAGAACTATTTTAAAAATAGTTGATGGTATTATCCTTTGATTACACCATTCCCACCAAAAATTTATGTCAGACTGCTAAGAAATAAATATGGTAACCAAAATGTAAACCGGCTTTGTAGAAGCTTTGAGGGGAGGTAAGTGTTGGTTCTCCATGAAACCACTGAGACTGACAGGAAGGAGCAGAGAACATCCCAGGGGTTAGCATCTTATAGCAAGACATGCTGACCCATGTCGCCTGACCATAACCATCAGATAAAAGCTCCTCTTGGGCAGTATGTTGACAGAGAACCACAAGGCTAGACATTGGAGCCAGGGAAAAGGAAAAAGCAGGTGTCACATGGAAGCCAATGGTACTACAGACAGAAGCACAGGCCAACTCTCCTGAGAGTGTGAAGTTTGAAATTACTGAAGGGTCCCTGGAATTCCTCCAGTCATGCTAAGGAGGATGAGGTAGGGAAATAGGTTATAGTCATTAAGGGTATTTAAAACAGCTTGTCTTCTTACTACCTGAGTGTTATACAAATGAATCCAGTTAATTCAATCTCATTTTAGTCAATTTGTGTCTACACAGCTCAAAGGAAATATTTCTTTTCTAGACATATAAAGAATCATGATTATTCCAAAGTTATATCAAGAGCTTACACACAATAATTCATTGACTGGCTGATCTTTTTTTTTTTTCCCCCTCTTTTGCAAAGTCTGAAAGTTTTCTCATTATATTGGAAGTTATTAAGTCCAAGCTGCTGACACCCAGGAACTTATTTGCCAGGGTCCCCAAGTGAAATGTACTGCCTGAGGATATGAACTTGACATCAAACTGGAGTCAAATATGCAGACAAGGGTTGCCTGGGTGGCTCAGTCAGTTAAGCGTCTGGCTTCAGCTCTCAGCGTCCTGGGATCAAGTCCTGCATCAGGCTCCTTGCTTTGCGGGGTGTCTGCTTCTCCCTCTGCCCTGATGTTCCCCCTGCTCGTGCTCTCTCTCTCTCTCTCTGATAAACAAATAAATAATTATCTTTAAAAAGAAACCCCTGCATACAAGAAATAACATGCATTGATTGCTGGCAGGTGTAAGTCATCCCTCCCTCCTCTGAATTTTCTTAGACACTGTCCTCATAACCCTGTCTATGTAGTATTATTATTACATGTACTTATTGTGTATGTTATGATTTATCAATTATATATAATTACACATAATTCTCATCTCCTCTCTCAGACTTTATTAAGTCAGCATGTTGAGGACAGTTTCCAGAACTGAATGTCCTTATACTTCCTTTCCGGTGAGAAGTCCAAATTGTTTACATCCAACATGATATAGCATGTTTTGGTTCACTTACCATGTGTCAGTACTGGCCGTATGTACATGAGGTCAGCACATCTCTCTAACACAGAAAGGAGTTGGTCAAGTCACTTCATGGAGACCAAATCAAATGATGCCTTTCCTCTCACCCTTTACCTGTTTCTACAGCAGCCATGAATTTCATTAAATTAAATATGAAAATTCACATCAGAGACTTTCTCAGTGAAACTAAATCAATTTCGGTGGAACTAAAATAAATCAAGAGCTTCTATGGATAGCTATTATGATACGTCTATTTTTAAAGAGGGGGAAAGCTCACTGCAGGACGGTGCCTTCATCGGGATACTCATACAATAAATCCCTATCGCACTTTATTCCTACACCACGCGTTCCAGTTAGATGGAGCTCTCCCGGGCCTCCCAAGCTCATGCCGACCAGAACAGCTTTGGCCACCAGGATTTCACAGCACGGTGTGCCTTCCCTCTTCCCCTTCCCTTACTCAAACCCTACCCATCCTCCAAGGCCTATTTCAGGCTCCATCCTCCCGCGAGGCCTTTCCCGCTATTCCAGGCTACACCCAGCCGCCCCTTCCCTTCCTCTCGCTCGTACAGTGTATCTCTTTAATTGTTCCATTTTCTGTTGGTGTTGTCTCCCCAGGTGGGTCATAAACTTTCTGGGATCTCTCTCCTACAAATCCTAGCACTAGCCTGGACTTCCTTTCATGCCCAGGAAATATCTGTCAATGGACCAGATGGTTCAGAAACCACAAGACACAGTCGGGATGGGGGAAGAATTAAAAGCAGGAGCTAGAGCTCAGATTTGGTCACATGTAGATTACATCGGAACGTATTCACATTTCTTTAAAAATGAGCCTCCCCGTTGTAGTTGGCTCCGGAGCTAGCAGATTGGTCCACCGAGCCTCCAATTTCAGGGTGTTATTGTTTATTTGGCTTTCCTGGGATGTAACTTTGAGAAGATGGATTACAGTGTGCTCTTAATCCACTCCACAGCCTATTGATTTTATATGTCATCAATGTATATTGTATGTCTACACTATTACCAGGAGAAGCAGGAGGCGCACGTAGTTATACCGCTGCCTCAGCCCGTCCTCCCATGCTGTGCCCTATGGGAAGCCACTGATTCTTACACTTGGAGCCGGGACAACGCAACTTAATCAGACTGACAGGAAACAGGCAGCAATTACAGTGTGCTGCTACATCTGCTGGGTTCCACTTCACTGAAGGAAGAGTTATCTCAATTTTAATGTACATCCCTTTTTCATGTTTCATTTAACCTCTGCTGTATTATTAAACACATCAAAATATAATGACACTCGTTAAAGAAGAAAAAGAGGACAGTTGGGATATTTTGGACTGTATCTCCTATATTTGTAACTTAATTGTGTCATTTTTGCTTCTCTTCAACATCTCCCCCTGGTGAATAACTAATTCAGTATATAGATATTTAAATAGCGAGTGGGGAACTGGCTGTTTAAACACCTACATCAACACGGAGTTCAGCTACAATGAAATATCCCTCAATCATTTGTCTGTTTTCACTAGGAGTGCTTCTCTTTTCAAAAACATTCTTTTGCAATGTGTCAAAATAGCTAGTTCACCCATTACTGCAGTGCACATAAACTGCTTTAAAAGCAGCTCAATGAAATTCCCCAGGATTCTATTTGTAATATGACTCAGGAGACCTTTGGAACTTAAACTAGCAGGTGTCTCGCTTGCCAGCCCACCCTAGAACAGCCAGAGCCCCATCAGCCAGCCGAGCCCGCTGACCTGAGAGGCAGGACCCATTAAACCATTCATTTCTGCAAGACAAATGTGATGACACACCAGGCTGAGCCTCTCATCTGGAGGTTGCTTTTTTTTTTTTCCTTTCCACTTTGATTCTCTGATCCCCTATCTTTCTTTGAGCTCCAGTTTCATAATTGCACCTGAAGTATTTAGTAAACCTCCCTAAGAATTAAGCGTCCCAACAGAGATTAATTGAGACCTTCAATTGCAAACTTTCCCCTGCACAAGTTTCCAGAGAGATAACAGAAATATGATTCTGGGCTTTCACTTAAACTCTTAAATATATTTTGGCCAAGTAGAAATTGCAGGATGTTTGTGTGAGTTCATATGCATTAGGGGAAATGGAGGAAAATGGTAATAGTCAAAGACATGCTTCCATATAAACGGATAATCAGGCATAAGAGCTCTGGGGTTCAATTTTTTTAAATTCTTAGATTTTTCTTTAAAGAATAATCAAAGTATTACTGATATATCCACATCAGTAACAAGCAGGTTGCTATGACCTAGGATGATGCAAAGTGGTACAGGAAAGAGTCTGTGTTTTCACGGAGTTAACAATGCAGTTATATAATCAGAAACAAATACAGAAAAAGACCATCCAGAGCCCAAACAGGATCCTATCAGTATTACAGAACTAATTACAGATCAACACTCTAATGGCTTACGTTCATAGTTAGGTGAACAAGAAAGAGCCCAGGACCCTGAGATCTGCTCGGGAATAAAAGCAACCTGACGTCCAGCCAGCAAACACCTAAACAGGCCTTCACTCTGGGTGTTCACTCCCCTGCCACATGGTTACTAATAGGTTAACATTATTCCTGGATAAAAGAGTAACTCCTGTTTACTTATGTACTCACTATAGCACCATGATTATCAACCTTAAAGAGAATAAATATCACTAGGAGAGAAGGGAAACACAAGCTTGGAGCAATGATTGCAACTAGCTATGTTGACTACATTCTAATCTCCAGGCCCAAAGTACTTGCAAATGTGATCTCAAAATCAATGTCAAAAGTCTTTGAAAAATAATGGAGAAGAGTAGAAATACCAGGACAATAAAAGGAAATATTGTCCTGTCTTCCCAAAAAATGATGGGAAGAAGATAAAAAGCAAATTTCAGAAACTACTAGACTAGGGAGTTTAGTGCTTATTTTCATTCATATTTTCTAATGAATTATTAATCATTGAATAGAAGAGCAGAATAACTTTTAAAAGAAAAAGCAGTCATTGAACCTAACCTAACCTTAGTTTACTAAGAACAAGTAAATCCAAGGAGATACCACTATACATCTACTAGAATGGCCAAAATATAGAACACTAACAGCAAATGGTGGCAAAGATGTAGACTGATAGGAACTCTGATACATTGCTAGTGGGAATGCAAAATGGCATACCCAACTGGGGGAAGAGTCAGGCAGCTTCTTACAAAACTAAACATACAAGATGATCCAGCAATCACACTCTTTGGTATGTACCCAGAGGGGCTGAAACCTTCTATTCACACAAAAACCAGCAACACAGATGTTTATAGCAACTTTATTCATAACTGCCAAAACTGGAAGAAACTAAGATGTCCCTCAGTAGCTGAATGGATTAGAAAGACGTGGTACATCCAGATAATGGAATATTATTCAGTGTTAAAAAGAAATGAGCTATCCAACCTAAGTAGCCATCAATAGATAAATGGATAAAGAAGATGCAGTCTAGCTAGCTAGCTATTTTCAATGGAGTATTACTAAGCCATAAAAAAGAATGAAATCTTGCCATTTGCAAAAACATAGATTGACCTAGAGGGTATTATGCTAAGTGAAATAAGCCAGACAGAGAAAGATGAATACCATATAATTTCACTTATATATGGAATCTAAAAAACAAAACAAACAAAAAGCAGAAACAGACCCATAAATAGAGAACAAATTGATGATTGCCAGACGGTTGGGAGTGGGGAAATAAGCAAATGGATGAAGGTCAGTGGGAGATATAGGTTTCCAGTTATGAATGAGTAAGTTATGGGGGTGAAAGTCACAGCATAGCTTGTAACCGTGTTGTATGGTGACAGATAGTAGTTACACTTGTGATGAGCATAATATAACTGATAGACTTGTCAAATCACTATGTTGTACACCTGAAACTAATTAAACACTGTGTGTCAACTATACTTTAATAAAATTTTTAAAATAAGAAGAGAAAGAAGAGAAACAAGCCATCAAGCCATGAAAAAATATGGAAGAAACTTAAATGCATATCACTAAGTGAAAGAAGCCAATCTGAAGAGCCTACATAGAATATGATTCCAACTCTATGATATTCTGGAAAAGGCAAAACTAGGGAGGCAGTATAAAGGTGAGTGGCTTTCAGGGGAAGCAAAAAGGGGAGGGATGAGTAAGTGGAACACAGATGATTTTTAGGACAGGAGCCCTGAGTGTGGGGGCAAGTAGTCCCGGCAAGTGCAGCTGCCAAAGCCAGCAAGTTTTGCCTCTGAGCCTCCAGGACACGCTCCCTTGGAGGGAAGCCTCTTCTGGACCCCTAAAGGCGCCAGCTGCACCTGTGACTGCAGTAAGGATCTCCCCAAATAGGGGAAGCTGCCCCCAGTGAGGCTATGGCCGGTCCGCACCACATCCTGGACCATGTGGTGTGATCAGCTCAGAATGTGAGCTGGAAGGAATTTGAGCTGGAGGGAAACTTGGAGACCGTCCAGGCCACCCCCCTGGTTACACATGAGAAGACTGAGGCCCAGGACATTGAAGAAACTTAATTAGGATCTCACATGTTGGGAAACTCGGATGGACTAGAACCTTTATCTCCTCTGGCCCACCCACTGTTCTTTCCACTACACTAGTGGTTCTCAAAGTGGTCCCAGACCAGGAACATCACTGTCACCTGGGAAACTGTTGGAAATGCAAAGTCACATCTCCCATCCCAGACCTCAGGCCTCAGAAACTTTAAGGATGCAGCCCAGGACTCATTCCGATGTTCACCTCGTGTTTAAGAATTCTACACAATGTTCCCACTTATTAAGGGAACTAGTTGCCTGGTAACAGAATTCCTGATACTGTAGTAGATCAAAAAGGGGTGATTTTTGTTTGTTTGTTTGGTTGGTTGGTTGGTTGATTTTGGTTTTTTTAGGTCTTCCAATATCATTCTTACATAAAGTTTTCCTACAAAATTAACTTCTTCAGTGCTGGGATTTCCACTGTTAGAGATTCATTTCTTCAGTTAATAGTTTAGAGACCGCTGTTAAAAGGCAAATAGCATGACTACAGCAGTCCAGAGTAAAACATCAATGAGACTAATATTAACAAGTTCTACTGAAATCTCGTTAGAATCCAGGCTCCATACTACACATACGATGTCAGCAGCAGCAATTCACTTCTTAATAAATTGATTTTGCAGGTTAGTCTAACCTCTTATAAGGCCAACATCCAAAAGACAGACAAGTACTAATAGAAAGAGACAGGGCTGGGGAGCGTATAAGGTCCTGAGCAGAGAGCTGAGAGTCCATGGAAAATCCCCTAAGAGAGAATCTGGGTCCCCAGGAAGCAAGATGAGGGCCAAGGTACTCAGTGGAAGATGTTCAAACAGGGGCTGAGGCACAGAAGACAGAACTGAAAAGCGTCTACTGTGTATGGCTGTGTAGGCAGCACACTGCACAATTCCAGAGGATAATAACATCCACATCGATGAGATGAAACGTGGTGATCCTGAGGCAAAATTCCACCTGCTTCAAAACTGGAGGTTGCTTGTTTCCCCTTAGGATTTGGCCCTGCTGCTGGAAGGTCCTGAGATGTCAGAGGGACTGCAGTGCTCTGGCCACAGCAGTGTCCCCACGGGGACTGAGTGATTCTGGGGGATGGGATGGTGTGAGGTTTGCTGATTCCCTGAACTCCTCACAGAGCAAGCCCTCTGGAAATCTTCAGTCCATTGCCACCCCCTGGATATGTTAAAGAAAGGTTGCTCCCAACCTTTCTGCCCCTGAGCCCTGCTACCTGCATTCCTGGAAGAAAAGTTCTGTGAACTGGTGGTGTGATTTTTTTCTTCTTTGTTTGGTCTTATAAGTGAATTTAAATGAATTCATTTATAGAATGACCAATGGCTACCCTGCAGTGTCTAAAAAGATGTACACTATCCTAAGTAAAACAGAAATAACCTGGATATCAAAGATCAGGTCTGGGAGTTGCCAGGAGCGAAAGGAGAACATCAGCTACCCTCAGAGCATCAATTTGGGTTTTTTTTGTTTTTTGGGTTTTTTATTTTATTTTATTTATTTATTTGACAGAGAGAGAGAGAGAGAGAGAGAGAGAGAGAGATCACAAGTAGGCAGAGAGGCAGGCAGAGAGAGAGGAGGAAGCAGGCTCCCCGCCGAGCAGAGAGCTCGATGTGGGGCTGGATCCCAGGACTTTGAGATTATGACCTGAGCTGAAGGCAGAGGATTAACCCACTGAGCCACCCAGGTGCCCCTCAGAGCATCAATCTGAAACTCAAAATTGTAACTGTATCATATTCTTAGTCTTGAGATAACCTACAAGGCACTGTAATTTTTTATATTGTTGTCATCTTTCCCTCAGTTAGAAGTTCTCCTCTTCTCATAAAGACACGACTCATATTGGATTCGGGACCATCTTAATGATCTTATTTTAAGTTAATCACCTCTTTAAAGACCAATGTCCAAATACAGTTGCATTCTGGGGTACTGAGGTTAGGACTTGAACATATGAATTTGGTGGAGTAAGGAGCAAAATTCAGCCCATATAAAAGTCTCTGGAGCAAATGAATACATCTTTCCTTCCTTGCATCAGAATGTAGAAGCCTTAGTCGCACCTAGGAAAGTTTTCCAGAATCAGAGCCCGTAACGCCATTGCAATTTTTATCACCTTCAGTCAGCAGTCACCGTGCTTGTTTTATGCTGGCACTGGGGGCAGGGGAGCCTGCTGCAGCTCCCAAAGTGGATCATATGCCCATTGCATCACTGTATGGTAAACACCTACTAGCACCTACTAGCACAGAGCCTCCCTTTAGAATCTCCCAATTTAACATGAAATGTAAGCTCTAACCAGATCCTCAACTCTATCATTATGAGGAAGTCATACGTTGGAAGCCAACTCTAAAAGACATCTCTTTATCTGAAATGAAAAGAATTTATTTGATTTACTTTTCCATTGATTTAACATTATGTTGTCCTGGGTCAGTCACCAACTACAACTTACTTCCACAGAGGACACTATCTAAGAATAACATGCTGCTTATTCAGATTGTGGTCATGCTCAAGGAAGTATATGTAGACAAATCTAATTTAAAGAATGGCACAGTATGGTACACAGAGTTATCATTTTCTCCAAAAATATTTACTAGGGCGCCTGGGTGGCTCAGTGGGTTAAACCTCTGCCTTCGGCTCAAGGTGTGATCTCAGGGTCCTGGGATGGAGCCCCACATCAGGCTTTCTGCTCGGCAGGGAGCCTGCTTCCTCCTCTCTCTGCCTGCCTCTCTGCCTACTTGTGATCTCTCTCTGTGTCAAATAAATAAATAAAATCTTTAAAAAAATGTTTACTAAAAAATAGATTTGGGGGCAATTCCTATGATAGACACCTAATCATCTACTTTTAACTATTTCTGGTATCCAGGAGTTAAATCATTGCCTTTTGCACATTTTGAAACTTACAGTTACATAAATCTGCTTAATGAAATGAATATTTTCCATTAGTTTTAAGCATTTGAGAAATGGCCAATGTCTGAAATTTGAATCACACATGAAATGGACATTAAGCGAAGGTGGTCTGACAAATTACTGCAAAACCACTTGGCAAAACGACATCACTGAGCCTAAGCTAAATCCAAAATAAACCAAATTAAACCTAAAACTACAAAAACCCCACCAAATCCTATGATTTGCAACAAATATTATATAATTCTTGAATTTTATGAAATACAAAAATATTGGTTTCTAATAAAGAGCAGTTGGGATATACTGACTTACTAAGAGCTTGTAAGAAGGCAGGACTGAAAGGATAAATCTGTTCAAAGGAATTGAAGCCACCTTGAGAGGATTACGAAAATGATTCATATGATTAATGCTTCAAATTTTGATATACATTATCTATAACTGTGAAATTATTTTAAAAGGATTAAAAAATAAATTGATTTAAAATCCAAAAAGTGCTAAAGGATGGGTAAAAGTAAACAATAATAACAGCAATAAACTAAAAGGGCAAAGGCGCATACTTTTAAAAAATTGGCAAAAGAGACCTTTAAAAAAAATGAAAAAACATTGGCAGAGTAGAAAATTATTTTTAAAAGACCTGAAAGGAATCAATATGAATCACTTGAACATGTATTTGAAATATAGAAATTTGGCTCCTAATACTGTAGATTGAATATTAAATATTTCATAAAATTAAACTACTCTGTGTCCATTAGCGTCTACATGTAGAATATTTAAAATACTTCTATGAAGAAGGAATGAAAGCCAGTCAACTAAAACTCTACAGAATCTTCAAGATCTGTTAACACCATCCCATTTCAGTATGAATTGCTATAGCAGTTAAAAGAAATATTTTGGGTAAATATGTAAGTTCAGCAATTTGATCATCAAGCAAACTGATTTGGGGCATTTTGACCTAGAATCAAACAAGAGACGCTTCTTGTCTAGATCACCCTAACATTTCAGCATTCTCTCCTGGTCCTCTCTCCCTTAAATCAACTCTCTGATTCCTTCCATCCTTCCATTCTTTCTATTCTTTCCACAAATCTGTGGCCTCAAGAATTGTAGAGTCAGAATTTCATCCCAAAATAGAGGGACAAAGGCTTGGACTTGGATTTGTATTGATTAAAAAATATAGGGGTGCCTGGGTGGCTCAGTCAGTTAACCATCTGACTCTTGATCTCAGCTCAGATCTTGATCTCAGGGTCATGAGTTCAAGCTCAGTGTTGGGCTCTGCACTGGGGGTGGAGCCTACTTTAAAAAATTACTTACAAAAAGTATATATAACCACTTCACACCCATGAGGGTGGCTGTAATAAAAAAGACACATAATAACAAGCATAGAGGATGTGGAGAAATTCTAACTCTCACTCACTGTTGGTGGGGAATATAAAATGGTGCAGCCACTTTGGAAAACAGTTTTGGAATTCCTCAAAATCTTAAAACATAGAGTTGGCATTTGACCCAACAACTATACTCCTAGATATCTACCCAAGAGAACTGAACACATAGGTCCATAGGTCCACACAAAAACCTGGGCACTTGGGCACTTGGGTGGCTCAACAGGTTAAGCATCTGCTTTCGGCTCAGGTTGTGATTCCAGCAGGTCCTGATCCTCAGCAGGGAGCCTGCTTCTCCCACTCCCCCTCCCCGCTTCTTGTGATCTCTCTTTCTCTCTCAGATAAATAAACTCTTAAAAAAAAAAAACTGGACACAAAAGTTCATAACAGCATTATTCATAATGGGCCCCAAACAGAAAGAACACAATGTCCACCTGATGAAAGGATAAACAAAATGTTGTATACCCACATAATGGAATGTTACTTGGCCATAAAAAGGAATTAAGTATCGATCCATGCTACCATATAGAGGAAACCTGAAAACAAGCTAAGTGAAAGAAGCGAGTTGCATTGTATGATTCCATTAAAGGGATGTCCAGAACAGGCAAGTCCATACAGATAGGAAGTCCGTCAATAGTTGTCAGAGACTGAAAGTGTGGGGATGTGGGGAGTAACTCTTGATGGACACAGGGTTTCTTTAGGGGTCATTTAGAAAGTGTTCTAAAATTAGGTAGTGGTGATGGTTGCATAATTCTGCGAATACAGTAGAAACCATTAAATTTGACACTTTAAAATGATTAATTTTATGATTTGTGAATTACATTTCAAAGACTCTGATATATATATATACACATATACATATGCACACATATACATAGATATGATTACTTCTTTAATAGTGGAATTTAGGGACTAAGATATATTTGCATATATAAATTTTATGTAAATGAGACTATGCTATTCATGCTGTTTTGTAACACGGCATTTCACTCAAAAATATGTCTTGGAGCTATTTCCCTACTGAAAAATATTTCCCTATATATACATGTGAGATATATATATATATACACACACATATACATATACATATTTGTATGTATATGTATATACATATATATACATGTGATATATACACACATACACACACACAAAATCCTTTTAAATAGTCCTACAGCACACCATTTAAATCATTACCAATGTTTTAATAGAGCAATAGTGCAGTTACGGATACGTACATGTGTATACAAATACGTACATAGACACATGTGCCCATATATATATATATTGGTGTGCTTCTTTGATTACCCGCTGAAGAAAAATCTAGATAAAATCCTACAGGTGGGATTTCTGGGTCACTGTGCACATTTCTAATATTGATCCATATTGCTAAATTGCCTTAGAAAAACATTGTTTTTTTGAGTTTACACTTCCCCACCAGCTGTGATGGAGACTGCCCTTTCCCCTTTTCACACACACCTTCACCCTCAGTCCTGAATATCCTCAGAGATCATTTTAGCTTTACAAATCTGAAAGCTAACAAATGATTTATTATTGTTACTTTGACAGCATCTATTTGATTATTATTGAGGTTGAATATCTTTTGCACACTTTTTAGTCCCTGGTATTTCTTCTTTTGTAAATTACTTATGTGTACTACCTTGCCTATTTTTCCTGTTGGAGCATATGTCATTTTCTTATAATCTGTAAGTTCTTTTTTGTAGAGTTTTGTCTGACGTGTTGAAAATAGCTCTTCCTACCAAAAATGGCTACAAAGGTTAATTTGAGTAGATGCACCCTATTAGCCTGGAAGAGCTAGCCTTAGTGTCATCTTTGACTATGGACCCTGACAAGATGGAAAGATGGAACTGGGTGTCTTAGGAGCTAGTGAACTTCTTGTCATTGGGAATATCCTAATATAGGCTACTGGGCCACCTAGCCAGGACGTCATAAGAAGCAATTCAAACATCAGAAGAGTGGCTGGACTAGGTGACTTTTACAATCCCTCCCAACCCTGAGAGTGTAGGAGTTTGTGAGTGAGACAAATATTTAACTTCACGAAAGGCAAGCTACCGCACCTGTGATAACAAGTGAGGAATTGATTCCTCACACACACACACACACACACACACACACACACACACACACCCTCATGGGAGTGGAACAGCCTGCTCTCAACTGCCCACAAAAGGTAAGTGTGTGTGTGTACGCGTATGCCTTTATGTATTTCTATGTATGTGCACATGAGGGAGCCATGAAGGAGAAAGGTGCATGGACAACTAAATAACTACGTGACCATGGGTTTTCATATTTGTTCAATGTAAAGAGCATTCTAGGGTGGAAAGTCAAAAGAAGGACAGATGTCTATTACCAAAGCGAAAAGGGAGATAGATCTACTTGCAGAAAAAGGAAGAACAAAAGAAAGAACGTGACAATCAAACAAACACTGTTCCCTTGTCTTAGATCTTTCTCGTTCCTTCCATATGTTTAGTTTTTTAATCATCTGGACAATTGCTTCAATTCTCCTTTGCCTTGTTTCAGAGAGGCAGAAGTTTTAATGGAAATAAAATTATTAATCCATTATTTATTGAAAAAAAATTGATCCAAACACACACACACACACACACACACACACACACATTTTATTTTCCCACTCCATGAAATAGATACTATTATTACTCCCATTTTACAGATGAAGAACTGAGGCACAGAGAAGTTAGGTAACTTGCCTAAAGTCACACAACTAATTAAGTAGGGAGGTCAAGATTCAAAGCTGGCAGCCAGGTTCCAGACAGAATCCTGGATTCAACCATACTAGCGCAGTGGGTATATCAAGCAGTGGAGTCCGTAAGAGTCCTGGCTTCAAATTCAGACTCCAGTACTTGAAAGCTTTGTGACTTTGGAGGCATCATTCCCCTGCCCTGAGCTTCAGTTTCTTCATTTACAAAATGTCACTGGTGTCTCCGATGGGGTAGTGTTGAGGATGAAACGAGACCACGTTGGAGTCTGAAACACAGGGAACACTGCCTCAATCACAGCTACTTGCATTTACTTGCTTTGGATGCAAATGCCGTACAAACTTGAGGCAAGAAGTCTCCTAAAGACAACTGTCCCATGTCATAAAGCCAGGCCTTTGAGAAAAGTTGCAAGTGTATTGGGAAAAATACCAGGGTGGAAACGAAAGCCTCCTCCAGCCCTTCGAGTGCTGTGAGGGCGATAAGACCACTTGCGACCAGAAGGGTCCTGTTATCCTGCGCGCAGATCCCTACAGCTCTGGCAGGATTGGGTAATCTCAGGTGATAAGAGAGATGTAAGGAATTACAACTCCTGATAAAGCACTGTGGTTTTGTTTGCTCGTACTCTGAGGAGATATGGGTGACACAGATAAAGTACTGGCAAGAGCCCCAGGTGGGCTTAAAACGCGTCGTCATGCCTGCGAGCGGGGAAGGGCGGTGACGTGGGGCCAGCCGGCTACTGTATTTGCTCTGTTATCTCAGAGCCCGCGGGGCCATCAAGGGCCAGGTCAGGCCGGGGCATTCTAGGAAGAGGGGAGTGAGAGCTTGGGGGCTTGTCAGCTGGACTCGCTGAAGGGAGAAAGTGCTCCTTGGTCTCAAAAGGCCATGTTATGTCATCATTTGAACACACGTTCAAATGTGGAGGGATTACAGGTCTGAGATTTTTCCAACACACAGGGACCAGACAGTCCCGTGGAAGGGTCAGGCTTGCCTTCGACCCGCTGGACGTCAGGCAGGCTAAGCCAGACCAGAGAGGGCTACTGGCTGAGTCACCGACCCAACCAAGAGGGGAGAAGGGGGATAGAGAAGGCCTTCTTAGAAAAACTGACCTCTAAGCAGGTCCCTCTAAGCATCCTAAGAATGCTCAGGATGGTGACAGGTTAGAGGAGAGGATGATAAATTCACCAGGCTCATGGAACAGCCATTGTGCAAGTGTGAAAGCAGTAAACACGCAGATTGGTGCACTAGTCCCTGGAGAATTCTACAGAAAGGGAGCCTATAATTTTACCAGACTTTTCTGTCCCTTTTTATCCCCCTCGTGCTGAACGTCCTCTGACAGAATACCAGCTCTGCACATAAATACGTGCTACACTTAAAGAAATGCACACACACACACACACACACACACACAACTTGCTGAAGATAGAGAAGTATTTCTAAAAGTGACATTAACTACAGTGAGAGAAAACAAGAACGTTAGCAGAAATATAAATTGGTGCAACCTTTAGTGAAGCAATTTGCCACTAGCTAAGGGGAAAAGTGACACACACGGGGACCTGGACTTTGTATTACCAACATGTTTAATTCCAGCCAAAGGGGGAAACATGTATGTAGACAGCTTTTACTCATTTATTAAACAATGATTTTCTGAGTCCCCACACGTGACAAAGCATGGGTATCTTTATGAGGGCTATAATAGTGAATAAAGAGGGCAAAACCTTGCCATCAAACAACTTCTCTGAACAAACAAGCAAATATTTCATTTAATTTCAGATAGTGAGAAGTGGTAAGAACTCAAGAGGGAGAGAATGACAGAGGGAGGTTTGCTCTGAGAAAGTGACATTTAAACAAAAACGCAATGATGGGGAAGGAGGACCATGCAAACATCTGCTTTCTGCACAGACAGCACACAGTATTAACAGTGGTTATCTACAACAACAAAATAAATGAACAACCAAAAACAATGGAAACAATGTGATGTTCATCTTTTCAGACTGGATTAGCAAAATTAGGTATCCATGAATTGGAATAGTATGCAGTAGTTTAAGAGATTAGAGTATGTTCTCTAAGTTATAGTAAATACTTTTTTAAGTTCAGGTGTTAAATAAGGTATGCTCTTGTTTGAGTCAGATGAATGCATGCAGAAAATTTCTAGAAGGGTATGTAATAACTGATCTGTAACGGGTTATGTTAGAAGCAACTAGGATGTGAGTTTGAAGCTCTGAGAAGGAATGAAACATTTTTTATGTTTTATACTACTGAATGTTTACCATACATAGGTACTACTCTTATCGTTTAAAAACACATATGCTTAATAAAACTGAACTTTTAAAACCTTCTACCAACAAATGAACAAAGGTTTAAGATACCTTTGCCCTTTTACTTGAATGTTCTGGGAATTTATTTGCCCACTGCAATTCTTTCAAGGATAATAAGTTCTTTCAGAAATCTTTGAGAACTTTTTATCTTTCAGGAAAACCATGCAACATAGTTCTTGAGTTGTCATAATGAAACCAAAGGTAGCCCCTGGATCCAAAGCCATTCTTAGGCCCTGGCCTGGCTTCATGCATCACAGAGAGACCCACGTTTATAAAGGCCCCACATGTGGTTTAATTCTGTGTTGTCATCATCTTGAAATTCTTAGGAAGTTTTGAACAACAGGTTCCATCATTGTATTTTGCACTGGGCCGTGCAATTATGTCACTGGTCTTGCTGAGGGTACTGGGCCATCTTTGGAGACATGAGGTTTAGAATAAACCAAATGGACTATCTCTGTCCCAATAGCATATGTTAATATCTGGAATCAGTAGGCATGGAGAGTCACCTGGAAAGATTAACAGAGAGCCTCTACCCCACCTGAGAAATACTGCTCCTTCCCCCACCTGCCATATGCAACAAAGGACCATGAGCTCAGGAAAAATCCTCCAATTTTTCGAGAAAAGTTGCAAATCCAACTTTAAATGCGTGAGTCCCCATTTTAAATGTTGCCAACCATTTTATAGGCAATATCTAAATAAAACCTGTCCATACATCAAATTTGGTTTCTACATTTCTTTCTAGGTTCCAACCTCTGTTTTCTTTCCTCAAAAATTTGTCAAAAACTATAAACAGAAATTTGTTGTCTGAGACTTGTATTGTCACACAAGAGCCTAACATGGATTTTGCTCCACATAAAAGGTATAGGGCTGAACTAGCAAAAACAATTCACATCCACACCTTGTCAAGTTGTTTAGAAGGACTAAAGTCAATATAGTGGCCAAAGCTTTATGGGAAATTCCACATCTTTCTCTTATTATGTGACTTGCCTTTGTTTTGAATACGTTAGCACTATTGTTACAGGGG
This sequence comes from Ailurus styani, assembly GCA_002007465.1. Lineage (NCBI taxonomy): Eukaryota > Metazoa > Chordata > Mammalia > Carnivora > Ailuridae > Ailurus > Ailurus styani. The sequence goes on along the minus strand of LNAC01000015.1, from coordinate 9,327,619 downwards.
AACCTGGAGAATTTTATAATTGCTTCGTATTTTCAGAATGCTTTGCTATCATGATGGGAAAACCAAACAAACAAAAGAACAAAAATTGTGGTATTTGTTTGGAAAGTTGTGTTTTTAAGTAGTGCCATTAGAGAATTTCAAAAAATGAGAATGAGCCTTGGATGTTCTCCCATCACGTAATGTACTTTGCAACTCCAAACCCTTGAAAAGTCTTTTAGAATCAGAGGATTTGAAATAGGAATGAAAGTAATGCTAAAATTAAGAACCATGTAGCACAAATAATTTAATGCATGAGCCATCTTTTAGAATCATACATTTAAATATTCTCTTAATGGATTGCCTCTCCTAAATCCCAGACTTTCTGTTTCAAATCAGATCTTTCGTAGATATGAGATCATTTTTATTTTTCTGAGTTAAAAGAAAAAGAGCTTTAGTATCTTAGGAATTAAGACAATACTTGAAGGGACCAGTAAGATGCTCTTGGTCTATAAACTCCTTTCCTCCCAGTGGCAGATTATACACACACACCAGCTATGTTCCCCGTGTCCCTTGCCAACACCAATGTACCATGACCACCTTTACAGGGGGCTCATCAAAACTCAGGCCCCAGTGGTTGGCAATGCTGTTATGGTGTCCTTACTCACTGTTACCCACTCAGCAAGTCTTCAGTGGTCGTTATAAACTAACTCTTGACAACCAACAGTTCAAGTCAGTCAGTTTCCAATGATTATAACAGTACCGGGGATGCTCACTACTGGTGGTGGAAGGATTAAGAAAACCATCTAAGGAAATTAGCTGCAGGACTGTTGCGTTTCCTTTGCATTTAAAGAGGACATGTTAAGAGGCGTGGAGGCATTCTCTTCATTTGCTCCTACATTATTGGCTAATGTTGCCTGTCTCATGGCTGGGAACAAGTTCATGACTGGGAACAAGTTCAATGGACAGGCTTGTTGCATTTGTGCCAGACACTGAGATTTTCCCAGATGCTTTAAGTATATGAAAGAATCTTGCTTTCCTCCCATTTTCTAGAGTTACATTTCACTATTTGCAATAAAAGTGAGTGGCTAGCAGATCTATTTCTCTGCTTCCAGATCTGTTGATACCTTTCATTTTATGCAAGCCAGATTGCTTATGAGTTATCATTCGTAAAATATTTGTAGTCACCACCGACGTAAGACGGCAATGACTTGATTGCAATAAACAACTTCTTGAGGTTCTTATCAGCATTCTATTAAGGCTCAGAGTTGTTTGACAAGAATGTGTACTTTCATATTTTCCTTCTATGCATATAGACACACAAATAATCATTTTAGAGGCAACACCATTATCTTGATTTTCCAGAACAAAATAACCTTGCATGCAAAAAGCCAAACAACTGAATACAACACAAACCTAACTTTCCTAAAGCAATCATGGCTCTTTACACATTTGTTATTCTGTTTGACGTCCACAATAAATCGTAATAGTTACCAAATTACTGTTCGGTCTCAAATGATGTGCACACATCTATAATCTCGGTTAGCTGCTTGCTGGTCTGCTTCAGGAATGTCACTGCATCCTCCGGGGTAATTCTATATCAATGACTTTTCCAAATAAATCTCGTTGCTGGTTTATATTAATGAACTGTCACCGTTCCTATTGTTTTCCCATGGCCTTGCAGCTGTATTCCTTCACAGGTGCTTGGCAAATTAAAATGATGCTGGTTTGGGGTTTCAGCTTGATACAAAATCACTCCTTCAGCAGATTGTTCAGAAGTTATTCATGCGAGAAACACGTCTTTACTCTAGACACTCAGCTTTTCCGCTTATCCAATACCCATGCCTTTACTGATACTTTGCATTTCTGTGTTCCTCACTAAGGAAGTACAAAGAGAGATTGTCTTTCTTCCTTAGAACATTTCTATTAAAGATCGCAAGCACGGGAAGCATCTTATTTTTAAAGAAGTGTGTTCTTGTCAGTCAATCCTAACATTGTGTTCACAGATCGCAAACGTTAATCACTAATGTTTGCAGATTATATATCTTTTTGGGTTGTTTTTGTTAACATTCATTACCCAAGGGATCAACAGACAGGAAGAAATTTATTAGCATGCTAACTATCCAAAACCACATTAAAATTCCCTTTTGGACCTATTATAGCTTTAATTTAAAATACTTTGCTCATGAGTAACTCCTACCAGTGAGAAGGAGAATATTCAACATGGAAGCACCTACTCAGTTGAACTATCCAGGCTTCTTTTAGATTGGGCTTCCTCCCTAATCCTCAATATCCTTTTATCACCTTGCATTCCTTTCCTGACCCCTTGGATGCTGCTAACAGAACATCTCAGCTGTCATCCCTGGGGTGTCCTGGGTTACCCCTCCAGGAGCCACAGCACTGCCTGTTCTCTCGGGAGCTCCAGCTCTGTCTGCATTCCGCACCCAGCACCTGCCAGGGCAACTCTGCAGACTTACTTACCTTTGCCTTTGCCTTGCTGTTCATGTGAGGCCTGCTGCCAAATCGTATGTACTGAAAATTATCTACACATTTTCATCTATGAACTCTTGGCTTCCATATTTGAAATTTATTATGATAGGGATGCAATTGTTAATGCTTTCGGGAAAAGGCAAAGACATCTTTCCTTCCAACACCCCTCACAAACACACATAGCACAGGCTGCTAGCTGTCTACCCCAAATCCAATACCCATAACTTCATCTTCCAGCTTAGAGAGAGAACTTATGTCTCCCAACCTCCCTCGCAAACATGGTGTTCAAGGAGTAGCAAATGTTAGTGAGTACAGACAAGCCTGCCCCAGTGTTTGGGATGGGCACAAAGTACAAATAGTCTGCATGGTAGATGTCTAAATATTTAAATATTATAATTGAGTTACTGAACTACTAAATGAAAGTGTACCTTCATAACATCTGGAATGCCTGAAATACTTGGCCTCTTTCAAGTTACAAGTCCAGGTGGCCTGCTAACTTGCTTTTTCTACCCTCAGCTACAATCCACACAACATGGGGACTTAATAAGCCCATGCACGTGGACATTCACATCCAAGCTCCATCTACAGCTCTGCTCACCCACCTCCCATATAAAATCTCCACTCAGCCAACTCCCAGGCCTGTGGTTATGCACACCAGTGGCACATTCTGCCCATAGGAGGAGAGACCCATAGCAGAGGCCCATCCAGACCTAGAAGTTGGGCTCAGGTCCCTTTTGGCTGGAATGCCAAAGCACTCAGAGCACTGACTAGGAGTGGGTGGGTTTTTGGTGGGCATTTCATTTGGCCTAGTGAATTAAAGAATCCTTAATGCAGAGGGCACATCTGAAGAAGGGCCAGAGTGGACCTTCTAAAGCCTGGGCCTAAGACAACTTCTGGTACTTGGGGATTTTCGGAAAGTTCTTTAAAGGGAGTTGACTCAGCTAGTGAGCTCCTTCTGCCCTTTTTCTCTCCTCCCTTATTTGTGGAAACTCAAATGTGATAGCTGGAGCTATGGCAGTCATTTTCTCAACATGAGAATAAAGGCTTTCCTTTAACACTACAGACAAGGAATTATAGAAGGAACCAAGATATCTGTTGACTATGCCAGCTATAGACTGCTGGATTTCTTTTTTATATGAAAAATAAGCCATGTTTTATCTCAGCTGCAACTTTTTAGTCTCTGTTAGCTATAGACAAATGCACTGCCTCACTGACATAGATGTATACAAATTTAATAGTAGATATTAACCACCTTTATTCCCTTAATGAATCTTGCCTTAAAAAGCATCTCAGGGGCACCTGGGTGGTTCAGTAGATTAAAGCCTCTGCCTTCGGCTCAGGTTATGGTCTCAGGGTCCTGGGATCTAGTCTTGCATCAGGCTCCCTGCTCAGCAGGGAGCCTGCTTCCTCCTCTCTCTCTGTCTGCCTCTCTGCCTACTTATAATCTTGCTCTCTCTGCCAAATAAATAAATAAAATCTTTAAAAAAAATGGAGCATCTCAGTACACAAAATATGCAGATGTTAGCAGGGGCATAACAAATGTATTTTGAATAAAATGAATGGTAAATATGAGAGTAGAGGAGGGGAGCACTCTCCACAGACAAAATGGAATGACCAAAGGTCTGTATGTGGGCAAGGCATATTTGGAAAATAGGGAGTAAAGTAATTGGATTCATGTGGGGGGATATCACTAAGATCTCAGTTAAACTGGATAAGTTGGGACACAAATGGAAAGGAGACATGAGCTCTGGATGACCTTGCACTCCCACTCACCTGCAAGCAGGTGCTAGGTAAGCACTCAACTAAGTGACACTTTTTTGAAGTCTTCCTTCCCTAGGGGAAATTAACTATATACATGTATGTACACATACACTCATGCACATGCTCTCTATCATCTGTGTTTAAACACATTCATATAGCATGTTGTAAAATTTCAGCATTGCCGATTGTAGAGCAGTTGTCTGTCTGCTCGCTCCCCTGTCAAGTCATGAGGATCAAGCATGGCTTGCTATCTTTGTAAACTCAAGGCCTGGTCTGGAACTTGGCACATAGTGAGTACTCAATAAGCCTTAATAATAATTAGTAACTAATGGGGAGACAACTTGTGGAGACAAACTCTTAAGTAGGGAATAATGATATCTTCAAATGGATATTTTTATTAGATAAACCTGCTACTACTGAGCTGGATGTCTTGGAAGAAAGAAAACAAAGAGAGGCTATTCCAATAGTCCAGGTTTAAAGAAACTCCTGATCTTAGGAGGAGAACACCAGGAATAGAAAGTGAAGGGTAGATGCAATGACCACTGCGAATGGTCATTCTTGACCATTCAAGAAGGCAGCAGTCAGGTTAAATGTGAACCACAAGGAACAAGAAGAATTTACAAATGACATGTAGGTTTGGAGAATATCAGAGACCATAATAATAATAGTCCTAGAGAAAAAAAATATGAAAAGCAAGCATTGGCATTTGTTTCAATGAGAAACAAATAAGTACTGTTCAGTCTTGCTGAGACTCAACAGTCAGTGGGACACTTAAGTGATAAGGTCTAACAGGAAATTGGAAAGGTGGTAAAATTGTAGACTGCTTTCCAATTTTTAATATTAATGAATGTTCAGTCAATGTTCTCACTGTGCTTTTAAAAATTTTACTCATCAAAACTCAAAATGTTATTTTCTCCATGTTTCCAATGAGGAAGCTGAAGCACATGGGTAGCTGGTCAGTTGCCCAAAGACACAGAACTAGTAAGTTGCAGAGCTGGAAGGCAAACTCTGGCTGCCAGCTGAATCATCACCCAAATAATCAACTTTAAGCTGTAGAGTTTCCTTGTTTTCCCCATTCTGGGAGATTGGGGTGAGGCTGGGAAGTGCTCAATTAGGTCAATTTCTGTATTGCAGGAGTTCCCAAAGTCTCTAATATACTAATGAGCATTGTAAGTCATCAAGGTTAGAGCCTTCTCAGACTTCTTTATGGGGGGCGGGGCGTGGAGGGGTGCTGGCAGATGGAGAGGGAGACAGAGAATCTTAAGCAGACTCCATGCCTAGTGCAAAACCTGACACGGGGCTCGATCTCACAACCCTGAGATCATGACCTGAGCTGAAATCAAGAGTCAGGCTCAGTCGACTGAGCCACCCAGCGCCCCATCTTCCCAGATTTCTTGACCAGAGAATCCTTTTTCTCCAATATATCAAAGGACTGGCACTCTAAGAAACTCACTTTGGAAAGGGTTACTCAACTCTATACTTTATGAAAACAACGTAAGTTTTATTGAAGAGCTCTGAAACCACACAATGAAATAAAATCAATAATCTTTAGAGTGGTGGTTCACAATCTTGATGAACCACCTGGAAGTGGTTTTTTTGTTTGTGTGTTGTTGCTTTTTTTTAATATTGAAGGCCACGAAAAACTCTCAGATATTCTGTTTCATTATTCAGAGATGGGGTCTGGGCATCAAGAGCTTCTTGGGTGTTTTCCAAATATAGCCGAGTTTGAGAATATCTGCTCTAGAATAATCTTAAGCATAATTATATACATAGAACTACAAATGACCCAGATTGGGGTTTGGATATGAATTTCTAATTTTTATCATTATAAGAAATTATCAACAACTACTAGAGAATCACCATTGTTCTGATCAGGACCTGATCAGAAGATTTCTCTTCTTTTGCCTCATCTAGTTTCTTCTATGTGCCCCTTTCTTTTTCATCAGGCACTGGTCAATGCTGGAATGCCATTTTCATTTGTCAGACTCCTTATTATATCATAATATGTTATATTGCATTCTCTGCTCATTCAACTGCCCAATGTTGATACAAGTAAAGTTTTCTATGAACAGTGGTAAAAGAGTTGGCTTCTTCCAAAACATCTCCTAAAAGCCTGACCTCAGTTATTTAGACTTCTGCTTGCATGATGCCTTAGCTCGGTTCCATTTCTCTTTCTCTACTTGGAGCTCTCTCATTGGCATCACCAGTTGCCTCTGTGCTCTGCTCCTGCGCAATGTGCTCTGCCAGCTACAGAAGACATAAATTGGGGGTCTTATATTTTTATTTTTGGCAAGTGGTTTTCAGACTGAGTTGGAGGTAGAAATGGATTCCTCACTTTAAGAAAATACATCAGCCCTAAGACATAGCCTCGCTGTGTCTTTTAAACATTCTTAACTTCAGCAGCTCAGGAGTTTACTCTTCCAAGATTTTGCTACCATTTCCATGTGGGTGGCTACAGTCTAGGGTGGTTACTCCCATCCTTCCTTAGCCTTATCTCAGGTGATCAGCACTACAGAAAGTATAAGTCTCCCATCCCAGTGCTAGGTGAATCTCTCTATATGAGGAGATTCAGAACCATTAAATGTTCAGTCAAAACTTTAGCTGTGTATGATACCAGAGACACAAAGTGATGCCCAGAGGAGCCTGACAGGCAGTCAGATGCTAGGAAGGCTCAGCAGGGAAGACTGAATAAAGTTGAGGGAAGTGGGGAGAGACTGGAAACAGAAAAGAGGGAAAGAGGGGAGGCGAGAGAGAAAGGGAGGGGAGGAGGGGAAGACAAGGAGAGGGCAAAGGTGAGGAGAGGAAGGCAGGGGTGAACCAGGACAGTGTCATAAGACCTTATCCACCATGGCCTCAGGTGCCGTTTAACTTCATACTTTGACCGACCCTTCCCTAGCCATCAAACAGATTATACCAACAAATTAGTCCTTGTTCTCTAAAACATTATGACCAATAACAGCTTTACGAATGGTGGTGATAGTTAAGTGAAAGCAAGCAGCAATTGACCAGAATTTGTAAAATTTCACCCAGTCAACCCAATTATTTGGGAAAAAACAAAGCTCAAGGTTTAATTCTAATAATACAATATGTCATGGACTTAATAGGAATACTTTGAGGTTACCAGTCCACGTATGGCTTGCCTTTTTTAATTGGTCAAATGGAAAGTTATCTCCAGTCTACAGTGTCTTTTATGACATGGATTAAGCCTCTCCCATGGACTTAATTGCTGGGGCTCTTTCATCAAGCCTCTTGTTAATATTCCTTGTAATATTCCCACCTGTTCTGATGTCAGTCTGGCTCATCCATCACCCCTGCAGGGATATTGTCACAAACAGGGCCACTGGCTCATTCTGCATCATGGCAAACACTCTAACACAGCTGGAGATTTATGACCTACCTCTGATTCTATCATCTCAGGCCAAGCTGATCCAGGTCTTTGACTCACTCACTGTGCATCTTGATAGTGTAATTGTGTTTCAAAGTTTCCCTCTACCACCAGAAGAGTCTTAATTCCAAACAATGAAGGAGGGAACTATTTTCCATGATACCTGGAACAGGCTCATCTACAATGGATCCCCTAACCAACTGGGACTCCAAGCAAAGGTGAAACAAAATCTTTAGACAAAGATGAAATGTACACACACACACACACACACACACACACACACACACACACACAATTTCACTCCCTCCCTCTCTTTCTCTATCTCTCTGTTCCCTCTTATCTGACTTTGTCCAGTGTTTGAAATGAACCCTATTTTTCCTTACTTCTTCCACATAACTTGAATTCGCAGAGGCTATGGATTCATATTTTTCATTACCATTCCAGAATATACCAAGTCACTTATGTCACTAAGAATGTTGGTGTTTCGTTTAGGATTTGTTCCTTAACAATATGTTCACATAATTAATCAATCTTTCTATGAATGAGGTTTGGCCTCCTCAAAAATGCTGCAAATTCTTATGTGCTCACAGAAAAGAGATGCGCTGCTCTTCCAGCAAGGCTGTGATGTCGCTTTTTAGGGGCTCTTATTTGATCTGTGTGCAGGAGAGGAGTAAAATCCAATTCTGCCCTGGAAAAATAGATCCTGGCTCCACTTAAATGCTGAGCTTGAACTCAGTTCAGTGGTCACTTCTTCAGCAATGCAGCCATGCAATACTTTACCTGCTGTATGCAGAACCCACAGCCTTCTTGTCTGAGCAGGCAGGGTGGAGAGTTGCCCATGTAGGTAGGCCCTCCATATATTTTGTTTTGATGTAGCACCTCGAGGAACAGGTTCCATTGGGGTGGATGTTCTGCTGGTTGTTGATTTGGTCTCAGTTTCCTCCAGTGACAACCTGTCTCAACACTGTCAATGCCTCTTCAGTGTTGACAATAAGCAGACGTGATGGCAGGCTGTTCTTGTCTGCTCAGTTAATGACTTCACTGATGACATGCAGGTGTGCACTGGTGTGGTACCTAGGCTTGAAGCTTTCGTGTTCTCCTGGGTAGTTGGAGGGCTGGCTCCATTAGCTCCTAGCCTTGTGAGAATATATAAAAGTGTTCTGGGTGCTTGCCAGCTCAAGATGAGCAATGTATGGTCATAATGAATCCCTGACTCATAATTTGCAAGATACCATTAAAGAAATATTAGGTCACTTCATCTAACAGACTGAAGTGCATCAAGACCATGTTTTCAGTTAGAAGCATTAGAGGAAGCTATTCTACATCTGACACATTACAACTGTAACGCTGTTCAGCCTTTAAAAATAAGAAATCCAAACATGATTCCAAACATTTAAAAACAAATTTGCTTCACTAATTTTGTGAACAGTTTTACTCACCCTTCTAGAACATGAGAAATAGCAAAGCTTAGTGTTTATGCACATGGACTCTGCAACTCAGCTGTCCAGATTTGAATCCTATCTTTGAACAAGTGACTCAGTTACCACGTATGTAAACTGGAATCATTCATATTACCGACCTTCTAGGATAATCACTAAAATCAAACCATGCCTGGCATATAGTAGGTACTCAATAACAGTGGGCTGTTATTAATGGAACTGAAAGCCAAAAGGAGGTGAACTGATTTTTCTTAAGACTAGAGAAAAATCTGAGACAGGCCTGGGAATCCAGAGCGGGTCTTGAGATCACCTTTCCACAGCTGCGTCCGACAGATAATATCCCCCGGACAGTGTGTGCTATCAGTGGTGAGTGAGTGATTGATTCCTTCGTAGCCGTTTGCTTGTTTACTCTGCTGCTCACCACTTTTAAGGACACCTTTTCCCCTGGAGTTGTTTGTTCTTTTTCCTAATTGTCATTTTGGGTGTCTAGTGCTGACACTGAGGCTGAAGCTCATGCAGACTATGCATCTGTCAACAAAGAGCTTGACTCTGCTTCTGATGCACCAGTTAGCAGTTCACGAATGCGAACAATTTCATGAATGGGAATAATTGGTACATTAAGTGAAAGAAATGAAAGACATGAACATCACTTAAGTGTCAACAAGACCCATTTCTGTTGCCACTCAGTATCTTGTCCCTTCTCCTTGCCTCAGTTAATCCTTACAGCTGTACCTTGGATCTCATCCTTTCTAGTACCATAAGATCCTATTTCTCCCAGTACCAGGTCACCTCACCCTGCCTAATCCCATTACAAAAGTTCTATTACTGCACGTCTTTGTTTGCAGGTGCTGCTAGCCCACATCAGCCCTGAGTATGAAAGCCATAGGCAAGATGCATCCGAAGAGGCAAATGAATAGTGATCAAAACCTCAAGCCATGGACCCAGACTTCCAAAGGTAGTATCCTGGTTTTACCATTTACGAGCCCTGCCTTGGTCTCCTCATCTATAAAAAGATGGGAAGAGTTGTTCCTATGTCCTAAAGTTGTGGTAAGAATTAAATAAGTTACTAGAACATCTCTCTGATGCCTGGAACATCTCCCACCACTGCAGTCATGCTTAGTAAGTATTAACCATTCCAAGTTCTGATAGAGTTTCTACTTTATGTTCCTACTCTCATATTCAGCTTCCTTATTCAGGCCTTATAACTAATATTAGAAACTCCAATGTGTACTCTGCTTGAGCTTCTCGACTTTAATTCCCAACTAAATTTCCTATCTCCACACAGTTCCAGTTCTAACATCAGCCACAGATTTGATGAGAGCTGTATTTTTTTAAATTAATTAATTTTTTTGATAGCCTCTGGCCCATAGTGCCACTGTTAGCCAGGCCTCAACCAAGGCTGGGAATCATACTTGAGGCCTTAGGTCCTAAAGCCCTTTACTCAGTGGCCTTACAACCAATGCTGTGAGATAAAATCACAAGGCCAGAAGTAAGGCTCACAGTCCTCAGAGCCCAGCCAATAGAGCTAGTCATTCTAGTCTTCCAAATGCTCTGACCCTCCCATTTCTTCATCCTCCACTGCCCTGAGAGATGAGGGAAAACCCATCAGACTGCCCAGGTTCTTCCTAATATTGCAGCTCTACACTGGAACAAATTGGTCATAGACTAAAATCCTAACAGGAAAGAGATTATTGTAACGGGGCTGGTCTATTGTCCTAATTACTATAAAGAACATATGTTACACCCCATGTAACAAATCCTGTCCCATCCTAAGACCCTCCACATCAAACCTTCCCCCACTTCCTGTGAAATTTTCTGTGAGAAAGAAACACATGCAGTCAACTTCTCTAGTTAACCTCCTGCTGGTGCTCTTAGAGCACTTTGCAGCATCTAATCATGAAGAAGCAGCCTGGGGATCACACCTACAGCATCACACCCAGTCCAGAAACAGCCACAGCCCAGCAGTATAAAAGGAACTGACTAACTTGTATTGTCCTCCAGAGTTCCCCATGCTCCGCTACTAAGAGTCATTGTGCATCCATGTGGAATTGGTAGTAGTGAGCATTTATTTCTGTATCAAATAATAATAAACTAAGGCAACTTCGTAAACCAGGCCTTTTAGGCCCAATGACAGATGACCATTCAATCCAAGCATAGTCCTAAGTGAGTAAACACGGCCCTGGACAGCCCCTGTGGTAGAAGAAAAAAAACATCCAAATCAAAGTACACCAAGGAGCTGTCAATCAATCATTGTTCCCAGGTCCTCTACTGGCTCTCTATCCATAATGCCTCTGTTGTCTGGGAAATGCCAACCTGTACTTCTTCTGGTACTACCACCAATAGCATTTGCCAATAATACTGTCTGCACACTCCATGGGTCTCCATTTCCCACCCAGGAAACCCAAACGTTAATAAATTCATTAATAAGGAGGTGATTTAGATTAAGATTTAGGAATCCTTTCTGGTGTCCCAAGTATGAGAAAGTCCAGACAAATGCCCAAACAATGCAAACTAACTAGCAAGGATGCTTATTTTGTAAGCCAAAACTGAAGACTTCTGTTTGTCTGTAGACACCAGCTCTTACTCAGAACTCATTCATCCCTCTCTCTCCTGCTAAGAGAAGCAGTTATTCTTTGAAAAGAAGAATGAGGCACTCTATAATGTTGAGATTAACGTGACTTCAACTTGAATATCATTCAAGGCTTACTACACCTCTGTTTTGAGTCTTCACTATTCACATCAACTCTATGGAGATCAAGTCTTCCTCAAAGGTTCTAGATCTGAACTGGACAGCACAACAGCCAGTACTCTCATAGAGTGACACCAGCAAGAATAGAATAGGACCTCTGGAGATCTAATCCCCTGTAAGAGCAACAAGAACACTGGGGAAAAAATGGTCCGAATAACCATCTTTAGAACTCTGCAAATTAACTAAAGGCTTGCAATGATCTGAGGAGCATTGATACAAAGGAAATACTAGTTCTTGCTAAGAATAACTATCTTTGTAGCTCTTTGTAGCATTTTAACTGACCCAATTCCAATCCTTTCCTCTCAGCTCTGTAGTAGCCCCCCAAAAAGTGGCCTTATGCTGTAGTTTTGAAACCAGCAGTCTAACATCCACTGGAGGGAGAAGAACAGATTTGAAGCTCCCTCAAAACACTAGATTTGAAGCTCCCCTGAAATACCTGAGGGCTCCACTTGGAGGGCCTGCCTTTATTTGACCAGACTCACAGCTTGATAAGTGAAAACAGGAGTTATCTGTTGAAAACAATCAGTGGCAATTGTTTAACAGCACACCTGCCCAAGGCAACACTAACAATTAGAGCAGAAAAAGCGGAGCAAAAAAAATTTTTTTTAAGGAAAAGCTGGAAAACAATACACCCTTAGGACCCTTTGCAAAGCTCTAATATATTTCTGGGAATCTAGGCTATATGCATGAGTAAGGCTGTACAGATGACCAGGACTCTGCACATGCCCAGAAAAGACTTCAGAAAGCCCAAAATTCTCACCTTTTGCTGACCCCGAAGCTCTGTGCAAGCAGGAAATACAGGCTAAAGCAGTTATAAACTGTCTGCCCAGATATTAGAAGGCATGCTCCAACACCCACACAGAGCCTCTCAATAAAGCCTGGAAAACTTATTGGTTCCAGGCATTTAAGGAATCTCTGTACAAACATTAGCTGACTACTAATGTAATCAAGCCGACACTTCAGTGGTCACAGTGACAAATAATGCAGACTTACAGAATTCATTCAGGAAAACCACTAAGCAAACAAAAGGCAACAACAACAAATCCCTCAGTGGATTTAAATCTGATTTCCCGAGTTACCACGTTATTTAAAATATTCAAATTTCAACAAAAAATTATGAGATATGTAAAGAAACAGGAAATATGGCTTATATGCAAGGAACTCATATCCACATGAAAAAATAAAGACTGGTAAAAATAAGTACATAGGTAAATATAAAAACTAGTATTAAGATTTTTTTCCTTATAACTTTATTTTTCTCCTATCTGATTTAAAAGGCAACTGCATAAAGTAATAATGATAAATTTATGTTGACAGACACATATCATAAAAATGTAATTTGTAGGGCAATTATAACACAAAGGAGTAGGAAGGGAACAGAGCTATATAGGAACAAAGTTTTCATATAATATTGGAAATTAAGTAGATATTAATCCAGCTTAAATTGTTATAAATTAAGATGTTAATTCTAGTCTCCAAGAACCATAAAACATTCTAAATTATAAAAAGAAAAAACCAAGAGAGTAAAAATGGCTCACTAGAAAATATACATTTAACACAAAAGAAGCCAGTGATAAAGGAATAAGCAAACAATTTATAGTGTACATAGAAAAAATAGCAAAATGGCAGACATTTTGCTTTTGTACTTTTTGCTATTGTAAATTGTACTTTATTAGTAATTACATTAACTGTAAATGGATTAAACATTCCAATCAAAAGGGAGAGACTGGCAGAAATGATTTTGAACTCATGACCCTGAGATCAAGACCTGAGTTGAGATCAAGAGTTGGATGCTCAACCAACTGAGCCACCCAGGTGCCCTCAGAAATGACCCAGATATATGCTGTCCTTAGAACACAGAATTTAGATTCAAGGAATGGGTTGAAACGCGTGAAGCAAAAACTGACAAAACTAAAGGAAGAAACAGGCATTTTGGCAATAATGGTTTGAGACTTTAGTAACCTAGACAGGAGATCATTGAGGAAATAGAAAACTTGAAAAACAATAAAAAATTAACTAAGAGACATCTACAGAACACTCCACCCAATGACAGCAGAATAAATGTTCTTCTCAAACGTACCTGGAACATTCTCCAGCACAGGCAACATGTTTGACCATAAAACAAGTGTCCACAAGTTTATAAAAGACCAAAAGCACACAAAGTACATTGTCGGACTACAGGAATTGACAATAGAAGAAAACTTGGGAAACGCACAAGTATTAAACAATAAACTTTTAAATAAGTAATGAATCAAAGAAGAAATCACAAAAGAAATACAAATGTACTTTGAGATAATGAAAGACAAGGTATCAAATTTATGGCATATATTTAAAGCAATGCTTAGAGGTAAATTTATCACTGTAAATGCCTATACAAGAAGAAGAAAGACCTCAAATCAGTAACCTACACTTCTCCCTTAAGAAACTAGGAATAGAAGAACAAACTAAAAGTTAAACAAGGAAAAAGTAGAAAATAACAAAGACTAGAGAGGAAATAAATAAATAGAGAATAGAAAAATAATAAAGAAAATATATAAAACCATTTCCTGGTTATTTGAAAAGATCAACAAAACTGACAAGCTTTTTGCTGGACTGGCTGAGGGGGAAAAGAGCACAGATCCAATTACTAACTAACATCAGGAATGAAAGAGGGGACATTACTCTCAAACTTACAAAAATAAAAAGAATATTAAAGGGATATGAACAATGGTATGCCATCAAATGAAATAACCTAGAAACACAAATTCCTAGAAAAATACACATTAGTGAAACTGACTCAGGAGGTAAACATAGACCTACAACAAGTAAAGAGATTGGATCAGTAATTTAAAATTTTCCCAAAGAGAAAAGCCCAGGAGCACATGTCTTCACTGGGCTAATTCTATCAAACAGTTAAAGAAACAGTTAAAGAAAAATTAAAACCAATTCCTCCTAGACAATTTAAAAAAATAGAATAGGAGAGAAAACTTGATAATTTGTTCTATGAGGCTAGTCAAATGCATAGAGACATCAAATATATTAGTGTTTGCCAGGAGCTGGGGAGAGGCAGGAATGGAGATTGACTGCTAATGAGTATGGGGTTTCTTTTATGGGTGCTGAAAATGTTCTAGAATTAAAAGGTCATTATGATTGCACAACTTTGCAAATATATTAAAAACCATTTAATTATATACTTTACAAGTGTGAATTTTCTCATATGTGAATTAGATATCAATTTAAAAATTAAATTGCTTGAAATTAAATAAAATTAAAAGTTTAGTTTCTCAATATAACTACCATCACGTTTTAAGTGCTTAATAACCATTTGTGGCTAAGGTTACTATATTAGTGCAGATATAGAGCATGTCTATCATCTCAGAAATTTCTACTGAATATGTTGCTGGGAGGACCATGTATGGAAATGGCCTTTGAGACACATCCTTGTCTGGCAGACCCTGTAACATGCTGCTCAGACTCCCCCTTACAAATTAAGGACTTACTCCCCAGATACTGGGAGTGTTTCTGGTAGACAGCTTTCAAGTCTCAATCCCTCTATATATTGTGTCTGCTGAAGAGAGTGACCTAGCCCAAGCTTATGCCTCATCTAAGGGCAGGTCACATGGACTGACTGATTGACGGGTGGTGGTATATGAAGGCCTGACCCCTCATCCAAATGTGAGAAACTCTGAAAGGTCTTCCCTTCCTCCCAATCCCCCATAGCGTTGGCTGGAGCCTACACTTAGACTGCCCCACAACCTCCAATTTCTCCTTCTAAATCCTGTTTCCTTACCTCTCTTTCTCTAGGTGATGATCACAAAAGTATTCTCTATAAACTCCTACATGCTAACCTTCATCTCAATGCCTGGAAAAACAAATCCACAAGACCCAGACCAATTCATACAGTCATGCTCTGTGAAATGGGGCCCTTGGCTAATGAAGATGACTCTGCTTGATCTCCCAGATAAATGGGTAATCACTGACCATATAAAGTACCTATTTCCTGGATGAAGCTTCATAGTAACCTCATATTTGAGCAGATTGGGAAAAACTATAAAACCCTGACTATGGGCCACTCAAAGAATACAGACATTCTCACCCTGCCCATGGTACTAGAAGCCCTGGAATGCAAAGTCCTGGACTATCCAAGAGGTCCTGATATTGCTAGGGTTCCCCAGACTCATCCAGAACAATCATCTCCCACTTCTCAGCTATAATTGACCCAATAACCAACCTCCTCAGAAAAGGGAAGAAATGCATCTTTTCTTGGTAATGGTTGTATCTTTTTCAACAGTTGAAAACTGTCCTTGCTCACAGCCCAATCAACTTAGCCAAACAACTCAATCAACTAACTCAACTAAAACCTACTCCTGAAAGCAGACAACCAGGTTCTGAATAGGTAACTGTGAAAATGGAAAGTAACATGTCATGGGCTAAAATCACTGGAGAACTGGCTTGCTTTATAAGCCGATAAACTTGCTTTTTACAGAACTAAAACCGCCCTTTCAAAAATCCAATGGACTTTTTTCTCAGTACTCACATTTCAGGGTTTATTGTGTTTGGAACATATTCCTTTGAAATCTGTAGTGAAAGCTTTGTGATTGTTGGAGATGATACACACAACTCAATTGTTCCCCTCCCAGTGTTGATCCATTCATGAAAAAGGAGGGTAAAAGACATAGGCCTTTCTGGAGAATCTGCACAGCTGCTCAGGAAATCTGCTCTCAGGACCCTCCCAGAAAGCCCCAAGGAAAATCACAATGGGAGTGAGGTCATATGCTCGTGGCATTACCTTTGCTATTATTATGTATTATTGTTTGCTACTGTGTTGTTCCAACTAAAAGAAACAGCTTGTTCTCTAAGATGCAGTGTTTTCTTTGAGATGACCTGAGTCATCAAACTCCCACAGTCCTCTGGGAGTGGAGATAAGAGTTTGTGGTTGCTGGCTGCTGTTTATTTGAGGTATGGGGAGGACACGGAGGGCAGGTGATACTTCTTGAAAATTTGGTACTGGATGAAAAATACCAACTGCTCCAGCTCTGCGTATGACACCTCTCCCTTTTATTCCTGCAGATTTTCAGCAACAAACAAATCCTTAGCAATTCTGACTAAATTTCCAATCATTAAAATAGCATGTGAATGAAACAAAAGGAGCTGACACATTCTCATTACATGCACTATTTGTCCAAGAGCAACAGAAAAGCATCTGTGTGTGTTCCATAGAAAAGAAAATACCTGGAAACTGTAGGGAAATTCTGGCGATTTCGTCAAATTCCCCAGACAAGGTTTTTCATACACAGAGATGACTGGGTGTGTTTCATCTCTTTGTCATCTGGCTGCAAGTGTAACTATTGAGATTTTGTACTACAAACCAGTCAGAATTGCCTTGGATTCAAAAGTGAGCTCTCAATTTGTATGTTACAACATGCACTATCTGTACGTAGGATAGTACTTGTCCTTATCAGGTCATAAATGGAAAGTCACCTAGTCATTGGTGGCTTGCTTACCATTGGTGGATGTGTTTGACATGGCTCACTGTTACCATATGGCAGTCTTCCACGATTACTCCCTTACTTCACTGGAAAATAATCTGGGAGGGGCAGGGAAAAAATAACTGTGGATAAGGTTGCCTTTCTTAAAGAAATGGCCAGACCAAGAGCAGCACTTTTTATCACATACTTCTTGATTCAAATGAAGCATAGAAATGCAAAAGAAATTTTAGAATTTTCTAACACAAACGTCAGATAGAAGACTATGAATTTTTATGGTAGAAAGGAGTCTGTTATACATGATTACCAAAATCCTTTTTTCCTCAGAGGGAAAGATTCCATATGTTTATATTTTATATTTATTACAAAGACATTTGAAATTATACATAGATCTTATTTTAAGGAAAACAGTTTATGAAAAAGAAGTTTTCATACAAGATAAATTTGATGGATAAAAATTCACTTAACAAAATGGATTTTTGCATTTCAAATTTACCATGGGATTTCTCCTACTGAAAAAAGTACAAATAAAAAGTTTAATTAACAGAAACGGGAGATGTAGCATAGCACAGTAGTGGAGATTGCTTGGGTTCAAGTGTCATCCTCTGCTCTGTGACCTTGGGCAAGTTACTTAATCTTTCTGTTCCTCAGTTTCCTCATCTTAACATAGGGTTAGTTAATGGTAACAGTATCTAATTCATAGAAATGTTAGAAGGATTAGATAAGTAAATATTTGTAAAGCCCTTAAAATATTGCCAGATACATAAGAAGTGCCATGTAAGTATTTGCTAAATGAATAATAAAGTTTTCAATAACAAAACTATTTCAGAAATTGAGGCAAATTTGTATAATACATCTGATCATCTGTATGTTAAGATGTCAATATGGGGTCATATTATATTTTTTAAATTCTTAGATCGGCCTTCATATTTGAGTTTTATAAAAATGTCAGGGACATCAAGGAGAATAATCAGTCTTGGGCAAATTTTGTTACTGCACCACTAGGATGATTTTCACTATAATATTTAAGGACTGCAGTATGTTTTTCCATAACCCAAAACATAATGCTGCTTGCTTTAATTATAGCAGAGTACTGGATTCATTTATTTTGTTTGCAGGCCCTACCTCCTCTTCCTCTCCAACTGCTCTCCCCACCCTTTCCATGTTACTTGAAAAATAGAGGCCATTGCAAAGGGCAAAGAAAGGAAAAGAGTATAAAGTAAAGAAGGAAACCAAACCAAATGCTTTCAGCAAATCACGACTCGCATTGGATTACATATCAACATGACCAGAATAATAAAGTCGAAACATAAATTTTATTTATCTTGACAACATATTTCTAGCGTTCACATTTTAAGATTAAATCCTCCAATGTTCCAAGGAGACACCAAAAGAACGCAACCCTCAGTCTAAACCCGGCAACTTGGAAGAATAAGGGACACCACAAGACCTGGAGGAAGTCCGAGAGCTAAGCGGACTCACTTGCTTGACGGGTTCACCTTGTCTTTGCTCCCTGTGAGAAGACTCTTTCCTATTCAGTTACTTTTTCTGGGGAGACAGATGAAAAAGTACCTTTCTATCCTCATGTGTTCATTGAGGAAAGGGTTAAGATTTGGTCTGCAAAAACAAACCTAAATGTTTCCAAAGTGAACAAGTGAGCAAAATTTAGGAACTTATCTTGAAAAACAAATGAGAAGCAATTTAGTTTCTATACTATACTCAGCATGTAGAAATTATGATATAAAAATTCCCTTCTTAAACACAGGGTTGCTGGAATTGGACAAGGAAAGGTTCCATTTGTGTACTCATCTAAATAATAGTTTTCATGTCCAGTTTCTATTTATCTTCATGTTATTCACTCAGCTAGTCTTTTCTCATACCTTCAGGCTTAGCAAACATCACTTTTACCTCTCGCGTAGTCATTTGTTGTTTTCGTCCTGTGTGTTGTTTGTTTGGCCTTTTTGTTTGTTTGAGCGATTGCCTTTCTTTTTTTTTAACCATATTTCTAAGCCAATGTGTGTGTGTGTGTTTTTTTTAACACACTATCCTCAACCAAGAAAGGATACAGGAGAAAAATAAAATTAGTACAAAGAGGTACATTGAGAAGCAAGGAGGTTTTAGAAAAAAGTTGGACTTTAGCAGAGAAAAAAAGAGCAAAAGGAGGAAGAATCCATATGTGTGTAATTTCTGTCTTATAAAATTTAGTTTTTATACTGTATTAGTTTCCTGGGGATCTCCTAACGAAGTATTACAAGCTGGGTGGCTTAAAATAACAGAAATTTATTGTCTCACAGTCCTGGAAACTAGAAGTCCAAAATCAAAGTGCCAGTGGAGCCATCCTCACTCTGAGACTCTGGGCAGAATCCTTTTTTGGCCTCTTCCAGATTCCGGTGACAGCCGGCAATCCTTGGGGCTCCTTACCTTGCAAGGGCCTCACTCCAACCTCTGCCTCTGTTGTCACATGGCGTTCTCCCTGTGTACCTGTCTCCATACCTCCCTTCTCATAAGGACACCAGTCATATTAGATTAAGTTATGCTTAATCCTAATCCAGAATAACCACATATATCTAGAGTGCTACTATTTCCAAATAAACCATATTCCAACATACACGGGTTAGGACATCAACATATCTTTTTGGTGGGACATAATTCAACCCATAACAATAGCTGATAGTAATAATAACCAAGATTGCATATGCTCTAGGTATCTCACTTAATCTCATAATAATTATTTATTGCCCCTTATTTATAGATTGAGAAACTTACACTATGAGAGGTTAAGCTACGGCCCAGGTTATAGAGCTAGTAAATGGCAGAGTCAAAATTTCAATAAAGGCTCTAGAACCTGACTCTTCACTGTAACATTTCACCAAAGAATGGGGGTTTATCATCAGCTCTTCAATACTGGCTGGGTTATAAGTGCATTTAGACCTAAAATGGACTCTAACACTAACAAGTTGAACTAGAAGAATAGTGAATTTGGTGGGGGCATAGGATAATCTCTATATGTCAACGTCTGCTTTGTTGGGAAAAGAGTAGATACCCACTAATCCCCAGCCTCTGGGATTTCAGCTCTTACAGTTGGAACAGACACTGCCTATGATACAACCCAAAACAAAAGATCCTGAAGATCCTCAGATCACTTGAATGGTATATATGGCCTCTTGCATTAGAAAATGCCCACCTACACTTTGTACAAGTCAAGAAAAAGCATTCTATTAAAATATTTTATAACACTATACTCCTAGCCCCATTATATAGTACTTTATGGTATTTCGAGATTTCTAAAATATTATTTATATACAAACTTCCAAATTTTGTTTTATGAGTCTACCACTTACACTTAGTATTTTTCTTACTAATTATTTTACTTAAGTACTTTTGTTTTAAAAGGAAACCTTTAACATTTCTGTAAATTCAAAAACAGTATTAAATGCTATAAGTAAAAGTATAAATTGTATTTATTTTTGGACATAAAATGCAATTCAAATAAAAAATATAATTCAAATAAGCAACATTGTCAAATTTTAAATGAAAAATAAAAACAAATATGAAATAAAAGTTTAAAGGAAAGGTAGTCAGGTAGGAGCTATACCTGTGAGTTAAGTTCCTTAATAGGAAGAACTGGAAGAGTATCAGATCGGTCACTAAGATAGGGTTTTTGACTCTGCCCTATGGCTTGAGACAAAGATGAGTTCTACAAAGATAACGCAGTTCTTCTCTTATTTTTGATGATAACTGGGACTGAGAACCCCAAATCATGTAAGTATACAGTTGGAACCTTTTCTGATAGACTGGATACTCAATACTAATTCCTAAACAAAACTGTTTAGGTGACTCCTTTAACAAACTTATTTCAGAAACTATATGAAGATGTGTTCCAAATACATTTTCCTGATGGTATCAAAAAACTTACTAATGTCCACCAAATGATGGAAAACAAGTTCCTGAAGTACCGGGAAGTGAGTACTGGTTCCATCACAGAACCATCCTGGAACATAAGCGGGGCTGGCTAGAAACCCTGGGGGTAAATGAGTGCCCTAGGAAATGTGAGCCTGAGGGGTAACTCCAGAGACCTAAGATGCCTTAGCCTACTTCCTCCATCCCAACTTTCACTCCCCTTTGGCCATACACCCTGCTCTGGCAGCCCAAGCAACTTCCAAATACTCTCCAGTATCAACTCACATGCCATCACTGTTAGTGGGGACACAAAGTGACTTTCTAGCTAATGCCTCATTTTATTAGAGGAGATCAGCTTTCAGTTATTACTTTTCTAGATTATAATCTTACCATGCCTTGCTTCATTCAACTCAGTATTTACTGAGCACCTATCACGCACCAGGAACGGATCAAAAGAGCCGGTATACAGAAGTGAATAAGTTTTATTTGATCCCACTCCCCTCTCTCTCCATCTTTGCTTGTAGTCGAGAAGGAAAGACAAACATCAAACAAATAATCAAATTACATAAAGATAATGTGTATTGGGAAGTATAGGGTGCCATGGTTAACATAACCACTGCCTAACTTAATCTTGAGAAATGGGAAGATGTCCTTGGGCAAGTAGCCTCCAGGTGACACCTGAAGAATGAGTAGGTATTTGCCTGGTAGAACAGAAAGGGTGGCTCCCAAAGGGGAAAAGGGTGAAGAAGACCAGATTATTAAGGAATGTATTAAAGATCCCCCAGGATCTATCATGAAGGCAGCAGGAAACCATCAAAAACTAACTCTGTGTCAGGTACTGCCCTACACATTCTGCTTGCATTCAATCCTAGTGACCACCAAGTAAATACTATCACACCATTTTTTAAATAAAGAACAAAGAATTTACTATGTGGAATTAGTGAAGGCATATAGCACCATAAGCTAAAATTCTAGCTGTATATGTAAATAACTTAAATACAGAAAGTCCTGTTTTTAAAAAAATCTAGCAACTTCCTCTCAAAAAATGATCCTTGGGGTACCCGGGGGTTTCAGTCAGTGAAGCATCTGGCTCTTGGTTTCAGCTCATGTCGTGACCTCACAGTTGTGCGATCCAGCCCTCTATTGGGCTCCATGCTCAGCAGGGAGCCTACTTGAGATTTTTTCCCCCTCCCTCTCCCTCTGACCCTCCCCACCTCTCAAATAAATAAATAAATAAAATCTTTAAAAAATAAAAAGTGATAATCACAGACCTGTACCCCTTAAACAAATAATACATATGTTAATTTTAAGAATTTAAATAAATAAATAATAAAAACACATCTAAATATTAAAGCTATAAAAATGTTGAAAACCATTACCAGAAGCAGGGGATCTTACAAAATGATAAATGTTCAATTTAGTAAGAAGATAAATAACTCTACATTGTATTCACCTAATAACATAGCACTGAAACTTGCAAAATAAAAGTAACATAACTGTAAAAAAAAAGTGATAAATGCTCTTAGTTTCAAGGAGAACTTAAAATTTTAAAATGAAAAGGGCAAGAAAACTGAGATCTGTATATACAAATGGAAAAGAAATCCTCTTTCTATAATTTCAAAATACTCCAAGTTGACATTGGGAAGAGTGAGGCAATTTGGTTTGAAATGTTTTGTAGGCTTTTATTGACCCTTGTAATGGACTGCAGGAAATTCTTCTTTTATGTGCTTAATGCATACAACAGGAGATACAGTTGAATCAGTCAAATTCATACACTCCTCTAAACCTTTATGAAACATTTAAATCCTTATAAGTCTGCTTCAAAGCAAAGAGAAATGGATAATGCTGGTAATTACTCCTTCATCTCAAATAGGAATTACTCCTATCTGTGTTAGTGCCACTTGGTCTCAGAACCTCCTTTTCAGTCATCTAGCCCCTTTAAAGAAATTGCTAGCTCCATTTTACTGATGAAAGAACTGAGACACAAGACTGCAAGTGATTCTGCCAAGGTCAGGAAACTATCAATGGATTCAAGAGAGATGCGGATCTTAGAATACCAACGTCGCAATCTTTCCTCTAGTTTAGGGTTTCTCAATTTCAGTACCACTGAACTCCCAGGTTTGGGTAAGTCTTGGTCCTGGACATTGTAGAATGTTCAGAAGCATCCCTGGCCTGTACCAACTAGATGCCAATAGCAACCCCCGCTTCCCCAACCAAAAATGTCTCTAGTCATTGACAAGTGTCCCTCAGGGGACAAAAATCATGCCCCAGTTGAGAATCACTATGTTAAATAATTCTGCAGACCCACACTGAAACATCTAAGAATGTTTCTCTCTACTGTTACAGCTAGGCATTTTTTTTTTCACAATCTCATTGTGTATATTATAGATGCATATTTTATTAGTCCACTCTTCTTTCCAAATAAAAATTAACAATTACAAAATTAATATATCTTTGAAGAAATTTTAGAAAAAGAAATCCATAAACACACCCCTTAGAGATAGACACAGTTAACATTTTGATGCATGCCTTCAAAGCTTATGCATATTAGCTTTTATATTTTTAAATAAAATTAATAATACTGAATAAGCAACATTATAAGTAGCATTTTCTAATCCCATTAAATATTTCCAAATTACTTTAAAGACTTTTTAGCATACCATATCACATATATAAACATATGACAACTTACTTAAAAATTCTCAGTTTCATTATCATAAATAAGTCTGTTGTGAACCTACTTGTATTGAAATCTTTAAGAATATCTCTGATTATTTCCTTAATATAAATTTGCAAGTTAAGTTACTTTGTTAAAGGGAATAAGCTGTTTATTGTCATACTGTCAAATTGAATTACACTCCCAGTAGAGACTGTAAGGAGTACTCCTTTCCCCAAATCTTTGCCAACAATAAGTTGTTTGTTTTCACCTTTACCAAATTAGTATCTGAAATTTTTAATTGTGTTATTTAATTTATATATTGTGGATTATAAGACAGAAGCTTTTTTAATACATTTATTAGTCATTTTGTAAATTGTACATGTTCTTTGTCAATTTTTTCTCTTGAATTATTCATCTTTTTCCTCTAAGATTTGAAAGGTTCTTCAAATTTAAAAACTTTCATTGATTATCAAATATAATACAAATTTTTTCTTCAAAATGTGTTAATTAAAGTTTGGTGATGTCATTTGATTTTAATTCTGAACATCAAATTTTTAAAAATTCCATTTTGAATTTACGTTGAATTGTATGAAGCCTAAACATTGATTGTGGGGGAACTAGCATTGTTATAATAGTGAGCGTTCCCATCTACGAATATTTGTTCTTTTGCTCCTTCATCAGTAAAGTTGTCTTCCTCAAAAAAAGCCCAACATATCCTAACTCCTAGCTTTATAAGGTTTTATTCCCACTGAATAGTATTTATTTTTCACTAAGGTTGGTAACTGGCTATTTTTACCATGTTTTCTCTCCTGTATTAAATTTTTTCTTTCTAAAAGAACATCTGGTTCTCTGCACACAGTGGGCATTTTTTTTAACATTTAACAATACATGTCTTATCTAGTAATACACAAGGAAATAGAAATCCACATTCTAAGCAATTTCTTACAATAATATAGCTTCTATTTAGGGAATAAGAGAAGTTTGTTTTCTAGATATGCAACTGTAAAATAGTTTTGACTTAAATGAATAATTTGATAAAAGGTACATTAACTAGTTCTTTAAACAAATTTACTGAAGCTAAATTCAAAGTTGGGACAACCAAGGAGTTTGATCTTTCCTTGAATCTTGCAAAAGCTATCCTCTAAGACAAAAAGACATGAAGTCTATAAAAAGTCTAGAGAGTGTAAGTGTACAGAACTGTGAACATAGATATATTGATGGCAATTCTTACAGCTTGCACAGAGAGGGTAGAGAGCATCTCTGGTTTGCTTTATTGAGGTAGCGTCCAGGGTTGGAAGGTCATCGTTATTTATTATACATGCTACAGTTGACAGAAGCAGGGTAAAGAGGTTCTTCTTCCTGCACACTAATGCCACTATTTCTAGTGCACAGTGGGTATTTTTTAAATGTTTCAGACTTACAATTCTTAATTTCTCAAGATTTTAAACATTACATTAGTAGTTGGTGTGTGGGAAACCTTAATAAGAATGTGTTCAAATTCATATCCTTCTTTTCTTTTTGCATTATGCCATAGGACACTTATATGACATAGTACATACCACTCTGATAAAAGCATATTTAAAGATAGGTAGGACATATTGATACATAATCTACTATAAGGGAACTTAATAAAACAAGCACTAAAGATTCAGAAACCTGAGTTTTAGACATATATACTAGTTTAGAAAGTAACTTTTTATTACTTCCTTATTATACTTAAACAATCATGGATAAAATTGAAATACTAATTTATATAACAATATAGATTATTTTATATGTCAAATTCAGAGGGTGTCAAAATAATAGTATTTACTCCTTTTTGGGGGGAAGAGGATAGACAAAAGTAGAATTATTTGAGCAACTTCATTTATTACTTATAATTTTGTCAAGTAAAGAACTTTTGATTAGTAGATCTGAATCTTTTCTAATTAGCACATTTGATGCTTTATGTAAAAGAGTGTGACTAAAGGGATTTTAAAAACTTGAAAGCAGTTTAGCCAGGCTAAGCGTTCCTTTTGCAATCTTTATACTCTGAAAATGCTTACTATTGGAATCCTTTTATTTTTCATATATAGTGCAAAGATAAGGCAGCTTGCACTCATTACCATGGTACAGTTTTATGGTATTTATTGCCTCCATGAACAGGTGCTTTAAAATCACTAACAACCTGTGCAACCTTGAGTAAATCACCTAATCTCTCTGGACCTGTTTCCTCATTCATTACAGAAGAAATTTAGAATCAGTGGCTGCTAAGGCTCCTTTAACTCTAAAATCGTTAAAGTCTACTACTCAAAATTGCATGCTAAGGGCTATCTTCTAGCATGCAATTTATACCCTGCCAAAAAAAAAAAATAGATAAGGTTCACATAAATCAAATAGACTGTCTAAAACATGAAACAAGAGGTTAAAAATGTAAACTGTGAGTTTTAACTTCCAGGTATGATTGAGTTGCTGGAACCAGGCTATCCCTCCTACATAAACCACCGCAAAATTGGACAAATATTCAAGACATCGGAAAACAGTCAATTTGAGATTGTGATCGTTGAGAATTGAGTGACTCACAAGCGGAGCTCCACAGTCAATGGACTCCTCTGCTGAGGGACAACTTTCTACTCGTGGTACATAGAGCTAGAATACAAATACGTATGCTGTCCTACTCAAATGAGGAGGCAGAGATCAGGGTTTGTTTGGAGCAGCTGGAGTGGCTAGAATGTGCAAGGTGGGGCACCAGAGAGAAGATAAATGAACCCAGGGGGAGCTACAGAAGTCTATGTGGGGTTTCCCTACAAGTCCTTAGCTAAGGGCACAGGGTGAAACTACTTGAGGCCTACCAGAGGGCAGCCGCTGCAGGGGTAAGAGAGAAGCAGAGCACTAGAAGTGGAGCAGTACTGGGGAAGTTGAATTTCCTACCCAGTCACAGAAGAGAGACATTTTTAACATCATGTAATATCTTTTGGCATCCAGCTGAAACATCAAAAAAGCTCTACCACAAAAGGAAGGACTATGCCCTAGAGTAAGTCCCACTTTAGATCCCCCTACAAATAGGACAAAAGCAAGTCCTGACAGGATCTACAGAGGAGAGAAAGTCCCATCAATTAAGAGGGACTTAGGAAACATGGGGGGGCCTCCCACAAATCACCCCTAGCAAAGAATAAAATCAACCTTACACAATACAGAATAACCAACCAGTGGCCGAAGGACAAAGATATCATTTTTCAGAGAAAGAAAATAAAATCCTGTATCATTTACAGTACAATCAAATTATTGGATATACAAAGACAGAGGAAAACGTGATCCATAGTTAAGAAAGTAAAAACAACAGAAATCAAACCTAATATGACTTGGATGTTTGATTTAGCATATAAACGTAGTCAAGTAATTACTATAAATATGTTCAAAGAACTGAGAGAAAATACATTCAAACGATTAAAAAGAAATATGATCTTAATGAGTAAACAGATAAGGAATTTTACTGGAAAAACAGAAACTAAAAATAAGAATCAAATGGATGGCGAAAGTATAAAATGGTACAACCACTTTGGGAAACTGCTTGATACTTTCTTAAAAATTAAACATATAGAAGATAACTCAGCAATTAAAGATGAACCTTTAATATATGCAACAACTAGTAGGAATTTCCAGGGAATTATGTTGAATGAAAAAGCCAATCCCAAAAAGTTATATTCGGTATGATTCAGTTTACATAACAATCCTGAAGTGACAAAATTATAGAAATAGAGAACAGATTGGTGGTTGCCAGAAGTTAAGGAAGGAGCTGAGAGAGAACAAAGGTGGTTATTAAAGAGTAACACGAGGGGTCCCTATGGTGATAAACTTTCTGTATCATTGCTACAGTAATGTCCATATCCTATTTGTGAAGTTGTTCTATCATTTTGACAGATGTTATGACTGGAGGAAACTGGGTAAAGTGTATATGAAATCTTTCTGTATTATCTCTTCAAACTAAATGGGAATCCACAACTATTTGAAAATAAAATGTTTAATAAAACTAAACATGTTTATACAAGCCAGGAAGTCAATTTCTAGGTATTCATTCAAAAGAATTTAAAATATATGTCCACACACAATAGGTGAAAGAAACCGTGATACATTCCTACAATTGACTACTATTCTGCAATAAAAAGAAATGAAATCATAATACCTGCAACAACGTGGATGTATCTAGAAAATATTAAGTTGAGTGAAAGAATCTGGACACACATAAAATATCCATGTTGCTTTGTCCTATTTATATGATATTCTAGAGTAACCCAATATAATACATGAATACTATCTTGGGTACGGATACCACTGGAACAAAAGGGAACTCTCTGGGGTGATGAAAATATTCTGAATCTTAATATGAATATATGAAAACTGATTTATGATATGCTTAAGATCTGAGCAATTCTCTGCAAATTATACCATTAAAAGAAGAAGCAAAGGGAAGGGCTCCTGTGTGGCTCAGTCGGTTAACCACTCAACTCTTGATTTCAGATCAGGTCATGATCTCAGGGTTCTGAGACTGAGCCCCGCATCCAGCTCTGTGTTCAGCAGAGAGTCTACTTGAGATTTTCTCTCTCCCTCTTCCTCTGTATCCCCCAGTACTCGCTCTCTATCTCTCTTCCTGTAAAATACATAAATCTTTAAAAACAAAAGCAGCAGCAGCAAAGGGAAATTCTAAATCTTAAAAATACAACAAGAAAAATGAAAAATTCACTGGATGGAACAAACAAGAGATTGGAGGTGCTGGAAGACTATGTGAGCTAGAAGATAGATTGATAGAAATTATCTGACCTGAAGAACAAAGATAAAAGTTTGAAGAAAAATGAGCATTCTATGGGACCTGTAGGATAATATCAAATATCCTAACATATATCTAACAGTGGTCCCAGAAGGAGAAGAGAATTAAAACAAGGTAGAAAATATGAAGAAATTATGGCTAAAATTCTCTCAAAATTGATAAATAACATCAAACTGCAGATCTAAGAAGTTCAATGAACTGCAAGCATGATATGTGTACTAAAACCACAGAAGGACACATCATAGACAATTTCTGAATACCAAAAATAAAGAGAATATTTTGAAATAATCCAGAGGGAAAAAAGACCCAGGGGATGAAACAGATATGGGGGAAATGAATGTAAGTATGGCAATAACTCTTTATCCAAAACAGAGGAGGACAGAAGATTTGGAATGACATCTTGAAAGCACTAAAAATAAAAAGTGACAATTGCATACCTAGTGAAAATATTTGCAGATGACATGATTTCTATGCAGAAAAATCCTAAAAATCCTGAATACATACAAACACACGCACACACACACAAAAACTACTAGAACTAGTAAATGAATACAAGGTCAATGTATAAAAATCAATTATTTTGTACATCTAGCATCAATTGATGCTATTTCCCATCAATTTGAAAGCAAAATTATCAAAAGAACACCATATATAAAGGCATCAAAAACAAAAAACGCTTAGAAATAAGTGCAACAAAAGAGACACAAGACTTCACTGAGAAATGGAAAATATTGGTGAGATAAACTTAAAACAGCCTAAATAAATTGAGAGAGATGCCCTACAATGAAATATTACCAGCAATTTAAAAAGTACATACGCATGCAACAACAAAAATGGAACTCAAAAGTATCATGCTGATTGAAAGAAATCTTCAAAACAGTACATATTGCATGATTCTGTTTGTATAAATTTCTAAAATGGACCAAATTAATCTACCACTTTTTAAAAATCAGAACAGTGGCTGCTTCTGAGGATGTGGGAGAAGAGATTGGCTTATAAGAAACATATGATAACACAGGTACTGTGCACTTGTTGAAAGGTATCAAATAGTAAACAAGATTTATACAATTCACTATAGGTAAATTTTATTTCAAACAAAGAAAACATAAACAGTAATTGAATTCCAGTTAATGATACACATGTGGAAGTGCTGGAGTGAAGTAAACACTGGTGTCTGCAACTCGGTAAGAAATACATCAAAAAATTAGATAAATAGGATAGAATAGATGGGATATAAATATGATAGAGATAACACAGCAAAATATTAATGATTGCAACCAGATGGTGGGTATATGAACATTTAAATGTTGTTTTACTTCAGCTCTTCTTTCTGTTTAAAAATTTTCATATTAAAATGTAAATTTACCAAAGTTATACGACACACAGTCAATACATAAAAACCAATTATATCTATATATAAGCAAAAACAATTGGAAAATATTTTTATAATTGCATCAAACATGAAAATAAGTGTAAATCTATACTCTGCAAAATACAAACATATTGAGTTTGTTTTAAAGTTTAAATAAATGAAGAAATATACCATGTACAGGGATTAGAAGACTTAATATTGTTAAGATATCAATTCTCCCCATACTGATTTATTCCCACACAAAAGTCCAGAAGGATTTTTTTCAAATTGATGATCCTAAGACTTAAGTGGAACTACAAAGAACCTAAAATAGCCAAAACAATTTTGAAAACCAAAAACAAAGTTGGAAGAATTGTGCTACCTGATTTCAAGATTTATTGTAAATACTTACGCAAATCAAGGCAGAGTGGTAGTAGCATAAGTATAAACCAAGAGATTAATGGAACAGAATAGAGAATTCAGAAACAGATCCACATATATATATGTTCAGTTGATTTTTGACAAAGGTACAAATTAATTCAATGAATTAAGATTATCCTTTCAACAATGTCGATAATACAACTGGATATTTACATTTTTAAAAACGAACCCTAACTCTTACATCATTACATACAAGAAATTGAATTGGAAATGGATAAACACAAAACTAAACATACAATTAAACATAAAAGCTAAACTATGAAACTTCTAGAAGAACACTTCTAGGAAAAAAATCTTCACGTAGACAAAGATGTGTTCTCAGGACACAAAAAGGCAGCAATATTGTAAAATTGACAGACTGGACTTCATCAAGATTTAAACCTTCTGCTCTTCAAAAGACATCATTAGTAATATGCATAAAAAGAAAGCTACACACTGGGAGAAAATATTTGCAGTACATATATTTGAAAAGGGACAAGTATCCAATATATATATATAAAGTATTGCTACAACTTAAAAAGAACAATAACCTAATTTGAAGAGGTAAAAGAAAAGAATAAAAAGGCAAAAGAGTTTAACAAAGACCTCAAAAAGGTGGTATATGAATGGCCAATAAAAATATGAAAAGATACACAACATCACTGGACATTAGGAAACACAAATTAAAACCAAATGATGTGGCGCCTGGGTGGCTCAGTTGGTTAAGCATCTGCCTTTGGCTGAGGTCATGATCCTGGGGTCCAAGGATGGAGGCCTATGTCAAGCTTCCCTGCTCAGTGGGGAGTCTGTTTCTCCCTCTCCTTCTGCCCCTCCACCCTGCTTGTGCTGTCTCTATCACACTCTCTCTGTCTCAAGTAAATAAATAAATAAATAAAACCATACTGACTTATTACAAAACACTCACCAGAATGGCTAAAAGTAAAAAGGCAGACCCTACCAAATGTTGGCCAGAACTCTCAAACACTGCTGAGTGGAATATAAAACATTAGAACTACCTTGGGAAACAATTCGGCAGTCTCTTACAAAGTTAAACTTTGTAAAAGTTTATCAGGTGACCCAGAAAAAATATTCCCACAAAGACTTGTACAGAATTGTATAGTACCTTTGTCCATAATAACCAAACACTAGAAACAATCCACATGTCCTTCAACAGGTGAATGGATAAGTAAGCTGTGGTATATTCATCCAACAGAATACTAAACAGCAATTAAAAGAAACAAACTAATGAGATACTCAGCAACATGGAATAATGTCAATAATGCTTTGCTGAAAAAAATAAGCCAGACACAAAACAGTGCTTATTATCTGATTATATGAAGTCAGAGAACCAAACTAAGCTATAGTGATAAATTATACGGGTTGCTTGGTATGGGATGGGGGTAGAGGTACTGACCTCAAAGGAGTAAAAAGGAATTTTCTGGGATGATTGATTGGGTTAGTGGTTATATAAATATATAAACTTATCAAACTGTGTACTTATAATATGTGAATTTTATTGTATAAAAATAGCACCTCAAAGGGTTATTACAGAATATGAAATTTAAAAAAATAAATATTAACACCAAGTAAAACTAGTTTTTGGAGAATTTTTCTTGGTAATATTTAGGAAGACTTTCATGGTTCGCATCCATTTTTCTAAATATGTGT
Organism: Ailurus styani; assembly: GCA_002007465.1. Lineage (NCBI taxonomy): Eukaryota > Metazoa > Chordata > Mammalia > Carnivora > Ailuridae > Ailurus > Ailurus styani. The sequence goes on along the minus strand of LNAC01000015.1, from coordinate 9,295,552 downwards.
TTGGCTTATACTATGGAAAGCTTAAAAGCTTATTAATGCTAAAGTCATATCTTAACCTCCTCCACACATTAAAACTGTCAATCAAATTTTATTACATGAATGAAGTACTTTACCTTAAATCTGTCAAGATAATTGCTTAGATTAAGTTAAATGGAAAGAAAAATAAGAGTAGAATGTGGGAAGTTATTTTTAAATTAAGAGCAGATTCTATAAGGAATTATAAAGCAGTATGGCAATATATATTGGTTTTTCTCTAAAATCTTCCATCTTGGCAAATGTTAGGAAGGGCTTAACTCTCACACACGGACTCAAGATACCAAAGGAATCAGTTGTTGTGCCTTCAGCTACAAGGAACAGGAAACCTGGATCAACGGACTTCTAAAACAAGGCATTTATTATCTCATATTAACAAGCTCTCCGGGCATAGTTAAGTCCCTGGCTCAACATCCTCATCTTCCCATTCTGCATTTGTTCTCTGAGTATCTCCTGAAGCTCCAAGATAGTGACTGTGGAACCATGACCCCATCTAGGGGGGGAAAAAAAAAACCCTTATCTTTCTGCTTATCTCCTTTAAATCATCAACTGATCTTTCCCAGCACGCATCTCCGATCTCTCTAGCCAGAATTCAGCCCGTGTCCATACCCATTTAATTCATTAGCAAGAGAAATGAGACCAAAAGTCGGTGCTAAAGCAGCTCTCCCAGCGTGTGGCTAAGGGGAGGAGAGTGGAGATGGGGAAAAGGTTAGTTCTCTGGGAAAAAGGGAAAAGGAACAGGAGGGGGGGCAGCTCAGGAGACAAGCAGAAGTGAGTGAACCACTGGACAGAAAAGGAAAGAAATTCTAAGCTCTTTTAAGTTTTCGTTTTACCTTCACATGAACCCCTCTCTCTAGGGGCTTTGGCTACCAGTAAAGGAAAATCAAATTGAAAAACACCAGCAGCCAAAGTCAGTCTCTGAAATAATTTGCCCCCTTTAAGGGGCTGAAGAATATTTGCTGACTTTTTAGCACAGAAGAAATTAAAGCAATTCTCACGCCCTACGTGCTATTTACTGTGCTCTACATCACTAAACCTTATTTATTTCTTGGTTTGTAGCACAATGATTGTAGAGTAGGTGCCAGGCACCAAATAACTTCCCTGCTGCTGAAATTGGTAGGGATTTGCTCTCAGTGGAACATACTGCATGACCCTTCAATGCTGGTAAGGGGTCGTGGGCTTTTTCTTCAGTTCTACTTGCCATGACACGGAGGATTGGTGATTGGTAGCTGTTTCCATCTTACTTGTGACATGTTCCATCAACAACTTTACATGGTGGTATAAGATACTAAACTTTGTAGTATTTTCTTTACATAATACACACTACTAGCCAATGTCCAAAAAGTCTTTGTCTAGTAGAATGCTTGTGTTGCCCAATAACTTACTTTTCCATGAGATGGCTCACCTTCCCCCATTGTGACATCACTTCTACATGCACAGAAATTAAACATTTCCAAAATTCCCACAATCAAAGTTGCATCACATTCCATCAATGAATGGTGATGTCTGTTGTGTTTGAAGTAACATGCAAATAAGTTTCCTCCATTTCCTCTTTTACCCTGGAAAGAAGCAGGATTAGTCATTCCATATTGTCAATATCCTGGCCTAAATATTTCTCACCCAATCTTAGGATCACTCTTAGCTTCTTGGTGTTCAGCTACCCCAGATCATTAGTGTCATTAAGTCCACCACCTGTGGTAGAGAAATTCTGATTGTAAAATCCTATCAGTTCCCCTATATATGAGAATATATACTATAAATGAGAATATGGCTAAAAACTATATTATGAGAACTATAAAATGAGAATATAGCTAGGGAGAGCAGTAAGCGTCATGCACCCCCATGTTCCACATTCCCGTAGCAAGCACTGTGATCATTTCTCACTAAGAAAAGGACAAGAAAGCTTTTCGACTGCTTGTCAAACACAGCTGTATGGGGATCATCTGGGGAGCTTTACAAAGGGCTGATGCCAGGGTTCCATCCCCTAGTCATTTTAGGTTTAATTGGTCTGGAATGCAAACTGGGTGTGGAGATTTTAAGTTAAGCTTCCTGGGTGATTCTAATATGCATGTAGATTGAAAACCTAAGTAGCAGTTCTCAAAGTACGTTCCCTGGACCAGCAACATCAGCATTACCTGGGAACATATTAGAAATGCAAATTGTCAGGCCTTGCTCCAGATCTACTGAATTAGAAGCTCTGGGGTTGGAGCCCAGTCATCTGTATTTTATCAGTCCTCCAGGTGGTTCTGATATACACTCAAGGTTGAGGACCACTGCTCTAAAGGTAAGTCCTTCCAGTACTCAAATCCTGTGATTCTGATAACTTTCACCAACTCAAAACTACAGTGGACTCCATGTGTTCCCATTGAGGAGACATGTTAGCCTTGAAAAGGAGTCTTAAGTCTCTGAAAGCAGTGATAATGATGGGAATGTTCAATTCTATGGTACTAGTGTCTGAGTCTTGCCACTTCCTCCAGACAAGCTCGGCAGCTTTCATATCTCACTGGACACACGCAGGGCCGGTCACATGTGGCGTATAAAAAGCTCACTCTTTGCTGTGGTCTGGAATCTCTCCTGGTTCTGCCTTCCACCTGCTTGATCAGCCTACCAGCCCTGGAATCCTCTCTTGATGTGAATATCCATGCCTCATCCTCAGCCCCTGCAGTCTTGATGGGTTTGTCCATTTTTTAGAGTACCAAGCCGTTACCTCCTGTGACTGATATCAAAGTCAGAATTACCTACTCCTACTTACTCTGTTTACCCAGCAGGTGGTTTGGGGGTAACTTCTTGATTGCCTTATACCTATTCCAGATGAGAATCTTGAAAAGGGGTTTGGAAACCTTAGTGTTCCTGATCTGACCATTAAAACCTTGCTTAGACCTCATTTTCTGGTCCACAGTTGTGGTAAATCCCATGAGTCCTCAGTTCTGGCCCTCATTGGCTTCCCCCAGTAACGATCTACTAGATGCTCTAGTACCTGCTCTATCTTCATCTTCTGGTCCTACTCTGAGGCCCTCAGTTCCTGTTGTGAGCTAAAGTGTGTCCTGTCCCTGCTCGCCCCCCGCCCCCCCAGCCAAATTCATTGGGAATATTTTTGTTTGTATGCTACTCTCTTACATTTTTATTTTGTATTTTCGTCCAAATACACAACCAATATCAGAGTTCTCCAACTCTGGATGTGGCTTTCTGCACAAACTGAGACAGGTTTTACTGTGGTCAACAAACCCTGCTGAATGTCTGCCATATGGAAATCCCTGCACAGGCCCGTGGGTTAGAGAGAACTGTTGACCAAAATGTATATGAGTATCTAATCTATATACAATCTCCTCTCTTGGGGAGATGATGGATATATAGCTAAAAATATGCCTAACTGTTAGGCTAGGCAGAATAGGAAACAGAATAGGAAAACTTCCAAATGAATGATACAGTCACTGTTATCAACCAATATGATAAAAACTCCAATTTCGAAGTGATATTTGAAACGGGTCGATTTTAGACAAATGGCTAGAAAATGGGATTTTTTTTTCTTATTTTGTAGGCATATTTCTTTTTTGTGTGTTGTTAAATATGCTAGAGACTAGGAAAGGTACAATGTGTCCCCCACATTTAGACCATTCCTTACAGTCACAGGATGGTATCATTGTGCCTCATAAAGAAAATGGGATATTTTAAGTGTAGGACAAGTAAGGAACAAACTTTCCTTTGATTTGCGTTCTCTGTCATACTTCCCTGCCCAGTGAAATCTGTGTTCTTTAAAGCCTGGCATCACTATTCTTTCCTCCATAAATTCTCCCTCCTCCCCCCCAAAAATTTCTTGCTCATTTTCAATATTTTCAAAGCCTTTTTGCACATAAGTATACAACTTATCACACTGAGTTCAACAACTATGTATGTCTATCTCCCTGTTCTAATCTATAAGGTGCTTGAGGACAAGCACTGTTCTATTGACCTGTACACTCAGTATCTCAATATCTGATCCAAACTAGATATTAGAAAAAGTGGTTGTTGAATTTGATCAAATTGAAATCGACAGCGTGGGTGTGGTGAAGCTCTGGGGGGATGAGAACATGAGAACTGCAACGGCTTAGCAAAATATTGCAAAATACAATCACACTGTGGCAAGGACAATCTTTGCAGACCATATGGTTTTCAAATACTGCTTCTCTTCCTTATATGGTTCTACCATCTTGGAGTCCTACCATCTTGGAGAATTATTGTTTGTCCTTTGGAGGCGTAAGTATGTGTGCATGTTCCATCCAAGAGTTCCCTATAGGAGACCAAAATGACACAGGAAGAAGAGCAAGCACAGATCTTTGACTCCTGCTCATGGAATACTGTTGAAGGAATTGCACTTATAATGTAAATCCCACTCTAAACTGTTCTGCCCAAGTCCTTATTCTAGGCTAAGTGACTCAAATGTGTGGTCTTTTGCTACTGTGAATTATTGTATATATGGATTTTTCTGATGAGGGAAGATGTGAGATCATGCCAACGAGAGATGAAGATTTAAAGTTTTCCTGAAAAGGAATGGAAGATGGCATTGTGAGGGGTTCACGAAATACTTCTCTTCCACCCAGTCCCTAGAGAAAAGGAAAGAGAAGGAAGAGGTGGAGGAAGAAGAAGAAAATGATGAGATTCTTAAAACAAGGAGACAAAACTTTCCCTTTTCTCTTGGTTTCTGGAGATAGTTGTGTTCAGAATCCAGTTTTTCTGCATCATAATAGTTACTCTCCTCCTCAGCTACCAAACTTAACAAAGGCTGTTGTAGAGAAAGCAATTTTGTGTTAGTTGCATGGGGATAATTAGAGCCCAATGCAAAAAAAGAAGGAAAAAAAAAAAAAAGGAGCCACAGTCTTCTTTGCCTTAGTTGGAGCAGCATGGCTTAGCAACATTGTATCATGGGTAATTATTTATTTTAGAGTTTCAGGAAGTAGATGTCAGTAGTAAAGCAAGCAGAGACCCAAGGTGAGCTGAGACTAGGTGGAAGGAACATGCAGCAGTGGTCAAGTGGCTAAAGTATCTATTCACTCAGACGTGAAGGGGAGAAAAATTATCTTACCCCCAAGGGAAAGTAACTCCTGAATGGAGAACTTTGCTTGAGTTATAATAAAAATAAAGATAAATAATGCTTTAACAGAAGACTCTTCTCTTAGTTAAAAAAGTTTTGAATGTTGGATCATATGCATTGTTATCATGCATCTCATGTTTTATAATTTTTGTGTGGATGATCTGATAGGCATTATTAGTTCCTCCAGGGCTGTGGTAAAATTGGGACCTTTTTTTTAATAGTAAAAACCTATCAGGAAAAAAAAAAACTGAGCATGCATTCCCCAAATCCATAAACTCATGCAGATATTTTCTACATGCACCAATGTATTTTTCTATCTTACACAGTATAAAACATAAATATAGAAATTCAAAAAAAAAAGAAAGAAAGAAAATATACGTGCCCCTCAAGGGGTTTTTTCAAAGATCTGCATAAACTGATGTTTACAAATCATTAAGCATTGGCCGGAAGCTTTTGTGCCTATTACATAGTAAGTGCTCAATAAATGTCAGCCACAATACACATCTGAAGCCTCTCTGGGGTCAGAGGAACCAGGATAATGTCTTTCTCTGTAAAAATAAGTCCACAGGATGTGTTTCTATGCAAGGAAAGAGTTAACGAAAAGTCCTTATTGATAAAGAAAAACTCACTAGGACAGACAAAAGCGATGGTCTATGGGATGGTAAGTAGTTACTTACTGTATTTATTATCCAGAGAGGAATTCAGATTATATATTTCATGAGCCAGATGGGAATAGTTATTTAATCCACAGTAACAACTACTCTAAATGGCTCTATTGAATCTCTACTTGAAAGTATACTTTAGAAGAGTTGCAGGCTATGAGGGAATAAAGCAAGAAACAAATGTAATGGTTAAAGGATATTTTTGCTAAAGCTTAATTAAACTTGAGATTTTGTATCATTCCGTATATAATCTTCAAAAGATTTTTTTTCTGAAAAAGGGACCAGAAAAGGTGCTAAGAAATTAGCCTTAGAGCTATGTAGATTTTAAAGGGCCCTTAAGGGGGGAAAAATGTAAAAAAAAAAAAAAATACAGATTTCAATTTGAAGCAAAGAATTGAAATTGCTTTCTGGCATCCCACACTTCCAGCAACATTGGTACCTACTTGAAATGAACAACTGCTAAAGGAAACAGCTGGTAGGAAGCTGTTACTGCAAAGCAAAGTGCAATATGCATGCTGTAATTAGTTTGCAATCATTACTCAGTCCACTGTTGGAGAAAAATCTTGATTTGATCACACCAAAAGCATTCCTATCACTGAGAAAAATTCAGGACAATTCTTCCCCCCCAAAACCAAATAACATTCTTACTTCCACTATAGTTGATGCTAACATGATTTTTTTTTAATGTGGCCCTTGATCATAGAGGTATATAAAAACAAGTATTTTTCTTTACATGAACGTGAGAAGTACCCTAGAATAATAGCGTAACATTTTTGAGTGTTTAATGTATGATAGATTGGCGCTGTCCAAAAGAAATATAATGCAAACCACAAATGTGAGCCACATAAGAAAAGTAAAATTTACTGGTATCCACATTTAAGGAAAAAAAAGAAAAGAAACAGTACCTTAGTTCAATTTGCTCTAAGAAAACATCACAGACTGGGTAGCTTAAACAATAGACATTTATTTCTCACAATTCTGGAGTCTGGAAGTCCAAGATTAAGATTCCAGCAGATTCGACACCTGTTGAGAAACCTCTTCCCGGTTTGCAGATGTCAGTCTTCTGGCTGCATCCTCACGTGATGGAGAGAGGACTCTGGTCTCTTCCTCTTCTTATAAAGGCACTAATCCCATCATGAGGGTCCCCCCACCCCACCCCGAGTGACCACATTGAAACTGAATTACCTCCTAAAGGTGCCACTTCTGAATATGATCCCAGTGGAGGTTGGAGGTCAGCATATGAATTGAGAGAGAGAGAAATATTCACTCAATACCAACAAGTAAAATTAATTTTAATACCATATTTTATTTAACACAGCCTATTCAAAACACTATCTTTTCAACATGTAGTCAATGAAAACTATTAATGAGGTATGTTACATACTTTTTTCCTCCTAAATCTGGGGTGTAATTTACACTTACACACAGCACAACACAGTTTGGACTAGCCACATTTCAAGTGCTCAATAGCAGCTTATGGCTAGTGGCTTCCGTACTGAACAGTGCAATTCTAAATGATTTGCATGGACTCTGTCCTTAACTTCTCTCAATAATCTTCTGATGTGGTAACTATTATTCCTTTTTACAGATGATAAAACAGAAGCATGAGGTGAATAAATAACTTAAGCTAGAGGGGCAGATTCAGGAAGAATCCAAGGAATGTGATTTCATATCCCATGCTCCTTAACCCCATGAGGTCCTGCCTCATGTGCTATTCTGTGTAGCTAACAGACTACTCTTCCTGTCTAGAAAAGGAATTTTAAAATCATAAAGTTAGCTATGAAAAAAATAACACTAGACAATATTTTGAGCAATATTAATAATGCTTCTGTGGTTCATTGTTCAAATTAATTGCGGTTAAAAGTTGTTCAAGGTCATCTATAACCACAAACTAAGTATTTCTTCTATGATTCCAAGGAAATAAAAGATGGATTGAAGTTGTATTTTCCCCATGTAAAAGGTAGAGAAACTGAGATTTTCAAATGTGAAATGTAAACTGATTTTTACAAGCTGTGGGGTGGGTGGAGAGAAAGAGAGACAGAAGGGTAAAGGTGAGAGGTGGAAGGAAGGGAAAGACACTGCCGAGAGAGAGAGAGAGAGAGAGAGAGAGAATGGGATGACAGAGGAACGAGGAGGAGGAGATAGAGGCTTTTTCTCACTCTGTAGGATAGCAGACATGTTGGTTTGGAAATGGTCTGTAATTTGTGGTACTTGGTTGGGTGCTGGTTTCTCTCCCTGTGCATGAGCTGGCCTTCAGGATTGAGCTATGAGAATAAAAGCAGAAGCCGAAAGCTATGACTTAGGAAAAGTCAAATAAAAGTCAAATGCCAAGAAAAAGAAGTAAAAGAAATGTTGTCCGACATCCCTAAAAGCCAAGTCTTAAGCTAAAAAAAAAATGGCTAGAGAAACATAAAAACGGGTAAAAAAATTAAGAAAAAATTAAAATCCGGAAAATACCAGATGAGTGAGCACAGCAGGCTTCTGGAAGTATTGTTGCTTTTGGCTGGACGCTTTGTTCAATGTAGAGATAATGGCAAGAAGAGGTTTGGATAAATGCCCCTGAGACAGAGCAGATGGAAAAACAGAAGTTCTCCTTGCTGCCATAAAGGTTCGCTGAGGTACGGAGAATGTGAGAGGACCTGCCCCAATGCTTGGAATGAGAGCACCGAGCCTGCAATGTGTGCAGAGACCAGATGCGAATGACAGGCCACCACCTTCAGTATCAGGGGCCCACTCTGTGCCCTGAGTGCTCAAATCTGCAAAATGGCCAACAATCTGGCCACTCCAAAGCAAGGAAGTACAAGGGTCAGCCCTTCCATTACCACTAAGCAGATGTAAAATCTTCATACCTTCCTACCTGCACCATCTTGCAGAAAGAAAAAAAAAAAAAAGTGAATGGGACAGATCTCTCAAGTCTAGCCATTCTCCCAAACAGATCAAGTATAGAGATTATTTAAACAAAGAGAGTTGACCTTTGGACTGAAAGGAGGCTATTTAAACCAGAACACATTGAGCTATTTTTAATTGATTAGTTTCCTGAGACCCCATCTGAGTGTGTATTCTTAAGGAAAAACACACTTACTTTGTAGAAAGCATGTAAATCGTATTCCTCCCATGTACAAATGCACTGTGGGCATACCGGTGACTCCACAATGCTAATCATGAGCATCCCAGGTAATGCATACCTAATTAAATATTCCACAAAATATGCATTCCAACCAAAATGCATATAGACTAGCAACTTTTTAAAAACTTTACTGCTTTTATGGAAGATATCTGATGAAACCTCCAGGAAACAATTTTCTTTGATTCCTTTTAACAAAATAGATTAGTGACCTTAACATATTTTTCTCTATCAGCCTTGATTTTCATCAAAGGCTGAACTACAAGAGATAAGAAACATTCTGAAAGACACCAAATACAAAGACCTGTATCTAGGATGAAATATAGTTGTGTGGACCATGGGAGGAAAAGATGATCTCTCTTTTTAACATTGTTTCTGTGAAATATTTATCTTTATATATAATTAATACACATTCAGCTAGGATTAAAGCTGAGTTTTCAGATAAAAAACTTCTTCAACTATAAAATGATGTGCAATGGGAAACTATGAAAATCCCTTCTAATTCTAGAATACTATGGCTCGATGATAGCATTCAATATGGAATGACCATAAAAATACTGTCAATGTTCTTGCATATGTTCAAGTTGGAAGGATGTAGTCATTTTACCTTTGGAGCCCAGTCAGCACCTAGCAGAGCATCTTGGATATAACAGTTATCGGATATTAGTTCGTGCTTATGGAAACTCCTACTATGATGAATGTATCTTATGGGTGCTCTTCATAACCAAAGTCCATAACAGATTATGGCACGCTTCTGGGAAAGAAAACTCAGCTCAAGGTACATTAAATATTTGACTTGTTATCAAGCCTTACCAATACTGAATTTTCAAACAGATACTAGCAGATGAGGGATGATGGGTGAGGTTTTATGCCAGCATGCCTGTGACATCAATTTTCTGGTTCAATTTCATTCATAAAATCAGAGAATCCAGAGCAAGGAAGTAAGTTGAAGATTCCAGTAAAGTTCCTGAATTTCAAAGATGAAAAACCTGAAGAAGTAGTAGGTAACATTCCTAAGGACAAGTAATTATTTCATGATGGAATCAGGTATCTCCTCTTAACCCAGTGCCTGGTCTGTCTCCCCACTCCACAACACAGTCTTCTCATAAGCAAGAGCTACTGACTGGATATTCTCACCTGAAACCTATTATTATTGGTATTAATAATAACCAGAAACCAGGATACTTGAGTTCTAGTTTTATTATTAACAAGTCGTGTAACCTTGGGCAATCACTTATCCTCACAATATTTCAGCATTTCAGTTTTCTTTTCTATAAAAGAATGGGTTCAGTTTAGATAATCAAAAGTATACTAGTATATCGTCAGGGTTTGAGGTATATTTATTCTTAAAAATAGCAACCTTTTCCTTGTGAATATGGAACAAGTCTGTGTCTATAGGGATGAAGTGGAATTTACCTTTGGTCAATGACGATCTTTAACATGGCAATTTCAGACAAGTTAATTTTTTTCTTGTCTTAAAAGTTGACAGGTAGGTTCTAGCTATCCTATCCTATCCTATCCTATCCTATCCTATCCTGCTCTAATCTGTCCACTGAAAGTCTAAATGCAGCACTTATCTGGTGACTTTGTAGTGTGCAAACCAATCCATAGTGCTGGGTGTAAAATAAGCACTCAACTATTTGATTGCTTAATCCTCAAAATTATTAATTACTAAGTATGTTTCTGTGATATAGACAGACCTTGCCTTTTGAATGATTCACTTACAAGGAAAAAACCTTGATATGAAGAAATATACACTATATATACTAGATATTATACTTGCTTTAAGATTATTTCCTTAAAATGTATTAATACAAACTCTGACATTGGGGTGCCTCAGTGGGTCAGTGTGTTAAGCGTCCAACTCTTGATTTTGGCTCAGGTCATGATCTCAGGGTCCTGAGCTCAAGCCCAGTGTGGGGCTCATGCTCAGCGGGTAGTCTGCTTCTCTCCCTCTCCCTCTCCATCTGTCCCTCCTCCTGCTCACACTCACTCTTTCAAATAAATAAATAAATCTTTAAAAAATACAAACTCTGACATTTATCCAGTAAAATTCTAAAAATTCTAGAATTATCTTAGACACAGGATAATGTAGACCGTTTCCATTCCTGTGTACTCTTCTGAGTTGCAATAAACAATCCAATTCTCAAATCCTATACACTAGGTTTACTTGGATTAGCACAGAAATCAAAACAGCCTATTCATTTCTCACTGCATTATTATTCTAATTAATATGTCACACAGGTGCAATGTGTGATGGGAGCCGTTTATAAATTAATAAATAAACATATTTCAAAAGGCCTGTGACTTATAAAAATAACGCCGCACTTAAAAAAAAAAAAAGGAGACTATTGTCCAAAAGCTGTTTGTTGAGTTATTGGTTTATAAGCAAACAAACAGAAAGACGACAGTGAGAAATTTCAAACAGTAACCTCTCTGGAGGGAAACAAAGCAGTTCAATAGAAATATACAGCTGTACATAAAAGACTGAGTTAAGGGTAATTAAAAAAAAATCCTGAGAAAGTGATAAGCTCAGTGAATATCCTTTCAAAAGAAAGGAAGAGAAACAGAAACCTGGGATTGAAATAATATCTCGTGCTTTTTATCCAAGGACCATCCACTTTACAAAAATAAATTCATTAATTTTCCACATACCCTTTTGATTGTGGGTAAGTGCTATGTTATGGCAAGCTTTTGTAGACAGAATATATGGAAGCACAAGGAACACCCACAGTGCAGGATTGGTAATCAGCAGTTCTCAGAATAAGACCTAGGACTCCTCTCTCAATTCAACTGCTCTAGCAACTCTCCTACTTTTGCATCTTGCTTGGATGAACACAGACTGATGGGTAACACAGATGAAAGCAACGTTACCATAACGCTCAGTATTTAGAATAATACCTTTCTTTGCAGACATTACCTCATTAATCTTCATAACATCTTTAAGAAAGGAAGGGATGGTCTCCACCCTCATTTAATGGATGGTGTAGCAATTGCTTAAGGCCAGGACATGATTCAGTGTCATGGTTGGAAATGGAGCCATATTTCTCAGACCCTTAGGCTGGGGCACCATTAGCCACTGCAGGGGTTAAGTGTAATTCTTTGGGATAGCGATGGTGAAGGGATCTAATTCCCAAAGCTGGTATATACGGAAGATACTACTCATTGTTATCAAAAGCATCAGAAGACACTACTCATTTGTAATTCCAACAAATATTTATCAAGAGTCTGCTAGGAGCACTTTGCTCTTGGAAAGGGCAAGAAAAGGAAGCTGAGGGAAAGCACAGAAGAATGACCCATAAATCAGACATGAACACTCCACTCAGAAAGTATACATTCATTCACTCTTTCATCATTCATTCAGCAAATGGAAGCCTCTCAGGTGCCACTCAAGGGAAGGGGAATACAAACACTAATCAGACTTTGCCTTTAAGGTGTAGTGGGCTGATCAGATTTTTAAAACTTGGAACATAGAGCAATACATGTTAAATAAAAGTTATGCCCAGATTGTTATGGAAATGTAAAAAAAGAATATTCATCACCTTAAATGAGTCAGGGAAGGTTTCTCAAATACCTGTGGCTTGTCATGTGACTTGAAAGGTAACTAAAGTTTAGTTAGGGGAAGGGTCTGCAAAGTAGAAGGATGAGTTCCCAAGGTGTTCCGGTGTGAAAGGGGAAGTCATTTGTTTTAACTTTAAGCAAGTGGCTCTCCTGGTTGAGGCCCAGGCAGCAGACGGACAAGTACCGGTCCCCGAGAAAATGAAAATGTGATGTCTGAGCATGAAGCAATTTATGAATCAAGTTCAGGAGTTTGGGCTTTACCACGAAGTCTTTGGGATTCTACAAGGATTATGAGGATCATTCTTACAGTAATATATAGCACATGGGCTAGAACAAGAGGTACTAACCATACCTTTTGCTGCATCTGGCCTGGGCATTCAAAGTATGTTCACTAGGGCCCTTCAAGGTTGGGGTGAAGGAAGTACCAGGAAAGAGGAGCAGAAATCCAGGACACAGAGGTTAACTTCTCTATTCTCTGTTCTGACCACCCTGCCTTCCTTGGTCAGACCATACCAGAAAATTTGGAGTTAACACAGAGCAACCATCTACAATAACAATGGAATAACAGACCAAGCATTTTTCCTATTTTCTATCCTGAAGGGGACATGGAACACCAAAAAGCTCAGCTTCCTACCCAGGATTCTGGGACATCTTGTTGAATATGAGCATACCCTTGGCACATGCATTCTCCATGCTACTACCTTTTATGCTGAGGCAGGGCAGGGTAGGTCCTGTGAGCCTCTGCATGTTTGCATGTACATCCACATCACGGGATGTAATTGTGAACCAGGATGACTAAACTCTATTTATATGTGAGGGTTTGTATAATGTATATACTTTCCAAACATGTTGCCCCACAAATTATCTCATTTTGATCTTTACAACATGCCTGTGAGTGCTCAAGACATATAATACTATGTCTGCTGATGGCTAGAGAAAATGAAGATCAGAGAGTTTAAAGATTTGCCTGGGTTAAAACAAAAATGTGATGGAGAATCAGACTCCACACAAGCCTTCCTGACTCCTTCCCTGTCCAGACATTTGCTCAGACACCCCCCTAATAAGGATAAGTGTGTCTGAAAAGATGTGGTAGACAAGATCACTGGTTGACCAAAACCAGGCAAGATCTTTGAGAAAGCAGAGTAGAATCCCTGATGTGTTCCAGCAAGTTCTCAGGTATATCAAGGGCCGAACAGAGTTAGGAAATCCTTTAAGGGAGCAGACAGGTGGGAATGGATGTCTTGTCTACTTTCAAATTCTCCTTTGCCCCCTTGGTGGAAACAGGAAGCTAACTCTGCCTGAAAACTTCTGAACCCAAGCATTTCTGGCGCTTCTCTTCTGGTCCCACTTTTGTGTACAGGAGGAGTCACCACTAATACCAGATTGCATTATCTCTAATTCTGAATGACAACAGCTCTGGGAGAGAATTCCATGCCACTAGTGACGATATTTGTTTCAAAATGTGCTTACACTAAAGTCAGCATGGAGGAGATGAACACAGGGGAATACAATGGCTACATTACACATCTTGGTAATTCAAAGGAAGAGCAAGTTTTCCAGAGGACAATATGAAATACCTTTACTGCTGAAGTGCCTTCTGATTGTGCTTTCTGGATTTGATTCTAATAAATGCCCCTAAGCACTAAAGCTAATATTCCCCCATGCCAACTTAAACTTAACCTCTCTGTGAAAACTTCAGAAGCCTACCATGGATATTGAAATTCCTTTCAGTGAATGCATTTTTCCTAGAGTATCTGCACCCCAACACCAGAACAGGAGGTGCAACATGCTGGCCTGCAGGCCTCCATCTCGCCCTGAATCCAGTTCCCCCATGAGCACCACCACACCCTATCCCTTGTTTTGTGCCTTTTCAAAAATACTTTCACAAGATTTCCTTGCTGGCTTCCAGTGACCTCAAGACACAGGTATTCCTCTAATGGCACTCGGAGTAGGCACTCATCCATCATCAGACCTATCTCACTCCACGCATTGAGCTCCAATGCATTCATCTGTGTACCTCTAGTGCCTAAGACCACGTGGGATACAAGGTTTTTTTAAGGTAGTCAGAAGAAAGGAAGCACAAGGTCACAGATATTTTATGCCTGGTTTACAAAGAGACACAGAAAACTAAAGTGGCCTGACCTTGGTCGTCCCACAATGGCCCAGCAGCAGGTTTGGCTGTAATCTCAAGCTTGCTGACCCACAGTTCTAGCATATTCCTCCCAAACTCTGCTGCCAACTGCATTTGGATGATGGGAGAATTCTACCTGCCTCCAGGAATTGGCACAGAGAATGGGAAGTTCACTCGATCTCCTGTTCCGTAGTCTCTCTGACTTTTCTGAAGCAGAGGGAATGGGTCTTCCCAGTCTGCCCCTTGCACATACCTGCTCTCCCAGGCATTGCCCTTAGATCATTTGCTGTGTTTGGGAATCCCTCAAAAAGCTCTTCAACAGCCCTCATCATGACTAAGCATTCAGTCAGTGCTCAGCAAATGGATGAATGAGGAGACAGAAAAAAGGAAGCCGAGGTGGACCAAAAAAAACATACCTTTATTTATCAAGGAAGCGTCCGTAAGACTACAGCCAAGCCACTATCTTATGAAATAATACTGCCAAGAAAATCGGGGGGAAGCAAGTCATAAGTAGTTTTTTTAGAGCAAACCATACATCTAAGCTACTGCAATACTTCATTTCAGTGTTAAATACATTTCGAGAAGGTAACAAAAGCAGAGATATGGAGAGCACACCCTCAAAAATACACAAGCAGGAATTGGAAATGGCCGTGCCTTTTCTGCCAATGGAACAGGTAATGGAGCTGAAGCATCTAAACCAACTCTCTTCCCATGCACACATATCCTGTCCCATTAACACTCAGATCATAGGTTAATGTTCATAAGGGTCCTGAGAGGAGACACAGTGAAAAGCTTTGCAAACATGAATGCATGGGCTTTGACCAATTCTGTGGTTTCCAGGCTTTTGGATTTTGGACCCAGTAAAATCCCATGGGGGGAAATGGATTTCTGATAAAAGATTACACATAATTTACTTATCCCAAAAGAAAAAGTTTATCATCACAATAGAAATTTATATTAATTCAAGAAAATTAGGAAGGACAGGATTTTGGAAGAAAAAAAGGATTTGTTTTGAAGTTGCATAAATTTAGCTTTGTGAAAAAAAATCACATTACCGGCCCCAGTTTCCGGTTTCAGTGCAGATTGGTGCAAACCTCATCAGGGACCTGTGCCAGTCCACCATCCACAGCCAGGTGCTAATTTACAAACTGGCATCAGGGAATTAACACTCTAGATCATCGCATCCCAGGGTATTAAAAGGAGGGGACACTGAGCTCAGGGCAAACAGAAACAACATATGCAATGGGGAGCAAATCGGTGACAGAGACTGTGAACCCACGGGATACATTTTCTTTAGAGTATTAGAGATGAATGCTCTAATGATTGAGCACGTGAATGACAGGTCTATGAAGGATGGGGTAGCAATGACAGCCTCTCTCTGTAGCTCCGTCAGTGCACTAGACTTCCACCAGATCAACCAGGGCAACACTCGAACCTCATACGCAGTCTGTCCCCATGAGCCTTAAGCCTGAGGCAGAGACAAGAGATCCTCAATGATCCCAGGACAGTACGCTATTGATGTTTTAAGAACATACACTGAAACAAGATTAGTGAGAATTTGCTTTTCCAGAAAATGGAAGATATAGCCATGAAAATCAGAATGGTGGTTAAATTTAATATCTTTTTGTTCTTTAAAAATGTCAAGCTTGATCTCCAGAGGGCCTGTGCATTTATGAGCTCCCTCTTCCTGAAGCTTCAACCCCCAACCCTTACAAGACTTGTTTCTGGATACTCTGAGCTCAATTTTTTTAAAAGATTTATTTATTTATTTTAGGGGAGAGGGGCAGAGGGAGAAGGAGAGAGAGAATCCTCAAGCAGACTCCCCACTGAGCGTGAAGCCCAACACAGGGCCCCATCCCAGGACCCTGAGAACATGACTGGAGCCAAAACCTAAAGTCAGCTGCTTAACAGACTGAGCCACCCAGGTGCCTCCCCTCCTCCTCTCCTCATCTCAATTTAAATGCTGCCTACTCAGAGAGGTTTTTGGACCTCACTAAATGAAACAGGCACTGGTGCACCTATTCTCCCCTCACTTTATTTTTTATTTTTTTTAAAGATTTTATTTATTTATTTGACACACAGAGAGAGATCACAAGTAGGCAGAGAGGCAGGCAGAGAGAGAGAGGAGGAAACAGGCTCCCCGCTGAGCAAGGAGCCCGATGCGGGCCTCGATTCCAGGACCCTGAGATCATGACCTGAGCTGAAAGCAGAGGCTTTAACCCACTGAGCCACCCAGGCGCCCACCCCTCACTTTATTTTGCTTCTCTGCAGAGCACCTATCACTAGGTGACATCTTTTATCCTTTCTTTATTTTCTTATTGTGGGTCTCTGTCCATTAGAATGTAAGCTCCATAAGGACAAGAACTTTGAATCATCACCACCCTATCAGTCCCCAGAGCCTAGAACACAGTATGTTTCATAGTTGATGTTCAATAAATATTTTTTGAACAAAATGATCATCTAATCCAACATAACCCTCCTTTCACAGATAAAGAAGAAAGATTCAAAAAGGGAAAAACTATCTTAACACACATGACAAAAGAAGGAAGGAAGGAAGGAAGGAAGGAAGGAAGGAAGGAAGGAAGGAAGGAAAGGAAGGAAGGAAGGAAGGAAGGAAGGAAGGAAGGAAGGAAGGAAGGTAGGTAGGTCACTTAGTTTTACTAAGTGAAACTAAAAGAGGTCACTTAGTTTCTAAACATGTATTTTTTCCCCATGGTTTTTATATTTGTTTTACTCTGATTTCACCTGTATATTTAGGAAATAGAGACAGCACAGGAAAAAAAATGGAAGAATAAAGGGGGAATGGAAATATTTGCAATATAACTTGACCAAGGCCTTAATCCTCTATTATTCTGCCTTTCAAATTATGACCAAAGGTAAAGAATATAGACAAAATCACCTACACAATATAAATTAAGGGGCCATGATGAAATACCTTATCTTAAACACTTCTTGATAAGCAAGTTAGAGTGTCTGTAAATGATTCCATTAAAAAGCTATTCCTTGGGACACCTGGGTAGAGCAGTTGGTTAGGTGCCTGACTCTTGATTTCAGTTCAGGTCCTGATCTCAGGGTGGTGAGACTGAGACTCATGTTGGGATTGAGGCTTAGCTGGGAGCCTCCTTAGGATTCTCTCTCTCCCTCTCCCTTGGCTCCTCCCCTCCCCCCTAAAATAAATAATCTAAAAAAAAAAAAAAAGCCATTCCTAGGATTGAGGCATTGACTTCTTAGACCTTCCCTGTCAAAAGCGCATTTACCCCAGACACTGTTGCTAATGAAACCAACACCATTCTCAATTCTCTTCTCTCCTGCACTATTTTAGAGGCTGGGAAATCCAAATATTTAGGGGGAGAGCATATAACAAAGATCTAGCCAATGAAACATAAGTGAAGTCCATGGGGAGTCCTTGAGGAAATCTTTTTGCTCTTCTAATAAAGGGTGACACATTGAAGCTTTCTTCCTTTCCTCACTTCTTTCTACCTTGAACATGTATCTGATGTCTGAAACTTTGGCAGCCATCTTGTAATCATGAGGGAAATATCGACGAGCTCTCAGAGATACTACCTTGACATCACTGAGCCACTGAAATACCACTGCCAGCACCTGCCTGACTCCAGAGTTTTTAGTATGTCAGAAAAATACATTTTCATTCGCATAAGCCACAGTTGGGTTAACACACAGTGAACAGATTCTTCTTTCCACACAGCTAAAATAGTTTCTTTTTGACCCCAAATTTAAAATTCCCTGACTTACTTTGCAGGCAACAAGCCAGGGACTAAATAACCTGGCTTCACTCTTCTCTCCACTTTCAGTGTCCTCCCAGCTCCCCGGAAGCCCAAAGGCAGAGAGTCCACTGATGTATACAGTCTCCAGGGGCCCAGAGCCAAGTACAGAAAGATGGGTAGTGGATCCATAGAGACGAACGGAAGATAGTAAGGACAACCAGTAGTTTTCAGGCTTCTTTTCTTAGCAACAAAGCCCTTACATCAGATGCAATTAAATACCAATGCCAGTACACAAATTAGATGAGAACAGAGCTCAGCACAAGAAGAGCCAGTGTGCCATGCTCTGTCCACCTCCTTCTTACTCCAGTGACAGCACCGGCCTCCACCCCTTAGCCCCATTCTTCCCCCTTCCACCAACGGCACTTCTGCTGAACTCCAGGTATACTTGAAAAATAAATTTACAAACCTCTAACTTATAGGACTGTCTGTTACATTTGGATCACAGATATAGAGTGAATGTTATCACATTGTACCTATGTAAACTAAAATTTTATTTGTTGTATACATGATGTTCAAATTTAACTGGACATCCAGTATTTTATTTAGTAAATGTGACAACTCTATTAATTTAAAACACTATTGAATCCAGATCTGAAGGGACAGGACAGAGAAGAGTTGAGTTTTTATAAAGGGGACAAATATATAAATAGCATGGACATAAAGCCTAGAAACGGTAAAAGTAGAAGAGAAATACACAAAGTTAACCTAAAAAGGCTTGAAACAGAATTTATCTAGCTCATGATTCATTCAAGACCGACTATGAAACGACCACGGCACCTTTGCCCCTTAAACTGCATCCTTTGCACGTTTCCAAATGTCCTGTGTGGAGTCCCCTCGCTCTCCGCAAAGTTGAGGAAACTGAGACACCCGTGGGGAGGGACATGAAGCACTGCCATCGACGATGTCCTCAAATCCTGGCTTCTCGACTCCCAATCTGGGACATTTGGCAGTTTTCACAGGCAGAAAATGTTCCTCATCCAATTAAATAAAATGAAGCAGAAGCCAGGTGGAATGCTTCCAGTGAGATACTTGCTCCTCTTATCTTCTTGTTCACACCCTTCCCCTCATTATCACAACAGAGCACATCAAGCGCACTCTATGTTTCTAATGAAGATGTTTCCACTGTATTCCTAATGAAAATAACGCACGGATAATAGCCTCTTTCCTTATGAAAGACAGGAGTGACACAGAAGCCCCCAAGTTGCTTGGAAAAACTGGCACACAGGTCACTTCCCCTCACGAATTCCTGGTTAGAGTGAAGAGGGACTGGGAGATTTAAAAATTCCTTTATTAGAAACTGAGTTCAGTAGACACCCATGTAATCGCAATTTCTAAAATTTTTTTGAGTCATAGAGAAGTCATGTTCAGCATGTTATTAGAAGCTAAATAGAAACACACATTCAGAACAAGGTATCAAAATATGTACCTTTTGGTATACCCAATTGGCCCTGCTTGTCAGGCTGAAAACTAAAGCAAGGATTGAGGGGCATTGGTTCAAAAAAGGGAAACAAATTGGAACAAACAACCGAAAGCGTTGCTCACATTTATGAGTAATGTGGTTTATTATAAGAAAAGCCAAGCCTAAAATACTAAGCGACTCATGCTTATGAAACAAAATGTTACCTGCGCAGGAAAACAGAAGAAAACTCCTTATGGAATTAATGATTCATTTGCAAGTACATTTTTTTTTAATTCAATGATGGAGAAGATTGGGACATATGTGGGAGGTGGAAGCACGTGAAGCCATCTCCACTTTATCCTATTTTTAGAACAGGAGATGAAATCACTTAGGAAATGGGAAAACGCCAGAGTACATCTTTGGCTTTGCCCTGACTCCTGGTTCAATGACTATACTCCCATACTGTACCATCACACGTTATTTAGAGATTACATTCCTCCAAATGGACTTTGAAATAGTTTTCCTGATGCTACAAAATAAACACTTCAAAATAAGTATTAAAAAGCTGATGCTTAATTTTTGGATATTTTGGAGATACCTCTCTCTCTGCATATGTATACACATATATGTATAAAATCTGTTTTATAAATATCTATACATATTTATAAAATATGTAGATACAATATGATACATATAATATATATCAATATGTAAGTATGTATAAAAAAGAAAGTATTTATAAAATAGAAAATATCTCGTATCTCCAAAGCGGATAGATGATAGCTAGATAGAGAGATGTATCTGCTTCTAGAAACGAACGCTTTTCGTCTTACAGTAAAGAGGACTCTCAAAATTCCTAAATAATAAAGAATTTTAAGCTATGACATCTACCTTTTATTAACTGAGCCACCAGCCAAGTCCATTCGGCTTTTTAATGTCCTTAATGTGAAAAAGATTTTCTCTGTTTTTGTTTTAGTACTTGTATTTCTATTCCAAAATAGATACAGTTTCGTTAAACTAACTTCCTGTGCCCTGCTGGGGGTCTGTGTGATGAGAACTATTTTACCCAAACTTAACACAATTACCCTGCTGCTGGTCATGCAAGGCTGGAGTAAACAAAAACATTAAGGGGAGTTAGGATGTTATTAACCAAGTGTTTTCCTCCATTTCTGGCTTTGCATTGAGGCAGCCACCCAACCTGAAAAAGATCAAATGTGTTCAGGCACATTTCTTAAACCAGCAGACATCAACATTCAATGACTTAAAAGCTGTTTTCCTTGACATCGTTTTTGGATTTAAAAAAACAAGGAGTTCTACTTTTATTGTGAAGTCTTATTACATAAACAGCCTCATATCATGATTGTACTGATTTGACAGAATCGCAAGTTTCGATATAGACACCATCCTTTTTAAAGAGTGGTAAAAATGAAAAAAAAAAATAAAGAGTGGTAAAAATGGATGCAATCTATTTGAAATTACCGTAACAGTAAATATCTGATTCATTTATGTGCCTATGAGATTCATTCAACAAATATTAATGAGTTGCCTACTAATGTGTGAGCTATGGTGCCAGGCCCTTGGGAAATTCAAGAATGAAATTTCTATTAATGAGCACATCTGTACTTTTACAGAATATTGACCTTTACATATGTTCGTTGATTTTTTTTTCAACATTCCCAGGGTGCCTACTATGTGTTAATCCCAGGCAAACTGAGGCATCGAAAAATTTTAGAGTTCTTTTTGCATCATGAAATGAACGTGCACTTAAGCTGTGGTGCACCCCAGCCTAGCCCTTTGGTGTACCAGCAATCCCCTTCTCCAGCTTTCTCAACAGTTCTGAAAGCACCTGACTCCCACGCTGGGTAAGATATTTGGGGCAGTTTATATTTTTGCACCTGAATTCTCACTGATGCAAAAGCATTTTACTACATCCTAACTTGAAATCTACGAATGAAATACATGGCAATCATCTATTTCATTAAGCAGAATATTGTATGAACTAGAAAGGCTGAACAAAAGCATTTACTCTTCCCTGTGCCACACAGGGCCTCCATCTCACTCCAACAAACAGGTTTCTTCATACCTCCCTGTCTCTGAGCAGGTTCCACTTGCACCAAGTTATTATGCTCTCTGGCCCAATGTCATTTGCTCCTATTGGAGTTTTAACTTGCTTTACAAAGCACAACCCAAAACTTTCTCCTCCTTGAAGTCATTCCTGATCCTGGCTTCTGTCAGAGTAATTTGGCTCCAATGCCTATACTCACATAGCATCCTTTTCAAATTTCTATTTAGCAACTGAACCACCCAGGAACCCCTGCCTAATAAATTTTATTAACTGCCACTCACAAATTTTATCTTTTGGGGTACTGGATCTTTTTGTATTCCTGTAGAAATTCTTGAGCTTCCTGGGACACAGTTAAGTGAGAAGTTTCACAGTCAAGTGAAAAGTCTGATCTTTTCAGGTCTTATTTTCAACCTTTGTGAGGTGGGATCAGAGCAGCATTTAGTCTAAGGCTGATTTTGTCCTGTTGCTGACCCAATGCCCCATAACGATGAGGTTTTACCCTCTGATTTGGGTAAACAGGAACTGTACCAAGCCCTGTGTGAGCTCTGAGGATTGTCCCCTTCACCCTCATCCAGTAGTTCTCTCCCAGTCTCACACTGTTTCCTCAAGGATGCAAACTGATCAGAACTCAGCTGAAGACTCAAGGACCTTCTGCAAATCTCCAGGATTTGTTCTATCTCTCTCTGCAGAGATCTCCTCTCTGAATCCTGTCCCGTGAACTCTGACCACATTGGTCTCTCCAGATTCCCGGCTCCATCCACGGAACTCAAGGACCACCCTCCCTGAATCATGCCCAGAGCCTACACCAAAGCTGTAAGCTGAGGCCATTCTACAGCTCACCCCATTTGTTTCCCGTGTCTCAGAGAGCACTGTCTGTTGCTTGATTTCTAATGTCTTGAAAAGTATTGTTTTAGACATTTTTTCTCACTTTTAACTTGTTTCAGGTAGGATAGTAAGTCAAATAGTTTTCGTCTTGGCTGAAAAAAGAACTCTTTATATTCTCTAATCGGTTTACCTCACGCATTTGTATGCCTTTGTTTTGTCTTAATATTAAACTTATCTTCACCCATAATTGCTTAGATCATCCCCTACTCTGGGGCTTACAATTAGAATTACAGATCTGTTGGATTAAGAGATTTTAGAAATTGTTAGTCTAAATTAATCTTAACACACGTGAGGAAAATGAAGAGCAGACAGTTTAAGTGAATTCCCTGCGGTCACACAGCTGCTCAAAGGCAGTAAAGCCAATAATAAACCTCAGGCCAATTAGTGCTTGGCCTTGCACTCTTCTGAAGCCTATACAATATTATGAGTTTCTCTTTCTTCTGTCAGAAAAGCTGCCAATGAGCAGCAGCAAGCTCCAGATTTATAGTCTAGGTTGTGGTCACCAACTTACTCTGATTTTAGTCTAATTTAAAGGTATATAAATTATCTGTCTCTAATATGAGATAAAAATTCTTAGCCCTGGTGGAAAGCAAAGGAGTCCTGCCGTTTAAAAGGAAAACTGTAAAGGCAGAGGCCTGAGTGTGGGTGTTTCTGTGCCCCACGACCCTTTACTATACTTTACCCTGTGGAATGCTTACAGAACCACCGGCCCCTCCTTTGGAATCTGAGTGCTTATCTTTATTAATTCCAGCTTGTCCTTGACGTCTCTGACCTTGCCAACTTGGTCTTTGTCACTAGAAAATTAATGTAAATTAATATGGCAAAGTAGTCAAGAAAAGACAGAGAAAGTCTTCATTTCTAGTAAGAACTTTCGGGAGGAATGGCAACAATTTTTTTTTCTCTGTAAGCAAAATTTTATAAAGACAACAGCTTCAATCAATGAATTGTTTTCTGGAAAATTTCTGATATCACAAAAGATTGTATTTTCTGGCATATTTCCTTTGGAATATATCACTTGACAATGATGTTTTTTCCCCTTATATAAAGTGATATAATATGTATTTTCTTAAGATTAAGAAAGACTTTAGCATACATACTATATAAAATAATATATACAAGAGAGAAATTTTTATCTCTGTATGCGTTGAGAAACCTCTGATTTCATATCCTTATTCCATTTTCATGTACAAGTTCCTTTATCTCATATAAAGTTAATTTAATTTTCAGTTAACTTAAGCTTCAGTAAATGGTAATTCCCACTTGCTCAAAGGAAACGTCTTGAGAATCAAAAAGTTATGGTTAGAACAAGCCTGCCATAAAAATGTGAGGCATAGAGGAAAATGAGTATAAGGAGCTTCTGATAGAATTTACCTAATATGCTCATTCACTGGGACTTATAATTTAGACAGCAGATGAACTCAGTTTAAAAACTGAGTACCAAGGGACACCTTGGTGGCTCAGTGGGTTAAGCATCTGCCTTCAGCTCAGGTCATGATCTCAGGGTCCTGGGACTGAGCCCCATGTTGGGCTCCCACCTCAGCGGGGAGTCTATCTCTCCCTCTCCATCTGCCCTTTCCCCCTACTTGTGCTTGCTCTTGGTTGCTCACTCACTCTCTTTCAAAGAAATAAATAAAAATCTTTAAAAAAAAATTGAGTACCAAGTATATACAAAGGGTTTCATTTATTTGTGAAGGTGGTTTTAGTTATTTAGCCCTATACTTTGTGAAATTTTGCTGAAGCACTAGCCTATATATAAGTAGCCTGCTCTCAACTAACAGGTTTTTAATTTATGAACGATGTCTCCTCATTGGAATAGTTTTAGCTTCATCTGCCCAGAAAGGGGCAATTATGGACGACTACATTCTACTCAGGGTCAAGGGGACCTTACCAAGAGCCATTCCCAAGGCTCCAACCCACATTATGATTCTAAGGCAATAGAGCTTATAAAATTAAAGTAGAAGGCTATAATCCTTTCTAAATAGTTTGTGCAAAATAAGAATTAGTCTATATTTTGCTCAAATAACCACTAAAAAAATCACACAATAAAAGTTAACAACATCGTTTAAAAGTGGGATACATAAATACATGTATATACACACACATATAAAGTACCATGAGGCATATTACAAATAGTTCTAAAACACTGTTATAAGAGTAACAAAGGACAACCAAAATGGTAATAAGTGGAGAATCCATAGGCCTGGGGTTAACCAGACCCACTTTCAAACTCTGACTATATCCTTCATTAGTTGCTGGTCCTTGAGTAAGTCACTTATCCTCAATGAATATGTTTTCTCATCTGCAAAGTAGCAGTCATAGCACATTTCAGAGTTGTCGTGAATTTGAGAGCTGATACAGGCAAAGCACCCAGCACAGTGTCCTCTCAAGAGGGTCCTCAGAATGTCATGCAACAGCTTTCTGGGAGCCTACCTCAACTGCTGGACATACCCAAGCAGCTGCATTTTTTTTAAGACTTCATTTTCTTAGAGCAATTTTAAGTTCACAACAAAATTGAGAAGGTAGAGATTTCCTACACATCCCCTGCCCCATGCATAGCACCCCCCATCCTATCAATAGCACTTACCAGAATGTTACCAAGGACGACACATCATAATCACCCAAAGTTTCTAATTTGTCCTAGTGTTCGCTCTTGGAGTGGTACATTCTGTGGACTTGGACAAATGTATAATTATATATATATATATATATATATATATATTCATCATTATAATATCATACAGAGTATTTTCCCTGCCCTAAAAATCTCTGTGCTCTGCTTCATCTCTTTCTCCCTGCCTTATTCTGTGGCAATCACTGTTGCTTTTATTGTCTCCAGACTTTTGCCTTTTCCAGGATATCATATAATCGGAATCATATATATGTAAGTCTTTTCAAATTGGCTTCTTTCACCTAATAATATGCACTTATGTTTCTTCCATGTTTTATCATGGCCTGATAGCTCATTGTTTCCAGTGCTGAATAATATTCCATTGTCTAAACATCACAGTTTATCCATTCATCTATGGAGGGACATCTTGGTTGTTTCCAAGTTTTGGCTAAACTATGAATAAAGCTGCTATGAACATTAAAATCTTTAAAAAAAAAAACAAAAACAAAAAACGGGCTCTCTGCTCAGCAGGGAGCCTGCTTCCTCCTCTCCCTGTCTCTCTGCCTGCCTCTCTGCCTACTTGTAATCTCTCTCTCTGTGTCAAATAAATAAATAAAATCTTTTTAAAAAAAAGCTGCTATGAACATCTGTGCGCAAATTTTCATGTGTACAAAAATTTTCAACTCCTTTGGGTAAATACCAGCAAGCATGACTGCTGCACTGAATGCTAAGGGTATGTTTGGCCTTGTAAGAAATCACTAGAGTGTCTTCTATATTGGCTGTACCATTTTGCATTCCCACTGGAGTTCCTGTTGCTCCACATTGTCACCAGAATTTGGTGTTGTCAGTGTTCTGGATTTTGGCTATTCTGATAGGTGTACAGCAGTATCTCGTTGTTTTAGTTTGCATTTCCCTGATGACATATGATGTGAAGCATCTTTTCATATGCTTATTTGCTGTCTGTGTATCTTCTTTGGCAAGATGTCTTGCAAGGTCTTTGTACCATTTCTCAATCAGGTTGTTTGCTTTCTTGCTGTTGAGTTTTAAGAGTGTTTTGTTTGTTTTGGAGGAGAGTTCTTTATCAAATATGTCTTTTGCACATACTTTCTCCAAGTCTGTGTCTTGTCTTTTCATCCTTTGACAGTGTCTTTCACAGAGCAGAAGTTTTTAATTTTAACAAAGTCTAGTTTAGCAAGTATTTCTTTCATATACGGTGCTTTGTTGTTATATCCAAAAAGGCATCACCATACTCAAGGTCATCTAGGTATTCTCCTTTGTTATCTTCTATGGGGTTTATAGTCATGCATTTTACATTTAGGTGTATGATCCATTCTGAACTATTTCTTGTGAAAGTATAAGATCTGTGTCTAGACTCATTATTTTGTGTGTGGATGTCCAGTTGTTCCAGCCCCATTCATCAAAAGACTCTATGTTTGCTCTATAGTATTGCCTTTGCTCTCTATCAAAGATCAGATGACTATATTAATAGGGTCTATTTCTAGGTTATTCTATTCTATTGATATTTTTGTCTATTCTGTCATCAATACCATACTTTCATGATTACCATACCTTTATAGTAATTATTGAACTAGGATAGTATCAGTCTTCCAACTTTGTTCTTCTTCTTCCATATTGCGTTGGTTATTCTGGGTCTTTTGCCTCTCCATATAAACGTCAGGAGCAATTTGTCTATATCCATGAAATAACTTTTGATTAGGATTGCATTAAATATATAGATCAAGTTGGGAAGAACTGACATCTTGACAATAAATATTGAGTTTTCCCATCCACAAAATGGAATATCTGTCCATTTATTTAGTTCCTTTTTTATTTCATTCATAGGTGCTTTGTAGTTTTCCTCATATAGATCTTATACATATTCTATTAGATCTATACATAAGTATTCTGTTTGAGGGGCTGTTAATAAAAATAGTATTGCATTTTTATTTCAAATTCCATATGTTCATGGCTGGCATATAGAAAAGTAATTGACTTTTGTATATTACCTTATGTCCTAAAACCTTGCTTTAATCACTTTTTAGTTCCAGGAGATTTTTTGGTTGATTCTTTCAGATTTTCTACACAGATGATCACATCATCTGTGAACAGAGACAATTTTATCTCTTTCTTCCAAATCTGTTTACTTTTTGTTTCCTTTTCTTGCCTTATTGCATTAGCAAGAATTTTCAGTATGATGTTTACAAGGAGTGGTAAGAGATGTCCTTGTCATACTTGATCTTAGGGGGAAAGCTTCAAGTTTCTTACCATTAAGTATGATGTTAGTTATTGTTTTTTGGTAGATAGTCTTTATCAAGTTGAGAAAATTCCCCTTCTATTCCTGTTAGAGATAGTTGTTTTCATGAACGGGTGTTAGCAATTACATTTTATATCAATAAAAAACGCATTCAAGTGCTGCCCTGATCCCTGGAAGCATTCTAATGTAAAAAAGAAAAAGAAAATAACCATAATGTCACCTTGAAATAAAAAATGCTTTAGAGATTTTAATGAAACATGGAGAATTAAATACCCATATTTCTCTCTGCTTCCTCCAAAACCCCACTAAAATCATAGGAAAGGGTTTTGGGGTTTTTTTTTTTTTTTAGATTTTATTTATTTACTTGACAGAGAGAGCACACAAGCAGAGGAAGCGACAGGCAGAGGGAGAGGTAAAAGCAGGCTCCCCACTTGCTGAGCAAGGAGACCAATTCAGGCCTCAATCCCAGGACCCTGGGATCATGACCTAAGCCAAAGGCAGACACTCAACCAAATGAGCCACCCAGGCAGCCCAGGAAAGGATCTTTTTAAGTGAAACAAAAATCATTAAAGCATGAGCTAAGAAGAGATCTGACAGAAGAACAAGAGATGTCAGTAATATGACAGAAGCTTAAAAACAGAAAGATAAGTACCAGTCACTTCACAGAGAGGAGAAAGTTAAAAACTAGGTGCCTGCAGGAGGAGAAATCAGCAAGAAGTAAGCCAATTAGCTCCACCAAACTTCAGAAACATTGAGGA
The DNA here is from genome assembly GCA_002007465.1 of Ailurus styani. Lineage (NCBI taxonomy): Eukaryota > Metazoa > Chordata > Mammalia > Carnivora > Ailuridae > Ailurus > Ailurus styani. The sequence continues at coordinate 9,267,219 of LNAC01000015.1, read as the reverse complement.
CCAATGAAAACACAAGAGGTTCTAAGTCACTTAAACTCCTAGATCTCCTCCACTCTTCCAGAACCATCATGGTGTAGGAGTTTCTTTCCCACGGCCCAGTTTCCTCAGCAAAACCAAAAGATTCTGGATATGGAAACATCTGATAAACCCAAAAGCATAGCTGAAGAATTTTGATGGAAATAGAGGGATCAAGTGAAAGCTACCTACTGAAAATTAAGCTCCCTCACTCCTTTCTTGTTTTCTTCTAGTGGTCAGAAGGGTACCAAATTGTCAGTCCAAATAAAATTACCGATGAGGGGTTCTGTTATAACCAGCATGTCTTCCACAAAATTAAAAATGTCCCATCTAAACATATAAAATGATGTAGTGAACCTTTTGTGTATCATTAACATTTTCAAGAAATTGCTCTGATTATAACTTAAACTTCTCTTATTACATCAGCTTCTTCTGGGGGAGACCTCTAGCATCTTACCTCCTATTGACATTAGTGATTAGGAGGCCATGGGAGGTCAGCAAGAAACAGATCTGACACTCTTTTCGACTCTGAAAAAATTCTACAACAGGAGGAAAAGAGATCTCATTCCTTTGGTAAAGGGTCAACAAGAAGGTCTTTTAAAAATTTGTTAAATTGTTTCTTGGTAATATTTTAGGTATGAGTGCTTTTAATGTTGTTATGGTTGATGTTTTGTTTTGTTTTTTACTATTCAGAAAATTTGAACACTAAAATACTTCCATTTGGTAATCACTTTTTAATTTTCCAAGCAAGTTCCAATATATTCAATATACTTACTATTTACTATGCCTTATCTAGTATATTCCATTTTATTTTATTCTCCATTCAACTTTGTAGAATGTGGTTTACAAAGGGGTTTTATGCTGCTGTAATTTGCTACTGTTGTCTGCATTTATTTCTTTAATGACATAAAATTGAAAAGCTGGCAAAGTAACAAGTTAGCACATAATTCAGAAAATTTCTTTGGAAAAATAACCTTCTAGAAATATTCAGAATGATATGTTATTTAAATGTTATCAGAGCACATACGCCTTCTTAATATATAGAACAATAGCCATGCTGTCATAGAGACCAAGCATTTCCTCAATAAAACATCCAGTCTCAATTCCTAACCCCAGAGCATATAGACTTGGAAATGACCTTGGCAAATCTCTGTCAGACTTAACTTGCTTCTCCTGATTGTATTGCTAAAAATATTAAAAGGAGAAACCAATTACAAAATGCACCTGGAATATTTTATTAACACAAGTTCAATTGTCTCAATACATTAAAAAAGCTGAAATAAACCTTCCACATGGCAAAATTTTAACCTTAAAGTTTATTTAATAAACCTGATGTCGAAATACAATGGAACTAGTACAGAACCATAATAGAAATGTTGATATTTCATTAAGTGACATATAAGTTTTGTATATGGTCTTAATTTTATAAATCTCTCAATAAGCAGATGAAGCTAATGCACATAAACTTGGCAGATATTCAGTTAAAGTTAATGTGTTGATTTAATAGATAACCAAAACACTAAATCAATACAACTCTTTTTGCTTAAATGGAAGTCTTCAGGGACACAGCTTAGTACTATATTGTTCTCAATATAGTAGTTACTAAGATAAAACCAAACATCATTCTCTGATTTATCCAGCCTTTACCAGGTGAAGTCATTAAATGTTCTATGTCTAAAGGTTCTATTCCATCATCCTCCACCAATCTTAGCCAGAGAAGTTGTGTTAGTCAGCATTCTTCAGAGACACAGAACCAAGAAAAAAGAAGGGGAATGGAGTGGATGGGGGAAGAGAGAAGGGGAAGGGAGCGAAGGGAAGGAAGAATTTACTTCTTATAAGGAATTGGCTCACAGGATTACAGACTCAGAAGTTCCAGGATTTGTTGTTGGCCAGCTTGACTGGTGCAAATTCCATCAGGGTCAAAACTTACAAAGAGTTGATTTTCCAGTTCCAGTCAGAAGGCAGGAAAAGACCAACATCCCAGCTCAAGACATTAGAGAGAAGGAGTTTCCTCTTACTCAGCCTTTTTGTTCTGCTCAAGTTTTCAATTGGATAAGGCCCATCCACACTGGGGAGAACAACCTGCTTTACTCAGCCTACCAACTCAAATGTTGATCTGATCCAGAAAAACCCTCACAGACACACCCACAATAATGTTTGACCAAATGTCTAGATATCTAATTCCCAGTCAAACTGAGCCACAATGTTTTTAATTTAAATCAAAGGAAAAAAAAATCCAAGCCCAAAAGTAAGAGTAAAAAGATGTATGAGTCATCACTGATCTCCTTTGATTCAGGTACAAGATCTGATTACAGAGATTAATTTCATTTTATCGAATATATTGAGATATGAAGTTTGTCTCCCTGAGAGTAGTAAGTCATTCCACAGATGCATCTGAGCCAATATGTTAAACATATGAGAAAATTCAGCCTAAAAGCTTTTGTTTTGGGTTGCCCAAAAACTTGAATCAAAATAACTTGAGTTATTTTCAGAAATAAAATTCACCCTTAAAAATAAACATGTACCATCATTGAGGATATTCATGTTAGTGAGCTGCAAGCTCTAAAAGCATTTCTAAAAGAGAAGCATATTTAATATTTTGAGTAAAGTTGTAAAATTGTACATTTAAATGTACAAACTCTGGTGCATCTGCCTTCAAAAAAAATCTTATGATCTCAGACTTCTATTTCCTTTCTTGCTCAAGCAATTCAGAATATCATACCACATAATCCATTTTATTAAAGAATTGTACTTTGAAAGAAATATATCACAAAAACTTTTAAAATAAATACTTCTCAGATGTGAAACTCCCATTGTCTAATATTGCCATGCAGTTTTTTGTTACGTCATATTAATTGGGATTAATTCATTTTGAAAAGATATTCTGATTTCTTTTTCTACAACAAGGGCATCAACTGTCAAAACACTGACAAATTGTCCATAGGAGAGCCAAATTATTTTTGTTTCCTGGATCTTCACTTTCTCAATATCTTTCTTTGTGTTTGCTTCATCTGCTTTAGCTATAGACAGGGAGCAGAAGGGAGGTCTCCCTGGACCATCCACCTGCTGTTATCCTCACATTAACCTAACCCTGTCAGTTGTGGGTCAATGCGGACCTTTCTCTCTGACAATGAGAAGATCAAAGAGGACCACGCCACAGAAAAGAAATGCACTCACCACTCCAACTATGATTTGCCCAGTATGGTCAATACAAAGCCCAACCCACCTCTAAGAGCAAAAACCCCTAGCAAAGTAACACATGGTTTCTGCAGCTAGATGGGTTATCAGATGGTTAGAAATGTGATTTAGAAGTTGGGGGATTTTGAGGTATGTCTCCCAGGTTGCAGTGTGCCTAGAAACTTTTATTCTCCAGCCTAAAGCTATAATAGTGAAGCTATTAGAAATGTTGACCCTCTTACCAATCTTTCTGTTTTTCTCCTTCCAGTCTGCATTTTTGTCCATTTTTACTTGCGTTCGTCCACTTAAAATCACAGTGTAAAAACTTCATTCATGGAGGGTCACATCTAACAAGGAATATAACACTTGGGGAACTCCAAACTTTTGCTTTTTCAGGGACCATGAAGAATGGCCTGCCTTCATTCCTCTCCACTCTAATCACCTGTTACTGCCTACAAGAATTTATTTTCATCTACTCAGAAAAAGAACACTTTCCTCTCATTACCTCATCCTCCTGTCTCTAAAGCATCCATTGAACTTTTGTATCATAATGCAAATATCCTCCAGTATTAGTCAACTATGGTCATGCAACATCAACCTCAAAATTTCAGTGGCATATGCAATAGCATTTATTTCTTGTTCAGTCAGTGAGCTGGGAAGGGTCTGTTTCATATGTTTCTCATTCTCCTCACACCAACAGGCCAGCCAGGGCATATTCTTTTGGGGATGATAACAAAAGTGCAAGGCCCATGGCCAAACACATTTCAAGCCCCTGATATATCAAGTGTGTTAACATTTCATTGGCCAAAGCAAGCTGCAAGGTGAGGCTGGAATTCAAGTGGCATAGAGTTACATTATATCTTTTGTGGGAAGGACGGTTATCTTTCCTTGACAAAGTATGGAGGGGGGATGAAATATTGGGGCCACTAATTAAATCTACCACATCCTCAAATTTTGTCAACTTGTAGGTATAAGTGACATAACTTAATCAAACTATCTGTATATCTACATTTCAACAACTCAGTTCCCCCACTTGACTAATGGAAAGCCATCGGCCCATTCTCAAGTTTCCTTCTGATATGTCAGAGAGAGTTGACTGGAATGAGAGGAGGTATCTTTTGTGTTCTCTCATCTATTTAGGCTATATAGCCTGTGCCTTCAAGGTCACAGGAAACAGTCAGCTAACTGAGATTGTTCCCACAGGGTGTTGTCTACTCTGCTGTCAGCTGTCTCAGATGGTTTCAGTACTTAAAGACTGGGGCCATCCTTACCCAGGTACCTGGAAATATCCTTGAGTATACCCAGATTCCTTGGTATCCAGACCCAGAGAGCAGGGGTGGGGATCTTCTTATTCCAAATCTCCACTTCCTGTCATGGGAACTGACTCTTCAAAGAATGACAGCAGAATGATTGGTTTTGCTCATGGAAGAAAGCCCCTTGTTCTCGTGTTCCATTTGAATAAAATATTCTCCTACCAAAAATCTTTGAAAATCATCATTAAAGGAATGGTCTCTCCAAAAGTTTTGTATATTTTCCCCTTTTTACAATACAGTATGTTTTGAAATAATAATTACCTAAACTTCTACTATTCTTCTCCAAGCTTAAAAAAATAGGTCTTGTTTCAGCCCAGACCTACTTTCAAGGTACCAAAAGCAACCTCAAAAATAAATGATACCAAATGTTCAGTGGCTTACAACCATAAATGTATATTTTAGTTTACATCACATGTCAGTTGCAGGCATGCTGCAACTTTATAGTTCTCTTCTACACACCTGTATTTCTGGACCTGAGCCAAAGAAGAGCCCCTATTAGACCTGTTTACTATTTATAAGGCAGAGGATAGAGAGAGCAGGATAAAGTAAGCAATGCCTTATAAAACTTCTGTGTGGATGTGGAATGTTGTCACTTCCCTCACAATCCACTGGCTAAAAGAAATCACATGCCAAAGCCTGACAGCAGTGAGATGAAGAATACTCAACCCTTACTGAGGGGAAGATGCTCCAAGTAACACAGCCACACACAGAGAAGTCAGCAGAGCAAGAAAATAATCAGTAGCACCACACTTCCAAATTCCAACACCACTATTGGGAGGTCCACTCTCTAGCTTCCTGTTGTGAAGGGCAGTTGAAGAGGTGCCCTTGCTTCCAACCTAGTACTAGTGGTAGCCCAAGAAGTAGATACTCCCTGAGGGATCAGTTTCTGCTCCCCACACTGAGCCCTGACTGATTCGAAGGGTGAACACAGCTATCAACACTTTGTCCTTCTGCACCCTCTCATTTTACTTAGATCCCTGTGGAATAGAAAAACAGCACAAAGGACTAGAAGGAGGTTCTCCCACAAGGAGAAACTGAGGTAAAGCTAAGCACAAAGAACTAGGAGGAGTTTCTCCCACATCTCAGAAGAGCAACCAAACTTAAGAAGGCATGTGCTGTGGCAAAAGGGGGGTAGAAGGAAAGAGAGCCAAATCACAGTATTCAGGGCAAGAAAAAGGGCAAAGGGAAGGCGTGCTGTCTATCCATTTAAGGTGGCAGTTCCAGGTAAAGGAAGCCATGCGTAATTCTTATACCCTATGCTTCAGCATCACAACGCATCTACTTGGTCTACAGCTCAAAGTAAACTACTGAAATTTTACTTCTGTCATCTTTTGAATGCACTTAGAGGCCTTGATCATCTTGCAATATATCATGGGTCTTTGAGTTTTCTGAATGGCAGAATTTTATTGCCAACTTTTTATTGCTAATGATTTGCCCTACTCTCTTCATTTTCTCCCCCAAATGTGTATATGTAAATGTATAAAAGATATAAAATAGTTAGATGTAAAAATGTATTTGTACACACAGAGAGGAACAAAAGAAGAGAGATCACTATAAACATGATATTGATCATGATGCTACTCATTCTCCTGCATCAGTATATGATTAAATTTATATTTATTTTCCATCTCTTCTCCATTGAAGACCTTTAGGGGAAATGTGAAATATGATAGCATTAGTCTCAGTTTAAATCGAATGTTTTATTTTATGTAAATTGCTATTTACATAACAATAATCTTTTTCAAAATGTAACTATCATGTTGGTCTTTCATTAACTTTCATGACATAAATTCTCTACAAGCAACAAATGCTCAAAAAAAAGTGATGCTGGGATTTTCTTTTCTTCTATGAAATAATCAAGGTTTGTATATTCAAATGTATCTAGTGCATGAAAACATTCTTCTACTGCTCTTTGTATCTTCCCTTGCCAACCTTCTGATTGAGTGTTTTGCTTGACTTGAATCTGCTTAAAGGATATTTGCCTTTATCCTTTTCTTATTCTTACTGCATCTTTCAGCTTAAGTGTAAAATCTTCTGGTTTTGCCATTTTTATCCCACAGGACATCACTATTTCTCTTTAATCTTTCGTATTCATCTGATCTAGCCTTCCAGTGTGCATGGATTTCCCATTTGGCTTTAAGCTGCTTATAGAATTCTTATTTTGGCTAATTAGATTTAATTCTGAAAGCTGAGGAAGGACTAAGTGTATCATTTTCTGCCTCTCCACCCGCCCCCAAAAAGTTCTGTCTCAGATGTAGGTGTCTGGAGCCTAGACAAGTGCAGGTTCCGATCGTGGCACAATACATCTTATGGAATACGATGCAAGTGTCTATGTCCCACCCCTCTACCTGCAGCCTGCTGTCTGCTCTCAGAATATCTTTATTTGGGAGGTAAGCTTTGCATTCCACAATTACAGGTGGAATGCACAGACAGGTGGGGGAGGGAAATGATTTAAACTTAATTAAGTGTGAATTTTCCTAGACTTAAGAGAATTTTTTTCTTTCTTCAACAGACAGATCCTAGTGGTCAAAAAATTAAGAAGCTGAAATTGTTTTAATTCACAGTTTGTCCAGACATACCTGTGTAGCCAGATCCAGGCTTATCCAGGGGGACTACTGGCCATTGTAAGGGGATCCAGACTGTTTCAGAATGTGCTTCCTCGGGGCATGAGTCAACCTAAAGCCACTTCGCTCCTTCCATTTTATTTCATCTCTTCTCTTCTGGAAGGCAACATGAACAACTAAACTCCATACTCTAATGTTTGGAATAACATTAATTGAATAGACAGATTATTTTCTACTTCTAGCGTGACCATAATTGTTGCTCTAAGAATATGGCCCATGAACAAGATGTGGCATAATTACTGACATTATTTTGAGTGTGCAGTTAACTTATTCTATCTACATGTTTTGTAGGCATAGTCACTCCTTAGCAAAAGTGAGACCACACTTCAAATGCTTTTGGTAGAGGTAGGGTTACAGAATCTATCAAAACAAAAGCAAGCAAGAAATGACAACAAAACAATCAAAACAAAACAATCAAACTCTTCTTTATGGTAGATTGTTAGAGAAAACTAGAACAAATCCAGAAAATCTTTTAAAGATTTAACTATTCTTCAGTCTACAAAAAATTAAATTTTAGTATTAAAATCATTTCACTTCACTTCTGAAATGTTTCAAAGCACACTTACACACAATACCAACCTAACCAAGTATTTCAAAGTATTACAGTAAAATAAATCTGATAATAACCCAAAAGACATAAAAGAATAAATTCAACAATACATAACTAAAGCATAGAACCAAAAATTCTGAAACTTGAGCTTACAGATTTCCCAAGGACTCTAGTAAACTATTCCTATTTTTGCACCTGGTCAGTTCTTCTATCTCTTGAGTTCATTGTGTCTATTCCTTTCTCATCTTCGAGTTTGCTCCATCATCGATTGTATTTATAAATGTTTTTCAACCCTTTCTTCTTTGAATGCTCCTTTACCTTTATCTAGTAACATGCTCTACTACATCAATGTCCAAGATTCACAGAACAAAATGCTGCTCTTAGAAAGAGTTTTATGGTGCTATTCCATTACTCTATCAACTCGAGCAATATCTACTGTGTTTTGTTTTGTTTTTAACTGTTTGGGGCTAATATGCACACATAAATAACATTCAAAACAACATGCATTCCTTAAGAATATATTTTTGTTTTAGTTGTTTTTACTTTATAAACACTTTGTAAATATTTTGGAGACTAAGCTTTTTCATTTAATGATCCTTTTTAACATTCATACATATTGTTTGATGTCACTATAGCTCATTTACACCAACTAAAAGCTAATACTCCACTCTGTAAATATAATACAGTATATTCAATCACTGTCTTGTTAATGAACATTTGGGTTATTTTCAGATTTTTGCTGTTTGAAGAATGTGCTATGTGTATTTGATTGTACATGTGCAAAAGTTCCTGGAACTTTTTAAGAGAAGAATTGTTAGATCTTAAAGAATGTGAATACTTAACTTTAAGAAATAAACTGTTTTCAAAAGTGGTTGAATCATTTCACACTCCCACCAGTGATAAGTAAGAGAGCCTGTAGATTCACATCCTCTCCAACACTTGGTGTCACATTTTTCTATTTTGCCAATAAAAGTGATATAAAGTGTTACCTAATAAATACCTAGGTAATTGCATTTCCCTGATGACTAATAATGTTGAGTATCTTTTCATGTATTTAATGGACATAAGTGATTTCTCATCTGTAAATAACTGTTCATGTCTCTTGCCCATTTTACTATCAATGCTTTGAAATTTATTCTGACTTAAAATTTAATTACATATTATTGATACTAAATCCTTATTTGCTGTGTGTACTGTAACTATTTTAGACCAGTCTTTACTTGCTGTTCTTTACCTCTAAGATTTGTTTAATGAACAAAAGGTTTTAACTCTAATGTATGCAAATGTATTAATCTTTTCTTTTATAATCAGTGTTTTCTGTAGTGTTTAAAAAAATGTCTTATCTCAAGGTGTAAAAGATATTCAATTAATTTTTTTTCTACTAGCCTTCAAATTTTAAGTTTTTAGTGTATTTGAAACCATTTTTGTATTAGTTTTTTTTTTTTTAATAAACAGTAACCATCTTTCTAGTTCCATTTATTGGACGGCCCCACCTTTCTCCACTGATCTCACCATTTCTATCAAATTCCAAAGTTCTATACATTCTCAGGTACATTCTGGGCATCTATTCTATTCTGTTGGCTACCATGGGTATGTCATTGCTGATATCACACTATCTTCATTACTGTAACCTCATCATAAATCCTGATATCTCACAGGATACATCTCCCCTCACTGCTCATCTTCAGGACTTGCATGGCTACTTTTGACTTTTCATTCCTTCAAATAACTCTTTAAAAGACTGTATTCATCTTCATGAAAATCCACTTAGGACTTTGTTGAGCTTGCATTGAATCTATAAATCAATATGAAGGCTACATCATCATCTTTACAATACTAACTCTTCCTACTGATAAACATGATACATTTATTTGTGTAGGTTTGCTTTAATATTTGTTAATGAGAATTTGTAATTTCCTGTGGAAGTCTTGGTCATGTTTTGTTAGATTTATTTCTAGGTACATGATATTCTCTGACCATAGTGCAGATGTCATCTTGTCTTTAACTTTCCAGTTGTCTGCTGTGTGCTTATAGAAATGCAACTGACTTCATGTTTATCTTGCTAAAATTTCCAATTATTTCTAATAGTTTGTAAATTGGTTTTCATTTTCTATGTTAGTGATCATATTACTGCAAATACTCAAGTTTTGCTTCCTTTTTTCCCAATTCTTATGTATCTCTTTTGTTGTTGTTTGTTTTGTGTCACTGGCTAGGACCTCCAGTAAAATGTTGAAAGGAAGCCGCGATAATGGCCGTCCTTTCATTTCAATTACTGAACCCGTCCTCCATCAGTGAACACCATGTGATCACAGTGTATAATTATTTTATTTATTACTAAATTCTATTTACTACTATCCTGTTTAAGGATTTTTGCACCTATATTTGTGAGACATATTCTTCTGTAATTTTCTTTGATCAAACTGTCTTTTCCATTTTTGTTTCCTAGTTAATTCTACTATGGTTAGAGAATACACTCTGTATGATTTCAATTATGTTAAATTTGATCATTCTTGAGGGATATTTTCACTGGATATAGGATTCTGGGTTGACAGTTCTTCCCTTTCAACATCTGAAATATGTTAGTTCCTTTTGCCTTCTATTGTTTTTGATGAGAAATCCTCTGACATTCCTATTATTTTCTCCTATAATTGTCTTTCTTGTTGCTTTCAAAATTTTTCTTTAGCTTCAGTTTTCAGAAATTTGACTATAATTTGTGTTAGTGTGCCTTCTTTGGGTTTATCATCTGGATTTTGCTCAGCTTATTGAATCTTTAGGCTTATGTCTTATGGAAATTTGACATTTTCAGCCATTATTTCTTTGCGGGGTTTCGTTTTGATTTGGTTTTTTTTTCCAGCCCTTTCCTCTTTCTCTTCTCTTCCCAGGATGCTGATCACGTGAATGCTAGATCTTTTGTTATTGTCATGTAAGTCCCAAAGGCTCTGGCTGTTTTTTGTTTTGGGGGGGTTTTCTTTTCTTCTCTTACTCTTTTAGATTATTTTCTCTGTGTTTTTCAGATTGGGTAATTCTTATTGCTCCATCTTCTAATTCACTGATTCTTCCCTCTGTCCCTCCACTCTAATGTTGGGTTTATCCACTTAGTTTTTATTTTGGTTACTGTATTTTATAGTTCTAGAATTTTCATTTGGTTCTTCTTTATGTCTTCTATTCCTTTTTTGAGACTTTCTATTTTATTCATTGTCTTTTAGTCATAATTGCTCACTGAAGCATTTTTATGATGGCTGCTTTAAAATTTTTGTTGGATAATCCTAACATTTCTGTTATCTTAATGTTTGTATCAGTTGATATTTTTTTTTCATTCACTGTGAGATCTTCCTAATTCTATTCATCCTGATATGATGAGTAATTTTTCAATTGAAACCTGGTCATTATGGGTGTTACATTATGAGACTTCTTATCTTATTTAAACCTTTATTTTAGCTGGCTTCTACTAACACCACTCTAGCAAAGGAAGGGAGGAATGCCTTGTTACTGCCAGGTAGGGGTAAAAGTCTAGGTTTCTTTTGCATGTCTGAAGGGTAGACCTCCTCATTATTGCCAGGAAGGGGAGGGAGTCGAGTTTCCCAGCAGACCACCACTGATAACTCCTTGGCAGGGAGGGGTAGGAGTGCTTCATTACCACTTCTCTCATGGCCTATGCTAACACCATGATAGATAATGGCCTCATTACTAATGGGTAGTGGCAAAAGTCCTAACTCTCTTCCTTAGTACTCCCTAGTGTTAAGCCTTCCCTCATACTGCTCTAGTGAGGAAAGGGAGGGTGACTTCTTATTGCCCGGTGGGGGTGGAAGTCCAGTTTTCCTACATGGTCTCCACTGACATGAAGGAAGAGGGTCTCATATTGCCGAACAGAAAGAGAAACCTACATTCCCCATTCAACATGCTTCTAATATGATACCAGGATGAGGGCTGAGGTACCTCTTTCAATTTTGCTTTATATATTCTGAAGTCATTTCATCATTTATCATTATTCCCATTCTCGATGATGCTCTTCCCAAGGGAGGAGGGGGGGATCTTAAAGTCCACTTAATTAGTTATTAATATATGTACAAAAATTTTTTATCGGTATTCTCCTGTCTTAAAAATCTTTTTATTTTCAATCTTGTTAAATAATAATGTCTAAGATTTGTCTAGTAGGAACAGCATAATTCTCGATTTCTCCCCAATCTGTCAACGTTTGTCTTTTTGTCCTTTTATATTTATTATAGCTATAGATTTTTAAAACATTTTTCTAACTACCTGATTTATTTCCCACTTTTTCTATGTCTTTTTAAAAATCCATTCTATGCTTTGTTTTTTTTAATTGGGTTTCTATATTTACTTCATAATAAAATATCTTGAGCACATATACCTCAGTTGTCCTTCAAACCCTCTTGTCATTGATATTATTCAGACTCCTTTTTTTAAAGATTTTATTTATTTATTTGAGAGAGAGAGCACAAGCAGGGGGAGGGCAGAAGGCAAGGAACAAGCAGACTCCCTGATGAGCAAGGAGCTCAACTCGGGACTCAATCCCAGGATCCGAAGACCATGACCTGAGCCAAAGTCAGATGCTTAACTGACCGAGCCACCCAGCTGCCCCTATTATTCAGAATTTATACTTTCCAGATTATTATGGATGCTTTTATTTTCTTTCATCTTAGTAACTTTTTAAGGACAACAACAACAAAAAGCTACCAAGGTATTAAATCACCTTTTCTCCATATATTATTCATTCTCTTGAATTTGTCTTTTCACATCTTTAAGTACTTCATCTAAAACCCTTCTCATTGAGAATCTTTGAGTGGGAAAATTTCCAGGGTCTTGTGTGTGAGAGAATATTTTTATCCATCCCTCATAATTGTTTTTTGGTTATTTTAAGATTTTATTTATTTGAGAGAGAGAGAGAGAGAGACCCCGGGGCAGGGGGGACAGACAGAGAGGAAGAGAGAGAATCCCAAACAGACTCTACGCTGAGCACAGAACCCTCCACAGGCCTTGTTTCTAGGACCCTGAGATCATGACCTGAGCCAAAACCAAGAGTCAGAGGCTGAACCAAGTAAGCCACCCAGATGCCCCTATCCAGCCCTCATATTTGAATGACAGTTTGCTTAGACACAAAACTCTAGGTTCTAATTTTTTTTTCTTAAATATTTTTGAAATATCATTAGTGATTACATTGGTTTTTTTTAATATGATATCAATCTGATCTCATTCCTCTGAATATGATCTGATCTTTTAGAAATTTTTCTTGAAACTACTTTACTATAATATTTTTAAATGTAGGTTTTCTTTATCTAAGACTTTGAGGGATCTTTTAACATGAGGGCTTTCATATTTTATTTTAAATTGTGGGAAATCTATTTCTTCAAATATTTTCTCTCCATTATTACTTCTTTTATGGGACCCTTATTATCCAGATCTTGTCACCATATTTCTCTTTCATGACTTTTCCTTTACATTTATAATTCCTTTGTCTTTTCCTCCTTCTGACAATGTCCTCAATCCTATCTTCCAACTTACTAATTCATTTCTTAGCTGTATTCGTTCTGTTGTTTATCTCACTAGAGTTCTTTATTTCAACTATTATATTTTTCTTACCTAATATTTCTGCTCGGTTATTTTATGTTTTGTTATTATTTTATATTGTTAGTATTTTCCTTTCCTTATGTCTTTTAAAATTTTTTATTAGGTTAGATTTAAATGATTTATATGTTTTTCTTACAGTTCTGCTACTGAGGAAATACATAATCTAGTGTTTGTTTTCCTTTGAAATAGTTGTGCTGTTCCTAAGATGTGTTATTTGGGGCTAGGAGCTCATTTCTCCTGATGGCTTGTTATTTTATCAAGCCACACTTCAGCCTCGTCAACATAATTAGTGCAGGAGTAGGGGTAGCTGAATGGAACTTAGGGTGGAGAGTCTGATGGGAACACCAGAAAACATCAGTCTTCACCCTACAAAAAGCTCTGTTCAGCACTTTGCTGTTTGCCCTTCCTGGGAGAAGGTCCATTAAAAGGACACTCCATAGTCTGTAAATCCTCCGTTCTGGGGACTCGAAGGGGAAGGAAAAGGGATGCAGAAGTGATCAGGAGGTTACTGTGTCCCTATTTTCCTCAGCACCTCACAAACTTAGGACTTCAGCACTGCTCTGATTTTATTTTTTAGGATATCTGGATCAGAGCTCAAAGTCTCTGTGGGTAAAAGGTTGGGCATTATTTGTTCCACAGCAAATTTGGAAGGAGTAAGAACAGAACTTAAAGCTCCTAAGCTCCATTCTTATTGTATCCTCCCACACTGAAGCACTGAGCTGCCTCCTGAACCAGATCAAAGCCTCACCACTCCCCAAACACAAACACATAACTGCAGATCATCTAGTGTCACTCCAGGAATCTCTCACAGGTTTTCCCATAGTTTGATATTCTCCCTCTGAGGCAATGATTCTCAGTCTTGGCTGGATACTAGAACTGACTGGGGAGATTTTAAAAATCCTAATGCTTGGGCTGCACCCCAGACCAATTAATTTAGAAGCTGTTGGGATAGAACCAACACATCATTTTTAAAAACATCCCAGGATACTACAATGTGAAGCCAGGGTTGAGAACTACCACTCCATCTCCTGCAGGTTGATCTTGCTGGCAGGAACCAGCAGTTGGACTAGTTTAGTATCTTGGTAGAAACTGAAATCATAAATGACCTCTCCATAGCCAAATACAACAGTCTTCTCTAGCTTTTCAACCTTACTGGCACCCACTTCCATTACATTTGGCATGCTTTCTTGAAATCCTTTCCTCTGATTGCTGAGACTGCACACTGCCTTGTCTGGCCTTCATCACTGCTCCTGTCTTTCTCCCTCCTCCCCATCATAACCCTAAACTTGGTTGCTTCTCAATACTCATAGTCCATGGTAGCCTCTTTCCCTCCAAGAACTTTGCCAGCAGGGACATTTCTAAAACTACATCTCCAGCCCTAACCATGTTCGTGTATTCTTTATCTAACACACCTCCACTTGCATGTCTTGCTGGCATCTTAAATTCAATACGTATAAAATAGAACTCCTAATTTCTGCATAAACTAGTTCCCCTTATGACTTCCTTCCTTCAATCAATCCTGTCACCATTTTCAGGGTCATCTTTGGTTCTTCCTTTCACCATCTATTTCCAAAGTTCGACTGAACTATTTTTTGTGTGCAAATATCACTTCTACATTCTTATTACCATCTTTCAAGTTCACATCCTAACAATTTCCTGTCTAGGCTGTTGAATCAGCCTTTTGTCTAATCTCCCTTCTTTTGATATCCCTACCCAAAGTAATCAATAAACCACTGTTGGATTACTTACTATAGGCTGAAGCTCTAATCATGTGATTCTCAACCCACTGCTCAAATTCCATTAATAACTCGTCACCCCCTCAGATTCAATGTACAAATTCTCTGAAATCCAATGCCTAAGTATGGTCCCAACTATCTTTCTGGCCATGTTTGCAAGTATTTCTCCACATTCGATGGGACTTTATTTATTTATTTGGTTTTAATGAAAAGAACATAAACTTTAAGTCAGACATAGTTGGTTTCAAATTCCATTCTGCTACTAGTAACTTGGATAATTTCCTAAACCAATAGGAACCTCAGTTTCCACAACTAAAAAAAAAAAAGGCAAAAATAAAGATAATAATAACTAATAGGACCATTTAGGAGAGTAAATGCAATTATGTATAATTTACATATTGTAAATTGTTGTATGATATTTTTGTTAGGTACTAAACCCCATACTGCACCTGGTTTACCCCTTTATGAGTTAGGAAATAAGAAAGATTTTTTTTTTGTTTCGTTTTCTCTTTGGTTTTATGATTTTGTTTTGTTTTATTTTTGTCTTTTGTTTTGTATGTAGTTTCTCCTGGCTGTGTTCTAAGCCAAGGGTTGACAAACTAGTGCCCATTGGCCAAGTACACCCTGCCTTAGGTTTAACCCAGACACACCCATTTATTTAAGTATTATCTATGGCTGCTTTCATGCTAGAATAGCAAAGTTGAGTAGTTGTGACAGACACCATATGTCCAACAAAGCTTAAAATATTTGCTAGGCTCTCTTCCTTTCCTCATTACATATTCTCTCACTAGGTTTGGTGGTTTTAAAATATGTCCTCAAATTCTTCAATAAAATTCACTTCAAAGGATGGCACCCAATCCCCTCCCTGTGGATATGGACTGGACTTAGTGACTTGCACAAACAGAATGGGGCAGAAGTGACAGCATGTAACTCCTTGGAAAGTCATAAAGGGCTTCCATCATGCTCTTTGGGATTACCATCTCTGGAGGAAGCCAACCACCATATCACAAAGACACTCCTACATCCCAGGGAGAGCCCCAGCTAGAGAAGAACTGAGGCCCACTGCCAACAGCCACCGCTCTGTGTGAGCCACCTTAGAAGCTGTTGCTCCAAGCTCCTTCAGATGAACTCACTGACTTCAGATGAACTCACTGACTGCAGCTCCAGTTGATTCTTGACTACAAACACCACAGGAAACCAGAAGCCAAACCTCCTGGCAAAGCCACTCCCTAGTACCTGACCCACAGAAACTGCAAGGATACTAAATGTTTATTGTTGTTTTAAGCCAGTAAGTTTGGGATTAACTTTTTATGCATAAATAAATAATTCACCAGATAATCCTCCACAGGCCAAAGACTTTCAAATGTACAACTACAGACTGGACCTCTCCTACGAACTCAAACCTTTGTATGAAACTGCCTCTTCCACATCTCCTCTTAGATTATCTCAAAAGTTTTTAAAACCCCAAACATACAAGCTTGTGGTTTCTTCCCATTCAAATATGATCTTCCTCCAATATTCCCTAACTTAGTAAGTGGCATGATGAATTTCTTTGTCTGGCATCTATTGCTTATGAGAAGTCTGCAGTCAAAGCAACATTCTTTGGAGGTAAGCTATCTTTCCCTCTACTAGCTTTTGAGACTTTCTCTGCATCCTTGAGGCCAAAGATTGATTTGTTTTTATTTATTCTAACACTATGTCTGACTTTTTACAGTCTGAAGATGTATACAGCTCTTTAACTTTCAGAAACTCTCAATCATTGTTTCTCTGCTTATTGCCTTTGACTACCCTCTCTATTCTCTCTGCATCAGTCAGGATCCATTCAGGAAACAACCCGCAGCAGTGACTTTAACAAGAAGAAATTAATCTGAAAAATTGTTAATCAGGCAAAAGGTAAAAAGAAGGCACCAAGGTAGGGAGCCTGCGTGAGACTGCCCCCCACTAGGTTGGGAGAACAAAGGGATGGGGTTGGGATTATTAAAATTTAAAGGCTTGGGTGAGGGAGCCTGTAGAACTAAAACTACTGCCTTTGAGGAGGGCATGCTGGCCAGCTAGTACTTGGGTTTCTAGAAGGTTGCAATGACACCAATTATAAAAGTTTTGGAAAAACTGCAAACTGGAGTAACACTTACCCTTCCTCTGAACTTCTGACACATTTATATAACTCTCCTGCCATATTTCCTTTCTTTCCTGCCATGGGCCTGATCTTCTCAGCATATTATTGAATAGGGTCAGGGGCCTTTATATTATTTTTGAATTCTAAATGTCTGGCACAGTACCATGATACTAATATGCAAGCCACAAATTCTTATTATTCATCATAATGATAAGAACTTAGTGCCATTATAGTCAACATGGTAAAATTCTGCTAATTCAATTATTCCCCCAAGTAGTATACAACTTTTAAAGCCTGCTTCTCTCAAGTAATTAAATGTTGTAATTATCTAACACACTATTAGGCAATGCAAAGTTTCACGGATGTTAGCCCATTATTTCCAGCCCTTTATATTTTAAATTAATGACATAGTAATTTTTAAAAAAAAAAACAACTTTAAAATGCTTTACTTTGGCTGAAAACACAACTATCTTCGGATGGTGTTCAAAATGGTTTAAATTACCCAGATGTGGTGAACATGCAGTGAAATCTTAGAAAGGCCCTAAAGAATTCCCTAAGAATGATACATGAGCCAAGGACATGACATTCATCTTGGAGGTTCTTTCTCTCCCTGAACAAGTTTGATAAAATGCCTTTTCTTCCACTTTGACCTTAACCACTTAGAAGTCATTTGTTTTACAAAAGCCCTGTGGTCCAAGATTATAGCAAGCGGAATAGTGACTTCTGTCTCATATTTCTATTGCACGTGGTTTATGACTTTAGTTTAAGGGAGTGCTTTTACATAGAGGTTTTTAGATAGGTTTTACTCCCATGCCTTTGTTGGCCTCCTCTGCACTTCTACGAGGAAGAGCTCTGTGTTCTCAAAGCTGGCTTCAAGCACAGCGCCTCCATGGGCTTATCCGACTGTTATGACAACCCAGTTTCATAACAGCTGCACACATACGTGTGCCTATCCAGGTCCCATGCTTCAGCAAACTTCTTATCTTTGCCATGTGTATGAATCACGTTGATGTTATTTTAGCACCCAAACATGGTAGGATCCTATACCTTATTTTAAGAATACTTTTTAGAATTGTATTCATAAATTTTTTTGGCCACCAGGCTGCCAGGCTGAATTATAGCATGACTTACACAGCAGACTTCTCTAAATTTAGCTTAACTTTCATCCACCGAGACCATCCAGATATTCTAATTAGGTATATTTAGGAGGCTAATAGCCAGTGCTTTGCCAGAAAGCTATAAACATTGGCATGATTTTTCTGTTTTCACTTGATATCAAGAATGTTTCCATTGATAGTGAGCCCGGGCCCTCCTTGTCAGCATACAAAATACATCAACAGGTCTTGTCATGAATTTTCCAGACATTTGTAGAAGCATGGAAGTTTTTTCAAATTGGAGTGAACAAATATCTCATGAAGAAAGGATTATTTGGTAGGATCATTATATAAACCATAATAAAGTCTCAAATTTTATGCTGCATATAACATTTATTACAAGGGAACTTTACACATTTATAAAATTTACTACTGGCATAAATTTATGAAAAAAGATATGTCATACTGTTTTGCCCTAAATTCTTTTGAAATCTGTTGATATGTGTCTATTTTTCTAAATGATACTATTTTCTAGCCTGGCATTTTACTAAACATGCATTACTTTTTCATAGAACAAGGTGATACCTAGGGTATCATCATACTTACTTCATATAAAACCAAGTCTCCAAAATACATTTTTCAATGGCCATCAACACTTTATATTTAGCTAATGGACACATCTACTGTTTCAATTTTCATAGAATACATGAATTACTTTTTCATAGAACAAGGTGATATATTTGCCAGCCCCAAATATATACTTTTTGCTATCATTGCCCAAACAGATATTTTGTAGACCTACGAAAAAAGGCTCCTTTGTAAAAATTGATCTAAATACTTCATAGTTTGTTTTAAGGATGTAAAAGTGTGATTAACTCTGGTCCAGATAAATATTTTCCACATCAACCCAGGGTATCATCATACTTACTTCATATAAAATCAAGTCTCCAAAATACATTTTTCAAGGGCCATCAACACTTCAAATTTAGCTAATGGGCACATCTACTGTTTCAATTTTTCTAAGCCTTTTCAATGAATAATAAAAGAGGAGTCTCAGTGACACTACATTTCAAAATAATTTAGGGGATCCTGGGTGGCTCAGTTGGTTAAGCCTCTGCCTTTGGCTCAGGTCATGATCTCAGCAGGGAGTCTGCTTCTCCCTCTCCCTCTGTCCTCCCCCACCCCCCGCTCTANCCCTGCTCAGCAGGGAGTCTGCTTCTCCCTCTCCCTCTGTCCTCCCCCACCCCCCGCTCTAGTTCTCTATCCCTCTCTCTCTCTCTCTCTCATATAAATAAGTAAAATCTTTAAAAGAAAAGTTAATTTGATATCAGTTTAAAAAGGTTATTAAAAATAATAGATGTTACTTTAATACAAATATTTTTTGAATTCTATCAAATTCAGCCTGAAGTGTGAAAACTAAAATAAGGAAAGCAGGGGTTTAACTGGAAGGTTCATTGCTGTGATGTTAGTGGCCAAATCAGGTGCCAGGAAAGTGATGAAAATGGTAACTCTCTAAAACTCTCTCTCTCTTTCGCGCGCGCTCTCTCTCTCTCTCTCTCTCTCTCTCACACACACACACACACACACACACACACACACACACACACACGAGTTAGGCCTCCTTTCTTTATGTCATCCATCCCCTAGAGATGTTTCACTAATGCTCCCCTAATTCCTCTGGGCATTAAAGGAACTACCATATAATCCAGCAATCCTACTTCTGGTTACATGTATTGAAAGGGAAATGAAAACAGGTTTCTGTACTCCCATGTTCACTGCCAACATTATTCTCCATAGCCAAGATACAGAAACAACCTGTGTCCATCAGTGGATGAGTGGATACAGAAGATGTTATATATATATAACAAGGAGATATATATATATATATATATATATATATATATATATATATATACATATTCTTTACTCATGGCTGAATAACATTCATATGTATGTGAATATTATACACATTATATATCCTATATAGTGAATATTATACATGTGAAAATTATGTATCTGTGAATATTATATATATGTGAATATATAAATGTTAGTATTATTCAGCCATGAGAAAGAAGGAAATCCTGCCTTTGCAATAACATGGATAGAACTTGAGGACATTATACCAAGTAAGACAAGTTAAACAAAGATAACTACTGTATGATATCACTTATATGTGGAATCTAAAAAAGCTGAACTCATTGAAATAGACTAGAACGGTGGTTACTGGGGGTTGGGGGAGTAGGGTAATTAGGGAGATGTTTTTTAAGGGTACAGATTTACACCTAGAAGATGAATAAATTCTGAATGTCTAATGCAGAACACAGTGATTAGTGAATAATATTATATTATAAACTTTAAGTTGCTAAGAGTCTAGATATTAAAAGTTCTCACCCCAAAAAAGAAATGACCATTATGTGATGAGATAGAACTGTTAGCTAAGCTATAGTGGTAATCATTACAATATATAAATGTATCAAATCAACATGCTATACACATGCTTAACCTTACACAACATTACATATAATTAGATCTCAATTTTTTTAAAAAAAGAAAGAAAAGTCAAGTTCACCTGTTACTACCAAGTCTTGAAACCAGGTAGTCATCGGCCTTAGAAGTGATTCTCATCAAAAACCAGCAGTTTCAACATCCTTTATGAAGCCTTTCCTGAGTCTCCTGGATATACTCGACCACTCTCTTCTTGTGTCCCCATTGTATCTTGAAAAAACCATTGCAAGGCCATCTATGACACCTTCCTTCATATATCTGTGTGTCTGTCCATTCCCTCCTCTGGGGAGGACAATAAAGCCTGTGACCCCTGGAATACATTTCTCTCTAGTACTTCACACAATATCTAGCCCACAGTCAATCCTTAATATGTTCACTGACTAAATTCTTATGGACATATTCAAAGAAAGAAAACACAAACTTTAATAACAGCATACTCTGTAAATAACTGGGAAACATAAGTCACAGAATGTAACAAGCTAGAGTTATCCAATTTTGGCCAAAGTCTATCAGCCTACTATGAGGAAGGGCTGCAAAGCACATTTTTTACAGCAAGAGATACCATTCACAGGTCACTCCCTTCTGAGCCTTCACATTGTAATCACATCGATTAGCTAATCTTTGGCACCACAGAAAGGGTCATTTTTTTGTCAATATTCAGAAATTGTTGCCAGGTTATTTCAGTGTTTGGTGATTGTAATTCCTTATGAAATCTGGCTATACAATTTGTGTTTCTCCCAGTTTATGTACTCTGTGTTGCCAAATGTGATACAGTCGGAAAGCACATTCCTTCATTTTTCTTTTACAAGAATAAAATTGGAAAAATATATTATTTGCTTTTAAGTGGAAAAACATTCCATTTTCCAGATGCTGGTTCTTCAAAAATATTACAGCACTCTTGTTGAAATTTTTAGAAGTGATCCCATTATCATGCTCTTTACACTCCTGGTCAAGCTGTCAACACTACCACTGCATTTCCATAACTACCTACATATGCCCAGTTCCTTGAGAGAAGAGAATCAGAATGAGACTAACTCTCCTGAAGTTTCACATGCATTTGAATTTTTATATGTCAAGTCTCAGACTGTCAAAACCTGAAGCATAAGACATTTTTTTTCTTGGAACGGCAACCCTCCTAAAATACTACCTTTAAATCAACTTTTTAAAGAACCATAAATACTTCCCCAATCTTTAGGCACTCTTTCCCAACAGTATATAGTATTCACAGAAAAGAAATGAAGGTGAGATTGTTTTTAGATAAATTTAGCTTGGGAATAAGGAAAATATGATCTAATAGAAGAAACCTCCGGACAAGCTGAAGATAGTGAATGATATGGGAATTGGGAAACCTATTGCCATGGATTCTTCCTTTAAATAGGGGCCTTGTAAAAAACATTCTGGTTCATACTCCCAACAAAAACGTGAAACAGAAATCTACTTTTCCATCCCAACTGGGTTTCCTCCAAACATGCTGCCTTCTCCCTAATGAGTTGGAATCGTGTGCACCATAAAGCAGCACAATGCATCCTGAAATGCTGACATTTCATTTTTAATTGAAATCAAACAGAAATAGTTCCACTGGGGAACAAGAGAGTAAAGCTGGCTTTTGATAGAAATTAATAGGGGAGAGACTGAAAATACTTCTCTCCATCATAAAGTAGTCCACTGTCAAAGGCTGCCAGTCCTAGTGCCTGAGATTATCTCCAGGATTACATTTGGTGAAAAGAACATGTCTTACGAAGGTGGAATGAGAAATCATATTTAGATGGACACATTTAAGAAAGAAATGAAAAACACTTGTTTCCTTTAAAAAAAATCACAGGAATATAAAGTTCAAGGAAAAACTGTTGAATTTCAATATGAAAACAAATGATAACAAGTGTAAAAGAGTTCATATCATCAACAAAAATATCTGCAAAGATAAATCAGAAAATACATGCTTTGACACGTAAGATAAATTTATATTACTGAGGCTGCTTTCCACATACCAATGAGGCAAATTTCTTTTAAAAACAGGTTTATAGCAATACCTATTGGCAGTAGTAACTGTAGAAGTTGTAGTTTGAGTAGTAGCAATAATATTAATGAAGATTAACATTTTTATATTTGTATATGGATTATAAAATATTTTTATAAGAATTTTTTATATTTGATCCTTGGAGAAGTATTATGAAAACTAGCTTTCAGAAGACAATATTTTATTGTCCAAAAAAAATGACTTCAAAGATAAAAAGCAATCATTTTAATGGAAACACTTAACTTTACAGTCGAATTTTCTAGAAATAATCTGTAGTATTTTGTACAAAATCTTAGCTTTCCTGTATGAGTCACTTCAAGACATTAGTAAGTGAGAAGTGGATGAATAAGGGGGGATGTTTGACACTGAGGAGTTCATGGGCCAATGTTGTAGACAGGTACTTAAAGAGATAAATAACGCTATGATATGATACCTGCTATAATGGAGATAGGAACAAAGTACTTGGAGAGCACGGAGGAGCAAAGAAATAATTCTGCCTGGGGGAATCCAAGAAGGCTGCACTGAGCAGTGTACAACTGAGCCAGTAATTATCAATGATGAGGAGTTCACGAGGTGAAAAGAGGCAAGCGGGCATCAAAGGCAACAGAAACTCCATAGACAGTCAACGCAAGACATAAAAAAGGGCATTAAGTTTGCCACCTCTCGAGTGCAAAGAATACCAGAAGAAGAGGCTAGAAACATGGTGGTGACTAGATCAGGGGTCTGCAAATTACAGCCCACAAGGCCCAAGAACTATGAATAGCTTTTTTTTTCCAATGGTACAAAAAAAATCAAAAAGAAAATAATACCTCATGACAAGTGAGCATTATATGAAATTCTGGTTTCACCACCTATAAATAAAGTTTTATTGGAACATAGGCATGCTCAGTCATTTATGTATTGTCTCTGGCCACTATCATAACTACAACCCCAGAGTTGAGTATTTCGACAGAGACTGTGTGGCCTGCAAAGACTAGACAAAGTGTGTTATCCCCTGAACTGGATAACGCGGACTTTGTGTAGAGTCGAATATATAAATCTCGCACTCCCAGGAGAGGTGTTGGGAGGAGGAATGTGGGAGTCCTTAGCATACAGACAGTAACATCTGGGTTCATCATGGGTTCAGATGAGATTGCTTAGCATGAAATCTGCGGACCTCTGACCACTTCAGGGAAAACAGATGAAGGGGTAGTTTCTAGAGAATAGAATGAAGAGCAACCACATAAGAGAGACAGAATACAGCAGGGAGTAGAGCCTCATGTTTTTACACAGAGAAAGTGTTTCACATCCTGTTGGTTGTCCAAGTCTGACAGATGACCTCCTAAGTACCTCCTTGAATCCAGCTTTTCTCCACGGTCACTCAGTGTGTTCACTTCACACCTAGGCTCCTGTTATCCAATCCTCTTATTCTCCTCCCCATAGGCTAACCCAACATAATTGGCCATATTGATGCCAAAGTGGTCTTTTTAAAAATTGATGCCACTGATATTTCTAAAATATTTATTCATTTTCAAACACACTTAATCGTAGCAGTCCAGTATTTACAATTTAAAAGAGATTTTATTCACTTATTTAATATATATAATTTATCTATTGATGCATAACAACAGAACAGAAAACTTAACAGGTTAAAGTAGCAAACATGTACCTGCCAATTTCTGTGACTCAGGAATCTGGCTGTGGCTTTTCTGGGTTCCCCAATCTCAGAGTCTCTTATGAGGCTATAAGGGTATCAGCATGAGGGAAGTCATCTTAAGGATCAACTGTGGAAAAGCTACTTCCAAGCTCATTAACATGGCTGTGTCAAGCCTCAGGTCCTCAGTGGTTGTTGTGGAGACATTAGTTCTTTGAACTCTACATAGGGCTGATCACAACATGGCAGCTTGCTTCCCCAGAGCAAGATATCTGAGAGAGAGTGATGAGCTAAAGGGAGAGAGAAAGGAAAAAGGGTGATGGGTGGTTCTATGATCAGTGGATTCCATGCACTTGAGCTCAGTGCCCTACTTTCTTTGTTAGGAAATAAGGTCCTTGGAGAGATGTAACATTATGTGAAATGTGGTGAATAAGATGTTATATTTTCAGATGATTGTGCCAACAAAAGCATTACAGGCCCGAAAGGGACATCCATATCCAGTGAAGTCAAATTGTTGCCCCTCCACAAATAGAAGAAATTCAATGTTATCGACTTGTCTCTAGGTAGCTAGAGTAATGGTGCCATACCAAGAGCTCAATATCAGTCTCTTTCACTGGCAGATTAGGCACGCAGCAGTGATAGAAGCCAAGTGATCCTTGCTTAAGGGAAGATCAGCTCATGCAAAGACTTCCCCAGTGCCACCACAGATGCTTCATACCTAGGCCCATTGATCAAGCACTGGAATAACAGAGACAAGACAGAGGCTGATTGACATCCATAGAATGTATTATCTTGTCCTTCTGACAGCTGAAAGACTCCTCTACAGTGCATGCTCCTCGGTGAGCTTTAGATGTGACACAAATTATCTTTACATTCTGTGCTCATTCCAAAAAACCATCCACATTCCACTCCTCCAAGTCACCAATCTTCAGTCCTATTCTTTCCAAGCCCTTGACCCACACCCATTAAAATGTTACCTGCTGACTATGAATTAATATATAGCCATCCTTCTGGACTATTGTTAGTACAATCAAGTGGACTACTTGAAGTTCCACCCACCTGAAGAATTTCTCTCACATCATTATATTTTAAAAACATTCCAGATTGTATTGTAATGCTACAGTAGTACATTTCTGGTTGGTGCCAACATATCATGTAGAACCATGTTTTTATGAACTAAATTTCATCCTTCCCAAAATTGGTATACTGAAGCCCTAACCCCCAATGTGACCATATTTGGAGACAGACAATCAAGGAAGTAATACAAGCTAAATGAAGTCATACGGATGGGGCCTTCATCTGATAGGACTAGCGTCCTTATAAGAGTATATTGGTCAAAATTCTCCAGATAAACAGAATCAATACAAAGAGATTTATTGTAAGAGATTGTCTCACGTGATACGGAATTTAAGCAAGATCTGCAGTCAGCATGCTGGACACTGGAGACCCAGGAGAGCTGATGGTACAGTTCTAGTCTGAATCTGAAGCCCTGAGAATCAGGAAAGTCAGTTCTGTAAGTTCTAGTTCAAAAACCATTAGATTTGAGACCTAAGAGAAGCTGATATTTCAGTGTGAATGAGAAATAAGGTGAAAGATCCCAACTCAAGCCAGTCAGGCAGGAGGTGTTTCCTCTCACTTGGGAGGGCAATCTACTTCACTCAATCTACGGATTCAAATGCTAATCTCATCCAAAAATACCCTCACAGAAACACCTGGAATTATGTTTGACCAAATACCTGGGCACCCCCTAAGGCCCAGTCAAGTTGACACATAAAATTAACTATCACAGAAGAAGAGACAC
The DNA here is from genome assembly GCA_002007465.1 of Ailurus styani. Taxonomy (NCBI): domain Eukaryota; kingdom Metazoa; phylum Chordata; class Mammalia; order Carnivora; family Ailuridae; genus Ailurus; species Ailurus styani. Next base: position 9,241,049 of record LNAC01000015.1, on the reverse strand, counting down.
CAGACACCTCTGTCTCTGTCTTTGCTTCTGTCTCCGTCTCTGCACATACACAGAAGAAAGGACATAAAAGGACACAGTGGGAAGGCAGCTGTCTGCAAGCCAGGAATAGAGGCCTTACCAGACACCAACCCTAATAGCCTTGGATTTGAATCTTGGACTTCCAGCCTCCAGAACTGTGAGAAAATACATTTCTGTTCTTTAAGCCACCCAATCTGTGGTATTCTGTTATGGCAGCTGCAGCAGACTAATGCATATGTAAATCAGGCCCAAGATTTTACTCCTCAGTCAACTTACCATACGAAATTCCTCAGTGAGGCCATAGGTATGGATTGAGGAAGTGAGGTGATGCAATATCAGTAGGAGTTAGAGAAGTCTGTCCCACCTGCTCATTCAACTCACTTCAGTCTTCAGAGCTTGCTGGAGATAGTGTCTTCTGCAACATTTCCACAGGATGATGGATTGCTAGTATACACACCCAGTACTAAGCCTCAATGGGTCAGACAACACTCAGTTCATGCTGGCCAGGTCATACTGCACAGTCATTCAATGGCTCATGGTCACTCGACCTGGGCCCAGTAACAAGCCAAGAGCTATTTTTCAAAAAGAGAATAGTTGTATGCAGAGGCAATTTAGGGTCCTAGGGGCACCTGGGTGGCTCAGTCAGTTAAGTGTCCAGCTCTTGATTTCCACTCAGGTTGTGATCTCGGGGGTTGTTGGATTGAGCCTCGCATCAGGCTCCAGGATCAGTGTGGAGTCTGCTTGGGATTCTGTCTTCCCTCTCCCCCCTGCTCACATGCTCTATTAATTAATTAATTAATTAATTAATTAATTAATTATTCTAAAAAGCAGAGAGTTTAGGGTTCTAAAATTAGATTGCGGTGATGGTTGCACAATCCTGTGAATATACCAAAAAGCACTGAAAACTTTAATGTGTGAATTTTATGATATATGAGTTATATCTAAAAAATGAAGAACCATATATTATTTATCTCTCAACCCCCCCCCAAAAGAATAAGGCTTAGGGGTCTGCACTGTAATTCCCCTACTGGGGCTTACCATAGGCTCCTAAGAGCATCCCTACCTGCCACAGATCACTGAGTATCTTTGAACTGCTGGGTCGTAATAGTACCAGGAGGCAGAGCAGAGCACTCTGAGGTGGACCACTGCCCAGCCAGTGCTAATACCACTGAATGGGTACAATGAAGCTACTTCTGAGAATGCTGAGAATAGCTGGAGAATGGAGCCAATCATCCCTGCCCGAATGAAGGGCCTTGGTGAATAATCACTGACATAAGAGTAAGGAAACAGGGAAGAGTAAGTCCCTTCTGCCCAACTCCAGCCTTCTGGTCTCTCCTGTATACTCCCTGTTGACAAAAACCTAGAAGGGAACCAGCAATCAAGGGAGAAATGTGGCTTCCCGAGTCCAGACTCTAGCATTAATAAGCCAAAAAAAGGATGCTTTCCTATTTCTCCCAATAGACCCTAAGCCCTAAGCCCCACCCCCACCCTGAGGATTATGACTATACCTATTTAACTGTGTAAGGTACTTAGAGCAATGTCTGAAAAAATGTATTTAGTAATGAATGAAGTAAGAAAGAGAGGAACAAAAGAAGGAAGGAAAAAGTGAAAAGAAGGTGGTGTTTTGGGCTATGAAGAACCTCAGGGTGGACAAGGCATATAGATACTAAGGAGAGGTGAGAATCAGCCCTCACAAAGTCAATGGTAACACCACCAAGCAGGAAGGAAGTAGAAGAGGGGATTGTGGAGGTACATGGCTCTTCCAAAGAGGTGGGCGGCAAGCAGAAGGAGGGATGTTTAGAATATAGCTGGAGAGGAGCACTGTGTGACAGAAAAATTGGTTTGTTTGCTTGTTTCCAGAATGTGGAAACTTGTACAGGTTTTTAAGGTGAGTGAAACAAGAGGAAAACTTGAACTTGTGATGAAAGGAGGGATAAGCGATGAATGGACACAGCTGTTCTTTTTTTCTTCTTCTTTTGAGTCTGTCCAACACTTCTACCTGGAGACCTTAAATGACTTCTTGGGGTACTTCAGACACAGGTTTTATGTGCCTTAGATTTGACCAAAATAATATGAGCTATATTTTAAGTACTGACACCAGATTGTTTGATTCTCCAAAAACACTTAGGTCTGTATGACTTCTTGGAAGCCACCAAGCACTTAAAGAGATGCCCAGTGGGAAGAATGCAGCTGTGTATTTTTTATAGTGAGATAATTTTCCAAGATGACTAAATAATCTAACTTGCGGTAAAGACTACTGATACTTCAGAGAGGTTTCTTCACATATGATAACCTCTATAAATTTTCTTAGAGAATTTTAAGGAAAATCAAGAGTGCCAATTAACTCAAAAAATTATAAACTGAATGACAAAAACAATAACCATCCATACACAAAGAACACTTTATTCCTTTCTCTGATACTCCATTAAAATTTTACCAAATTAATATCTAAGTTACCTCATGAAAGCAATTTAATGAATCCTTTGGATAATTCTAATAAAAATAAGAAATCGATTATCTCAGTCTCAAATTTGCCACAATTAAAGGGAAACTCCTTTTTGAATTGGACTGTTTCTCCCTAAAGAATCTTCTTCTTATAACGAAGGATATTGCAATATGCTCTAAATAGATGTTTAAAATCTCTCTCATAAGTTCTGGAAATCTCTCTCACTGAGACAGTCCCAGCTTGACAGCCCTGCAATAACCATTAAATATTAAAATAACATTAAAGAGCAACTGCTCAGCTCATGGATTTAGCTGCAAAACTCTGTTTCACACTAATGGGACTCACATAGCTAAATCCCCAAGTGCTGTACTGAAAATTTACCCCGAAGGATCGAAGGATCAGACACAGTCAAGAAAATGATAAATTCACTCTCAAAAAAAATAATCGATCCACTACCAAACAAATTATTATTATTCATGAAATTTCAATCACATAATCATTCCAAAGATCAGATTGCCTAGGATTTAACAGCATCCAATTTTGCATTCATATAATATACATTTGTGATGTAATAAAATTCATACTTCTATTGCAAGACAATTTGGATGTTGTAAAGATATTTATAAAGTTATAAAAATCGTGTCTCATTTACAAAGATCGCCTAAAGCTAAAATCTAATTCTAAATATTTTTTTATGTGCACTCTTTCTATAGATGCTATCACCATAATGCTTAAGCTTAAGAACTACTTTTTGGGGCGCCTGGGTGGCTCAGTGGGTTAAAGCCTCTGCTTTCGGCTCAGGTCATGATCTCAGCGTCCTGGGATCGAGGCCCGCATTGGGCTCTCTGCTCAGCAGGGAGCCTGCTTCCTCCTCTCC
>LNAC01000015.1:9208198-9233562 GCA_002007465.1 Ailurus styani | reverse complement strand
GGGCAGGGGGAGAGCCGCGGGGGGCGGGGGCGGCCGTTTCCACCCGCGCGCACGCGCTGACAGACCGGCGCACCGCCCGCCGGAATCGCGGCCGTTCACGTGGAGCCCTTACCTGTGTTCATTCCCAGGTACCCCCTCCTGCTGGTCTCCAGGCGCGGCTCTCGCAAGGCCGCCTGCGTCCCCCTGCGCGGGGCTCTGTCCGTGGAATCCTGGGACCGCACATTCCAAGGGCGGCGGAGGGCGGCGTGGGCCTGCGATCGCCCCCTTCCGCTCACAGGGGGATCAGAAGTCATGACCTCTGGAAGACGTTCTCCCACAGCTATCGATGCATGAAACGACGGGGATGGATTTGAAAATAATGAGGGGCGCCTGGGTGGCTCAGGGGGTTAAAGCCTCTGCTTTCGGCTCAGGTCATGATCTCAGGGTCCTGGGATTTAGGCCCGCATCGGGCTCTCTGCTCAGCAGGGAGCCTGCTTCCCCCTCTGTCTCTCTGCCTGCCTCTCTGCCTACTTGTGATCTCTCTCTCTCTCTCTGTCAAATAAATAAATAAAATCTTAAAAAAAAAAAAAAAGAAAAGAATGATACCAAGTTCAAGAAGCCTGATAAAGAAATATATATATTCAAGGCACCTGGGTGGCTCAGTGAGTTAAGCCTCTGCATTCTGCTCAGGTCATGATCTCAGGGTCCTGGGATCGAGGCCTGCATCAGGCTCCCTGCTCAGTGGGGAGCCTGCTTCCTCCTCTCTCTCTGCCTGCCTTATCTGCCTACTTGTGATCTCTCTCTCTCTCTCTGTCAAATAAATAAATAAAATCTAAAAATATATATATAATATGTTATATATATATATATATTTTTTTTTGACACTGTATGATTTCAGGTCTATCACATTCCAGAACCTGCAGACTATGGTGACAGAAAGCAGACTGGTGGTTGCCTGGGTTTAGAGGTGAGAGATGGGGGACAAGGGTCAGGGAAGGGGAGACTGTATATAACACAGGGCATGAACAAAATTGGGGGGTGATGGATATGTGCATTTCTTGATTGATTTCATGGGTATATATGTATGTCAGATTGTACACTTTAAATATATGCAGTTTACCGAATGTCCAGTATTCCTCAATAGAGCTATTTTTTTAAGTATGAAAAGGCCAATTTTTCACTAAATAGTTAACTAGTATTGTGAACAATTCTTCTTAGTGCTTTCTCATTTCTTCATCACAACAATCCAGTGAGCTGGATAGTTACTGAGCTGGATACTGATCATTTTTATTATATCATGACTATATATTATTGTTATATTATTGTTCCTATGTAATATATGATGAAATCAGAGGCTCAGAGGGATTATTTTGCCAGTGTTAGATAACTTTTATCAGCAAACACAATGTAGAAATCCTTCAAAGCAAATAAAATAAAGGACAAACTTGATTTTAGTACAGTCATTCTCAAACATTTCCATTTCTGTGCCTTACCATCCCTTCACACAGGTGTAAGAGGTGCTCACTAAACTCAAGAATCTGCGTCACTCTGAATTCCCAATCTTCCCAGAAATGTAGGTAACACCATCTCAGTCTGCACTGTCCAATGCAGTAGCTACTGAGCACTTGAAATCTATGTGGCTCATCTACATTGAGATGTGGAGTAAGATACAGCCCAGATTTTGAAGATGTAAATATCTTATTAATATTTTTTACACTGATTACACATTGAAATTATAATACTTTGGATATATTGGGTTCAAGAAAATATATTATCACTTAATTTCACTTGTTTATCTTCACTTTTTAAATGTGGTTCCTAAAAATTTTTAATCACATGTGTCTCACATTATATTTCTATTGAACAGCACTGATACAATTGTACAAAGCAATGGTATGCCTTTCATTATGACAGTTTTAGAGAATAATGAACCTGAATTTTAACCATGTGCTATCTAGCTTCAAGTTTGTAAGAGGGTAGAAGGCTCTAAGTAAGATCCCACTGGGACAATCTGTGGGGAAGCCTGAGGAAAAATGGGCCAAGTGAGGCAGGATAGCAGATAGTGATCAGAAAGAAAAGGGGACACAGTGGGTCATGAATTCATAGTACATGGTGGAAAATATCCAAATTGTTAAGATCAATTTTATAAGTCAAGGTAGTTCTTGTGCTATACTGCTTTGGGGTACAATGCTAAGGTTTTAAGGCATCAAGCTCCAATGGGTGTTTGTGGCAGTCGTGAAAGATGAGCCAACCCAGGGTTGTCTGGACCCAACCAAGGTTTTATCTGTGTAACTGTTACTAAAGTGAGAGTTGAGGCAGGAGGTATAGTTTTTGACCCCGTGGATTAAAATCTTTGCTTCACACCAGACTCTTGTGCACCAACTTATTTCTCAATCTGCCACATTGTTTGGATTCATGTAAGTGTCAGAGAATCTTGGAAGCCCTTCTTGGGCTCCATGTGCTAACACTTCATATAAGTCCAGTAGGTGATTGAGTTGCATGGTACTGGCAGAATTGTTGCATTCCAGGACTCATAGGTAGTGCTCAGTTCTTCTCTTATATTAATTCCAGCTCGTGTAAAATGGCTCATGTTGAAATGGCAAAGCATGGCAAATGTCAGAAAAGGCAGAGCCAAGTCTTGCAATAAAATTGTGCTCGCCCAGACTCTTTATTCTGGAATGCCTAGTGCTGCCATGTCAACGACCTCCCTAGGTATAATCTTTCCATCTTGATGGATATCTTCCTGTTGTAGCTGTTAAGGAGTCAACATATAGTATCCTTTTATCATCTTCTGAATTTGGAATTGATGGAAAAACAGACCCAGGACAGATGGTGAAAGAATGTGGCTTCAGATTAGAGGCTCAGAAATCTCCCCAGTACTTCACCCTTGAATGACAGAGACACCCACACAGTAGCAAGTAGAACTGGATGGCAAAAGGCCTACTCCAAGTGTAGTGCATGAACGAGCAGACCAGTGCAAATATCCTGTGGCATCTGCCAAGGAAAAGAGAATCCAAGAAGGCATTGAGCTGAGCTTGCTCAGTTATGTCAACCAAACTTAAGAGGGCTGCAGGAGAAGACATGGGAAGAAAGACAAGTTACTCTAGCAGAAGACCCTCTGCCTAGAAACACTAGGCCAAGAAAACGGATATCCTCCCCATCCCTGCTCCTGCATGACTGTATTTTCTGCATATCATCAAAGATGTGACAGATTTTAATAAGCACTTTTCTCAGTACTTGGCATACAGACCTGTAGAGTGTACTTTTCTTGATGCAAGTTCTATTCATTCATTCCAAAAATATTTGATCTGTGACTATTACAGTCTAGGCAGTGTTCTAGGTGCTACTAGGTGAAGAAACAGGCCTTCATCAAGCTTATATTTCAGCAGGGATCTTGAAAAATAAATAAATAAATAAATAAATAAGCAAACAAAACATAGGCTACTGAAGATAGTGATAAGTGCTGTTGAGAGAAAGAAAGCAAACAAGGGATGAGCACAGACTTTTTTAAAATAATTTTTTAAGATTTTAGTTATTTATTTTAGAGAGAGAAGTGAATGAGAGAGAGAGAGCGAGCGCAGGAGCCTGTGAGTGGCAGGGGGGAGGAGCAGACTCGCCGCTGAGCAGGGACCAGCAGGACCCTGGGATCATGACCTGAGCCAAAGGCGGATGCTTAGCCAACTGACTGAGCCACCTAGGTGCCTGGTGCATGGAAGTTTTAATATAAAATAGAGTGATTAGAGAAGCCTCCCTGCAGAGGTGACATTACAATAAAGGAGGTAAGGGAGGGAGCCTGCGGATATCTTGGGGAAAGTGCACCAAGCCTAGTAAACCAAGTAAACAGCAAGAGCAAAGGTCCTGGGGGCACATACCTAATAATGCTGGAGGCAAAAGCAAAGAGGTCAGAGTGGCTGCAACAGATTGAGAAAGGCAAGTTCACACATCATCTCTGTCTTCAAGGTTAAATCATGTTCATGGCATATTACTCTTGCCTGTTTCTGAGTGTATTTTAAAGTTCAAACTCTTAATGGTTCTATTACAGCTCTTTGGGTTCGCAGCTCTAACATTCTTCGGTACCCCTCACAAGTCACACACAAACCATTACATACATTCATTACAGCAGCTCTGAACCTGCCTTCCAGCCCGTAAAGCTTGACAACTCCTGGAGGGCAGAGCATTCCCCTGAATCCATCAACTACCCCACACACACCTTTCAGAAAGCAAGTACCCAGTGTATGTTTGATGAATGACACTTCCTAGACTGTTTGTTGCCTCAAAGAATTTCATGAAAATGCTGTGGCACTGTCTCTGGACTTCTCTTCAATATTGGGTATGGTTTTTTCCATTGGCAGCAGTTTTCTTTAGAACACGAGGCTGACAGTAGACATAGTTTATAATGAGCATGGCAGCCTCCCACTTTTTTGTGATTTAGTTGCTAGCACTTGCAAACACTAATGTCCACACCTCCTACTCCCCACCATCCCCAGTTGGTTTCACACCTCTTTATTGAGGGTATATGATAGTGTCTCAATGACTCACGTAGACCCCACCCTCTGGAGCTTATCTTCTAAAGGATAACACCTTCCTTAAAGGAGGGATCCTGTTTTAGTTGTTGTTATACCCACAGCCCATAGCCCAGGGCTTTCTTTGCCTAACATGCTCTATAAAAACAAGTCACAAAGCAGAATTTTCTGGAACCAGAAATAAATGGGCTCATCTCTTTGACTCTCTAAATGGCTCAAATAGACTAATCAGAATTAGTCAAATAGACGAATCAGTTACATATCTCAATGTCTTCCTCTAAAACATACTGAAGGTCCAAATTGTGGAAACACGGCGTCTAGATGCTAGATGGGCCTAATTTTCTCCATGCATTGTAAATCTTTAACACCACTGTGGGTGGGAGTTTAAAGATAGTTGGCAAGTTTGGGGCTTATGGAGAAAACGATTTATCATGACTGTGTCATAAATTGCATTGCTAGTAAGTCGTAGGCCGAAATCCCTCAAAATATCAGTATATCAAAACCGTCTATAATGTTATCAGGAGAAGAAGATGGATCTGGGGAATTTTCCTAAAGTGCTTGAATTAATATTATCTTTTTGTGGTATAGGAAATTTTGCTAACAGCCCTGCTGGTTTTCCATTAAGGGTACAGTGAGGTGGAGTGCATGGCCTACTGCTTTCGTTCGTAGATCAACAGTAGAGACAGATTTGTAGTTTTTATCAGCATTAGCAGGGCTAAGCACATTTGTTCACAGGTATTAGAAACCAGCACTTGAATGAAAAGCTGGGCAGGGAAATAGTATTTGTGTAGTAAAAATATAACTGAAGTATGTACACTGTCTACACCTATGGCATTATATATTCTGTGCTGATGTTAACCTACATTGAAAAAATCTTGGCAGGTTCTTTCTTTGAGTTCATTCTTTAAATTGAATTACTCATATTAAGTCTTTATGATAATCACTACTGACAGGATGATAGCTTTTTGTATCAGTGACAACCTTCCCATGATCAATCTGGTGCTAAGAATGTGAGATTGCTCAATTTTTAAAAACTAGGAAATGGAACTTGTGAATAGCAGCCTATAAAAAGGTTGTTGTTTTGTTTTTTTTTTTGACAGACCTAGGATTAGGACTCAAAGCATCTAATTCCAAAATCTTTATTTAGTCTCTTGGAGAATAGATTCTCTTGGGTTTGTCCTGGTGATTCTTTGGAGACAAAATTTGCCAAAGAAAGGCAGCCAGAAGTAGGGTTAAGTAGAAATTAGTTGCTTTTTGAATCCACTGTCCTTTTAACATGGGAGAAATCCTCACTAAATCTTAAATACTTTTCTTAGAATGTGTTGGAAAATTTATTGTAAAAATCCTGCATCAAATTAAATCGATCACTTGACCTTCTAACCTTATAGAATAACACATTTTTATCAGCCGTTTGGTCAGACAGTCAAAAATATTTCCATTGGTTTACAGGTTTCCCTGGAAGATGAGAACAAATTCTAGTGTGTCGGTGATCTTTTTTTTTTTTAACTAAGAGCATATAAAAAAATACAATACTTGGGAAATGAATAAAGTATGAACTTAAAATTCATCATGTTCCCCCAATAATGAAGAAATTTGGCATAAATACTCTCACCTCTGCTCATTGTACCTACAGTGCTATAGATATTGCTGAACATATGGTACATGATGTCACCCACTGTTCTCATTCCCTTTTCCTCTGAGGTATGCAGACCAGACCCCATCAGCATTTCTGGAGAAAATAATATAATTATATCAATTTACTGGATTTTGATGTGTGAGAAATAAATTAGGTAGCACTTCCTTAGCAATAGGAGTATATGCAAACAATGTTATTGAGTGAACATTATGAATTAATTTAATGTAATTGTTACAGTAGATAAATATTATCTACTATTTCAGTTGTCATCTATCTACTAAAAGAGTAAACACCTTTGAATAAATATGATTTTAATCAGGACCAAGCCTGGATTATTGGTTCATTTCTACCCTAGTTTTCTTTTTTTGTTTTTGTTTTTGTTTTGTTTTGTTTTTTTGCTTAGAAACTATTTACCCTGTGTAAGTTATAGGTATTACCTGTTCTTTGGAGTGAAGATTTTGCAAAAGCATCTCAGACCTTTATTCTCCAAACATTGGAGTGACAAAACCATTCTGCAAATGAAAATATTGCCCGTGTACCTGAAACCAACATGACACTGTATATTAACTGCACTGGAAATAAAAAATAAAATATAAAATAAAATAAAATAAAATAGTGGGAGGGGGAAGAAAATATTGCTTGTAAAACACATTGCTGGCCCCACCCCCAGAGTTTCTGTTGAGGAGGTATGGGGCGTAGCCCCAGGATTTGCATTTCTAACAAGGTCCCAAGTGACACTGTGCAATTGGTCTGGGAACCACTTTTGGAGAACCACTGCCCTCAATGACAGCATAGCAGAGTTGAAGCACAATGTGAGTAGGAATGCAAACTTCAGTTTCAGCTGTGACCACCATCCATTTCTCAGCTCTGTGGTTTTGGGTAAGTTATTTAATCCTCTGCACCCCTATTTCTTCATGTGTGAAATGGGAAGCAATGATATCTGCCTCATCAGGTTTTGGGAGGTTTGTATGTGAGACTATTTGTGTTTGTGTGTGTATCTGTATGCAAGTGCTTGGAAAATGCATATGCCACTGGTATGATTTGCTGCACCAGCTTGGAGTACTAGTGCAAGTCCATCTCTTTTATGTTTCCAATTAATCATTCATACCTCCATATGTTCAATTTAGATAGATTTCCAATCTCTGCCACTTGAGACCTCTTCTTTCCCCTAAAAAGGCGCCCAGGGTGTTGGTTCTGTCTAAAGGGCCAGTGTCCCTCCCCATTCTAGAATAGAGAACTGGACAATCACATCAGTCCATTGACCCTTTTACTTCTGCCCTGCCACACGCTGTCACCACTGAAAACTCAGCTCACACTACCAGGTGGAATTTGCACAATGCCCTGATGGACCAGATTCCTTTGCCCAGTGGTGCCCCAAATTTGAGCTCCAAGATTGCGGCTCGTTTAGTTCATATTCATTGCTTCAGTCGTTTTTTCCCCAAGAGTGTCACTATGCCTGAATGATAGGATATGGCAGACTTTCAGCCTTGGCCACCTGCTGTGTTAATCCCAGCTCTCTACCACCCCCCTACCCAATCTCCACACCTTGTTATGGTGTCAGGATTATCAGTTTTGTCTCTCCCTTTCATGACAAATGCCCCTCCAGGTGCCCTTTCCTGAAATCCCAGCTGCCCTCATGTGGACAAAGTCTGTGTAGCTGAAAGTTTCTAATAACTAAAAAGTGAGAGGGGCTGGAATCTCAGTTGTTTTCTGCCCAGATGGGTCCTCAACCTTGTGCCAATCTACCTCCCTCAAGGGTCTGCCTTTTGTGACTTCACCAGCCATCACCACTTCTACTTCTCCCCATTCCTGTGGCTCCTGTTGGAATAGTCCCACCACGAAGTAGGCTGTCCTTAAATGGTAGACATTAGAATGGCCCCCAACCATCTAATACCACTCTACTTTCCAAGGTGATAAAATGGATCTCCCTACAACTGAGGTCATTGCTGGTCCTTTGCAGAAGTTGGTTTTTCATTTATTGGTTACTGGAGATGTTGGGGTCTCCTTATCCCCTTCGCTAGTGAGATTGGATCTTGCCATATCCCCTGCCATTCTGCTCCCTTCCCAAATCCCTGTATTCTTTTACCCTGCTGACACAGGTTCAGCAATGCTCAGAAACCAAAGACCCTCTTTGTCTTGCTTTTACAACCTGGACCAGAGCCAGCTTTGAGCAGGCCTCCAGCACTCCTATCTTAACCCTTCCTTAACCTCCCAACGGAAGGCCCAGAAAGGCCCATCCTACCCACACCAGAGGAAGAAAAAAGAGGAAGACGAGGAAAGGAAGGAAACTTGCCTCCACCCCCACTGAAGGCCTCCCAGTGTGTGACCTTGACACATATCAGAGCTAGTTCTCCAAGAATTCTGGGGTGGGGTTAGGAGCATAACAGAAAAAAGGGAAGAATCTGCCTGAAATAAATTGATGAAGTGGCAGAATTAAAACCTTCCCTGAGTATATATGAGCACAATCTTTGTATCTACTGCTTTTTGAAAGCTATTGTTGTTAAGTTCCTGGAGGGGAGGGGGTAGGGGGCTGGGAGGGCTTGGTGATGGACATTGGGGAGGGTATATGCTATGGTGAGCACTGTGAATTGTGTAAGACTGATGATTTACAGACCTGTACCCCTGAAACAAATAATACATTATATGTTAATTAAAAAGAAAAAGATATAGCACAATAATCATCCAGTCATTCAATAAAGGTATGTGCAGTGCCTGTCCCATGAAAGGACCTGTTACTTTGTATACACTATAGACAGACACAAGAAGAATGACAAAAAAGTGTCAACCCTTCTGAGGCTTTCGGTTCCAAATGACATGACGTTCCATAGTAGGGAGCTCCAAGGACACAGTACCTGTGGCATGAACATCAGTTAGGACAATTCAAGCTTCTGAATGACGCGCCGGGTAAGAAGACCATTCAGCGGTACCATAGTCCCTCTTAACCAGGGCTTCACATTCCACAGTGTCAGGTACACACATCCTGCCTTTCCTCACGCTCTGGAAGCAGGGGATTTTCTTCCTGCCACAGGGTCAGAAGGTCAACAGTAGCCTGACACTACGTCACAATGCCTGTGTCATTCACCCACTTCCTCTCATCACCTCGGCCTTGTGTTGTCTCGTGTCATCACAAGAAGAATGAGTATAATAGATACTTTGATTGTGAGAAAGTACCTTTACCTAAGCTTTATTACGGTATATTGTGTTTTTTAAAAAGATGTATTTAATACAATGGAATACTATGCAGCTATCAAAAGAAACGAAATCTTGCCATTTGCAACGACATGGATGGAACTGGAGGGTATTATGCTGAGCGAAATAAGTCAATCAGAGAAAGACAATTATCATATGATCTCTCTGATATGAGGAACTTGAGGGGCAGGGCGGGGGGTCGTGGGGGGTAGGGAGGGAAAAATAATGAAACAAGATGGGATGGGGAAGGAGACAAACCATAAGAGACTCCTAATCTCACAAAACAAACTGAGGGTTACTGGGGAGTGGGAGGGTAGGGATAGGGTGGATGGGTTATGGACATTGGGGAGGGTTTGTGCTTTTTTGAATGCTGTGAAAGATGTAAGCCTGATGATTCACAGACCTGTACCCCTTGGGCAAAGAATAAAAATAAAATTAAAAAAAAAGATGTATTTATTTATTTTAGAGAGGGGGGTTGGGGGGCAGAGGGAGAGAGAGAAACTCCAGCAGACCCCCCGGCTGAGCCCCACACCCAAGCCCGACACTGAGCTCAGTCCCCAGACCCTGAGATGATGACCTGAGCTGAAATCCAGTCAGACACTTAACCAACAGAGCTACTCAGGCACCCCTCTGGTATATCATTATAATTGTTCTATTTTATTATTGCCGTTGTGAATCTCTTACCATGTCTAATTTATAAATTAAACTTTATGGTAGGTGTGTATGCATAGGGGGAAATGTAGTATATATACGGTTCAGTATTATCTACAGTTTCATGCATCCACGGGGGGTCTTGGAATGGATCCCCCACAGATAAGGGGGATGACTGTACAAGCCGGGAATCAGAGAAATTGCTTTTTCCTTAGGAGGAATTATCTCCTCTGCTGTGCTTTGCAAATGGAGACGATCTCCTGGCCTCCTGAATAACATATACTCTTTGTGATTTTTTTCCTGGCCGTAGGGATGGTGAGAACCTGCTTTACATTCTAGGTACTTATTTTCCTGTAGGACTGACAGCAGGCCTTTTGAAAATGGGTTAACCAGCAGCAGGCGTACAGCCTTTGGTTATAAAATAGAACAATGTTCACTATTAGGTTATAGACAATAGTGATTAGTTAGTGTCTACCTGTTCCATGTATTATAACTATTTTAATTGTCTTAGAAACATACAAAGTAATATATTCTTAGATTGATAAATATATCAATAATATATTTTTAAAATAATAATGTATTTCAGATCATATGTAACACTCTAAAACAGCATAAGCTAAATAATAAATAACAATAGTGATACCTAAATTAATAGTTAAGGGGCGCCTGGGGGGCTCAGTGGGTTAAAGCCTCTGCCTTCGGCTCAGGTCATGACCTCAGGGTCCTGGGATCAAGCCCCACATGGGGCTCCATGCTCAGCAGGGAGCCTGCCTCCTCCTCTCTCTGCCTGCCTCTCAGCTTACTTGTGATCTCTCTCTCTGTCAAATAAGTAAATAAAATCTTTAAGAAATAAAATAAAATAAATTCATAGTTAAGTAACAATTCATAAGTTACAGTTCTATCTAAACACTTTAGGTCTTTATAATAACTCAAAGTAAATAAAATGATCCTCATTTTTAGAGATGAAGAAACTGTAGTTCTAAGAAATATGGAGGTTTTTCTAGAGCAGTGCTTCTCACTCTAGGGAGTGAATGACTGCTTCCTAGGGAACATTTGGCAATATCTGGAGACATTTTTGGTTGTCACAACTCAGGGGAGTGTGAGCGGGAGCTGTTATTGGCACTTGGACGGTAGAGGCTATGCGTGCTGTTAAACTTTCTACAGAGCACAGGGTGGTCTTTCAAATCAAAGAATTATCCAGCACAAACATCAATAGTGCCAAGATTAAGAAAACCTTGTCTACGATCAGCCAGTTGGTAAGATCTGAATTCAGTTTTATTATTCTTAATCCAGTCTTTTTTCTATTATCCCCAAAGTGGAAAGTTTCATCTTGAATTGAATGAAGAAACACAGTCTATTACATTTTATATTGTGTTCATTTTCATTTTTCTTTTTCTTGAGCTTCTGACAAAGGGTAGAAAATATATACCTTTAGTAGACAAGGAAATATTGCTACATAGTATAAAATTGTTGCCAGTGAAAATAGAAAATCTTTCAGCATAATCCCCTCCCCACCCTAGCCCACTTCCCCCCACCTTTCCAATTTTATCTAACTCATTGCATCTGCAATGACAGTTTTTTGGACTGGAAAGGGATACACTTTCACTATCTCCCCAAACTAACACTGAGATGGGCAACATCTAGAACCATGCAAGAGAGAGGGGAGGCAGGAATAGTGATTGATTAGCACGTGTGTGAGTTCTCAATTATCGATGGTAATGGCCCGTGGATGTAATGTGGATTTGCCAAAGCTGGTGATAACCCAAAAGTAATTTTTACTGAGATTTTGGAATACAAAACATTTTTTTAAAGGAGAGTCATCTATCTAATAATTACTTTAATTTTGATGTAAGCTACTCTAACAGTTATTTTTTTAATTCCCTAAATACACATCATTGTGAAGCAGGAGAGGCATCCAAGAATGTGTTAGTCAGCAGGGGATGCCAACAAAGACTACAACCTGGAACAGGATTAGCGAAGCAATGGCTAAGGAAGCTGTGGTACAGGCATAGCATGGCCAGGGGTAAGAGAGTTAAGGCCATGGACAGCCTGGGTTCCAGTCATGGCTCTGGATACCTACTAACTTTAGGATCATTTCTAAATGATTTCTAAATCCCGAATTTCTAAATCCTGAATTTCTCTGTACTTTAATTTACTTAACTATAAAATGGAGTCCACGTAGTACCTACCACATAGAGTGTGGTCCTGGGAACTAAATATATTTAAAGATGTGTTTGGTACACATTAAGTGTGATAGCACTATATATTTCCCATATTATGCAGGCATTAACATGAATCAGGCAAACCTATGTACAGTGATGTGAAAACATGGCATGATAGTCTAAGGGGAAAAAGGAAAGGAAAGGAATTCAAATAATTATAGCATTTATATTTTAAACCCCCTGACGACTAAACAGGTTAGTTATAGATGCATAGGGAGTAAGAACTTGAACTCTTTTTTTCAACGAGAGAAGTTTACAATCACTTCTTGGTCAGAAAGTGGACACAGATGGCCACTCTGAAATGTGGCCACTCCATTTTCTCAGTGATGGAATGTAAGCCTAGGAAACTTGGTTGGCCCCAGGGCAAAAGAGTAGAAGGATCCTTTAAGTTCCAACAAAAGTTACCTCTTCTAGGAGCCCTTGGTAAGCAGAGCTGGTCACTTGGGAAGAGGAGAGCAAGTTGAATAGGTTTCATTGAGCTCTCTGAGAGGATAGGGATCCCACCTGTTCCTTCCTCTCTTAGAGTAAGATAGTTAGAACCTCTCTGTCTGTTGTGTTAGAACTGTCATGTCTGAGGTCTGATGGGGGGAGTATACTACAAGGCTTCCAGAGAGGACTGTTCTCCAGGGGAAAAGAAGCCTGGTTGGATGGCAAAACCTAGATACTCTAGTCTAGGAATACACGGGGATGGCCATTTCTGCCAGGTATGGCTGAGGTAAGAAGCCCATTTGGACCAGCTTCCTCGGCCCAAAAGTCACACATGTGAATATGGGCAAAATTGTATATTGTTGGAGCTCACATGTAGGCCAGATCCTACCAGTAAAAGCATCATCATGGCTGTGGATGATGCCATCAGATGGCATAGGACTGGCTATCAGTAATGACTCTAGGCATTCACAGAAATCCCAGCAGGAATGGACTAGGCTTGCCGGTTCTCGTTCCTGATTTTTGTAAGCAAAATGGATGCCTTTGACTGAGCAATTACCTGGAGTATGAAGACAATCTGGGGAAGTGGGACATACTGGATTTATCAAAATAGATGTAGATGTAGATGTGCATGTAGCTTAGGTATAGATACATTAATCAGAGACAGATAAATAGATTGATGGAAAGATAGAGCAAGAGTTTTTGACCCCAGGAAATGGTTTGATCAGGGTGCCTGGGTGGCTCAGTTAAGCATCCCACTCTTGATTTCAGCTCAGGTCATCATCTCGGGGTTGTGAGATTGAGCCCCTTGTCAGGCTCTGTGCTGGGCATGGAGCCTGCTTGAAGATTCTCTCTTTCCCTCCTCCTCTGCCCCTCCCTACTGCTTGCACACACGTGTTCTCTCTCTTTCTTAAAAAATAAATTGTTTGACCTTACCATGCATTTGAAATTCTAGCAGTTGCAGAACAGATGCAACTATTTCATGTTGGTTAAAAAATCTGGATGTGTGTGTGTCTGTGTGTTTCTGCACACATGCAACTCAAACTGTGGTCTCAGGACTAACAAAGTCATCATCACTTGGCTGCTTGCAAAGTTATGGATTTGGTGGCATGCTGGTAAATGTTTAACATCTGGCTTACTGGGGGGAAGGAGGGGTGAGGTGGGGACAAGTGTTCTGATTTTTAGCATTTGCTGATTTCAATGTTATAAATGTTCCTACCTGGTTGATTTCAAGCTACATGACATCACTGAATGTGGAGTTGGGAAGAATGTGCACAGTGGCCTCTACTGAGCTAGAGCCAGCTGGCTCCAACGCATGGGTTGGGGCATGGGTCCCTGTCCCTCCCCAGATTTGCTAATCAGAACCTCTGCGATTGAATGCCCAGAGAAGGAGTTTTAACAAGTCTCCTGAATTATTGTGATGCTCATGAAAGTTTGCAAAACATCATGGAAGTCAGCAGGCTCCTAGGTTTCCTGCAGAAATGAAAGTATAATCAGTGAGGACATCCAAACAGGTAGCTTTGTTGAAGCCACAAATTATCCCATGCAAGAGGAGTGGGGGTAGCGTACTTTACTCTGGAAACTTATCAGTAGATTTTAAGGCAGAAAGACAAAGAGCCCAAACAATATATAGGAAGAGAACGTAACCACAGAAGCAACTAAAATATGGAAGAAATGGGAGTGGAGTTTGCCAGTAGTACATCCCTAGAAGACCCAAGGAGAACTGCTCAGAAGTTTCTTGTGGGTGAGCTATCATATAAATACAGAAATTAATCTCTATCAAATCCTATTAGTAGAACTATACAGCCTAAATGCAGTCTGTAAATGGGTAAAACAGCATATGATAAAATTTGTCACTGACTAAAAATAGATTAAAGAATTAAATCAGTAAAATTTAGATCCTCAAAATTTGCTGGGAAAAAAATTGAACTTGAGAGAAATAATGACTATATTGTTTTGCTTATTGTGAATATATGTATGTGTTGCTGTATATTTATTTTGCTTTATTTCATATGTTTGTACCACAATGAAAAATAATGCATTTTCTTTTAATTTTAGAATTTTAAAAATTACTTTAACTTTTAAAATTCTAAAAGTAGAAGAAATACATTATTATTTTTTATGGGGTAAAAACCACATAACATATATATACTATCTTTACCAGTCTTAAGTATATGGTAGGTGTTAACAAACAACATGCACGTTGTTGTATACCAGATCTGTAGAAATTTTCATCTTGGAAAACTGAAACTCTGTGCCTATTGAATGACTTCCTTTACTGCTTCCCCAAACCCCTGGCAATCACCATTCTACTTTATGTTTTTATGAATTTGACTACCTTAGATATCTCACAGATATATAATAATCATGCAATATTTGTCTTTTTCTGATTGGCTTCTTTCACTTAGCATAATATCCTGTGAATCATTCATGCTGTAGCTTATGACAGGATTTCTTTCTTTTGTTAAGGCTGAATAATATTACTTTCTATACATATATCACATTTTCTTTATCCATTCATTCACTGATGGACATTTAGGTTGCTCCCACATCTTGGCTATCATGAATAATACTGCAGTGATCATGGGTATGCAGATAGCTCTCTCTTTGAGATCCTGTTACCAGTTCCTTTGGGCATATACCCAAAAGTGAGAACAGAAAACATATTATTATTATTTATTGATTATTAATTAATAACAGAATAATAAATGTATAATCCTACAAAGTCAGAGCTAGTGTTTGGTTGAAAATTGATAGAATCATTCATTATGCCTTTGCAAAACACAACATTAGGCACTGGAACAATGAAGAACTCTTCAGACAGTCTCTGCCCTCTACAGGTTTAAAGTCTAATTGATGAAGCGATACCAACACATGAATAAATAGATCACGATAGCTTATTTTAAAAGTAAATTAGTTCATTGCATACATTGCTGGTGCAAGTAAAAATTGGTCAAACCACTTTGGAAAACTGTCTGGCAATGTCTCCTGAAACTAAAATGTGCCTACTTGTGACTCAACAATTCTAGGTATATAATAGGAGATCCTAGGTACATACTCGAGATAATTAAGTACGTATATCCACCAAAAGACATGTACAAAATTTTCAAAGTAGCTTTACACGTATCAGTCAAATTTGGAAAGCCTGAATTTGGGGTATTGAATGGATATATACATTGTTGTATATTACTACAACGGAATACTATACAATAGTAAAAAAGAATAGCCTGCTCCTATACACAACTACATGGATAAATATTACAGATGTAATGATAAGTGAAAGAAGCTAGATACACATGGATAGATACTGGATGATTCCAAGTTCAAAATTAGGCAAAACTATTTTCTGGTGATACAAGTCACAGGCATGGGTAAGGACAGTGAAGGTAAAGGTAGTAGCCTCCTGGGTTGCTGAAAGTGTTCTATATCTTGGCTGAATGGTGGTTGTACTGGTATATGTGTATGTAAAAATTTACCAACCTATGTAGGTTTTTGCTTTTTACTCTATGTTATGCTGCAATTTTTTAAAAAAAAGTTTTTGGGGCGCCTGGGTGGCTCAGTGGGTTAAAGCCGCTGCCTTCGGCTCAGGTCATGATCCCAGGGTCCTGGGATCGAGGCCCGCATCGGGCTCTCTGCTCAGCGGGGAGCCTGCTTCCTCCTCTCTCCTCTCTCTCTGTCTGCCTCTCTGCCTACTTGTGATCTCTCTCTCTGTGTCAAATGAATAAATAAAAAAAAATAATAATAAAAAAAAATAAAAAAAAAATAAAAAAAAGTTTTTGTTTTAAGTAAATGAGTTAGTTTCAGAGGAGGAAGTGATGGAGAAGATCAAAAAGTCAGAGCAGACTTCAAAGGGGAAGTAAGAATTAAGCTGGATTTGATGTAAAGGTAGGAGTTATTCAAGGGAACTACATGAGGGAGGTCAGTTCAAGCAAGACAAAAGATGGGAAGAGATGCATAGCGGCACGGATGTCCAGAAAGGTTGGCAAACTTTGTACTTGCTTCTCCAATATCCATCTTCTCTTCCCCCTCTCCCCCATAGAAGCCTTATGGGTTGGGTAAAACTGGCTTCACCTTAACTCCAAGAGTGGGCTTTAACTGGTTTCAGCCTTATCAACATAATTATTTAGGGATGAATGTAACCAGTCATTACTTGGTTTGGGTCAAAGCAAGTGTCTTCCTAGGATAGTAAACTTAAAGTCCAGCTGAGGCTTTAGTATCAAAGCTTAGGGAGGAACAAGCAACTATCCTCCTCTGAAAGCAAACAAAAAAGTTTATAGCTTCAGTTTTTGATGGTAGCCATTTTGGAGAACATGAGGGAGTTAGCCTGACTTAGAAAGTTAGGCCGAGTTGAGAAAAATGTGAAGGTACAAAGCTGAAGCCCTCATTGATGGTACTAGACTTTTTAGATTTGCAGACCCATTACTGTTCAATCCAGTTCGAATGGGTTTTTAGGCTGCTTTGTAACTCAAATAACTTTTCTCATAACCTAGATACAATGTCTCTTGAATGATTTCTTCTAGTTTCCACAGCCATAGCACAGGCCTCCTTCAGACTCACAATCACTAGTTGAAAGAAGTGCAGTAGGTTTCTACCTGGTCTTTGCCTTCCTTTTCTTCTTACCTTCATCTTCCTCCATATTGTTTCCCAAATGATCTTCTCAAGGCATATCTGATCATTGCTTCTATGTGTATGACCCCACTGGTTCCATGCATCAGGAATAAAAGCTAAGAGGTCCAAGTTTGCCAACTGAGTTTTAATAACTTAGTTTTACTCATGAACCCTAACAAAACCTTTAGTCTTCAGCCAGCCTTTGCCAGACTAAGCACTTCAGCCCAGAATGTGCTTCTCTTTCTACCTTCTTGAAAGGAATACCACTTCTCTTTCCAGATCTAGCTCTAACCTTGTCTCTTCTACGTTTTTACATCTCTCTACCTGGCAATTACTCATTAGGCTGTAGTCTTGTGACACAGTTTTATGTCTTGATAGCTCTCAGTTCAGTGTGTTAGGAGTTGGGGTGATTTATATGTCTGGCCTACCCATTAGGATGGGAGGCTAGGAGGTCAGGGGTCCTGTTTTATCATCTTGAATGACTCACTGCATCTCCTAGCACTTTTCATAGACAAACCGCTCAATAAAGTTATGCTGTTTGGTTAGCTGACTAGAGACGAAACTTGTTTTAGGGAAAGACATTGAGATAAAGTTACAGAGGTAAGTGGGAGCAGCGAGGGGAGTACAGCTTTTGAAGGATTTTAAAAACCAGAGGTTAAGTATATTAAGTTCAATCAGTTTTATTGCACTTTTGAATAGGCGAAATTTTCTCTCGCCACTTTCTAAATTCCTTGTAGTCTTTCTACATTGTTTATTTTTAAAACCATTTACTTTTCCAGTCATCTCCTTTTCTTTGGTTTTGAATAACATTTTGAAATAATAATAACAATATTCTTCTTTGAGAAGAGAAGAGGTAGAATGAGGAGGTGATCAGCTTTCATTTCTCTTCTTTATTATGATCCCAGGATATGCTTCATGAATACCTTTGCTAGCAAAGCAATGAAGCCCATCTACTAAAGTGGCAGCTTTAAATTTTTTTTATAGTAACTTTCTATGCTCACACTATGCTGTATAGATTCACCTGAAACAGGCTTTTGTAAAACAACACTTACTCTTAATTCATGCAATGCATGTTGGTATTATGTATGTTGTTCTATTTCACTTTGAACAAACCCAGTAAATAATTTCCTAACCATTAAAGAGTTGAGGTTGAAATTTGAAAACTGTGATACTAAAGAATATATATTATAATTGCTAGGTTACAGTCATTGAATGAGCACTATACCTAGTGCATCTGCTAATATTCTTATATTTAATCTGTCGTAATAACTTTATGGCAGGTTATTATACCCATGTTGTGAGTGAAGAAACTGAAGTTGGGGGATACAGCCAATTGCCCAAGATCACGTGGTTATTACACAGAGGAGCTGAGACTCAGACACAGGTAGACCATGCTTATAGCTCAGTGGCAGGTGGCATGGCTTGAGGTCATGGCCAACTGCAGAAAAGATCTGCACTTGTTGAACTTTTAAACCTGCAGGACACACAAGGGAGGATGAGACCACCAGGGTGCAGACAAGATGGTTTATATGCAAATTCGTTTCTCCTCTGGGACTCTGTTCTTGCCTTATTTTCCTTTATTTTCAAACTATAGCAGAGAAAACAGTTTTATGATTAGAAGGGAAACTTCCAGAAAGCTGGCACTAAATCTTTGGAGTCCTCTTTGACAAAATTCTGTGGACACTAAGAATGAAAGTTTCTTTCCCCCTTTCCCTTTCCCAAACCCCCAAAACATCTAAAAATAGATAAAATCGAAATTCTGCCCTTTTGTGTGCCTAGGTCCAATAAGGAAGGCTTGTTATGGTTTGTTAACCATACGGCTTGTTAAATTTGTTAAAGCCATGACACATGCCGCTGAACTGTAAACAGGAGCATGGTTGGCCTGTGCCTGAACCTCAGTTCTGCCATATAGTGGCTGTGTGACTTCAGGGAATTTGTTGTATTCCCAAGCCTCAAGTGTTCTCATCCATAAAATGTTACAATAGTGAAGCAATACTATGACAGCAGCTTTTAATGCATTCATGATAATGAAGAGACTGTTTTCAGGGTTGGGTAAATTAAAGCAGTTATCCTTTAGGGTCTGGGATCGAGGTGACAAGGGGCCAGCAGCCTGTTTCAAATCACACTGAATATTCACCAGCAACATTTACCAACAGTGAAATCAAGCTAACATGAAGCTTTATTTTTTTTTTTTAAAGATTTTATTTATTTTATTTCACAGAGGGAGAGAGATCACAAGGAGGCAGAGAGGCAGGCAGAGAGAGAGAGGGGGAAGCAGGCTCCCCGCCCAAGCAGGGAGCCCGATGCAGGCCTCGATCCCAGGACCCTGAGATCATGACCTGAGCCGAAAGCAGAGGCTTTAACCCACTGAGCCACCCAGGCGCCCGTAACATGAAGCTTTAAAGAGAGCCTGATTTGAAAAGGTATGAAAGCTCTACTGTTTAATATAAAGTGTGCTTCTTAAAAATAAAGACAGATTCTTGATCCACTCATTTTATAGATAGTTATCAAATACTTACTATGTGCCAGGCATTGGATTAGGTGTGGGAAAATAGAGTGAACAAGATTCATATGGTACCTGCATTATGGAGTCTGCAGTCTGATGGTGAAGATAGGCAACGTAAATATAACAAATGGATTCCAATTGAGAAAGGTGCCACTAAGGGTATAAAGTTGATGTGGCAGAAAATAGTAAGAGTGGTGCTTACTTTAGACGGATGGTTAGAAAGGTCTCTAGGAAGAGGTAATGTTTGAGCTGAGACCAGAAGGTTGTAAGAAACCAGTTGTGTGAGCCACCAAGAGAAAGAATCATGGGACCAGCAAATGCAAAAGGTCCTGGGTAGGTGGGACTGTGTGTCGTGAAGCTCTTGACTTCTTCCACACACACTGACTAATCCCTCCTCTTCTGCCCTGTTTTTCTGACTCAGCCTTGCGGTGTCTGTGGGGTTCCAGTCTGGGGTCCTTGACGGTTGTGGCCTTTTGATATATCCCTAAAATTCCACTGGGATAACCCTTCCTTTTCCACATACCTTCCACAGGCTGTATCTTGTTCACTGTGACTTCACCATTCAGTCAAGCCTGTCCTTGACTTTTATATCATTCTGATTTTTTTTTGCCTACATTTTTGCCTCAGAGCTTAAAAGAAGAAATGCTGACACAAGGTAGGCACTCAAAAATTATTTGCTGAATTTGTGGATGAACTTCTTTAGAAGAAGAGAGTGGGACTGGGGCAGGAAGGAGTCATGTAGTACCCACATCAAGGTCTACCTCTATATCAGCATTTATGGACAGGTTTTTAAGGAAGGGAGCCTGTAGTTAGAAGAGACATCCCAAAACATATCAAGGAGATGTGTGTGTGTGTGTGTGTGTGTGGTTTTGTCTACTTATTTATTTTAACATGGAGAAGATTGGGGGAGATCCAAATGGATGAAATTTGAAGAGGAATGGTATGGCATTCTAGATTGGCATTCAGTTACTGGAGGGCTACTTCTACCTCTGTAACTCATTAGTGATGTGACCTTGAAATCTTGAACTAAACTCAAGGGTTTGGTCCAAGCCCCCTTCAATGTCTGTCCTTTCCTATTACTCATTGGCTTTCAGTATTTGCCACTCCTTCCTACTCCTATGAATTAAATGTTATCTTTAGGCATCAACTTAGTTTATGCAATAATGATGCCTTACATTTCATAATAATTTGTCATTTTCAGGGTACTTCCATCTCTATGGTCTCATTTGATTTTAACCAGTCACATAAAATATTGAAGACAAGTTAATTTTTTTTACTTTTGACAAGATGTGAAATTTGCTCAAGGTCACAACACAGTAGAAAGGGAATGACATTTGTATATACTGTCCTGACTATATGTGGTACAATTAATTGGATAGAATTGCTACCATGTGGAAGTGGAACAGTGTTTACACCCTAGAATAGTGGTCACCACTTTTTTTTTTTAATGCTAAGGACTATTTAGAAACATTGAAATCTAAAGAATCTTTTGCTTTTCTAAATTCTTCAGTGGCAAGGATCAGAAAAGTACTCAGGTTAGGTCAGTGGAGAAGGGGAAACCTGCAGAAGTCTGCTGTCTTAGGGACCGGAGATAAGGTGACCCTCATAATAATTGGGAAAGTCTCTCTATTAATTTCTTCCTAGGACTCAAGTTGTCTGCTTTTCTCAGACCTTCCAAAATCTTTCTTATCTGTAGAGCAGTTTCCTCTGCTTACTCATGGTTCTTGTTTCCCCATAACCATGGCTCACATGGCTTAGCTTCCTGGCACCAGCCCTGGCCAGCTGACTCCAACAAGTCAGATCTATCACTCACCATAGACTACTGCCAACCTCTTCCTCTTTCAGTTCCTAGGATCCAATTGGCTTGGTGAGACTGGGACAGGAAGGAGTCATGTACTACCCACATCAAGGTCTACCTCTATATCAGCATTTATGGACAGGTTTTTAAGGGAGTCTGTAGTTAGAAAAGACATCCCAAAACATATCTGTTACACTTACTTTTTTATCCAAGTTTCACAAAATTCTATTGAGTCTTCCTTTCTAAGCTGTCTCTAATCTTCATAAGTATAACTTTGTAGATATAGCTATTCTTCTGATAGTTCAGGGGAAAAAAACAAAACAAAACAAAAAGCAATGCACATTTGTTCCTGAATTTAAGATAGGAAGGGTGGTTGCATGGTTTTCTGACTGTCGGATATTGTTAAAAAAAAAAAAAGTGCTAGGGCCGCTTGGGTGGCTCAGTCAGTTAAGTGTTCAAGTCTTGATTTCAGCTCAGGTCATGATCTCAGGTTTGTGAGATCAAACCTCTGGTCAGGCTCCACGCTGAGTAGGGAGTCTGCTGGAGATTCTCTCTCTCCTACTGTTCCTCCTCTGCTTTTCCACCTGCTCCCTCTCTCTCAAATAAATAAATCTAAAAAAAAAAAAAAAGCTAGCAATCAGTTGTATGCATCTAGGTCTCAGACCTGATCCTATCATTTTTTTTCCCAG
This sequence comes from Ailurus styani, assembly GCA_002007465.1. Taxonomy (NCBI): domain Eukaryota; kingdom Metazoa; phylum Chordata; class Mammalia; order Carnivora; family Ailuridae; genus Ailurus; species Ailurus styani. The sequence continues at coordinate 9,211,335 of LNAC01000015.1, read as the reverse complement.
ACAGACCATTTATTCCCCCTTGAAATTCAGGAGAGGGAGACTCTTACAATCTAACTAGAAACTAGAAAGAATCTTAAGGGATTATCTTCTAGCCTCCGTATTTTACAGTAAGACATTGACCTCAAGCCTTAGGTCACAGAGCTGATTAGAGGTAGAACCAGAGGAATATTTCTCCTAAGCAAATGTCTGTGAACTTTTTATTACATCATCTCAGTATAACTCTGTAGAGGCTTACTTTGAGAATCACAGATAATGCAGTGATAATGCAGTGTAAAGTAGTGTCTACATGTAAAATTTATTTTAAGATGAGAGCATGGAATGGGGATAGAAGACAGGAATCTTCACAATGTGTGAATATTCAGGAAACAAACTATAAATGCCCTAATTCTTGTTTTCTAAAAACTTACGTATGAATTAAAGATCTTGAAAATTGATCTGAACTCTGTTACTGCCACAAAGTTGCATCAGAAAATGGAGATTAGGTGGTTCCTGCCGCCAGATGGTATAAGAATGTGGTTGAATGTTGACTCTGATCCCAGACTGCCTGGCTTCAAAGGTGGGCTCTATCCCTTAATAAAGTTGTGTAATTTCAGGCAAGTTTGTGTCATTTACCAAAGTGCCCGGGGTCAAGCTACTCAGCATTGCTTGCTTCTGATTCTCTGTATATAAAATATATAATATAAAAGTATTTAAAAAATACCCTGTAGAGTAATTCTCAGGATTAGAGCAGCCAACACTTGAGAAATTCTTAGAACAGTGTTTGGCACATAGTAAACCCACTATGTAAGTGTTAACCCATCATTATTACTACTCGCTTGTCTCCGGTGGGAGTACTAATGTACTGGTGGAATAGAGAAATCTCCCTTTGAAACCCGTGGACTAGCTTAGCGACATCAGTTGCTTTAGCGAGGAATTAGAGATGGAAAGGGAAGTTTTCCTCTGTGGCGGCTCCATCTCTATCTTTTATCCCTTTAACTCCCGAAATCCGTCAAAGTGATCATCATTTGCATGTCACAGACCCAAACACTGGCTGGAGAAGGTGACTGCTTGGCCAGAACTCGAAGTTGGGTCGGTAGTGGTTCGTGGTACAAACTCGATTTGAGTCTACGACGCAGTGAACCCAAGTCCTCTCTGAGTGACCATCTCCTGGACTTAGAAAGTTCTCTTCCAGGGTCCTAGAAAAAGATGGCGTGGGGGTGGTGGACAAGAAGACCCTCGTCCCTCTTCAAGCCCAAGAACTATAACTTGGCTCCCCACGCTGCGCAAGCCCGGCTAAGAGGGCTGGCTCCACGCTGCGGCCGCCTCCGGGCTCGGGCTTGCCGTTGGTGGGGCCAGCGCGGCCTCTCCACAGCCTCCCTTCGGGGTGAGCCAGGGGATCTGACTCCCCTGAGGAAATATGTGGCGCCTCATGCCCTAATTTATTTAGAAACTACACTTCTGAGTAAAAAAAAAAAAAAGGGAGGACCAAGGAAGGGGAACAAGGAGAAGCGCGCAGGAGCACGGGGCTGCGAACATCCCCAACCTCAGGAGCCTTTAGGGTTCGGCCCCACGCGCGACACCAGACCGAACCCAACCACCCGCCTCCGCTCCCGGAGGAGGCGTGGCCCGCACGCGCCGCCATCTTGGGTGCCTCTCTAGGCGCTCTGTTTACTACTCTATGGCCCCTCGCTCCCGCCCCGCCCCTCCCCAGTCATTGTCTGGAGGAGCAGCCGCGGCCGCAGCGCCTTCTCTTTATAAGCCCGCAGTGCCCGGATGTGAATGGATTACAATGTATCTTTCAGGGAAACCTATTATTATCAATGTGACTCCACGGGGGAGTCAATGGTGGTGATGATGAGGAGGAGGAGGATGATGATGATGAGACACCTCTAAACTTGGAACAAGTTTAAGACTTTATAAGAGGAGAAGAAAAAAACCCCACCAACAAGATTTGTTTGAGGAAAAATTCTAACTATCTTGTATTGATATTTTTTTTATAAACAATAAGAAAAAGTTGTTGGATTTTTTTTTAATGATTTCTTTTTTGGGGGAGGGAATTTTGTTGCAGTTTTATGGTGGAAAATGCAAAAACCAGAGCCAGGTGCATAATCTTGTATTCTGTGGATATCCCTGGAGCAGAACTGAGTACCAGTTAAAATACTTTTTTGGGGGATACACATGTGAGATACTAAGTACTTGCAGAAGATTTTTGTCTTTCTTTTTAAAGTCACTTTCCTTGGAATATTGTGAGCATATTTGTGGCCATTTAAGGTAACGTTACAATTTGCTGTCAGAGTAAACTGTTTGTAATTGAATTTAATTTTTAAAATGTCGATCCCAATGTTTTATTAAAACAAAAGGAACAACCTATTAAATAATTGCCAATGGGAAAAAGTGTGTGCATGCATTTTGTGTATGTACTTGCACATCTAGCGATTACAGGGTTTCTGGAATGTGTATTTTAACACACGTTAAAATAGCGTATGTTGCATATACTGGGTGAAGCACGCTTGTTATTACGAAACGGTAGAATTATGAAGCTTAATTTTAATCCTAAAAAGTGATGTGAAAAAGTATGTTTTAAGAGCATGCAAGGCCTGTAATGGTAAATGTTGAATTCAAAACTTATAGTGCTGGCGAACGGGGACTTAGCGTGGCTAGGAACTCAAGTGTAAAAACAAAACAACATCCACCCTCAAAAATTGCCTTTTTTTTTTTTTGGCGAAGTTTGCAGCTATACTAATCTGTGACTTAAAAGGGAGGGGAAAGAAAGTATGCAATTTAGGTTTCGCCCCCAATGCAAAACTACCGAAATGAAAATCTCCCCAGCAAAATGTGGTTTGGTTTATATATGGAAAAGAAAAATATTGTTCCTCTTGGCAAAGTCTTTTTGCATCACGTGTATTTGCAGCCTAGTATAAACTTGCTTTGCTGTGTGTGGATGTGTGAGTGAGAGGGATCGAGAGTCAGAGAAAGAAAGAAGTGAGGGGATGTAAACTCGAATAAATTTCAAAGTGCCTCCGATGGATGAAACGAGCAAAAACTGAACTGTTCAGGCTTCAGATTGTAACTGACGATCTGAGGGAAAATGAGGTGCTCGACGAATTTTCGTTTGTATTTTTTTGCGAGGCGGGGGAGGTGTTGAGGTTTTTTTCGGG
>LNAC01000015.1:9154604-9206673 GCA_002007465.1 Ailurus styani | reverse complement strand
CCCCACATCCCCACCCCCAACCCCCCCAGTCTCCAAAAATCCGATTGTGTTTTCTCCAAGGATTGGGACTGGATTTTCTGATTGCGGTTATTTCCATGTTTCTAGGTTTGTGTGATTTTGCTAAAATGCATCACCAACAGCGAATGGCTGCCTTAGGGACGGACAAAGAGCTGAGTGATTTACTGGATTTCAGTGCGGTAAGAAAGAACGGTGGAAACTAACAACAGCTGTGAAAAAAAACAAAACCAAACCAAAAAACCCAAACACTTCAGCTAGAAACCAATAGTAGTCTAAAGGACAGGAATAATTTTTAATTGGCTGAATCCTTGGCAAACATGAAGGTCTTTTTGATAAGTTTTTAACTACAATTTTTGGGTGTGATGGACGATTCAGGCTTTTTTTTTTTTTTCCCCCGCAGAGTGTAATTACTTGCCTTGAATTCCCTACCCACCGGACCTCCAAAATAATAGAATCTCACTCCAAATGAAAGGACAGACAGCCCTAAACCCTGGCCTTATCTGAACATGAGAGTACTCCTACTTTGCACACTACTTGTTTTGTTTTATTTTATTTTATTTTCTGGAAATGGAGAAGAGAAAACAGGAGACCCAGTTGTCTCTTAAAGTTTTAAATCGCTGATGCTTTGGGTTCGTAGGACCTGCAGTCCTCTTCGTTACATCTTTTCCTAGGATTCTGAAAACTCGTCTGTGTGTGCTGAGCATCATGCATTCCTTAGACTTCTTTAGACTGTTTTGGTAAATTTCACAGTCCTGAGATCAGCCCAAAGCCAAACTTACACACTTGTGGCGTTTTACGGCTGTAGTTGGTCCCTCTCCATCCTTGGGCTCCCCTTTCCCAGACCGAGTCCCAGACCTGTCAGAGGAATGAATTCATTTTTAAGGCCAGATGAGTTCGGTGTAAGATGCATTTGTAAAGCAAAATAAAAAGAATCCACAAAACACACCAATAAAATCCAAACCGCCTTCTAAGTGGGGCTCTTTCATGTTGCTGCTGCCGCCGCCGCTGCTGCTGCTGCTGCTGCCGCTGCTGCTGCTGCTGCTGCTGCCGCCGCCGCCGCCGCCGCCGCCTCCGCTGCTGCCGCTGCTGCTCTTCTGGACCTTCTTCTGGAGAAATGGCTTTCGGAAGTTTTGCCAGGAAACGTAGCCCTAGGCAGCTTTGTAGCCCCCTTTCTGCTTGCTGCACTTTCTCCATTCGTTCCTTTGCTTTTTGCAGGCTCTGACTCAGGGAAGGTGCGCATTATCCACTAGATACGTCGAAGAAGAGGGAAACCAATTAGGGTCGAAATAAATGCTGGAGAGAGAGTGAGAGAGAGAGAGAGAGAGTGTGAGAGAGTGAGAGAGAGAGTGAGAGAGAGAGAGAGAGAGTCTGCTACAAATTGCTCTCATGTTAGAGACGAAATGAGAATTTAGTGCAGGTGGCACTTTTATATTTATTTGGGTTCACATATGACAGGCAAATCCTATACGGGATGGAAATGGACATTGCCACGTTTATGGCCAAGGTTTTCGATATAAAACAAACAACTTTGTTCGCTTTTGTAAAACTAGTGTTTTCTAGAGAGGCCGCTGCCCTCCAGCTCGAATCTTGATAACGTTATGGGGACTGTGTTTGTTTAAAGTGTAGCAGTATTGACTAGTGCTGGCAATCTAATGAACCTGAGGAAAAAGAAAGAACAGAGTGGAAAGGGGGGGGGTGACTGGTAATGTTATGCTTGTTTTGGTTTTAAGTTGGATGGTGATGTATTTTACTAAAATGAACCCTTAGCCTAAACTGTTAAGCTATTTGGTAAGAGTATGAAAGATCTTTGACAAACTCTAAAGGCACAGATGTCTTCTTTTCAACAGTAATATTTCTTTGTTTCTTTTAGATGTTTTCACCTCCTGTGAGCAGTGGGAAAAATGGACCAACTTCTCTGGCGAGTGGACATTTTACTGGCTCAAGTATGTAAATTCTTTTCTTAGCGTGTAGTTAAATGTTCTTAGCTGTTTATTCACTCATTGTATATTTTTGGCTCTGTTGAAGTGTCCTGAAAAAGTCATTGAAATTTTAGCCTGTAATGATACGGTTATTTCATTATCCATCAGTAGTATAGCTTGCACAAAATGTTATCTTTTGCAAAATTAAAATTAGGCCTTTTTTTTAATCAATCAAGGAAACTGTCTCAGTTTACTTAATTTAAAAGCAATTTTCTAATACAGTTGTAATCAGACATGTGAAGATAAGGCCAGTGTTGACATGGGGAAAATGAATTTATTTCCCTATTTGAAAATAGAGGGAAAAATGAACTTTCAAAAAAGGGAAAATCCCTTGTAAATGATATTAATTATTAGGTACTATGTATAATTAACCCTTTTAAAGAAGTGAGCACTTAATTTTGCAGATGAATCTTGCATAGTAAACCCTAGCTGTAAATAGAGAGCCTCTTGCTCTCTGAGAGCAAAATATGAATTCATTTATCTTTAAAATATTCTTTTTGGTGCTTTAGCTATTTTTTTTCCCTAAGCATTTCCTTGTGCAGTGAATTTTTGCTCTATTTAAAGTTGCAAATTTGGAAGGACTTTTACATTTTATAAATGAAAGGTCTTTGGGTGATGCTTAAAAAAGATGTTAGCGTTATTCACAAAGGAATCTGTGTGCGCTATGATTATCTGGCATCTAAGGAGGAGTTTTAATAGGGGACTCCCTGATGGTTTCTTACTAAAGTGAAAACTGAAAATGTGATATTCACTTAAAATTTTTTATTTATTTTTTTTTGGTCCAGTGAATTTCATATAGGAAGGAGGCATACATGGTTGCCTGCTATCCTTTAGGTTTAGATTTAAATCCATTTATACTTTTTAAGCAGCTGTCGTATTTTAGGAGTCCTGGCAGTGGTAATAACAGTACATTAGACAGAGTACCATTCTTAAGTCAGACTGGTAAATGTTGACCTCTTTAACTGTGAGATGCCAGTGGAGTTTTCTGTTAACTATTGAATATAATTTCACATCTCTTAGTTTTCATTTGATATTCTGGCAAGGAAAGAAATCTGTTCACCTTTGTGATTTGTATATTTGGTATGCTTCTATAAAATTAGTGGCTTTTAAAAGTTGCGCATTTCCAAATAAGTGACTTCTCTTTCTTCTGGCCCCCATAAGACTAAGTTATAGCTCTATAATTTGATTTATAATATTAAAGAATATAAGATGCCTCCTATAGATCTATTTTATCTTTTAAATTTTGGGGTCCACTTTGATTAAAAGTACTATTGATCATATATTTGTGTTTTGCTGTCTTGGACCCTGTTTAAGGGACTTCACATTTTTTGTTGTCTTGGTATTATGTCTTCCAAATTTTGGTGTTGTATTCTCAGCACAACTTTGTAGTAAAGATCAGTACAAGTATCTCTTGTAGACAAATTAATTTTTCATGTTAGACAGTATCAAAACAGTAACTAACTTTATCTCTGACAGTAATTTTCTTCATGACTTTACTTAAGAAAATGTGTATTCAGCTTAAATCTAAAAGTAGATTATGTCAGAAAGGCCCAGAGATAGACTGCTTTCAAAGTGCAAAAAAACTCTTTTGCACTCTGTGAAAACTGACACATTTGGAATAACTTAAGTGTATCAGTTTAGGTATGGTTTAATAAAGTAAAGTGATTTAGAAGCATGAAATTGTGTTACATTTAAAAAGACAACTGTGCATCTGGTCCCTTTTCTGTGTTCACATTTAAATAAAGTCCTTGCTATGATGTTTAAATGTTTACAGAGAGTACAGGCTGGATAAGTATGAATATGTATGAATATGTATTAATGCGTTTTAGTAAGTGATTCTATATTGAACTTACACAGTTCTTAAGACAAATATATATATATATACACACAAACATACACAAGCACACACACATACATAACCCTAGAAGAGACTTCGTCCTTAGGAAGACGTGTTATGATATTTCTAATGAAGATGCTGTGATTATTTTAAGGTGCTGAACTTTAAGTTACAGTGTACCACAGTTGTAGTTTTCAGGCCCAAATGTTTACTTGTAAAGGTAAAAAAGTCTAGTGGCTATTTTGTTCTGGCAGCTGGTTTGAAAATGCAGGGTATTCATCCACTGCAGTATGATGGTGATTATAATATATGGAGTACAGATTGTAGTGTTGGTTTTTCTCATCTATTCAAGACATATTTGAACCCAGGGCTATTAGTGAAAAAAATGGCTTATATTTCCACTCTACAACAAAGATAAATCTCTTTTAAAGAATATCAAGTAGAAAAATCAGGAAAACTACACTTTGCTCTTTAACTGGAAGGATGAACTGGGAAACTTTGGACAGAGAAATAATTTTCTAAATTTATGTCAGGTTAATATCCATTGTCTTGAGTGGGCTCAGATGTCTCTTTCATGGGTTGCTTTGAAACTTGGGTCTAAAAAAAAAATAAAGACCCAAACTATAAGTAAGTAAACTGTTCATATTTGCAGCACCAGCCATATTTCTTCAGAGTGAGGCATGGTGATATTTCATGCATAAAGTTCACAATAGCTTTTGAATCAATTAATATAGGATGCTCCATCGTGATTTGCAAGGTGGGAATGAAAATAAAGTGTGGCCATATTCCCTTTAATCTTTGATTTCACAAACATGGTTTTCCCTACCACCTTAAGAAATGGTGAGGCTGCTAGGGAGAATGGAATGTAACCTGAGCTACAGCCTGACATTCCCAGGGAGCATTTTTCACATGAAAGGCTTTTGTCAACCCAGGAAAGGACCAGCAGTTTTTGTTTGATGTTTGCAGGTGTTCAGCAGAGAGCACTAAAACAATTCAGCCATGATGGTTCAGAGCTTCGATGACCTTAACAGAATGAATTGGTGGGCTCTGGAATTATTTTTAAGAAATAGTTGTAACCTATATGGTAACTTATACAAAGGGATTTAATATCCGTTATATCATTGATCTTAAAATAAACTAAAAGCATACACATGCCTGGATGATTGGAAAATTATTCTCGTTAAAAAGTAGGGTGGCAAAATCACCAAAGAAAAAAAATGCACCTAGAGTCTATAATTTATTGATGAACAGGGGTTAATTTTCTATCATAACAAAAATACAGTTTTTTATTTGGTTACCTTTGAGTCTTTTATGAGCAAAAGAGAAACATACTAGCTTCGGCATCTTTTAAAAAAAGTAGTTTTTGAGTTGGGCCACTAAAATGATCTATACTCAAGAACAGCCCTCGTCACATCTGTTACATGTATTTACAGTTTGTCTGTGATGGATATTACATCTTCCTCTCTTAGTTTAAAAGTTGAGCTTTTTCTCCCTGTAACTGTTTAGTTTTACTTAGGTGTTCAGTGTTTGGTAAAGATTGCCAAATGAATGGGTGTTTGAACAATTAAGAGCAGCAGTAAAACTCACCACATCCCTGTTGTGGTCAATTCTGGAAGAGGAGAAACATTTTTTGATGTTCATACAGGTTAGTTAACCTCTATCCACCTAACACCAAACTGACACATCAATTTAGTAAATTCAGAGAGAAAAAAAAAACCGGATCCAACCGGTGCTTTTCATATCACAGAGAAGATTCAAATGGTCAGCATCCTGAATTAATTTCTATCCATAACAGTTTGAGTTCATGGTTATGGCAGAAAAAAAAATGATCTCTCCTTAAAGGCATTTGTTGAATAGAATCATTTGAGAGAGAGAGAGAGAGAGAGAGAGAGAGAGAGAGAGAGAGAGAGAGAGAGAGCGCGAGCGTGTGTGTGTGTGTGTGTGTGTGTGTGTGTGTGTGTGTTTGTATGTATGTGTACGTTTTAAAACCTCCTTACTATCATAGTACAATTCACAATGGTGGTATGGTCTTTTTGTAAGGAGTGGAGTAATTTAGTAGATTTAAAAATAAGTAAAGTGGCGTTAAATCCATTATATTAGAATCATATAATTTTAGGGGTAGCAACCCCTTAGGAGTAGACAGCCCAGTGCCTTCCTTGTGCAGTGAAAGAAAATTGAGGTTCTAACCTGTGCCTTTATTTGCTATTCTAAAAAACAAGTTTTGATTTGCTCATTCTTTATGGCTCTGCACATCCTTTAAGGGACTAACTCTGGCTCCACTACTATGCTTTTCTATAGTTTGTGTTGCTTAATAGGGATATAGGATGTGTGTGCTGCTACTGCTTCTGCTTGTGCCCTTTGAATGCTTTTTAAGGTTTAGAACTGCATTTTGGATTATTGATCATTCTCTTGTACCTGACCTCCCCTGTGACAATTTGCAAGATACTAGATCAAATAATAAGGTATGGATGGGCATGACACTGACAAAATGTTAGTGCTTCTTAATATGTCAAGTGGTGTACTGTGCACCTTACATTTATTGTATTTTTTGGATCCTCACAAGGACCATGAAATGCAAGGATTACCATGCTCAATTGATAGATGAGGAAACTGAGATTCAGAGATGTTCAATGACATGCTCTCAAGGCAGCTAGTAATAAATTAGTTGTAAATCCAGGTCTTCCTAACTCTGTCCTTTTCACACATACACACATAGTCTGATATAGATTATTTTTCAAGATTATGTAGACATGAGAATATATTATTGAGGCTTGGCATGTAATATTATTCCTGATCTTTAGAGTAGATAAGCACTTTTTAAAAACCTATTTAAGGTAATGATATAAACCATGATATTTTTTCCTACCTTAGTATCCAGATGAGCTGGCTTCCTAATTTATGCTGGATTGCAATGTAACTTAGTCTATTATTGTTATTATTATCATGAGGAGAATATAGGAGATGTTTTGAAAGTTGTGCTTTCATTCTGTTGTGAATAGACAGCCTGATGGGTGCCCATGAAAATACTTCATTTTCAGTTATTTTTGTGTACCTCATCAAACCAAAAGTTGAGGTAATCGAGCCTGCTCTGTTAATATCTAAAAAATAAAAATTTACTATTTTTAACTGTTAAAAAAAAAGTTCTGCAGTTCATTGTTACTTTGAAACTTAATATTCAAGAACAATAATCCTGAACTCCATCTGCATCACTAAAATAAGCAGTTTTGAAGTTTTGATGTGTCTCTTACCAGACATGTGCTTAAAATGTTACGTTTTCTAAATTCAGAAGGAAGAAGCAGTACTCTATTTGACACTGACTTAAGTAAATAAAATGCATTAAACAAGCGTGGGGATCCAAGATCTGTTGAGACAGGAATGCTTAACATTTTTGACAGCATCAGCAAATTATCTTTACCCTACTATTGTAATGAGAAAATCACTTAAATAACAGATGAACAGCTAAGTCACATAAACATATATAATAGAACTATGTAATGAAAGTTTATGCTGTTAATTGCTCGAATCTGTCTTAAATGCTTAGAATCATGGAGCAGTAAAGACTGTCATATAAACAGTTTTGTTTTGAGCTTAAAATTATTCCTTTTTGCTTTCATCTGCTATGATAAACAAAGTAATTTTGTAAGCTTTACAGATCAAACATTTACTCCTAATGGTAAACTACATTTTATATTGGAAGTTTGCAACCTCGTCCAAGGCATAGAGTTGAGTCCTGGTGGCCCCAGGCCTGTGATTTTCAACGTTTAGTATTATGATGCTATTTAGATCTGTTCCCATAAGCCAAGATAACAGATCTCAAGTTGCCTAATAAGGAACATGGTATGTTTTGAAATGTTCTTCAGTTTACAAGTCTTGAACCAAAATGTTCTTGGCCAAACCTTTAGAATATAAATCTATATGTTGAGTAAGTCAGATCTTGCCCAAATACAGCATCCAAATGAAGTTAGGTAGGAATGGAAAAAAAATTTCCCTTATTTTTTTAATTTTATGAGCTATATTTTATGACCAGGGGTTAGTCCAAGTTAATTAGATAGCACTAAGTATTAGAAAAAGTATAGCACATCGTAGGGTTGTGTTTTTTTTTAAAGGTTATTTATGTCAATGGTTTCTTATTACTCTGAATGAAATTTTCCAAAATTGACCATCACATTTATAAGCTTACACTTGAGTTATCCATTTTCTAAATCAGTGAGCACACTTAGACTCAACGGTGAGTTTGCACACGAGTTTTAGGTGGATACTTTTGAACCACAGGCCTCTTAATGCTTATGAGAGAGATGTTTGAGAGGTACTCATCTAATCTTTAGACATGATTGTTTGATGCTTTGTTATAAGCAATATATATACTATTTTTTTAGTGTCCGACTCATAGGAATAGCAGAAGTGTTGAAAAAGGTTGTCATGTTTACTTTCATTTCCAAAATAAATAAAGGCCCAGTTAATCAGCATATCAAATACCCAGGTGTGTTTAAAATCAGTTTATATGGATGAATTTCAGGACCGTAAGAAAGTATTTTATTTAAAGGTGCAGCCACAAGATTGTTCAGATGGATGCTTTTGTACTTTTGTGTGACAATTAACATTTAATGAATGACTTTCTAGACTGCCATTGGTGGTAATTACTATATGTAGTTTATTAACTGCAATTCATTGTTGGATGTGCCCGTATTGATTTGTTTTGCAAACAGCTCTTCACATGTTCAGCAGTATTTGTACATTACTTTTTAAAGAACCTGTTTCATTTGCTGATTGCTTCTAAAATTTTAGCTTACAAATTTTCATGCGCTAAAATGCCTCTTTGATCAGTCATTTTAAATTTAAAAATTCATCAACTTTTCAGCTATAAAATTTTTACATTTAGATCCTCAGGGAATCTCAAAGGAACTACACAATATGGATTTTAAAATAACTAATTTATAGAAATTTAGATTTATAAGAGACTTTAGAGATACTCTGTTATTTTTTAGGTAAAGAGCGAAGGCTTGGGAGGAATAAATGTCTTTTGCCCAAATCATACAGTTGGTTATTGGCTATAATAGGGCAGAAATACAGATGTCCTGACCCGCTGGTCAGGGACCCCATGCTGCTTTTAATTAAGGTTTGGACTCAATCCGTTGGTACCAACTGTATGTTTCTTAAGAACAGGAAAACATGTATAATCTACCATTTCTGAAAAAATAATAAAAATTTAGATTATGGGAGATGGACATCATAATCCGGCTCACTTGTCATCACGTGTTCCAATTTGGCTAAGGCAGTTGACGAATAACTGTTAAAATGTATTGTGTTATTAAAAATAACAAAGTAAGACCCATGATTAAATATCAGGGCTGTAATTTAATCTTGGGGGTTCTGGCGCTGTTCATAAACCATTTGGCTTTTTTCTGTAACAGATGACGTCAAAATACAGCTTGATTGAATTATGACCCTGGGTTCCAGGAGCACCTGCTTATGCCTTCTTACTTCATGGCATGTCAGCATTTCCATTACAAACTTTTTTTTTCTCTGACATTTTTAACTTTAAATAGTTAAACTAGACTGATGTGTGGCATATAAACTTTCAGCCCCCCGGGAAAAGACTATTTTCCCAATAAAACAGAGAAGGTGGTGACAAAGCCCCATTAGAGAATACCTTTTAGAATGTTCTTCCTTGCTTTAATCTTCCATTAATTTAAACATTCCCCTTTGAGGTCTTAGCTGAATTTCAGAGCATCCAAATGGAAGGTTTTTAATCTCAAATTTCTCAAGCCAAGACTTAAATACAAGGTATTTAGGGACTGTTAAACTAGGGAAAGACCTAGCTTATAGAAAAGAGGATATTGAAATAACAGCTCTGGACACTATAGTTCCATGCTGCTTGAAATGGTGAAGAGCAAGACATGAAAACATGCAAGTTGGTGTACCTTGGCAGTGATAACTTTTATACCTTCTTATGATGAGTATAAATAGATAATGTATGGTTTAGAAAGGTATATTTATTTCTCTCACTATTTGGGGACTTGCAGCATAGCTTCTGTTTTACCCCCTCGGGTTTTAATGTGTTAGCAATAGAGATAGAATATTATTTCTATCTAGCTACTTATCTGCCTATCATAATTCTTATTGATGGTTCATCTAGTAGATATTTTTCGAACCTGCTATGCTCAAACCCCTGTGTTAGCAATGATAGGTTAGACAGGGACCTATAGGAGACAGGTCCTACCCTGAGAGGGCATAGATTCTGACAGGAAAGGCTAGAAACCCACATACATAATTAATAATCAGTGTCCAAAAGACAAGTGCCATTTATGTTGTGGGAGTTTAGACAAATAGAAATTACTTCTTTGGGAGGGAAATGAATAATGAAGGCTTCATGGACAAATCAACTCCGATCCTTGAAGGGGAGGAGAAGCATTTTGACACATGGGGACATTGGGACTGAGCATTTTGTGTCAAGATCTCCTGTGAAGCAGACACAGAGAAAGGCTATGGCAAAGGGTGGATTACAGAGCTCTCGAGAAAGAGAGGCTCCTCAGCTCGGCTGTGGCGTCAGCTCTGGTCTGGACACCTGCAAGGAATTCCACCTGCAGTGTCCCTATTTTGGAAACCTTTTTTTTTTTTTTCTTTCTTTCCTGCTTTTAGGATTTCCTTGAGGGTATTAATGATTATAATCCAGTTTCTTCCAAAAGTATGTGTTTTAGTGGTAGTGTCAGGATGGAAATCACAGTTTTTATGTTCCCAGGTCCAGACTCTTCCTATTATATCATTCAGCAATGGAAATTTTCTTGAGCCAAAATGATAGCTGCTGTGGAGAAAATTATTTATTTAACTGAATTCTCAAAATCTAGATTCTTCTGCAGTGTTTGCTGCTAAGTAGCTGCTTCATTTCGACAAAGCGATAGAATCTTAAAGCCTACATCTTAGAGCTAAAAAAAATACTTTGAAACTTTATTGTGAAATTTAGTAGGGGTTTTATACCATACTTAATATTTTTGGACTGCAAGAATTCATTATTATAATTTTTATTAAAATTATCACTATCATCACCATCACCAGAGCCACCTCTTTTGGTTCAAAGCTAGCAAGGAAATGTGATAGTTATTATTGCCATATTATACATTCAGGGATGCATTTAAAAAAAAATTCTCAAATTTCTGTGTTCCTGGCCAAAACTTATATAGTGTTTGTAAAAAACATTATGGAGTGGCTGGACACCCCTTTGGTTAAAATTAAAATGTATTGTAATTATATCACAAATAGGAAAAAAAAAAAGAAATGTCATCCTCTCTTCGAGTATTGATGATTTCAGATTGAAATGTCTTTTTCTCTGCGACATCCAAGTATTTCAGTGTGTAACACATGCTTTCAGTTTCCACAGGGAGCCAAAAATTCAAGTGATGGTTGAAATAGGCTTAGGAAGCACTTATTAATGTGTGATTGTATTTGCTACATTGGAGAAATAAGATACTTTAACAAAGAAAATATTCTAGATCCTTTTTATAGGAATGTCAGTTATGAACCTATGTATCCCCAAAACTTTTCTTTCACTTTCAAAAATAAGGGATTCATAGTAGAACTATTTTGCAATGCTGCAACTTTAAACTCAGAGAGGAAAAGTTTTGGTCATCAGGTGGTAATAATATTTCAAGATTGACTAAACAATTTCATACATAACCCAATTTTGTAGTTTTGAAAGCAAAGACGAAATAATATTAATTTTAATCCTTGTTTGAATAATCATTCTTTGTTGTGTGCCTTCTTTTTTTTTTTTTTTTTTTTAAGATTTTATTTATTTGACACAGAGAGACAGATCACAAGTAGGCAGAGAGGCAGGCAGAGAGATAGGAGGAAGCAGGCTCCCTGCTGAGCAGAGAGCCCGATGCGGGCCTCGATCCCAGGACCCTGAGATCATGACCTGAGCCGAAAGCAGAGGCTTTAACCCACTGAGCCACCCAGGCGCCCTGTTGTGTGCCTTCTTGAACATCATTGTCTACTAACTGGTATCCCAAAGCATTGAATGTCTTTTACTTTTGTGGGAGCTGTGACCCTTCATCTGGTTACCTTTAGCCACAAGGTTAATTTTCTTTTGACACCATATTTTCCCCTGATTTACCTAACCTCTTATTCAATTTATCTCTTCAGCTTGTGTAGAATTATCTCTTGTACATGGGATGTACATTTTCACTGTCCCACTTTCATCCTTAGTAATTTTGGTAGCATTGGATAAGGTGAGAGAAATATTCTACAATTACTTGAACTAATATGACTTAAAAAATCCCCGTATTGTTTATAAGGGCTGACTGTTTAAAGAATATTGAGCTTCAGAAAGTGAAAGGGATGAATGAATATATATTTTTCAGTGTGAATGTATTTCACTAGAATAATAACAGAATTATTAAGAATTCTTAGCCTTCATTTACTCACTCATTTATTACTTCAGTAAATGTTTTGGAGAACCAAGACAAATTACAGAGCTAGACACTGTGATGATGTAAAGAAGAACGAACGTCAACGTTAGCACTGCAGCTAGAGCGAGCATGACTTTGTTGTTGCGAGGTGGAAGTTCTATCCCGACTCAATAAGAAAGGACTTTAAAATAAGTGGTGTTGACATACATAATTAGACTTCTTGAAAAGATACTTTAAAAAATAGCTAAGTGCAGATTTCACATTTCCAACTGCAGCATAGGAATACTGGAATTTGTGTACACGTGTACTCTACGTGAGTACAAAGGGAGGAGAATGGATTCCAATGATTAGGGAAATTGGGCCTGGGAGATTGTTGTTATGAATGTACTTTCAAATTTAATACCAGAGGTTCTTTGGGAGGCAATGATAATAACATTCCATTTGTCCTTTTTGAGCAGAAATGAGAGTTTTGGATTTACAGATAATGCTCATTTACTTCAAGGACACTAGATATGCATGATTGTCTTTCTTATTTTCACGCTTGCATTTTAAAATATTTATTCTTACAATTTATGTGCAGTAAAGTTATTCATTTAGTTTTAAAATTAAATAATTATTTATTGAGCATCTACCATGTGTCAGATACCATGCCGAGTGCTGGAAATAAAATGGTGAGCGAGGTAGATCTCTTCCTACATTGCTTAAATGCGGGAGACAGACATTCCCTTGAATGATCAACCAAAGAAATACCAAGTTTACATCTGAGCATTGGACAAGTTTGCCATTGGGATATTTGACCAAGCTGAGGAGTCGGGAGAAGCTTCCCTGAGGCTGGCACACCTGAACTGAGGTCTGAGGGATGGAGGGGTAGTGAAGTGGCAAGGTTGGCCGGGTAGAGAGCGGGGCATGGTGGTTGGGGTGGGGGCTAGAGCGTGGTCTGAGTGAGGCTGGGGAGGAGTGTAGGGGCCAGACCTCACAGGGCTGAGCACCCTATTGCTCAGTGTGCTGCCAGTCAGGTTTGTGCCTGGGAGCACTCTGGCTGCAGCCCAGAACACCGACCTCAAGGGGAGTCAGCGCGGGCGGCCCAATCCAGTTGTGAGGCTTCAGAAATCCAGAGGAGAGGGGGTGCTGCTGGTCCTTATAGCATGGGTGGTACAGTCAGAGAATCGACTACAGACTTTATTTGATATCTATAACTTTACCCCTTGGGGAGGGAGCATTCATACTGGGCACTCGCTCTTTTTTGGTGAAACTTTCCATAACTTTAATACTTGAAAATCTGTTGTTCCTTCTGAAAGGAACCATGAAACCTAATTCAGCTGCCTTGTGATATCCACTGCTTTTTTAGGAACCAGGTACCATAGAACTGCTTTTTATTTTCTGAGGCAAGTGGTAGATTGATTTTGCAATTCTCTTGAGTGAGGGTGCAGAGCTGGGAGTGGAAGACCAGGCAGAAGGGACTCTTCTTTCTTATTCAGTGGTCATCAGTAATTATGCACTGTTCAGGCTTCCTGTAGCTTCTGTCCTTATTACTGGTCAACATTACGATGGGTTGGCTAAATCTGTGGAATTTCTTGAATGCCTGAAGTCAGGTATCAAATAGCACACGTATGAGGTGTTGTTGAGTGTCTTTGCTGGTGAACATTAGGAGGGGGATCTGATTTATATGGTACTATGTCTGAGATCAAAACACTATTATTTGATTGTATTTTGTCTGAGGTGGCCCTTGGGGGGAATCAACAGTTCTTTTTTGATTAGTAACAAAATTAAGCTTCCCGCTTTTACAAGTACCAGGGAAGAGCCCTCCTCCATTTTTTCTAAAGAAGGCCTCCCTCTTTTACTCTGACCACCACTTTCTTTCTCTCCCCCTTCCTTCATTTTCTCACTAATCTTACTGTTTACTATTGGGAGTCACCTGTTGAACCAGTATGTTTGTTAGTCCATTTTAGTTAGGAAAAATACCGCCATTCTTTTGTTATATTTACTGTTCAAGTTGAAGAAAAAATAGCCTGTTTTCCCTTCCCTTCCTTCCCTCCCTCCCTCCCTCCCTCCCTCCCTTCCTTCCTTCCTTCCTTCCTTCCTTCCTTCCTCCCTTCCTTCCTTCCTCCCATCTTTGCGTAAGCCAGCTAATTAGGGTATTAGGATAATGCTCTGAGTATGGGTTGGATCCCTACCTCAGTGCCAGTTAGTAATTCTTGGCTCTGTGATCGAAGAGCTCTGTGTGTTCTTCCTCAGAAGGGTGCTGAAAGGAAAGAGTCATGGACCCGTCCGCACCAGGTGGATAACTCCTCAGAGCGTGTGCCTTGCGGCTAATGAATTGGTAGGGTAACGTTGATGTAAGTGGACAGCTCTCATGTGTTTTTCCTGCCCACTGGAGAATTCCTTCAGCATCTAGGCATGCATTAGCAATTCTCAGTTAAAAACTAAGATGAAATATAGTTACTTTCCTTTTGGGATGGGGAGGACATGCAGATTGCTTTAACAGTACCTACGGTGCTTTATTTTCTTTCTTTCTTTCTTTTTTTTTTTTTTTTGAAAAAAAGGGTAGAATGTTATGGTTAACAACTCTATGCTTAAAATATTTCATAATTAAAAACAAAGCAAAAATGTAGTAAACCAAGCAAAAACTCATGCTTCTCATTCACATTCCTTTCTAGGCACCATCCTCTTTCTTGCCCTCCTTCACAGCAAAAGTTTTGTCAATTCTTGTCCACACTGACTACTTCTAAACCCTTCCACCCATACCCATTTTAAGTCTAATACCAAATATTTCAAAACATACTGTATCTTATAATGCTTGACACCTACAAAATAATGCAGGTAGCATATACAAATTAGGAAGTTTAGTGATGGAATGAAGACCTCTAGACCCACCACTCAACATAAGAATCAGAACATTTGCCTCTCCTGGTGGGTTCCTTTCTTATCCACATTCCCCTGTCTTCCCTGACAGAGGTAAATATTCTCTTGTTTTTTTGTTTTTTTTAAAAACAACATACATGTCTTATGACATGTATATGAATTTCTGAATAATAAGTTGTTTGGTTTTTACTTGATAGAGAAGTATAAAAATGGTAACATTCTTACACTTCCTTGTGTTACTTACTTTTTTCATTGGGCATTATGTATTTAAGATTTGTCCATGTTGTTATATGTAGCATTAGTTCATTTCACTGCTGGTGAATATGCCTCAATTTACTTATGCACTTTCTAGTTAATGATTAAGTTAATGAACCTTTGGATTGATTCCCATTTTTTGGAACTACACAATTTCCTGAACGTCTTTTGATGTGCTCTTGATCATGTTTTTTGATATCTGTAGGGTAGATATCTGTGTTGTTGGGTTGTAGAGTTATGCAAATGTTCAAAATGACAAGATAGTGCCAAACTGTTTTCCAAAGTTTGTTACCAATTTGCACTCTTTCTAGCAGCCTAAAAGATCACTATTGATCCATATGATTGTCCACCTTTGATGTTATCAAATGTCTTAATTTGTTATCAATCCAGTCAGTATAAGATATAAAATATATCTCACTGAGGTCTTAATTTACACTTCCCTGAAAATTAATAAGGTTAAACATCTTATATGTATGTATTTATTATTTGTGTTTGTTCTTCCCTGAAGTCTTACTCCCACCCCCAATTTTTTTATTTAGTTTTTTTTTCTATTGATTTGTAGGGGTTCTTAATATATTTTTGGATAATAATTATTTCTCAGTCATACATGCTGCAAAGACTTTCCCTTGTGTTATGACCTGTATGGAAAGCCATAAATTTAATGTATTCTTTTTTTTTTCCTGTGCTCCTTTTCATGTATTGTGTCATGGTTGGAAAGTTCGTATCTACTCCAAGGTCATGAAGATATTCCCTTATATGTTTCTTCTGAAAACGCTTTCATGATTTTGACTTTTGCCTTTAAGTTTTTAATATAGTTGGGGTTGATTTTGTAGAGTGGGCAGCAACTGGGTCCAGTTCTACCATTTCCATAAATGTCTTGATAGCCATTTGTTCTAGAATTATTTTTCGAAAAGTTCCTTCTTTCTCAAGGCATCCACAGTGCCACTTCTGTAATATTTTAAGTTTCTACATTTGTAAGTGTCTTCCATTCTGAGTCCTTTATTCTCATCCATCGGTTCGTTTGTCTACCCTTGCCTCAGTACTAAATTATCATAAGTTTTATACTACATTTTGGTATCTGATAGGTAAAGTCCTTCTTCCTTCTTTTGTCAAATATGTACACATTTTACTTTTGGCTATTTGGAGGCTTATGTTCTTCTATAGCATTTAAAAAATAACCTTATCAAGGTCTTTCATAAGCCTTTTAGGGATTTTATTGAAGTTCCATGGGAACTAATGATCAACTTGGAGAGCATTAATATATTTTTAACAAGATTATCTGCACTTATGCATCTCTTCATTTCTTTAGCTCTTGTTTGGTACTGCAAAATAAGGTTTTAGAATTTTCTCCATTAGGTTTGGCATGTCTTTTGATGATTTATTCTTAGATACCTTATTTTTTGTTATTATTTTTAATGGGTTTTTAGAATTAAATGTCCAATTTGTTGCTGATATATGTAAATGCAATTGATTTTTGTATATTGATTTTTGTATTCACCTATGTCACTAACTTTCTTATTAATTCTAATAATGTCTTTGTTTTCTCTGTAGAGTTTTCTTTAAAGGTAGTCATATCATGTGTGAATAATGACAGTTCTGTTGTTTTTCCTTTTAAGCCCCTATATTTGGCTGTTTTTTCCCCCTCCTCTTTTCTTGTCTTACTGTGCTGTCTAGGACTTCAAATATATTGTTAAGTAGGAACACCAATAATAGATATCCTTGTCTTTTTCCTGATTTGCGCTGTTGGTAGAAATTTTATTGTGATGATGGTAGATATTTTATTAAGGAAGTTTCCTTCTATACATATTCCACTAAGAGTTTTATCATGAATGGTATTGAGTTTTATCATATGCTTTTTCTATGTATTTAAATTATTATTATTATTATTTTAAGATTTTATTTATTTATTTGACAGAGAGAGATTGCAAGCAGGCAGAGAGGCAGGCAGAGAGAGAGAAGGAAGCAGGCTCCCCACTGAGCAGAGAGCCTGATGCAGGGCTCCATCCCAGGACCCTGAGATCATGACCTGAGCTGAAGGCAGAGGCTTTAACCCACTGAGCCACCCAGGCACCCCTAAATTATTATTTTTAAATGCCCTTTAATCTGTTTATGTTGTGAGTGACATTTATATTTTTCCCTATGGTAAACCCCTCTTGTATTTTTGAGATAAAATTAATGTGATCATGATGTGTTTGCATTACTTTATTAAAAATAATATTCTGGACTTAGTTCTCTAACATTTTCTATATGCTTATAACTAAGATTGGTATATAATATTTCTTCTCTTAGTGTCCTTGTCTAGTTTTGGCTACAAGTTTATATTGACCTGTACAATGAATAGGGGAATATTTCTACTCTGTCTTCTCTAGAAGAATCTGTATAAGGTTGAAATAATTGTTCCTTGAAATATGATAGAACTTATCTGTACAACTATCTGAACCTGATAGGAGATTTTAACCACTGATATAATTTTTAAATAAAAGGTAATGAGAATGAGAATATTACTTACTTTCTCAGATAGTTCTAAAATTATATATATGAAGAAAATTATATATATGATATATATAATTTTTTCCATTTCATATAAATTTTTTAATTGATTGCCATAAAGTTATTCATGGTATTTTCTTACTAGCTTTTTAATCTCTGGTTGCTCTATAATTAAGTTTCATTTATCATTCCTGATTTTGTGTTTTCCTTGATCAAAATCACTAGAGGTTTTTCTCATCTACTAGTTTTCAAAAGGAATCAACTTTAGCCTTATGGATTATTTTTGTGTATGTGTTGTTTTCTACTTAATTAATTTATAATCTTTATTATTGTCTACCTTCTATTTGCTTTGGGTTTATTCTGATTTTCTTTCTAACTTCTTGAGTTGACCACTTAGCTTATTAAATTGTCATTTTTTTAATGTAAGAACTTAAGGCTATAAAGTACTTTCTAAGTACTGCTGTCACTGTATTCCATAGGTTTTAATAGGTAACATGTTCGTTATATTTGATTTATAACTATTTTAGAATTTCCAATATAGTTTCTTCTTTTACCTTTGCAATATTTATTGGTATCTTGGAAATTTTACAAATGAATGTGTTATTTATCCTGTATTATTGACTTTTAATGTAATCTAATTGTCAGAGAATAGTTCTATGTGACAACAGTTCTTTGTTTTTTGTGAAACGTGCTTTATTGTCAGTTTTAATCAGTTTTTATAAATGTTTCATTCTTTTCTTGAGAAGAATGTGTATCCTCTTATTGAATTGAAATTTAAGCTTGTTAATTGTGCCTTAAAATCAGCTATACCTTTACTAATGTTTTGTCTGCCTGACCTATTTGTCATAGAGAGAAATAGATTAAAATAATTTTCTATGATGGTGACTTTGCAGATTTCTCCCTGTGTTTCTGTTTTGGCTTTTTACGTGTTGAAATTATATTACGTGCTTTTAAGTTTAGAATTGCTAGATCTTCCTGGTTAATTAAGTACTTTATCACTTTGTATGTGGTCATCCTCTTTCTGCTGTTTTGTCTTAAAGTCTATCTATCTCTGTTTCAGTGTAGTTATCTCACTTTTTGGCTAGTATTTGTCTAACATATCTATTTTATATACTTTTTTTTTCAACCCATCCATGTAGTCGTGTTTTAGGTATGTTGACTTCAGTTGAATTTTATTTATAATCTAATCAGATAATAAATTACTTAAATCCATTTACTTAATTTTGTACTTCTGTTTAGGCCATTTCCATAGACTTTTTTTTTTTTTAAAGATTTTATTTATTTATTTGACACAGAGAGAGAGATCACAAGTAGGCAGAGAGGCAGGCAGAGGGAGAGGGGGAAGCGGGCTCCCTGCTGCGGGGCTCGATCCCAGGACCCTGAGATCATGACCTGAGCCAAAGGCAGAGGCTCAACCCACTGAGCCATTCAGGCACCCCCACTTCCATAGACTTTAAGGTGCCTCTTGGAATTGTGCAACATGGTAGCTCTGTGATTACTGTCATCTCAATTCTTGTTTCCATTTGCATTGCTTCTTATACACACTATTTTCCTCCCCTTATTCCTTTGAAGAAATTGATTAAGATTTTGCTTGTTTCTTACTTTATTTTCCCCTCTCATTGTTTGAAATTTGTTTCTATTTTTTAGTGGTTACCCTTGAGATTTTACTATACATAGTTATCCGTCAAGGTCTAAAAGTTTGTCTATAGTCTTAATTGTCTGTTGAAATAATTTTAAGACCATAGAATACTGTTCCCCCTATCACTTCCCTCCCTACTTAGAGTATTTTTGTTTTGAGCTTTAGAAAATTTTCTACTGGGGCATGTGGATGGTTCAGTTGGTTACATGTCCAGCTCTTGTGTGATCTCAGGGTTGTGAGATCCAGCCCCACATCAGGCTCTGTTCTGGGCACGGAGTCTGCTTAAGATTCTCTCCATCTGGGCGCCTAGGTGGCTCAGTGGGTTAAAGTCTCTGCCTTCCGCTCAGGTCATGATCTCAGGGTCCTGGCATGGAGGCCCAAATCCGGCTCTCTGCTCAGCGGGGAGCCTGCTTCCTCCTTTCTCTCTGCCTGCCTCTCTGCCTACTTGTGATCTCTAAAAAAAAAAAGATTCTCTCTCTCTCTCTCCCTCTCCCCCTGCTCCTCCTCCCACCCCCTGCTTGCTTGCTGTCTCTCTCATATAAATAAATAATACATAAAAATAAGATATTTTCTATAAATTAGATATTATTTTATAGGCAGTGTTTAAATTTGCCAGTTTACTAATTTCTTTGCTCACCACTTTCTTGCACTTTAGATCTTCTTTATGGGATTATTGTCATAGTTCATGAAGTATATCCTTTAGAAGGTATTTGGAATAGGGATGTTAAAAGTCAACTCTTGTATTTTGGTTTATTCAAAATGTCCTTATTCTTGTTCTTAAAAGATAATTTTGCAAGGCACACAGTTCCAGGTTGATGTTTGTTTTTTTGTCATTACTCTGATGATTTTATTCTATTGTCTTCTGAGTTCCAGGTAGACGAGAAGTCTGCTGTCTTAAGTTGTTGCCATTCCTTTTTAGGACATCTGTCTTTTCCCCTGACTTCTCTTTCTCTTTTAGGTATTTAGCAGTCCTATTTCATTAAACCTCCTGGCAACTTCTGAGAAAATATTCATTTTGGTGAAAATTCTAGGCATCTGGCTTCTCCAGACCACCTTGGCTGGTGTTTTTTTCTGCCTTTTCTTTGCTGGCTGCTGTTCTGCATACCTGTGAGTTGACTCTTCAAAGGGTCTTACCTCCTCTGTTGAGAGGCCTCAATCTAGAGTTAGATTGGGTTGGTTATCATCCAGTTGTTACCAGTGAGACCTTGTTTCTTTATTGTAAAATGGATACAAACAGATTGTTGGTAGAATTCAGTAGGATAATAGTTGCTATGGACTTAATCCACGTCCAACATATATTAGGCAATCAGTACACGTCTACTTTTATTCTCATGTGGATTTTCTTCCTACGTCATCTCATCTCTTTCTAAGATGAGAACGCTCATGTATATTGCACCAGTTTCATTTGTCTCTTTCAGTGTCAGTTGTAGAGCCAGTTCTCTGTTATAGTTCATTTCCTCCTCTCCCCTTACTATATGCCTCCTCTACATGTGTGTATCCTAGGAATGGCACAACCTAGTTGATAAAACCAAGATCTGGACATTTTGGACTTCCTTTCTCTTCTTCCTCCCATTCTGATTATCGTGGAGTTCAGTTCCCCCCTCTACTTTTACCAGTAGAGATCAAACCATCATCATTATTGTCTGGTCTAATTAATGCTCATGTTTCCACTTATTTCCTGTTGAATCCATGCTCCAAAGCAGCCCGAGTGAGTTTAAAAAAAAATGTCAAACAGAGCATTTCATTCCCAACATCAGTGTTTTTCACGCTTAAAATTACTTTCAGTGTTAAAGAATAACTTCTGTAGTCCTTAACATACCTCAGAGGTACCTCCACAGCCTCATTTGGTTCCCTTCTAATGCTCTCCTCACTCAAGCTATATTGGACTTCTTTTAGGTCTTGGACTTTGCCAAGCTTTTTCTCGATTCAGGGCCTTTGCACATGCTCTGGAGCATATCTCCTCTTGATCTTTGCTGACTAACTCCATTCAGATCTCATCTGAAATGCCATTTTTGCAAAGAGGCTTCTTTGATCTCCTAATCTAAATTGAAATTTCTTTTTATTCAATAAATACTGAATTTGCTTAATAAGTGATTTAATAAACATACATATGTATTTTAATTTGAATCTACTGATTAAAAGGAGTGATAGTTCTGTGGGATCTTGACTCATTTTAAGTTTAGTCATAGTGTTGTCGTTGGAAGGCACCAAACTTCTTTCCTTTTGTGTTCATTTGTTAGATTTTCAAGGTTATATACATTTCTGATGATCAAATTATAATTTTTTTTTTGCATTTCACATTACATTTTGCATGTAAAATTTATTACCAGCTGAAATATTCTCCAGTCAGGGATTGGACAGCTCTGAGTAACTGAGTACTGTATGTTAGGCATTCTTAGGTCATTATCTTATGTAAAACCCTGAAATCTGGTCGTCCAAAATTCACTAAAGAGGAAGCCAAGACTCAGAGAATCCTTTGACTTGTCCCAGGTCATAGAGGTAGTAGGGGCAGAGCCTAGGGTTAGTCTAGTTGTTTGAATTCCAAGAGGATAGTTTGTTCTGTATCTTCTGCCTTATTTTTTCTATGAGCAAACTCCTGACAAATTGCTATAGTGACTACAGTTCACAAAGTTTTTCACATATATTACTTCATATAATACGTACATCAAGTTCTGGAGGGGGCATGCCATTTTTGACATTGCATCATGGATCAAGCTTTTTATTTACTAACTTTTATTTCCCAGAGCATCCCTCTGAGGTCTTTGAGTTTATAGATGATACTAGTTAAGCTAAGAGCGATTAAGGCCATTCTCTGAGAAATTACATGAAGGAATATTGAATTGATAAATATGTTTTCGTAGCTGGGGAAGGAGAAAACATAGAAACTTCTCTTGATAGTTGTCTTTTTGTCCTGTCTGGTTGACTGCTATCTATCAATGTCTATCTGTGATTGAATATGTTTTAGAAAAAAGGTAACCAGTGTAACTAGGTCTGGATTTATAGATATTGTTCAGTGGAGAAGGCTAATGTTTTTGAAGTTAATTATTTATAAAGAAAATATTAACTAGATACATGATCGGTTAGTGCTTAGTCATGGCAAAAAATCAAGAAAGTAGAACTAAAGTTTGGGAAACACCATTGGGCCAGTTGGATTCTTGGGGCCAAGTAGGTATCCTTGGACAGACCAAAGGGAGGGACATGCAGGAAAGGTTGTGTAAGTGCTGGTAAGCAAACTTCTCTATCCAGAGCTTACCCAGTGCCGTCCATGGTTCTGCTTCTTCTACTAAATATTTTGGTTATTGTCAGGGCATTCTGGTTCAGATATACATTTTGATATTTTGGTTGTATAAAGCTAAAATTTAAAAGAAGACATATGCTAATACCGAGTTCCTTATGTTATGGATTTTACCATTTTACCTCTTGTATGTCTAGCATCTAAAAAGCAATTTTTCTGAAAAGAAGAAATCATTCTTCTCTATTAAAGACTTCAGAATAGGGCGCCTGGGTGGCTCAGTGGGTTAAAGCCTCTGCTTTCGGCTCAGGTCATGATCTCAGCGTCCTGGGATCAAGGCCCGCAGCAGGCTCTCTGCTCTGCAGGGAGCCTGCTTCCTCCTCTCCCTGTCTCTCTGCCTGCCTCTCTGCCTACTTGTAATCTCTCTCTGTGTCAAATAAATAAATAAAATCTTAAAAAAAAAAAAGACTTCAGAATAAACACATGTTTCTGAAACTAGAATGACGTGACTAAGGTAGGGGTCAGCAAACTTGTTCCGTAAGGAACCAGATAATAACTATTTTTGGCTTTGTGGGCCATATACTTTCTGTCTGAATTCTACTGTTGTAGTGTGAAAGCAGCTGTAGACAAGTAAACCAAAGAACATGACTGTATTCCAGCACAACCTAATTTACCGAAACAGATAGTAGCTGGATATTGCAGGGTTGGGGTAGGGCACGGCCTGTAGACCTTCAGTCTAGAGAAATGTATTTTAGACCGAAGTATAAAATCCATTCTCCTCCTAGCTCTATTATTGGCTCTGTGATACTGGACAACTCACTCTAAATCTCAGAGAGTGAGAACACTCATTTGAAAAGTAGGACATTCATACATTTTCTTGCATGGAAGATATCTATTTTCTTGATTTAAAAAAATATATTTAATATACATAAAATACCATAATAGTGAGCATGTGTTACTTTTATATGCAGAACAAACTATTTAAACATTAAAACTTGAATTAAAAGAAGAAAATTATGGATGCCTGGGTGACTCAGTCACTTAAGCCTCTGCCTTCTGCTCAGGTCATGATCCCAGGGTCTCGGGATCAAGCCTCATGTTGGGCTCCCTGCTCAGCAGGGAATCTGCTTCTCCCTCTCCTTCTGCTCCTCCCCCTCACTCATGCTCTCTTTCTCTCAAAATAAATAAATAAAATCTTAAAAAAAATAAAAGAAGAAAATTGTGACAATAATATATATGTGAGAGAATGTTGTAAGGAGTAACCAAGATGGACACAAATAGATCAATAAATAAATATTAAACATGAAGATAATTATGGGGAAAGATTGTTCCTTACTTGTATATTTTATGTCATACAGTACCTTACTAATTGATTATTTTTATAGCATTTGTTTACATATTTATTTATCAATTAATTTAGCAAGTTTATGGAGCCTTCACTATGTGAAGGACTGTGTCGAATGCTTGAGATACTAAAAATGATGATAAACAGCGCAGTTCTTGACCTTGGGGAGTTTGCACTGAAAGAGAAGAATATTTACATAACATATCCTGCTGTATGATAAATTCTCCATTAGAAGCATGTACGTAGGGACACCTGGGTGGCTCAGCCAGTTAAGTGTCTGCCTTCAGCTCAGGTCATGATCTTAGGGTTCTGGGATCAAACCCTGAGTCAGGCTCCCTGTTCAGCAAGGAGTTTGCTTCTCCCTCTCCCTCTGCCTCTCCCCCTGCTTGTGCTTTCTCTCTTTCAAATCAATAAATAAAGTCTTAAGAAAAAAAAGCATGTATGTATGGGGCACTACTAGGACATCAGAATTATTGTGAATGGTGGTAGGTGCCAGGGTTCCTTCGTCGAGTCTGCCGTGTCAGTTGGTCCTTGAACGATGAGTGGGGAATCTTTAGACAGAAGTTTGAAGGACAATTCGAGCTGGGGGAAGGGTATGTGCAATTGTGAACTTTGCAAATCAAATTGTTTTTTAGGATTAGAAATGGAGCAATAGGGGCACCTGGGTGGCTCAGTTGGTTAAGCGACTGCTTTCAACTCAGGTCATGATACTGTAGTCACAGGATCGAATCCCACATCAGGCTCCCTGCTCAGAGGGGAGTCTGCTTCTCCCTCTGACCTCCCCTCTCATGCTCTCTCTCACATAAACAAAAAAAAAAAAAAAGAAAGAAAGAAATGGAGCAATACAAGCAAGGGGGTATGTGATGCTCAATCATAGCAGGGAGGGCCAGGGAGTGAAGGGCAGGGAATTTAAACACCTTTGGAGCCATAGAATGCTTTGGGAGTCTGATGAAAGATAGGAAACTTTTGCATAGGAAAATTCGCGTAGCATGAAGATTTTAATATTTTGCGTATGATTTTGGAAATAAGGATCTAAAGATCACTTTATGAACATTACAAGTTACTCTGTGCTTCCCTTCTTGAAAAATAAAGGGAGTTAACTGATACATTAGTATACACATACTTCATTGTGCTGTTTGATGGTGGCGGCAACTGCTCTTGATAAACTGAAATAAAGTTTTTTATTTCATTTACTTAAGGGCTTGGGATTGTACAAGATTGTGTTGAAACTGTTATATTTATACTTTCCTTCAAAAGGGTAAAAGCAACATCTCAGATGACTACTTATTGGTAAATATTCATGTGCCTCAGTCACCTAAATGCTGTGAAGAGGTTTTGATGGAATTCGGTAGTTTTGGATGGAATTTCCTGATCAAACAAATGGGGCTACTCACAGGACCTACGTCATAGGCTTGTGAAGATCAAATGGACTCATCCAAGCACAGCCCTTGGTTTACACACAGCAAGAGTTCAGTAGATGTCAGCAGTTAATACTGTTAATTAGTTGTGAAAAATCCACAACTTCATTTATGTAAGTTCATGTATGGAGCGCTCACAAACGCTTGAATTCCTTTATTGAGCATATGAATGGTCTTGTGTTATTTGCTACATAGATGTCTGTGTGGGCCCATGAATTTCTGGATCTTCATGGGTCATTTCTTTGGAATAAAACTTCCTTAGCTGAAATACCCATCGCAGCACTGGTTGAGCTCTTCTCGGTGATAGGTTGCATTACATATTTTCAGTATAATACAGCAGCAATAGTATAGATAAGTTAACTAATGAATATTATTATGTGGTTTTTTTTTTTTTTTTTTTACAGCTTCAAATATTCAGTGGGGAAATTTTCCTTGTTAAGAGACACTGACAAGGCCAGTTGGCCTAAAATTAGATCCAGCAGCTGTGTTTTGAATCAAGGCCCCACATGTGCACTTCACACTCTTTTCCCACTGTGCTCGTCTGCTTCTTTATCTTGCTTCAGGGAGCAGCCTTTTTGGGTGAATTTTAACATCCATGTTTTTCCTGGTACAACCAGGAGAAGGTGCTTCCGTGTAATCATATGCCGTGCTTATATATGTTTATGATATGGCAAGACCCAGAACCACAAAAGATTTATGAATGTATGTATGTATTATTATTATTTTACAAAACCATCCTGTAGCCTAATTTTAACTCAAACTGTGTATAGAGATTTTAGCCTTCATTCACCTCCTACCCCTACTCTTAAGTCCCCCAGTTAGCAATATAAAAGAGAATAGGTATTAAAATAAAACTTAGAAGTCAGAATCAAGGCACTAGGTCATTCTTATATTTAATTGCTACCAAAATCAGCTTTTTTTTTTAAGGGAAAAATATTCCATGATTATTTTCGATATTTTTGACAGCTCGAAATAATTTAGGTTTTGTTTTATCAATTTATATTCAGGATCCTGTGTTAACCAGTGTTAATTTTGCAGGGCCTAGTCTCTTTGTATTTCTTTGTCCTACTCTTTGGTTAGTAAACATTTTTTAAAGAATATATTCATATACACAACATTATCATGATTCGGTTTAAGTATCTGTGGTTATAAGTGCACTTCATTTCACCTAATTAAGTTATTTAGTCATTTACACATTAGCAATGTACTACATATTCCACTTTTACAGGAACTTATTTTAATTATACCCACAGTTCTGTTCTGCTCCATTATATCCATAGATCAAGCTGAATAATAGTAGTCTTAAAAGCCATATGCTAAAAGAGATTATAGGTCATTAAGGCCAAATTAAGGTAACATTTCTGATGGCCAGGAGCGGAAGTCTAACTAACAATTACTTTTTTCTTTTGCTTTGGGGAACTCATTCTATTTGGCTTTGATGTTGACAATCTCAGAGTTGAATGCCTGGCGTTTGGCATGTGTTGGTAGATGCTTTGATCATGCTAATTTTTTTTAAGGGGGTTATATTTACAACACAGAATTTTTATTTATCCAGAAATCTTTTCAGTAAATTTGCGGTCATGTTTCTTAAAAATAATGCTCATTCTTTAGCCCTCTCTCTTCTTAGCTGCCACTTAGAGTCAATCAAACAACCGATTCCTATAATCTGGAAATCTGAATATTAGCGTGTGGTTAATATGCTCTTTTGAATAATGTGAATGAAGCCTGCTTGTGCCACACAGGAGTGACCTAAATAAGTGTATCACATTCTTCCAAAGAGAAATGCCCCAGCTTTCTCTCTTCTGTTGGAAACTTTGCCTAAAAACAGTAACAGACAATTTGGCTTTTAATGAGTCAATATTTAATTCTTGTTTTGGTTGGCCTAAAATCATTTGTTAAGGATATCCTCCAGGTGTATCCATTTCCATTTTTGTAACCTAAGGATGTGTGAATCTAGTGTTGTTCATTTTCTCTTGGAGAAATTCTTAGGTTTTGTATGGGAATAAATAATTCCGGGTTATTTTGTTGGTTGTGTAGACATATAACTAGGGAGATCAATTTTTAATTATCACTACTTGATTATGGTTTCAGGTTCATAATATGTGATTGAAATTAATAAAACTTCAATGGAAGACTACAATTGAAATATTTCAGTTTAGGCTTTTTAGAAAATTGGCTTTCTGCTAGATTAATGAGGATTTTCCTACTAATCAGATTTGGAGGATATAGGGCAGTTATACAAGTGTTACTGCGGTTGATATGGAACCTCTGCATTTTGGTTGGAAATTTAAGTTTCCATCAGTTCATATATATTTTTTAATATCACCATTTAAAATAATAATTCATTCTGGACATGTCAGTGTAGAAATTGACAATTTATCTTTTATGTAAAAAGGGGAGAATAATACATATTCATATTTTGTTGCAAAACAAACCATCAATGCTATCTTCACATTTCACCTTTTTTTTTTTTTTTTTTTGGTAAAAGTGAGTATATTTTTTGGATATTCTTCTATTAGTAGAAACCAGTACTGATGTGGGTCTTTTATAAAAGCAAATCGGGGTAACACAACTTTCAGAAAGTGGGGGATAGTTGAATTTTGTCTCCTGGACCATGTAAATATATTTTCATAACTATATGTAGACTTTTTGAGAGACTGAACAAACAATTTGGTGACAGTTGTAATCATCTTAAATATATTTTAGATTGTTTTGTTCAGAACCCTAATAAAAGTATAAGAAACAAATGGATGCAATTAAGAGTGTAATCATCATTATATTCCTATTAGCATGGTCATTTTTTCACATTAGTTTTGGGGCATTTTGAGCATATTAGATACAGTAAAGCATAGATTTGTATAATGTAGCAATATTAAAAATCACAATGGTGACAGCTCTAAGGAAGAAAATTGTTGGGCTAAGTAAGAATTTGTTGGTTTGCAAATTAGCCCCTTGTACATAAGGGGCAAGGAGAGATTGAGAAGAAAGAAGCAGACCTACTCCACATTCATAGGTAGCAGTTTTAATAAGCAAGGGAAGTTGCATATCAGGCTTGTCTTGGGTGACCCCAAGATGAGTAGATCTCTGCATCTGCCCACCAGAATCATAGGAGTTTATATAGAGGCCTTATTGGGGTTCAGTCACATACAAAGTCCAGATGGTCTTAACAACACTTTACTCTCTCAAGGCTTCATCTTTGAAATGGCTCCTACTGTGGGAAGAGTGGGCAGAACATACATTCCAAGGACAGGAGAGAGGTTAAGGAGCCTCCAGTTTCCTGATTGTCTGAGTCCAGCTTGAGGGTCAACCAGGGGTCATGTCATCAAGATGACCTCCTCCAACAAGAATCGTACATTTACATACGGTTTGGTTGATCCAGGGGTCTTTGGCGTTGGAAATACTAGGAGTTGGTCTGATAGTTGCAGGTGCTGTTGAATGATATGGGACTTGTTCCTGGATTCAGGGACCATAGGAATTTTCATAAAGTTGGGATTGGGAGCAGTAACTGGTGGAGACAGGCTAAAATTTAAATAATTCTTATAGCACTTTACTTAGAATTATTTTAACCTGTCAAAATGTGACGAAGATAGCGACAAAGTTCTGTCTTCCAGATTTGTAGATGCTGATGCACTTGAATTGAGTAACAGTAATGAAAGGAGATGATTCAGTACTTTTATTTTAATGAGCAATGTAATTGATTTAACCTCTTTTTAAGAAAAGAAAAGTAATATGGTTGTGTGTTTACTATGAAATAAGTTCCCTTTGAAATTCTCAATAGGCCTTACTTAAAACATGAAACTGTTTAGCTGGAGAATTTATATTTGCTTATTGATAACTGAATGCCTACTATTGTTAATTTAATATCTTCTTTATTTTCATTTATTAACTTGACATTATTGGGAAATTATGCTACATTCCTTTTATGGTGGTGTTTTTGCTGATTGATCTAGTCCCTGAAAATATAACTAAGATACTAAAGCCATTATCATGGTTCTTAAACATTGTTATTCTTGAACAGGGATGTGAAATACAGGGCATTGTGGAAAAAAAATGCTGTTCTGGAAAACCACTCAATCCTTTTAAAGTCAAAGAGATTAAACAATTTGGAATTTGAAAAAAAAAAATCACATTGAAAGATAAAGGTATATAAGCTCACTTAACTATTAATGATACAAATTAATCTGCAGAGAATTAAAAGCAGCTTTGTTAATGGTAGAAGACACATGCAGTTAATAAGGACATTACTTCTCATTTGGGGTTAGGCTGGCCTCTCATTTATTAATATCTGTTTAAACTACAAATAGAAAGAACTGCATTTTTACCAGACTCCTTGTCACAAGACCCGGTCTCTAAAGAGAAATATCGTTGATGGAAAACCAGAAAGACTAAATAGATGTATTTGGTCTCAGAGGCAGTACATTAATGTGCTCAAATTAAATATTATCTTTAAATATTGAAAGGTTAAATGTACACTGATAATGGATTTAGACAGCTATTAAGCTGTAATTGCTTTCTAATGCAGTTACTAAGAGACATTTGATATAACATATTGAGAAAGAAGAATTAGGGACTTTTCTCTACCTCCGTTTTAGCCGAGAGTTTTATGGCTTTAATTCTGGCCATGGTAGGTATGGGGATAACAACAGTTTTTATGAGAACGCATACAATGTACATAAAATACTCGGTGAGCGGGTTGTCAAGGGGCTGCATTTTGTTCAGTGTACTTAATATTCCCACTTTTTGCAAAACTGCAACATCAGTACTATCAGATCAACTCTCCAGCCCAAATATTTTTCTATTAGACAGGTCACATTTCTGAAATTATTACCAGCTTATGATTTCTCCCCATCTAAGTCGAATTATACTGTGTTTTGTACCCTGGATATATGGATACACTAGTGACCAAATTAATTTGAAAATTTCTCAGTCTGCTGGAGAGTTGCATCTAGCGCGGGGAGTCCAACTGATGGCTTTCACTGGCTGGATGGCCAGCTTTCTCTTTGGTGTTCACATTGTTTGAATTTGTAGGGTGATATTTTCGTGTTTTTACAGGTTGTGTGTTGTGAGTCGAGTTTCCAGGTTTAACAAATTGTTGTTAACCCAAGAACACACGCTGATTGATTTAGTCAATCATTTGCCTCTAAGGTTCAGTACAAGGACAAAAAAAATTTTTGGAAAGGAAACCTAAAGGACTGCTAGCTCCTCAAAACATCGTTTTTCTTGTGAATTATTTAAACATAATCAAAGTGTGGGTATGCATCAGGAAAAAATTACCTGCAGTTTTAATATCAAGCCAAAGTATTTTTGAGTTGGAGAGAGAGCAGGAAAGAAACACTCTGCTATTGATCCCCGTCCCTCACGAGATTTTTGTATTAATAGGCAGCCTCGGGCGCCTGGGTGGCTCAGTGGGTTAAAGCCTCTGCCTTCGGCTCAGGTCATGATCTCAGGGTCCTGGGATCGAGGCCCGCATTGGGCTCCCTGCTCAGCAGGGAGTCTGCTTCCTCCTCTCTCTCTGCCTGCCTCTCTGCCTACTTGTGATCTGATCTCTCTCTCTGTGTCAAATAAATAAATAAATAAATAAATAAAATAAAAAATAGGCAGCCTCTGCTTTCTGTGGGCTAAATGGTTTTAGATTCACATTTTGGTTTAGTTTCCGTTGACTTGAGAATTCACTTTGGTTTTACAAACCATTATCAAGGAATAAATGTGTGTGAAGGTCTGTTTGGGGTCCCGGGAAAGATTCTAGTTCGGGTCAGGGCATCGCGTGGCACTCCTTGGAGGTGTGTGGGCAGCTCTGCACGTGCCTTCCTGGTTGGTGTCTTCTAGAAGCATGTGACAATAACCATACTCATCACTGAGCTTCCAGGAGAGGCTCACAAATAGATTTTTAGTCCTTTTAGATCCTTAGGAGTAGCTTGATTATTTCAGCTTTGCAAACTAGAAACCATGTTCCCAGAGGTCTTATAAGCCACTTACCTAATCTAAGTGAAGTACACATGACTGTAATAGAAGGCAGGATATAAAAATACAGTAAGAATTTCAAATGTCATAGGATTACAGGAGGAGATGCTACTGCTTTTATTGACCATAGCCCAGGAAGTATTTATAGGGAATTTGAATTCAATGTGTGCTCTTTTATTGACACTGGTAATATACCTCTTAAAATTGTTCCTGCTTCCCCAAATAGATGCTCTACTCTCTTTCCCCAACCTTATTCTACACTACAATCAAAAGAATAGAAGATTACATTTTAAAATTTTACTAGGGTAGTGAAGTACAGAATATAATTGCATTACCCGCAAGAGTCTAATGTAAAACATTTGTAATCCTTTAAAGTGGAATTAGAGAAGATAGGCTTCTCAGTATACTCTTCTGGCTTTAGGTATCACTCATTAAAGCTGTTCTAGAAATCTTTTAAAAAATTCTGAGCCACTTTATATTTTTCTTTTGAATTTAGATAAGTTTATAACTATTTACCAGTTAATTATGATTTTTCTTTCAATATATATTTTCAAAAATTTGTTTGACAGTATGACTACATACTTTGGGATCAGACACACCTACCTTCCTTCCTTATTTCCTTCCCTTCCTCCCTTTCTCTTCAGAATATCATCTCTCTCTCTTTTGTTTCTTTTAAAGTAAATGGAAATGTTGGATTTCATTGAATTGGGTTTGTCTAATGTTGTAACATCTTTGAGTTCCATGAAGCTTAGTTTAAGACTTGCGTATTTAATACAGCCTTTAAATCTTTTCTATCACCTGTATGTGCTGAGAGCAGCCCCTAGCTTCACCACACTGAAAGCCTTGAATATTGTGATATACCATACTACTCATTCTTGGTATTTACTGATTCACTGTGTACACAATACACTGTAGAGCTTCGTAAGCTTTTCCACCCAAACTAAAGACAGTAAATACATAAACACAGGGGGCTTGGGGACTTGGCTGAAAGTTGCCACCCGAAGCTTGAAATTTATTTGCATCTGGTACAAAAAATATCGATGATGTTGAAGCTCAGGAAGAGGTCTGATGTTTGGTGTTTAGCCTGTTTCACTCTGTGTTCCAGGGTACCCTTTCCATAGACCCAGATGGAAATGCTCTTGGCTATTGAAGGGTATAGCCATAGACCCGCATGGAAATGCTCTTGGGTACTGAAGGGTATAGCCATAGACCCGCATGGAAATGCTCTTGGGTATTGAAGGGTATATTTGCAGAAGTCCCAGTCATCCTTTATCCCAGGGTGCTGTGCTTTCTGTCCTGTGAAATACCATGAGAGTCTTGGGTTGAAATATTATTACCTGAATGAAGTCCAGGAAATGAAACCACCAAAAGAGGACATTAAGTGACGACCATATGTGACATGATTTTCCTCAGAATTACTTGGATACTTTGGTTGATGGCAAATGTGGAATTTCGGTGGTGTCTCTGACTGAGTTAACTACTCTTATAAAAATGATCCATGCCTTTTCAGGTGAAAAGCTTCTATTGAGTTACTAAGTAGTGGAAATTCTTTGGGGGGGTGTTTGTGGAGAAATATGTACATATACAGACACACACCTGAAACAGGATTTAACACCTATGTGTGTGTGTGTTTTTCTCCATCTGTGGTTTGTATAACATATAGAAGTACAAATATGAGCAGCGAACAAGTGGCGAACACCCTGGAAGTTTCATGCTCTACTTTATGTGTGCCATGATTGCTTCTCTTGCTGTTCCATTCATTTCTGATTTAAATATCTAATGACTCTCATCAAACAACATTTAAACTTTCTATGAGATCCTGTAAGTGTTCCTTTAGATCATATTATGCGTAACAATGGATGAAATGAGCTTCAGCGAGAGGCTGCAGTCAAGCCCCGGGTTCCGCAGCTGTGTGCGATGGCAGGAGAACGCGTCACCGGTGCTGCCGCCAACCAGTCGGTGGCATTTTGCCCATTAAGCGATGTAGAAAAGCTGTATTACTGGTACAGTACGTTTCATTTCTGCCTCATTTTCAAGGTCAGCACTGGCATGCTGTCTGCCCTGCACTCGCTTTTCTCTTCTT
The DNA here is from genome assembly GCA_002007465.1 of Ailurus styani. Lineage (NCBI taxonomy): Eukaryota > Metazoa > Chordata > Mammalia > Carnivora > Ailuridae > Ailurus > Ailurus styani. The sequence continues at coordinate 9,173,149 of LNAC01000015.1, read as the reverse complement.
GGTGATTGAGAAAGAAAAAAAACAAACCAAACAAAAAACTCCCCAAACCTGAGTACTTTAAGGTGCTGTTGCAAGCGTGAATGAAATTACTCAGGAAATGCCTCTTTAGCATTTGAAAAATTGGTCACAAGCCAGTAATTAATATATTTTAAAGTAAATTAATCTTGGGGCTGACAAAGAAGGGTTGTAGCTAAATTTCTAAGATAGGCGTAAAGTCTTTCCCATGTCATAAATGTCAGGATTAAACCGAAGTTATTTATATTAGTGACCTTAATTTTGTTCATCAGCTACGTTTGGTGTAACAGAAATTCAGTTTAGTTGAATTTTAACCATCATTTCTGCACGCAGACTAGTGTAAAGCACCCTGCTAGTTTCTGTAAGTAGTGAAACGATGGGCACAAGATAGTTCCTGATTTCACAAAGCTTTTTTGTACAGCACGGTTGGACACCGAGGTGTAAACTAACAGGGATATTAGACCGAATGAGAAAAGGTATTTGAAGGAGTTAAGGAGGGGAGTCTTTGCCTGTAGGAAGCCCTGAGTAAATGACTGTTGAAGTAAAGTGTTAAAGAATTACCTTTGAATTTCAGTTGTTTGTATGTCACCATGAACTTCCTGAGAGCTGACTGAAAGGGTGATTGCCATTTGATGTTGTTTAGTCTAACACGCTAGGACTTCATTCAGCATAGAAAATACACAGTTTTTCTTGTTTTACCAGAAAAAGTAGAAGCTAGAAGGTTTCGTTTTTTTTCTCTTTATGCTTTTTTTTTAATCTTATTTCCCTCATCTTATTTTCCACTAGGCTTTTGTGTAGAATGATATATTCGCAAGTATCTTTTAAGTATGTTGAGGAAAGGTATGATGAAGTGCAAGGTTAATCCTTGCGTGGGGGAGACAGTGAATGACACCTCAGAGGTAAAGAGCCATGGAGGTCAAATCTCCTGGAGACAGGAAACAGGAGAGCTGGGACCATGCTTAATACAGGGTGGAAAAGACACAGTAGGGGTTGGGAAGCTAAGTTCCAGAGTTAGACTGTGAAGATTGAAGCCTGGCTCTGTCATTCAGCAGCTATGTGACTTAGAAGAGTTAATCCGCCTCTCTGAGTCTCAATTTGCTTATCTGTAAAATGGCAAGAAAATAAGTGTCTGCTCTTTGGATTTGTGAGGAGCAAATCAGCTAATCCATATAAAGCACTGACCACAGTGTCATCTATTGAAAAACAACAAGGCTAACAGTGTTAGCTATGATTGATTATATGTGCCACATCATGGAGGGGGACGATAATTTTCAAAGTGTTTGAAAGAGTAACAAAGATGAGGTTTCAGGCATTGGTGTTTTGGTCACATGGAAGTGAGGAGAGAATGGACGTTTCACTGAAAACCATGCAGCACTAAGCATTAAACAAAAAGGTTTTGTGGGGTAAGCATAATGATTTTGATTCTGATATTTTAGAAGGTTGGGCACGATGGATACCGGATTCAATCCGTGTTTATGGGAATTGATGAGAATGGATACATAAAGATTTAAGAGGAAGGGGACATTCTTTTCTCCACAGCTGGTCATGAGCCCAGTGTAGTTGGCAGTAAAATGGATTGTTTGGAATGTGTCCCTAAAATCCTATAATTTAATTTTCATTATTTATATAACACAGTCAGTATACGTGGCACTTTACTACACACACGCAAGACCAAATTTCTGGCCTGTGTAATTTCACCAGAGAAGGTGCCGTTATTGTAATATTTGTACTTAGGTAAATTGACTGTTGCTTCATGACCTGCCACCACTGAGTCGCATGGTCCTGATCAGCAGGCGGAGCGAATCAGTGGAGGTCAAATAAAGGGTCAGAATGTGGAATAAATGGTGCTAGGAAGGTTAAGGGACCCATGTTACCCTACATAGAAAATCTGAGTTTTGGAGGCGTCTCGGAAAATAGTTTTTTGAATATTGAAATTTGAGAAAATAGCCACCAAGTTGGGTGCTTTTCTGTAAGAACAAAAGCTATTAAAATAATGATTAAAATCATTTTTCTCTCACTGCATTTAACTTACTTTGTTTGACCCCTTCTCAGAAATACAAATTAGAAAATGATTCTTCTGATATGTGTCTAACAGCAGAGAGAATAAGATTTCTAGAAAATTTTAGACATCTTACTCGGAGAATCTATAGATCCCAGCAAGTGCTTTAAGTTACGAGTTCTAACCGAAGTGACATGTCAAGAAATAGTATTTACTTCTAGGAACCAGGAATTGTCTCCACGGCTGTCTCATGGGCCATGTAAGCACAGTGTGTAAGTGCTGGACTTGACTATACTCTGATTATAGTTTTGGTTTTTGAAAGCGTCTTCGGGGCCAGGGAATAAGCTAATAATCAATTGCAAGGTGCAGGAGGTAGTTTCATGATTGGTTTAGTCGTTTTGGTTAGAGTAAAAAAGATCTTCTTGAGATCGGTGAGAGGAATCGAATTGAGGACAGTGTAAGCATTCAGGGTCAAAATTTATTCAGCATATGCTAGCATGCCACAAGGAACCAGAAAGAATAAATTATTCTGACTCCATTCCTGGGCAAGATCCTTGTGCTGCTACAGCGTCTAATCATTTTACAAATCATTTAAGTTGATGACCACTGCTTGGAGAGTACCACCCACACTAAGATTACCCCCTAGATGGAGCATCTTCCTCCCTGGAACTCTCTTTCAGAATTGTCAGAAAACAAAGGAATAAATCCACATGTGAATCATTAAAATAAGCTAAGTGCAGTATGCCCAGCAAATCATTTCACACATTTGCTATTTCAAGAAATTGGGATTCAAATCTTATCCTAAATTTTACATATTCACATTTTTAAAGCATTACTCAGACTTGTTCCAATTACTGAGCAGAATAAGAGGTTCATCTGAATACCAGGAAGATCGCTGGGGTCTTGAAACGGGAAGGGTCAGGTTGGTGAGGTCACAAAACCTCGCTCAGCTCCCTGTCTGCGTGGCAAAGAGTACGTGTGCTAAGATATTTGATGGGAGTTTCTATTCTGGTCTAAATTGGTAAAACAGAGTTGTTATTTGATGCCCCCATCCTTGTTTTTGTACATCACCAAATTACTGCACAAATGGCAGTCTGTTTTTCAAAGAGGTCTGGGACAGGCAGAGCAGGTCACAAAGCAAGGGTTTTATAGCATTGTTTTCTGACCTCTTTTGGCTGAGTCGAATTTCCCTGGGCAAAAGTTTTCTTGCAACTCTCTTGAACAGTGCATAAAAAAGATGGCCTCGGAAATGTTCAGTGTCTTAGAAAAGTTGGATGTAGACAAGGCTTTGTTAGGGAAGTTTGCACCTGTTCCCCCCTCCCCCCCCTTTCTGAGGAGGCCTTCTAATCCTTAAATTCTTCACGCAGTGGGTATAAATAGATACCAGCGGTAGTTGTACATGGTTATATTGACTCGATCTATAGGATGTCAAAACTAAAAATGTTAATAAATTTTGCCAAACAGGTGACCGGTTCAGTCTAACCCATCAGAATGTTTTCCTGTGACTATAAGCCATGCATGTTGGTTTGACAAAAACGGTTATTCACAGAATAATTTATAATATGATTTCGAAATGCATCCAGCCCTAGCCTCTTAGGGATCCCGTCACAGAATATTATTTATACCATCACGTTTTAAAAAGACAACACTGATCCCAGGGAATAGGAAAAGCACAATTAAATGGAAGTGTGTTTTTGGATGGCAGGGCAGGCTGCCTTGCCTCAGCAAAGAAGGTGTTTGAAGTTTAAAAACTGTAAAAGTGGATTTGTAGTAAAGCTCTGTCTGTTTCAAAGTACTGGTGACTCAACAGCTGTCGGGACTCCGTCTGGAATGGGCTCGGCACTGGGGAAAACGCTTCTCCTCCGGCCCTGGAACGCGATCCCCCTACAGACCCCACAGTGCATAATCTGTGCTCTCCTTTCCCGATTCTTTCTCTTTCTCCCCCACCTCCCTTACTCTGATTGATGGGAACACGTGCTGGGAGCTTTCCCTGACGTTCATTCCAAACACTGAAAGTATGAAATGTTAGGGTGGTGTGCTATGTCTATTTTTGAATGTAAGGCTGTTAATGTAAAGCCTGTGTTGATATATTGGGATGAATTATAATGGTGATATTATTACAGCCTTCAAAGCTGAAAATTTATTATTTTTCTCACCTCCTTTTGGTTGCTGATACTTGATCGTAGGAACATGCTGTGCATCTGGTTAATTTGGGGGGACTTATTTGTAGGTTTTCAAGACTTAGACTTGGTCCTCTATACCTTCTCCAGGCCTCTCCTATCACTGAACAAGTCGAAATTTAATCCGCTACAGACGTACTTGGCTGCCCCTTGTTTTCCTGGTTGCTCTCATTGTTATTACTAATGCTTACAATGAAGATATTTTCGTAAACGTTGATTTATCATTAATTTTTGCAAATGGAGTACAGAAGAGCATTGTTTGTTGAAACTGCTCGTCCTGACTTTTTTTTTTTACGTTTAAGCATTTAATTCATAGCTGTTTTTGTTTAGACATCTGCATTTTTAAATGTGAAATGTCTTTTTATCTGGGAGGTCATGTTGAATTTTAAAAAGCCAACAGAAATTGAAAGCAAGCCATGTGAAGTCCTGAATAGAACTCTTAAGTTATGGGGAAAAAACAAAAAACAAAAAACCCAAACAACCTGTAGGGCAAACTGTTTTTAAAGTCTGTCTTGCTTGCTATAACATAGGTTCCTTAGGGGTAGGGTCCTGGTTCCCCACGATCATTTGCTGTATCTCTTGTTCCGGGTCTATTCTGTTGCCAGGAAAGTTATTTAATTATTATTCACTGAAAGGATGAATGGAAAAGCAAATGGGACAACTTTGCTGAATTTAGAGCACAGTCTCATTTCCTTGACTGGAAGACAAAACTGGTTGTAAGTGATAAAAAGAACAGCTGCACATGCTAAGGTGGGGAGAATTGTGTATATGGACACGCATTATAATACTAGTTAGTGGTTAGGTGGTACTTAACTCGATGCCGAACACAGTTCCAAGCACATTCCATGTACAAATTTGGGCACTCTGCACAACTGTTCTGTGAGGTGGCCACTCTTCTTATTCCTGTTTTGCAGATGAGAACACTGAGGCACACATAGGCTACGTCGAATTTCCAGGGTCCTGGGCTTTTTAATTGGCGGGGCCCGATTTGCGTGTGAACAGCTTGGTTCTCCAGTCCTAACTTGAGTCCTGGCTCTCTGCTGCGTCTGACAATGTATCATAGGCAGCGCACTTCTCCAGAACCCGTGCCTGGGCTTGATTTATCTTACCTACTGTGGAAGTTCTCTAGAAATACACTTATGTTTAACTGTTAGCAAAAAACTCTTGTATCCGCTCTCTCAGTGCTGATCTTGTCCTTCTTTGTTTGTTTAATTCCAATCTTTTGAGTTGACTGTTAGGTGTGTATATTTGTTTCTCCGAAGTATTGGCTGATGAACCCCAAGGCAACAGGTGATTCATTCCCGCCTTGTAAAGATTCAGCTCCTGCCTTTCGGAATTTACTTACAAAGCACTGCGTATGCTTATAACCTACAGAATCCAGTCCTCATTTGTGATAGGTGTGAATAAAAATGTTTAATTAGGATCGGACCCCAAGAAACATGCAGCGAAATCAGGAAGATAAACAGATAATTTAAAGAAGTAAGAATGAGAGCAAGTCCCTAAAAGAGAAAACATGGAGTCTTGGAATCTTCATTCTTGTAAGGAATGCTTGAAATGATCTAAGCCTCACATTGGCGAGGCAAGTAGGTAAAATCTTTCGGATTGGGGGAGTCCAGCTTGAGAATGAGTAATTTCACCTTTCTGTGACTCATTTTCCTTTCCTCCAATATGGGATGAGAATAGTAATGCTCAGCTCCCTAGTACATTGTGAGGATTAAACGAGGAAATAAACATGCACAGAGTACTTACAACAGTTCTTGCACACAGGAAGTGCTTAATAAACATTATTGTTTAAGTTATCATTTACAATCGAGGAGACTGAATCCCAGAGAAATTAAATTATTTACTCAGGGTTAACCCAGCTAGCTAGTGACAGAGCCGGGATGGAATCCTGACACACATGTGGTCTCTGCTCTTAGCACGTTCAGTAGAATTGTTGGGAAGCAAGCCTCTCGTTGACAAGTAATAATACATAATTTCCACATTTACTTTGGATCCCGAATGTATAGCTGGACTTTTTGCCGTCCTTTATTTTTAATTCTGGGAAATAGATATTGGGCTGATTAAAGAAAAATGGTTATATGCCAGCATTATGGGAAGGGGGGAAAACTTTACCATACTTTTTTTCATACATAATCCAAATTTCAAATGTATTAATTTTGCCGAATGCCATGGCAACGTACGTATCTGTTTTTCAGTTCATGAAAGGTATTTTGGGAATTATTGGCTCCTGCATGCTTGAGCGTTTTCATCTTTCAGCTATAGAAATACACCATGTATCCTCTTCATTTTGTGTTTGTGCTTCTATTCAGAATGAGAATAAAAGCAGTTAGTTTCTGGGTTGTAGTATTCTTCAGTGAACGGTGGCTTTCTAAAACAGTCACACCTTGACTGAAATGAAAACTCCGCTGTATCATAAAAGATATTCTAATTACTGCATCTAGTTAAAAGGAGAATAAATCACTGGGAGATTATTTTAAGTGCCTTAAATATAATAAAAAAGAATAATGGACGTTGAATAGCTTGACAAGTTTGATGAATTCAGACTGTGGCTGATTTCTGCTGCTTTTCTAATGGAAAAGGAGAGCATTTTACCTTTATGGTATATTGTCAAAGATAATTTTTGTTGGAGAAGATCAGAGGAAACCTTATCTTTGTTGAGCACTTGTCATGTACGAGTTATTAGCTAAGGCAGTCTATTATCTCATTTAATCCTACTTAATCCTCCCAGCCTTGTAGGTGACATTATTCCCATTTTACCTGTGAGAAAAATGAGGCCCAGAGAATTTAAATAACTTACCTCAAGGTACGTAGCTGCTAAGTAAAATCTCGTGTGCAGACCTATGGGATATGGCATCAGAGTTCATGCCCTTTGTCTTATTTATTTAGTTAGTTATTTTTATTTTTAAAGATTTTATTCATCCATTCCAGAGAGAAATGGGGGTGGGGGAGCAGAGAGAGAGAGGGACAAGCAGATTCCATGTTGAGCATGGAGCCCGACCTGGGGCTCCTTCTCAGGACCCTGAGATCAGGACCTGAGCTGAAACCAAGAGTCAGATGCTCAACTGACTGAGCCACCCAGGCACTGCATCCCTTGTCTTTATTGTCTCCTTTGTCACCGAAATGCTAATTTCATCCCCTTTCCTAGAGAATAAGTGTTTAATTTCTTTAAGCCTCTGTAAAATGGGAACAGTCATGTCATCGTGAGCATTAAAGGAGAAAATATGTGTAAGCCTCTTTGCTCAGTGCATAGCACACAACAAATGGAGAGGGCCTGAGAGATTTTAAGTATCAATAACCAACAAATGGTGTATTTCCAGCTGACCATAACTTAAGAGTTTTAGGTTATATTTAATTCATTCAGTCTTCAGTTGTGTCTGTGCGTTCAAAATTACTTAATATTGAGTTTCTCTCAATAGACAGATTAAAATGGTGATGGAGTTGATAAAAGTATCATGAATTTTCCACTGGATTTGCCTTCATAAATGTGTAATCATTTATTTAAAAAATGTGGACCTGGGGTGTCTGGGTGGCTCAATCGGGTAAGCGTCTGACTGTTGATTTCGACTCAGGTCATGATCTCAGGGTTGTGAGGTCGCGCCCAACATTGGGCTCTTTGCTGGGTGGAACCTACTTGAGATTCTCCCTCTTCTGCCCCTCCCAACTTACACAGGTGCTCTCTCACCCTCTCTCTCAAAAATAAGTAAATAAGTAAACAAACAAATAAATAAACTTGGACATGATCTTAATACTATTGTGACAAATTGCTTGGGCATGTGTTTGCATATATTTCTGTGTGTTGGTCATTGCTACGTCTGTAGCAGGGTAAAATTGTAAATGGTGAGGAAATTAAATCAGAAACAAATATTCTTTTATTTTCTCATTATGTTGTGTCTATAAAAGAATATTATTACTGGTAAAGTATTTTGCAACCATGTTTTATTCATGCAGTAAATACGAAATACATTTTATGCAGTGGCTACTGCACTTACTTTTATTTCTTTTACACTGCATTTTGGGTGCCAGTTTGCAGATTTTTTTTTCTTAAATCTGCAAAGTACAAGTAATTCTGTATACAGAAAATACAGAGTCGAGAGTTGCTATTAGTGCAACTACCTGCCACTATATGTTTTAAGTAATAGTCAAGCAAATAAATTTTTAAGATTTCCCGTGGATAGTTTGTTCTATTTATACTCAGCGTTCCACTGATGGCATATAGGGAGATTATACTCATGGAAACTTATAGAAACAAACTCTTCTTTGCTACCAGTTTCACACACTTTTAATTTATCTTCCTTAAGTATCTTTTGAACTAAAGAATAATATAAAATCATATATTCCTAGGTTCACATTTTTAAAAAAATATTTTATTTATTTATTTGACACAGAGAGAGAGATTACAAGTAGGCAGAGAGGCAGGCAGAGAGAGAAGGAGTGGAGGAAGCAGGCTCCCTGCTGAGCAGAGAGCCCGATGCGGGCCTCGATCCCAGGACGCTGAGATCATGACCTGAGCCGAAGGCAGAGGCTTTAACCCACTGAGCCACCCAGGTGCCCAACATTTTTTGGTAGTAAATATAAATCTAGATTAATGTTGGTCTCAGTTTTTCTTAGTCAAGCATAGGTGGAAAAGTGAATAAACATTATTGCCTAATGGTTTTCTAACTATGCTAAATAATGTCATATTTTCTTTTCCTTTGATAATTTGAATCAGCTGAAGAGATAAATAAGTACAGAAGGGATGAGTGGCCATAATCAGGGATGAACGTATTATCGTCCATCTTGATCCAATAAGCGGATGAATTATTTCACAATTGCATTAGATAGTGAGAATACTATTAATTTTGTAGCAAAGGTGTTGGTAGATAAACTCATCTTTCTTGACCTTTTATAATTAAATTTTTATTGTAAATTATTTTACTACTTATTTTGAAAACTTTGCTTTTATAGCTGATCTGTTTCTCAGAGGTTTGCTTAGAATATGTATGCATAAGCGTTTAAAGGACAGATTTAATTAGTGAGCCAGAATCTAATGTGGTAGCATTAAAATTGTTTTTATTAAGAAAGAGAATTTAGGGATGTCTGGATGACTCGATCGTTTAAGCACTTGTCTTTGGCTCAGGTCCTGATTCCAGGGTCCTGGGATCGAGTCCTGTATGCGGCTCCTTGCTCAGTGGGAAAACTGCTTCTCCCTCTGCCTGCTGCTCTCCCTGCTTGTGGCCCTTGCACGCTCGCTCTCTCTGGCAAATAAACAAATGAAATCTTAAAAAGAAAAAAAGAAAGAAAATTTAATGTGGAGAATTTTTGGTACAGATACAGATTAAGAAACTTTAATCCTATAAAATTTACTTATAGGTACCTGTGTTTTTAAATATCTTGCTGCTACCACCTCAAAATGATCATGCTTTCTTAATTTATAGTGACTTTGATCAAATTAGCTGAATTAGGATAATATACGGTTAGCATGAAAAAGGACTAGTTCTAAAATTGTGAATACTACATTAAAAATGCAATTTGCAACATAAAATGCCATATAAAGGTTAAACGATGTTAGAGATAATATGTGTATAATGAAATTGAGAAAAGAGCATGTAACAAGAATTTATCTCTTTCTTTATGATTTTGGAAGGCAATAGAGGATCTTTGCATTGCCATTATTACTCACTCACATGGTAGTATTTTCCAATTCAGTGGTCTTCAAATAGCATATCATGGAGTTAACAATGTGAAAGAGATAGATATATTTTTACATACATGGGCATACATACATACTCAATGACCTTAGCAATGGTGAAGATCTTATTCTCAAAATATATTTTGTTTTGCTGTATTATATTTTTCTGTTAAATGAAATAATTTGGACAAAATGAATATTCCTTCATATTCCTTCAATGAATATTCTTTCCAAGGAATAGTCAGTGATTGAATTTGTAAAGTGGAAAAATGAGTGAGATCCTGTGGATGTAGAAGAAATCTTGATAGATCAATAACAATGGTTTATTGTTAAAATAGATGTTTATAAAAGAGAAGTTGTATCCTTTCCTTTGCTTTCTTAATTGTGAGGTTTTGTATGTCTCGGTCTGGATGCTTGTAGAACAGGAACATATTTGTTGACTTATTTAGATAGCTACCTGTCTGTATGAGGAATAATAAATTCATGTATAAGGAATTTCTTTAACGTGTTATAAAAATGTAGTGACAATGGCTTTTATACTTTATCAGAAAATATAGTTAAACTCTTGATCAGGCAAACTAGGGGACAGGTATAAAAAAACACACAAAAATACAATAAAATACCACAAAAAAAATCAATTACATTTCTCAGTGATGAAGACCTGCAAATAACTAAAGATCTTTGTAACTAATCAAAAGAGATGTCATCTAAACTTAATTGCATTGGGTTGAACATCCAATTACTTTTTTTTTTCTCTAAAGATTTTATTTATTTATTTGACAGACAGAGATCACAAGTAGGCAGAGAGGCAGGCAGAGAGAGAGAGAGAGAGGAGGAAGCAGGTTCCCTGCCGAGCAGGGAGCTCGATGCAGGCCTCCATCCCAGGACCCTGAGATCATGACCTGAGCCGAAGGCAAAGGCTTTAACCCACTGAGCCACCCAGGCGCCTGAACATCCAATTACTCTTAGACAAAATATCTAAGAGTAATTGGATGTTATTTGGTGAAATTATTTGGTGAAAAAAATCTTACTCTGTTTTTGAGATGATCTCTTTGTTTTGGGGGTCTACAGATTTCCTGTGATATATCCACATCTATTTTTAAATTTATTCATTCTGTTTCTTCAATGTGCTGATTTTGTTATCTTTCAAAAATTCTGAAAACATCTCAGCTAATAATTTGTATATCACCTCTTCCGCATTGTTTCTTTAATGGAATTCTTAGAAGGGTTTTGGAACTTTTCATTCTATACCATGTCCCTTGATATCTCTCTTATATTTTCTCCCATTTTTACCTAATTCCTTCCAGTAGAAAATAAGCTCTATTAGGATCAAAGTCTTTGTTTTGTTCAATAATACAAAGCAAGTTTTTATAAGAGTGATTAACTCAGAATGGATGCTCAATGTACAATAGAAGTATTTGTTGAATGAATGAATGATTCCTGCATAATTCTGTTTTTTAGTTAATATGCTTTCATTGCATCTGATCTGCTATTTAACCCAAGTTCTGTTTTCCTAATTTCAAAAGCTGTATTTTTGTCAGTGTTCTAGTTGGTTCCATTTCAAACTTGTCCTTTTATTGTGATTTCCTTTCCTTCTTTTGTCTCTACTAACATTTTAAATACGTTAGTTTGTTTAGTCTCTTTCAAATTATTATATTTGTCAAGATCTAAACAAACAGAAGCTAATCTTCTATCTTGTGTCTGCTGACTCTTCCACAGTGGATTGCTTTGCATATGTTTCTAATTTTTGATTGTGAGCTCATCTTCATCTGGGTGTTCGTTTTCTTTGGAAGTTTCATGTGCTCTGGGTTATAGGAGTTCTTATAAAGTGGTTTTATGTTAGCTTCTGTTCGTTTCCCAGGAATTCCACTGGTCTGGGATCAGTTTTTACATCAATTTTATGGCTTGGGGCTCCCAAACTATGCAAATAGTATAAATTTAGATTTTGCAGCTACATATGGAAAATGTTTAGAGGTTTGGTTTCTCATGGGCAACTCTCTTTTCGCCCACCAGAGCCTTTGCCAAAACCATGTTTCCTTGCTGCTTCCCTGAATCGATGACTTGGAGTCAATAGCCTTTCCAAATCTTTGGCTTTGTGACTGAATCATAGGACCTGTTTCTCAGTGGGTGTTAAAAGTCCAGCCCCTATCCCTTAGAACCCATATTTCTGTTATAGTTTCCAGTTATGTGTTTTCCACTCTGGCTGTGAATTACCCCTGGGAATCTCATTTCTTTTGAATTTGGGTATGTATTTAACTTTTTTCCCTACTATTATATTTTATCTGGGATTGCATGCATGCATGTGTGTGTGTGTTTGAGCAAGAGTGCATAATCTCTGATCACTATTTTGCTGAAACAAGAAGTCCTGTTTCATTTCAAAGCTCAATTATTGTGTGGATATTTGCTTTTTACTTCTGAATGTGGTATGAAACGGCTCCTGAGTCTGGAGTGTTTCTGTCCAATATGTTGAACCTTCATTCTTTCATTTTAGTCTGTGAAATCTTCCTATAGACTTCTTAGATAGATATCTATCTAGAGAAGATACAGAAAATGAATTTGTTGTCCATTTTTACATTTGTTGTTTGCTAAAGGATCATAGCATCAGATATGCCTCATATTGCCATAATTTTTCTTTTCTTTTTTTTTTTTTAAGATTTTATTTATTTATTTGACAGAGAGAGAGGCAGCAAGAGAGGGAACACAAGCAGGGGGAATGGGAGAGGGAGAAGCAGGCTTCCCGTTGAGCAGGGAGCCCGATGTGGGACTCGACCCCAGGACCCTGGGATCATGACCTGAGCCGAAGGCAGATGCTTAACGACTGAGCCACCCAGGCGCCCTTGCCAAAATTTTTCTGTTGCTTCATTTGAATTTAGTCTTTAGGGAAAGGCACTGGCATATCAGTATGATAACCAACACTTAAAGTCCTGGGCGAACCTGGACAGTTTGGCATCCTAATCTGGGATCCCTTCCAGAGACCAAAGAAATCCTTTCAAGACTTTCCTACTGTGGAGCCTCCTGGCTCAGGCACCAACTATGGTGTTATATTCAGATTTCTTTGTTAGCCCATGTTTTAATATATCCAAATAGTAAAGATAAATATCAGTCTATTTAAAAAGAGGGCCTTGAAATGATCCTCGTCCTATTACATAGGACATACGTTCCCAACCAGTAAGAGGGTCTAGGAACATCATCAAGATTTATTTTATTTAGGTTGCCTGGTAGTGGGGAGGGGTACTCTTGGATTATATTTTAGAGCTACATTCAAGATTGTGGCTTGGTTGGAAAACCTGCAAGACTGCATTTCATGTTGATTTTATTGTAGACATCTGTGAAGCAAAGCAGAGGCAAATGATAGCATACTCATTTACCAGTAATGCAAATCAAAGGAGCAAGTGGCAACGCAATCACTCCTAACACCTTTACCCTTTTTCTCTTGATTTGAACTAAAGACATGTGTCTGCTCTCTAAATCCAGAGAAGCACACGAGGGCCCACCGTCAAGTTAACCATTACCTGGGTAACTCCACGTACTGTTGGAGCTGTATATTGTCCCGAATTAAAATCTTTCATAACTTCTGACTGCACAAGTCCCATAGCATGGGAGGCACAGGGGAGTTGCTGATGTAGACCTCAGTAACCTGTCCTGCAAGGGCACAATGCCCAGCAGCCCCTCCAAAAACATCTAACTTGCGAAAACTTAAAAATTCTTAAGATCCTTGGCCGTGACAGCTAACAAAGAAGACCCATTCCTCAGCTCACACATGCACACACACACGTATGTGTACACATACACCTTCCTATCTTATGGGAATGAGAATCTCCTATTATTAACAGCACATAATTCAAAGTAATAGGCAAAAGGGGAAGGAAACAGTTGAGAAAGGAAGGTAGTGTGGCCAGAATGCTAGAACACTTGTTTTCAGTTTTTTTTTTTTTTTTTTTTGTGCAGAGAGTGATACAATAGTACTTAGCTTTTTCTTAAAGACTTTCAAATCTGGAAGTACTTTTAGAAGTATGATGACACACACAAAGAAAGAATGCTCTTGGTCCACATTTTTTCAATTGTATCAGCAATGAATCTCAAAATATGGACTCCCCCCAAATTTTAAAATATTTATTTATTGCTTACATCCTCAGTCTTTGGAAACCTGTCTTGTGGTAATTCCAAAGATATGACTCGAATACAGTCTTCTTTCGCAATGTCTTATATGATGGAGCAGCATTCTAATAACTATAGATTTTCTATTTTCTGATAATTATTTCTGAATGATTGTGTTGACTACAGTTGTGCCTTTGCAAAGTCACTAGTGTTTGGAAGTCTTCATACGTGTAGGATGGCACTAGGTTACTGTAATTGTATTCATGATAATTCTGTTCTTACAGATTTATTCCTATAGAGCTATGGTTTCATGGCCTGAAGCTGAAAAGAGGTTTTCAGAGCTTACTATCACTCCCCTCCTTTGCCCCTCACACTGCAACTGTTGGTATATAAGAACACATTTTTGACTATTGGAGGAATTAAGTTTTTAGAACTTTCAAGAGTAGTATTTTTTCCTAGATTTCACAGCAGGAAAAAAAATGGACATATTAATAGTTTAAATGTTCTGAGATCCTTGAAGGTCATGACATGAGAAACATAACAAAATATTACGGTTGATATTACTTCTATGTATTTGCTAATGAAGGCTTTATAATTTTAAAGTCTAGGGGGTACTTGAAACATAAAAAAGATGACAAAAATAATGACTTTAATATTTTACATTGGGGCCAGATTAGTCTGCTAAAAAGTATGAAGTATAGTTTTATGTAGAATGTATCTTAGATCTTAGATCTAGAAAGTAGAAACACATTTCTTTTTTTAAATAAAAGCTTCACTAAGATCCTTTTATGGATTTACTGGTTTGTTCTCATTTGTCATTGGACCGTTTCCAGATGTAAAATATTACTTTCTTGAAATTGCTGTGGATTCTACTATCAAGACCAGGTGTGTATTGTTTTATAGCTATTTTTTTTCTGACTTTTAATGCTGAAACTCATAGAATGCCTTCAACTGATAATTTGTTTCTCTACCTGTTAACTGGACCAAGGCCTAAACTCTGTATTTTTGTCATTTTTCTGTTTCATATTTATTTCTGCTTCAGTTAGTTTTTGTCTAGCAAAAAAGGAGTTGATTTTGCTCTCTTTTTTAGATTTGCCTCCAAGAAAATATATATTTTATTGTCGCTCATCTTAATTGATCTAGTAAGGTTCACAGACAATGAAAAGAATTAAAAAACGGATCCTTAAGGTTTGATAGTATTACAATTTTCTTGCCTTCTACTAAATCAGAAATAAAAAATGTGTACTACTTTTGATTTTAATAGGGCAGTTTTGAAAATTTATGCTTTCATCTTTCCCTTTCTTTTTCTGTTGCTTTTATCCTAACTAAAAAAAGAATGGCCTCTACCCTTACACTTTCCCATTTTAGTAGAGAATTTGGATTCATTGTAGACAGCTAAGAGTTCCTCACCCTGGCAATTCATGGCAGAACCTTTCATCTTCATGTGCCGTAGGAGTTTGCTAATCATGACTTAAATAATGCCAGGGGAGATCACACTGAAATTGAAGAATTGAGAGCACCAGCCCTGAAATGCTGGACGTTGAACCATTCCTAGTGCAGTATCAGAACAGTTTCCTACCAAGTGTGGTGGTGTTGGCAGTCTCAGTGCGGGCTGTAACCTGTTGTTAGCCAGAAGGTGTTAGCAATGGTGAGGTCTCTTTATGGACAGTGCAACAGAGCATGAAGAAAGGAACCGGAATCTCTGTTTTCTTGTTTGTAGAGCCAGGGGAAGAATTGCTCGTGCACATTTGTTCTGAGAACGGATGAGACATACTAGATTGGCCTACTACAGAGTTTTTTCACTCATTCTGCACTGTGTCATTATGTTCATGTGCTCACAGGAATGTAATGGAATATAAAGTAATATCATGGGTTTTTTAAAGATTTATTTATTTGTTTTAGAGAGCGAGAGAGAGAGAACGTGCGTGCGAGTGGGGGAAGGGACTGAGGAAGAGGGAAAGGGGAAGCAGACTTCTCGCTGATCATGGAGCCCCATGCGGGACTCCATCTCACAACCTTGAGATCATGACCTCAGCCCAAATGAAGAGTTGGGCACTTAACTGACTGAGCCACCCAGGGCCCCAGTTCTTCTAAGATTTGAATTTCTTAGAGCAGTTTTAGGTTCACAACAAAAGTGAAAGGAAGGTACAGAGCTCTCCCATATACCCCCTGACCCCGTGTGCACCCCCCCCCCCACTATCAACATCACTCACCGGGTGGCACATTTGTTACCGAGGATGAGCCCACATTGACACAGCGTAATCCCCCAAAGTCTGCAGTTTACATTAGGATTCATTCTTGGCGTTGGACATTCTATGGGACTGGACAAAGGTGTAATGACATCTATCCATCATGATAATATCATACAGAGTATTTTCACTGCTCTAAAAATCCTCCGTGCTCTGCGTGCCCCTCTCCGCTTTGCTGCCAGCAATCACTGATCTTTGTATTGTCTCCATAGTTTTGCCTTTTCCAGAATGTCATGTAGTTGGAATCAGACAGTATGTAGCCTTTTCAGATTGGCTTCTTTTACTTAGTAATATGCATTTAAGGTTCACTTCATGGTATTCTAAAAGCTATAGATATGATAGATTTCACAGTCTTGCAAAAAAGCCTTTTTAAACTGAAATTTAATTTGAGAAGAGTCCTAATTTGCTTGCTCAAAGAACAGTGGGGTTGCAGGAAGGACATGAGGCAGCCACTAACTTTTAGGTCCCAGCTCTTGCTCTACTCTCTCACTTTGTCATACATCGGGGAATTCTGGGAGACATCGTAGTGGTCAAAAACCTAAGCTTTCTCTTCCCTGCAGGGAGGAGGAGAGTGGAGAGCAAGTGACCAGGAAGTGGACAGACTTCTCAATTCCTCCATCCCTTTCCATTTCTTCCATCCCTTCCATTTCTTCTTTCCCTCCTTCTGTTACATTTCCCTGCCCAGTAAAGCGTTCACAACACTGTCACTGCTGTGTTTTTCTTCATGGTACTTCACTACCGGATCTATGTGTACATTCCTTTATTGTGTGTCTCTGTTCTTCTCTCCCTTCCTCCCCGCCACGTAAGTTCCGCGAGGGCCCGGTCTTTTTTTTTTTAAAGATTTTATTTATTTATTTCACAGAGGGAAAGAGATCACAAGGAGGCAGAGAGAGAGAAAGGGGGGAAGCAGGCTCCCTGCTGAGCAGAGAGCCCGATGCGGGCCTCGATCCCAGGACCCTGAGATCTGAGACCTGAGCCGAAAGCAGAGGCTTTAACCCACTGAGCTACCCAGGTGCCCGAGGGCCCAGTCTTGTGCAGGATGCATCCTCAGTGCCTGTGGCACATGGGGTAGATGCCCAGCAAATTTTGTTAAAAGAAAGAACAAAGGAATGAAGGAGAAATGAGATGTCGAGAAGTGGAGCAACCCTGAAGGAGAAGACAGAAACATGGTGATGAAGCGTAGTCTTATACTCCTTTGGGCTAACAGAAAATTGTCAATACTGAAGGAATTTATTAACACTCGCCATTTAAAAAATTACGGTCCCACTGGTCTTGTATGTTGGAAGGGGCTGACGCAGTATTACGTGGAGACTCAAAGTTACATTGTTGTTAAATGTTTCCTCCTGGAAAAGTCAGTTAGGGTTGCGGAAGGTCTAGGAACTTATCTTTGAAGATACTTTCTCATGAATTTCCAGCCCAGACTTGCAGCTTTTGGGGGGGTTAAGGCTGCGAGGTGATCTTGAGAGCAGCTGGAGAGGCTCTAATGGGGTCCAGCTGTGTACCCAGAGAGTGCACCTTCTTGGGATAACATTAACCGTGTAGACCCTTGCCCTCCCTGGTTTCCTTTGGGCTTTATGGGTCCCTGTGGTCTGTTGCATTGATCTTGCATTTTCAGGTTTTATAGCAATTCTACACATGTGAGGGTACATATTTGCTCTTTGATGTGCCCTTTGATAGAAGCCAGAATGCTTTACCTGGGCCTGTGTTTAATAATGATGGGGGGGCGGGCGCATGCCCTGTGGCAGTGGGCTTCCTGGGGAGGCTAGTTTAGTGTGCAGCTTTTCTTGAGGTTGTTGATGAGCAGACTTAAATCATGGGTGTTTCTTGTCTTATTTGTGAAAATGAATTATATTAAAGATAGACCTGTAGTCCTGCTGGTGTTTTGTTTTTTATCACATCCTGTGTAATTGTGGCCGCTTGTTGGAAAAGATGGTGGGTTGGAAAGGAACATTCAGGGACGCAAATGGGAATACTTTTAGAACTGTATGGTGGTTGTCATTGCCTGTATTTCTTTCCTGTATTTTATCCATACCTACATCTGCATTGGAAGGCAATTTTTATATATCCATTTTACAGATACAGAGTTAAGGCACATGAATTTTAGAGACCTCACTGGTTTTTGTGGATAGAACCTAAATTAGGATTTGGTGCTCTTACCACTAGATTGGTGAAAAAATAGAAGAGGGTCATCGCGTTTCTTTGGACTCTTTCAAGGAAAAAGGGGAGAGCATTTGCCTTTTCCAAATAGAACTCAGAGTATAGAAATAGAATCATAGAGCCTTGGGATTTGAAGGCTCTTTAAGGGCAACTTGCACTCTTTTTTTTTTTTTAAA
>LNAC01000015.1:9118336-9154506 GCA_002007465.1 Ailurus styani | reverse complement strand
CGATGCGGGCCTCGATCCCAGGACCCTGAGATCATGACCTGAGCCGAAAGCAGAGGGTTTAACCCACTGAGCCACCCAGGCGCCCTTGAAGGCTCTTTAAGGGCAACTTGCACTCTTTTTTTTTTTTAAAGATTTTATTTATTTATTTGAGAGAGAACGAGCCAGCACACGCAGGGGGAGGGGCAGACACAGAGAATGTCAAGCAGACTCCGACACTGAGCGCAGGGCCCGATGTGGGACTCCATCCCGCGACACATGAGATCATGACCTGAGCCCACATGAGATCCTGACCTGAGCTGTGGGAGGCCTAACTGTCCCAGCTGCTCTGGGCACCTTGCACTCTTAAGGTGGTCTTGCCTCTTCTGTGAGATTACAGTGTGAGGGACTCAGCTGTGCTTGGATCTCTCCATTGTTTATATTCTAAATGTATTAAACTAATGAGAGAATTGGACGAAATCTCCATATGCTATGGCCAGCAGCATGTATCAGACAGAGGTGTTCACATCTTGATTTTCTAACTTCCTTTGTTTCCCAGCTTTCCTTGGCCTCCAGTCCTCCAAAAGAAATCACCTGCCTTTTGTTCTGCCTTTAATTTGGAGGAGATTGGTTTGGAAGAGCAACTAAAGGCAACCCCCCCTTAAACAGCCTCTTAGAAGCTGGTGTGATTATTAGATGGTACCTGAGGTTTAGGAACTTAGGTCTAGGCATGGCATACCAATGATGAGAATGTGTGATGGTGATGATTACTAGCTCCTTAATCCATCTTTAACCACATCATTAGAATTGACAGTTGTTTGTGGGAGACTCACCTCATGAATCATAAGCTAGGTGATTCCTTTTCGGAAATAATACTGTGGGCTTGAAGTGTGTAGACGTTATGTTGCTAAAAATGACCCACTAACCCTGTTTACTCCTAATTACTTTCTTATTTGTTTGAATTTATTAGTAGTATAAATCCAACTTTGAAATAATACATTGGGGGCAAACTATTTAATGAAGTGTAAATTTGATACATTATTGTGCTAAGCCAGTTTTACATTATTGATGGTTGGTTTTCCATTTAATCAGGGAGAAGAAATTTTTTTTTTCTCAACAGGTATGCCATAATATGCTCTCTGTTTAAATATAGTATTGATTGGTCATGTCTGATGTTCATCCAACTAAGCAAAGTATGTTTGTATTCGTTGTCTTAAGAGGGTTTTTATTCTTAAACACTAATGAACTTGATAATAGATCTTCAAAGGTGGAATACAGCCAAACACAATTTATAATTTTTCTAGGCTCTATTGATGTCCCTAGCCACCCAATGAAAACTGGAGTCATTCACATGACAGACAGGAGAATACAGACACCATTTATTAAGTGATGATTATTGATTACACTGAGTTGATGAATATTAGCTCTGATATATTGCTGCTCACAAAATAGTAGTGGCCATATCAGTAGAAAAATTATCCTAATATGTTATGCATCTCACACACACACACACACACACACACACACACACACACACACATCTGTATACCTGACCGTATATATCAAAACCATGACTTCGAAAGCTTCATTCTATTTGCTATCTTTGTTAGGACTCATAAAATAACTTAATTGTTCTCCTTCCTCCACTGTTTACTTATTGAATCCTTTTTGGATGCCAACCATAGTGCTAAATGCTGACAATAAAAAGATCGGTAAGACACAGTTCCTGCCCTCGCAGTGAAAGTAATTACTTAGTATCCAGCACTCACCGAGTGGTACAAGAAACCTGGATGGAAGATACTCTGGTAACCCAGAAAGTCCCTACTCTGCCTCAGAGATGCGGTCCAAACATTCCGACTATCATTTGCAATCTAGTGGTAGTTTCATAAGAATGTCTGTTTCAAGAGGGCCCTTCCCTACGTGTTTAGTTTTTATTAGCTACAATTTCTCCATGCTTCTCTAAAAACTGTTTGCTGTTATTGTTGAACAGTGTTTTCAGGATTTTTTTTTTTTTTAAGTGGGTATCTTTTTCATGTTGCTTTACTTCCCTCCTGGCTCTTATATATATATTAAAAAATATTTTTATCCATATCTAATTTCTGCAACTTTTAAGAAACTTTCCAAGCAGTCACCTCCTGACCCTCTTTTTCCCTTAGCTCCCCCCCCCCACCAGGGCCATCTTCCTTTCTTTAGAGCCCCCGCATAATGCTATTCCTTTACAGTCCAGCCATCTGCCTGTTTTAGCCTCTTCCTCACTCTCTCTGTTTCTTCTATATAGATTTCCCCATATGTCTGCTTCTGCCTTTTTCCACAAGTCCAGACACTCCTCCAAGGCTCTCTAACCACCCCATCCTGGTGTCCCGTCTGTTCATAAATAACTCTTTCATCCGCTTTGGATCCCCAACCCCCACTCTTTCTAAAAAGAGTGTGCAAATAAACCCAAAGTGCACGGAGCCAAGATGCACAGCATAGTTGTGATTCAGAATAGACTTTCTCCTTCCCATCACCTGTTTCAGTCCTGCTCTTCGCCGCTTGCCTACTTGGTAGCATCTCCAGAATTCGTTTTCAATTTTGGTGTAGTCCTGGAAGCGAAGTTATTTAGTATCTTCATGGGAAAGTTGTTGCCTCTAACTGGCAGACCATTTTGCCCTCACCAGTTACTTAGCCTTTCTGTGCTGCCTCGCCGTTGCTATTCTCGGAGGAGTCACGTTTGAACCTTTTGTTCTTCAGAAATTAACGTAATATGTCAGAAACAGCAGTGTCCCTGCCGGGGTGCTTGGCAACCCGAAACTCGGTAGATATGTTCTTTTGCAAGTCTGAATTCTAGACTATGTGACGGCCGAGGAGTGTCACAGAAGAACCTGCAGAAATGGCAAGGCTGAGGGCTTTCAGAGGCTCCAGATGTTTACAGTGTCCCACATCCTCCTCCTAGCACTGTGTACGAGTGACAGTCCCCTCCCTCCCCTCCACTCAAGAGTAAACACTGGCAATTTGCTTCCCTTAGAAATGTGTTACTGTAGCCATCGCAAAGTTGTTAATGTTTTTCCTTCCCAGCGTCAGTGATAATTTTACTCACAGAGTCCCTGCAGAGATTTAGCTCAGCAGGAAGTAGATCTAGGTAAGATTGCCTTGAAAGTTGATCTAAAAAACAATAAATGCTAAGTGTATTATTCCATTTATTTAAAAAGGAAATCTGAGGGATAACTTGATTATATGGTATGACTAGTGAGAGCTAATAAGAAGTGAGGCAATGGCTAAGACCTCGTTCCCCACTCGCCCCCTTCTCTGCAGAGAAAGAAAAGAAGTTACCGATGAAAATGATTCACGGTATATTTCAGTCAGGGTGAAGTGTCATGGTAAAAATGAAAGATGGAACTGTTTCCTCCTGAGCTGTTGAGAAAAATCTAAACTCTGTAGCTCTCCTGGAGTCCTTTGGGAGTGAAATATTTTACCAGGGACAAAATCAAAAGTCTCTAAAGAATAAGGCATTTAGTTTTCAATGTCTCTGACTTGCTAAAGAGTTCTTTTTGTTTATATTCAAGAAACAGGTTCTAACTGCAACAAGAACCTCAGAGCCAAAGAAAGAGAAACGTTGGAAAGACACTAAAACAACAACAAAGGGACACATATTAGTGATTGAGATCCTTTTTGGGATTTCAAGTCAGTCAGTAATGAGGAAATGTGAATTTCTTGGAGAAACTTAGTTGAGGGTCATGAGTAACCTTTCAGATGACACTGATGCGTCACCCAATTACGTTTAATATTTTTGCTGTTGAATTTCCGTGGAATTCTGATCATTAGATGTGCACAGATCCAAATTTGTAGCTTATGTATATTTTTGATTTTGCATCTTGGCAAAAAAATGTGCTCTTAGTACATCTTAGACTCAGGAAGATTCAAAAATTACCACTAATTTAAGAACAGTCGTTGCTTAGAACACAGTTTTATTCCAGTCTATTTCCAGATTTATTGACCGTACAAGTATGTGATATATTATAGGTAACCTCTGGGCTATTGACCAAATATGAATGGATCAGGTTATGGTAATGGTTCTAAATGGGGGAACATGATAGAAGAATAAAATTCGACATTTCTTTTTCATTAGATGAAGTTGTTTTTCTTACCCATACTAAATTACTTATCAAAAGTGAGATACCGGGCGCCTGGGTGGCTCAGTGGGTTAAAGCCGCTGCCTTCGGCTCAGGTCATGATCTCAGGGTCCTGGGATCGAGGCCCTCGTCGGGCTCTCTGCTCGGCAGGGAGCCTGCTTCCTCCTCTCTCCTCTCTCTCTGCCTGCCTCTATGCCTGCTTGTAATCTCTCTCTCTGTGTCAAATGAATAAATAAAATCTTAAAAAAAAAAAAGTGAGGTACCTAAAATCTTATAAACAACCACCCTTCAATGCATTTATTTTTTCATATGTGCAGAATATCATTCAACTTACAGATCATGAGGAAAATATTTCTTTGCTCTTGGAGTGGCAGTGGAAGGAATAGTGACAGGCTCATGTGACAGATTTTTCAATTTCAACCCTCTTGCTCCCTACTAATTAGAATCATATGGTCATACACTTTTGTTTGTTTCTTTTTTTTTTTTGAAAGAAATTTCTAAAGATTCAGCAAAATAGTTTCAAGGTTACCTTTAAGCATGTACAATATCTTAGCTCTTCTATATGCTTTCTGCTGAATTGGCTGTGGTCTGTGGGAGCTTAATTAGGTGAGGTTCAGTGTTGTTGATTTACACCGAGGGTGTGACTATACTTAACATTTTTTTAACAGAAGATATATTTTGCTCTCATTATTGTTTTTGTTTAGTTGGTTGGTTGGTTGGTTGTCACTTGGAAATCTTGGGGAAGGTCACTGTAGAAAGTTTCTTGAGATTTTCAGATTGAATTCACCTCTGTTTCCCCCAAAGAAGCTCATTAATGTCTACATTTTGTCCACTTGGCCTGTGTTTATGAGTGCTTATGTTGTGCATGGCATTGCGTCTTTTGTTGCTGGTGCCTTGAATATTTAGAGAAAACAAATAGCCTCATACATTTGCTGTGTGTTTGCAGTTATCATCTGGTTGAATTTGCACCAGGCTATCCAGGATGGTAAATTTCAGCCATTGATGGTGTTTATAGATTTCAGAAGCACCAGAGATGTGACTTTGATATTCGCTGCCTCAATAGTAAGGAATTTGTTTGTATTCATGTAAATAACTTCTCACCAGTTTTCTTTCTGGAGAGAAAACAGTTGTGTTTTGACTTTATTGCAGAACAGAGATCCTTCCAGATTCTCTTGCTGTTACAGGCCCTCTTAATCTTCACTCACCTGATTTAGATGAACCTCAGTACGACCCACCAGGACAGTGGCAAATCTGCCATTGCAGTTTAATAGATGTGGATAGGAAGGTGGTGTTGCTTATGGTGTCAACACTGCCTTAGAGGTTCACATTAGTGGGGGGATGTCGGGGTCCTTCGGCAGCCCAGTTGGCAAGGGGAGACACACACCTGATTTAGCCACTTCTCCCCTCATCTCCTCTTAATGTTTTTCACAGAAAAACTGGTGTTGGAGGTGCACAGTTTTATCTTACTTAGGCTTCTCAGGTGAAATGAATCTGTTGAGACTCCCTGGAGTAATTTGGTTCTAATAGCTTGGTGGATTGAGCCTAGAGTAGAATTCTTGATTTGGAGTTGATAGAGCAAAGGGAAAAGGCCCCTGAATATATATATATGTGCAGCTTGAGGTTTTGGGGAGAGTGTGAATGGCGTTTCTAAGTTTCTCAAGAAGATTCAGTGACCTAATGTTAAGGCACACTACCATGGAAGAATGATCAAGGTCTAGCTTCAGGGTTAGTTCTGGCCCCCAAACTGACCTGTTGTTTGTAATTAATCTGAAAGCCTCGAAGTACGTCAGAGCAGTGAAAGGGGCACGGAGTTCCATCCAACCTTTTCTCTTACTTGCTTCAAGGATTTTAGATTGAAATCCCTTATCCCTCTGTACAATAGAACATTTCCTTGACATTCCGTTGGCAAACAGCTAAGACTAACCTGGCCTCGCACATTGGAAGAGGTAAAGTGAGCTCCAAGCCCGAGAAGGCAGACCCCCAGTCAGATCCCTTGTTAGGTAGACAAGAGTGATGTGTGCAGTAAAGTGAATTTTTTGTTTATGTTTCCTGAAGTGTAGCACATTTCTTCCTCTTTGTGGAGTAGCCAAAGGGGCTACTGATGACACACAAAAATATTGTACAGTTGGTTGACAAAGATACTCGGAATGGTGTTATGAACGGCTCCGTGATGTCAATGCTGGTGTCTATAAAGGACAAAAAATCCTAGAACACACACCTATGGTTCAGGAACCTTGACAATGTTTTCACAGCATCTCCAGGGAAGTGTGTTTGCAGATAATTATTATCAACAATAAGGAACAGCAGCTGATTTTCCCTTTTCTCATTTCTCATTGTTCCTCCATGAAACTGGGGTAAACCTCATGGTGTAGTGCAGAACTCACACAGACTGCTGGTTCAGCACTGAGGGCAAGCAGTAATGAATGGAGTTTCCCATCTATGTACACATGAAGTTTGTTTACTATGTGTACAAGCTGTGGGCCAGTGATCTGGGAATTGGGTTGTTAATCTAACTGGTTTTAGCGTTTTTAATCATGTATTTTAATAGGGAGGTATCAGAGGGTAGGGGCCTTTTTTGGCCTCTGGTGCCAACAACAGTTGGTTTGAGACTCAGGACTTAATGCAGTTATTTAACCTCACCGTACCTAATTTTCTAATCTATAAAATGGGGTTAATTATAGGTATTTGCAGGGTTGTATTGGTGATTAAGTAAGATAATGCGTTTCAGGTTTCTACTGTAAATGAGACCCTCAAATTTACCTTTCCTTATTTTTAAAAAGCAAAGTAAAATTGAGGCATTGGGAATTTCACCTACCGTCTTTAATTTAGAATGTCATATTTCTCCAGTATGGTTAGAAGGATATTTTTCTTTATAGAAGGTCATTGATCTTCAGAAAAAAAAAAAATCAGTCAGCCAAAGTTTACATGGAAAAAAAAACAATGTCATTTAATTGTTTTGTTTTGTTTTGTTTTAGGAAGAGATTTAAAATATAAACTCACTTGATTTGGAATTGATCAGAGCATGTAAAACTTTATTTAGAAAACACGAGAGAGAATTTAAAACTATACCTAAATCTGACATAAAGGCTAAGAAGGCTGGCTTTCTAGAGCAAATTAAGGGGAAATAGAGGAAGACAGTAAAGAGAGGAGGGGAAAAAACGATAGGGCAGACATCTAGAAGAAAGGTCAAGCCATGCTTGCATTTAAAGGTAGAAAGGGGGAGGTGAAGGGAGAACCCAGAAAAGGAAGAGATAGAAGGGACCAGAAAGGTGAAAGGAGATGGGCTGGAAAAGTTCTGAAGCCTTAATTAACTGATCTTGTCACACACAGCTGTTCATTTGAGTAGTGGGCCTCGGAGTGTTATTCCTTTTTATCACTGCCTTTTGAAATGCTAATTAGATAATTGACCATTGTTCCCAGGTCTTTTGGTTACTTCTTATTCTTAAACTTTTAGAGGCCAGTCCTTGAATGGGATACTCAGAACCGCACACCAGATGGGAAATTATTCTCTGCCTTATAGTTGCCAAATGACCACCACCGTACTGCTTGGGGTCTGTGAAATCCATCTGAGAGTCAGATCTAGCCTAAGGGGCGGTTAACACACTTCTTGTGAAAGTCCTTCCTCAATAGGTTTTTATTTTGTCATGGTGAAGGGGGCTGCCTTTTTATTTTACACAGATTTATCAGATTTACTCTAATCAGTAACAAAGCTTCCTGACCATGAAAAGCTCATTTGAAGACTATCTACAAATAATTTGTAGGATATCTTCAATTTCATATGAAACATAAGTGCAAGTGTTCATGATTGAAGAATATGTTATTCTTCTACTTCTGCCCTCTTTAACTCTTAGTTGTTTTGTTTCTTACAAAAATTGAATTAGACAGTGTGCATGAAAGCACTTTGAAGACTGTTACACTCAGCACAGGATTGATTTTATTATCACTCCAGCTAATTATTGATGAATATCAAGTGACAGTAATGTATCTGTGAATCTTGCAGGAAGACACTTTTGACTAATAGGACTTTATCTAGTAGAAGAGAGGCCAGTTCTACATATTTTGTAGAGGATTAACCATTGTTTTTAGGTATATGCTCAATCTCATATCACAGAACTTCACTGTGGTCTTTTGCTCTGTAGAGCCAATAAAATGGCATGTCTATTCTTTATATTTCTAAAAATGATTAACCTGGATGTTATAAAATTGATTTCATTGATGTCTTTTAAATTTCTTATGAATATTTAAGTGTAAATTTTCAGAAGCCTTATGAGAATAACGGACTTAGTTGTGGTCCTTAAACAGTTGGAATATTGATAGTGTTTGCCATTTTAAATTCAGGTGAACTGAAATTTTATTAATATGGCAAGAATGTCACAGAAAAATTCTTTCCTCTCAGGCCATTTTTCAAAAATACAAATGCTCTTTAAGGAGAAACATGTACATTGAGGACTATTTTACAAATAGTGAAAATTAAAAAGGTAAATATAAAATTTTCTTTTAATAGTTAATCCTTATAATAGTGGATTGTCTTGTCTGGTGGTCTTTAATCACACACACACATATTTATGTAATTTTAGATAATTTAGCTTTTATTTGTGGTTATATAATCTTATTTTCAATTTTTATATTTGCGGTTTTAAAATTGATTACTATCAGAGACGTGTATTTTTTTCATGGATTTATTTAACTAGTGTAGTTTTCCTGTTTTATAATTTATTAATATATTTTCAAACTTCATTATTCTTTTGGTTTTCTGGGACTTGTCTTATAGAAGTCATTTTCCTTGAGTTGGCTTTTTAGTTAAATTATTTCATTACTTTTATTTTCCAGATTATGAATTTGTGTCAGACTATAAATTTGGCTGCATCCAAAATGTTTTGTTGATAGGAAATATTCTGCTGATATCTAATATTCTCATTGTTAATAGTTTACTAATAGTTCTTATTAGTAGCTTTGTTTTCCTTTTAAAATANAATATATTTTCAAACTTCATTATTCTTTTGGTTTTCTGGGACTTGTCT
Source organism: Ailurus styani (assembly GCA_002007465.1). Lineage (NCBI taxonomy): Eukaryota > Metazoa > Chordata > Mammalia > Carnivora > Ailuridae > Ailurus > Ailurus styani. The sequence goes on along the minus strand of LNAC01000015.1, from coordinate 9,145,400 downwards.
TATAGAAGTCATTTTCCTTGAGTTGGCTTTTTAGTTAAATTATTTCATTACTTTTATTTTCCAGATTATGAATTTGTGTCAGACTATAAATTTGGCTGCATCCAAAATGTTTTGTTGATAGGAAATATTCTGCTGATATCTAATATTCTCATTGTTAATAGTTTCCCAATAGTTCTTATTAGTAGCTTTGTTTTCCTTTTAAAATACCAGCAAATTTGGAATGCCACTCATATTTCTAATAGATTATCATCCTTGACCTCGAAAATGTTCACAACTCATTTTTAGGTTTATTGCAGTGTGGTCAGTAAGGAAATAGTATGATTTCTTAAATTTATTGCACTCTTATTGTGTCTTAATAAATGATGATTTGGGGAAATCTTTAATGGATATTTGAAAAGGAGGGTTATTCTCTATACTGTGCATTTAATTTTTTTATTTGTTTTTAAAGATTTTATTTATTTATTTGACAGAGAGAGAGAGATTACAAGTAGGCAGAGAGGCAGGCAGAGAGAGAGGAGGAAGCAGGCTCCCTGACAAGCAGAGAGCCCGATACGGGCTTCAATCCCAGGACCCTGAGATCATGACCTGAGCCGAAGGCAGAGGCTTTAACCCACTGAGCCACCCAGGTGCCCTATACTGTGCATTTTAATTTGCTTTTCAATTTTTTATACTTAACTGGATCTTTTGTGGACCTAGACAGATGTGTTAAATTCTTACCCCCAAAATGATATTTCTGCCATTTTTCACGCCTAATCGTTCATGAGAGCTACATGTTCATGATAGATTATATTTATATGTATATAATATAGATTATATTACATATAATCTATATAGATTATAGATATAAAATCTATAATATAATATAGATATTTCCATCTCTGATCTTCAGTACTGTGTCTTTCATTATCATTATCTCTTTCTTCCTTTTCATTCTATTCTAAGAGAACTTTTCAAGTCTATCATCTTCGTGCTGACATGTTCTTTACAATTTTATGCAGATTTTAATTTTGTCAACACAGTTTTACTTTTCTGATGGGTTTTATCCATCTATTTTATGTTTCTTCTCTCATATTTTGTCTTGGCATCTGTTTTGTAGATATGCCCTAATTTATATAACCATCAAAGGTAATGCTTTCTAAAATATACTTTCAGTTTTGTAGGTGAAAATGGTTTTCAAAGTCTGGTTTATTTTGGAATCGGGAGAGTATGTCCACCTACAATTTAATTGGTAGATTGTTCTCCCCTCGTAACACTTTCTAAGATAAGTTGAACTTTGGTAATTTCCAAACCCACTCTTTAGGATGCTGGAGCAAACCACATTAATTTTTTTCCAGCGAGCGCTCCTGTTAGCTTCTGCCAATAGGAGGCGCTAGAGAAAGATGGGAATGCTGGTGGAGCAAGAAAGAACTTCACTCTTCCTGCTCTCCTTACCACCCTGGCAGCATCAGCTGTTTCCATTTTTTGTTTTTTTTCCCTACATTTCTGAAGTCACCCTGCTGGTACCTCCTCCTCATTGCCTCTCCCCTGGCTTCTACAAACCCACCCTCTTCCCATTGTTTCCCCAGTCCTGGGCATGGTAGCTGTTTCCAGTTGACAGCTCTTGGGTGACTCTTACATCTACAGCAGAGAACCGTAGATATGTTGCTTAAGTCACTCATCCAGCCATACTGGTTCAGGAGGGCGGCAGTCTTCCATTAGTCAGCCTTCTAGAAACTTCCTTTAAAACAGAAGACTTCAGAAAGAGGATGATAATATACTGCTGTCTCAGATCTTTTTAAAAAAATCCGTCTAGATGTTTATTGCCAAAAACCTGATTGTATCTTATAAATACCGTGTATGGCACGCTTTATCAAGGGTAAAAGGGTTGTTAAAATAACCTGTATCTTTTAGGGCGGGGGTGGATGGCTAAGCAAACAGCACATGGCCCTCATTAGCCAACTCTCCGTGGGGGAGCTAGAGAAATAAAGTAGAGATGAGAGTGAGCCAGCAGTCTGGTGTGGTTTTCTTGGAGGATAGAGCAGGGAGGATACATGTGGGAGAAAGGTGGTATTATGATTTGAAGTTTGACTTAATGTGCAGTTTGCTTTGGTGTTGCAAAGCAGTAAAGAGGCTTATTGATGGCTATATTTGAGGTCATTGCAGTGCATGAAATGTAAATCAAAGTGTTATTCCTCACTAGACGCTGAAAGATAACATTTACATAACATGCTTTTAAGGTAATGAGTTAAGTTCATTATTTCTTTATTACTGTAACTGTTTCAAGAAAGTTATTTCCATACTAAAAATACTTCCTCTCCTGCTTGAATCTGATTTGTCCTAATTTTTGCGTGACGTTATAATCTTTTGTTAGGAAATGATAATTCCATTTATTTTTGTTTCAAGGGGAAAATTGTTAACCAGCTGTTTCAATCTCTCCAAATAAACTTGCTTCCAGAATTCCTAGTAAGTAGCAACGCTGATTGATTGATAACGTTTCCCTGACCCTCTCTGCCTTGTCACTATGACATAGTGCAGAAACCAAATAAGAAATTTGAGCAAAGGAAAAGATCCCACAGCCTAGATATTTCACAACTAGATAATGAGACTCTGAATTATGAAGAATAGACTGAATGAAGAAATATCACAAATCCATAGTGGCTTAAAGAACACAGTGGTTTCAGAGTGAAATCTTTTTACATAAATTTTATGGTTAACTAGTAATAGGATAAAACTCAGAGCAATCTAAGAAAATTATGTTATGATTCGAATCTAATGAATGGCAGCCTTTCCTCTGCTGTTCTCTTTAACCTACCTATTGCTTTTTTTTTGTATGATCAGATTCTCTTTAACCAGTTCTTAGCTTGTAACTAAAACTCTGTGTTCCTGTTCAAAAGTGGCATCTTCATTTATAAATTCACAGAATATGATCTTCAGGGAAAAAAATGTAACTCAGCTTTGCATGGTTTACATAATGTGATAGTCTCATATTTACTATGTGGTTAACAAGAAATAACTGTTACCAACAAAAATCAGGGAATTTAAAAACAAGGAACATTTTGCTTGGGAGCCTATGTATATCTCTATATAAATACATATAGACATCTATAAACATCATCGATCCTACTCATATGCCCATGCCATATATATGTGGATGTGGGATGATGCTTGTTTTTATATATACAAGTCTATATTTATATAGCTGAAGAAGTGAAACATATTGCTTTTTATTTAAGTGACTCAGTGCGTTTATAGACAAGCTTTATTTTACAGCTCTTTATCAATGCTGGGATGATTAACTATTACTAATGATTTGGTCTTCTGATAGTCAAAGTTTGACAGGGTAAGTCGATTCCTAGAGGGGTTCCTGTGATATCAGTCCCTTTACGTTGGGTAAAGAATCTCTAGGAAAATTATTATTCTTTGACAGAAATTAAAGTTTGCTTTAGGTAACTTAATATATTGAGTTATTCATTTATGACGTTGCTTCCAATTGTTATGAGTGTGTTTGTGATTGGGGGGAGGGTCTTTCGGGGATGGGAAGGTGGAGGGATTAAGAGATTCTCATGAGCACTGAACTGAATATTCAGTCCCCTGGTAAAGTGTAGGGGGAGGAAGTGAGGCCCATAATTTCTTTCTTTTCACAATTATTTAGTAACCACAGTTCATACTTTATATTTTCTGTAGAGTATTTTTAACAGCTTGCCTTTGTAGTTGGGAAATGACACTTACCTGGATTTTCTCAGGTTCTTTATTTATGGCATCAGTGGGGACTGCTGCTAATTAGCTATAGAGGAGACAATGAGGATACACGTGTACTAAGCCGGAAAATTCCAAGAAGAATGCAAAGGCCCTAGAGTGTCTCAGTGCAGCAGACATGTGAACGATATCTACAGTAGCACTGCTCTGCCTTATGAATTTATAAAGGTGGGATTTTTTTTTAGGTTCTGAAATAAAAAGTATTCTTACATTTTTCAAATTTGCTCAGGTACCTCAGAGATAGTTTCAAATCCCACGTGTTTTAAAGCTGTGGTAATTGAGACAGTTGGCGTGGTAGTTTCTCAGCGTGGAACCCATCTTAACTTTTTCAAGATGGAAGATCTTGTTGGGAATCTTTGAGGTTGTTGATAACGTTGCTCCTGTCGTTGACTTTCACACCCATCCCCCTGGTGTGAAACCGTTGGAGCTCTGACTAGTGCCACTGTTAATCATGTAATGTGCTGAGTTTGGGTTGCATGCTTTGTATGGCATATTTGGATAAGTGTAAATGGGTAATAATACAGGAAACTAAATCTTCGTTTTCAAGAAACTGTGGTGACATTTCTCTTGATTAAAACGTTGGATAATTGTCCGAAAATGAAAAACAAACAAGCTGGGGACCCTGACACATTTCTTTATTCCCTCAAATTTGATAAATTTTAAAAACAAGATTTAGAGCAACAAGTCCTTAATGACTATTAAACATTTTTCATGTTACCAAATCAAATTTTGATTTTTGTTGAAGTACCTACATCATGTTCACAATTTCCCTGTTCTAATGCTCATCCTCACCCTTACCGGCTTTGTCTTCCCATCTGCCCCTCCAGCTCACTCCCCATCCTGCGCTCTGCTCCAAGAGAGACCTCTGACAACGGTACGATCTGACTCTCTCAGTCTTCTGGTTCGATGTAGCCAGTGGGAAGCCTCATCTTTCTCTTCACTTTGATTAGAAACCTTTTTTTAAAATATCAGTGTATTGTTTTAGACATAGAATTAACTAAATTTTAGTTTAGTTAAACATAGAATTAAACTAAAATTTACTAAGCATTTTCTGTGAACAGTTTCCATGCTTTCAGACATGTCGTGTTACAAAAAAACTTTAAGCAGACTTCATTGGCTTCATTTAAAAGTCAGGAATACTGGGGCGCATGGGTGGCTCAGTTGGTCAAGTGGTCCTATTCTTGATTTCAGCTCAAGTCCTTATCTCAGGGTCACGGGATCGAGCCCAGAGTCTGGTTTCACACACACTCCCCCCCCCAACACCCCCCCCCCCACGATACACACACTACACCACTATTGTATGGAAACTTCTTTTAAAGCCAGCTTGACTCTTTAAATCACCATGCCTAATTTGCTAGTATCATCTGCTATCTTTAACCTCCTGCTTTTGGGGAGGGGGAACTTCTCATGTTCCCCATGAGTCTTTTTCCCTTTTTCTCCTGAATCACCAAACTCCCCTTTTCTCCTGGCACACACACCAATTTTTGAGACTAACTTCCACCTTCATTTTTTTTTTCCTTTACACAACCAAGTGTTTTCATGTCACATTTTCTATATACTGTACTACATCCTGGCTTTTTTCCTCCACACTTTCCAAAAAATCCACATTAACGTTGCCAGTGACATGTTAAGCTTTGGCCTTTCTACTGCCTGACATTGTTAAAGCCTTGTATTCTGGACCACATAACTTCTTCCCTAAATCCTACTGTCGTTCAAGACTCATGTATGGTCCACCTCTTCTGGGGAGCATTTCTTAACGCCGAGACTAATTTGGCTGCCCGTCCAGTTTATCCTCTTATCTTCAGGGATGTTATGTCATCATAATAGTTATTGCACGTGCTGAAGTGTTTTGTCTTGCTGATTGAACTATAGTTTATTTGAGGGTCAGAATCATGTCTTTCCATGGATTTTATGTTCTGTGTTCTCTTCCTATCTGGGACTATCTCACTTTTTCTCTTCCATATACTTATCTGCCTTTACTAGGTCCTTTAACTGTTGTTTGTTGAGCTCCTATTATTTATTTATACCATTATTTATGTCTGTTATTTATGCCATTCTTTATGCTAAGGGTTGGTGATACAGGGTTAAACAGGAGGTAACTGCTTTTTATGGGGTTTACAGTCTGCCTCTAAATTTAAGCACATTTTTAATCTTGTTGGGATTGTTTTCATCCTTAGAAACATAACATTTATAGTAATATATAGGGCAGGGTGGCTCAAATGAGCACATTTATTAATTGATTAACATTGTGCCTGGTACATAATTAATATTCAGTTAGCATTATATGTTAATGTTAAGAAATCTTACATTACATATACATTATGCATATATCAGATAATAAATGAATTATATTAATACATACAAATTATGCTATTCTATAAATATTACAAATAAAATGTAAATAATTCATAAATTGCTTTGCGTGTCAGTATATTTTCACATTTATTCCTTTTACAAAATCATGTTTTTTTTCTTTGGTTCATTTGCTGCTTTTTACTTACCAACAGCTTCTGTCTATTAAAAATTCAGTGCTAAGGATGTCTGGTGCACAGTTCACCATGGAAGAGGCTTTCGTCATAATGAACCTTTTAAAAACCAGTTTTAGAAGGAGATATTAGCAACTATGTGTTTCCTTAAAAGTTTTCTGTTTAGTGATTTACTTGGATGAGCTGCCATCAATTTCTCATCTTCACTGGGTTAATTTTCAGGTTTTCTGGTTGGCTGTGGGTGCTGATTGGCATGGTGGTGTGTGTGATTGTCTGGTGGGTGCGTGTACACATAATCTTTCCAAACACATGCTGAGCGACCAGGAGATAGGTGTGGTACCATGATATTCCTGTTGTTATGTCGTCACCACAGGATGCCACCGAAAGAGTGAGGGAGAACGTCAGTATTCATTAATTTGGTACTATTCAGAGAACATTGGCAAAGGGGCAAAGAAACAAATCTGAGGAGAGCTGGAGGATAGCAGAGAAATCTGGTGTTTGCAGAAAGATCCTTGATCTTTTAGAGGAGGAATACATATCAACAGTTTAGCTATGCGAAAGAATTTACATGCAAGGCAAATCAAGAACGTAGATCTTACTTATCTTTGTAGATTATAGTTTGGTCTTGGATAAAGGAAAAGCCAGGCATCTATAAAAGGGGATTTACATGTTTATGCTAACTCAATTAGCATTAGCAGGGGCTACCAGTGATCCTGGCTGTCTAGCCTCAAACTTCCATGCATGCATATTTTCTAAGACAATAAAAAGATTTTCCAAAATGCTACATAAAGAAGAATTATCAAATGTGTGGGTCTGTTTTAAAATTTAAAAATACTGTGTTCTGAAATATTACTTCTGGAATAAGTAGTTTTTTTTTAATAGAAGAAGACAAAATTGTATCTTACAGCCATTAAAGCTTATTGCATTTTTTCCAAATTTATAGTCGGAAGTCATGCAAATGTTCTTTAACAAACTGAAGGATGCGTTTATAGTCTAAATGGTAGCTTTGAGAATAGTTAGATATTTATGGAAAAATTATAAGAAGCAATGTGAATTTAAAAATATTCAAAAATAGATATTGGTTAGGAAAACTAGACTCTTTCACTATTTGGTAATGCATATTCTGACTCATTCACACAGACATTGTGGTACCTAAAGTGTTGCAAAATTGGACATTTATATGGAGATGGGCTATTGGTGTAAAAAAAAAAAAACAGGCTGAGGCCTGGGAAGGATAAGGAATGAGTACAGTTTTTTAAAAATGAGCTCTTTGTCTTATATCCTTCATCATGCCTAGATCTCAGAGAGGTTTTGTCCAGTGAGAATAAAGAGCCCATGGGAATTACCCAGGAATCACCCACCAGTAAAAGGGATAGTTTTACTTCAGTGAGCAAGGGTGGGACCAGAAGTCTGCAATAGTCAATGATGCTTTTTTCTCCTCCTCATGCCAGGTGAACATTTGCATATTTAGAATGCTGACTCATTGGGGGAATCACAGTCTAGCTGAAATCCATACGGTGATGCCTCTTTATCCTCTGTTAGGGGATTTTATCTAACATGACTGCAGCAGTTAGATTCCAGGGGTTTCAAGGCCAGTTGCCCTTCCCCACTATAATCTTGCTCATTATACTCACTTCTACCCTCAAGCACTTATTTGCCTGTTGACATCTTACTAGTTATTCAAAGTGATGCCAATACCTCCTCTAGACAAGATCTCTTTCATCTCTGAACTTTTATAGTATTTATTGGTCTGTTATGACACTTATTACCTTTTTCATGCCTTTTAATTATTCTTTTAACTTTTTATTTGAAAAAAATTTCAATGCCTATAAAATAAACTTAAGATTAGTAGAATCAACTCCTATATATTCCTTATATAGCTTGCACAATTATCAACATTCTGCCATTTTTTAATTACCTATATATCACACTTCCTACCCCCACTTGATTTTAATTGATTTTGAATAATAGATTATGAGATCCTTAAAGTCAGGGAATACATAAATATATGTATATGTACATATATATATATATATATAGAGAGAGAGTACACACTATAGTATGTCCTTTATATTAATATACAAAGTACACAGTATGTCATGTATACTAATATATATACTATAGTATGTAGTATATACTAATGTAGTGTATATATTATTTAATTTTGTTTTGATTAGAAATATGTCCTCATTGTGGAGATATCCAAAGTTAATATTTTGAAGACTGTGTACCTTCTAATCTTTGTCTTAAAAAACTTAATGTGAAATTTCTATATTGCTATTTAACTGAACATTTTACCATGAGCATTTTTTGGTATCCTTGAGTATTTTTGAAAGCATGATCTTTTAAAGGAAGCATAATAGTCCATCATATAGGTCTTCCATAATTTATTTAAACAGTTTCCTACTGTTGAGCACTGTCTTGAACATCCTTGTACATAAATACTTGTTCTTATTTGTAGAAATATTGTTAGGATAGTTTCCTAGGGAATTGTTAGGTGAGAGGCTCTTCACATAGCTTGCTAAATTATTATCCAGAAAGCCTGTGCCAATGTGCATTATTTTTATCTTATTAACTTGGTAGTTGAAAAATGGTATGTGGTTTTGTTCTTTTTAAAAATTGGCATTTCCTGGACAATTAATGATATTGGGCATTTTTCATGTTCAGAATTCTTATTTTATGAGCTTAATAAGGTGTTACCTAAAATTGCGGTAAATGGTACATGCCGTTTAGCTTAGTTGCAAATTTAGTGCTTTGCAGCAATGATCAATTATTTTTAGTATTTCACAAATCAGCTTTTGCTGTCTTGGAACCAGAATGTCTTCCTAAATGTTAATTATGTTAGTTGAGATTTGCTCTTACTTTATTTTTTGAAAATTATTTTTCAAAATTGTCACTGTGTAGTTGTCATTTTACATCATATAACTTTATTGAGAAATGTAATTTTGTCTGGAATTATTTAGTTTAGGCAAAAATTCTTTGTCCAAGAAATATGCTCTCAGGTCTAACTAAAATTGTAGGTTTTGAAAAAAAAATCATTTATTTATATAAAAGTCTTAAATCAGTCATTGTATTGTACTGAATTTAGAGTATATTTAAACTTATTCTGGAATGAGTTTAGAACTCTGTTTTTAAAGCACTTTGTGCAATTTGTGTATCCAGTAAAATAAAGGTTGCCGTTTTCAAAAGTGAGTTTTTGCATGCTAAGATTGTTCTTTTGCTGTATGAAATTTCCAAACACTGGCACAGGAATTGAATGAAAACATTTACGTTAATAAACTATTGTTAGTAAATATCTTGAGTTTCAGGAAAAAAGCAGAAAGGGCTATTGGGGTTGTTTTATTACCTTGCTCTAGGTTGTAAATCCAAAAGTAAAACTCCCATTTTATTAAAATCTCCTGTCCTTAGTTACTTCTAATCAAATAATACCTTGCCTGAACTATGTTCAAATATGTTGCAAACCAATTTACTCTGTTGCACTGAAAAATAATATTAAGTGTATATGTGTTATGTGGAGGGGACGCTCGGCAGATCTACCCAGACATCAACAGGATATTATTACCCCAAAGAAATGACGACAGTTTGCCAGCTTGATGCTTAGAGGAAGGAAATTTACAAACATCTCCAAGAGAGGCATGTTGAACGGTTGAAGGAAATGAGGCACGTCCTGCTTTTATTGTGCTTATTGGAGTGGGATTCCCAGAAGACTGAACAAGGCTGTCCTGAGACCTCTGTTTGGCAAAGATCTTGTTGACTCATATTTTATTTTTGTTTCGGTAAAGGTCTGCTATTGTTCCCATTTCTAATGTAGCTCATAAACACGCAGCCAATATCATTTCCCCTTCTATTGACTGATGTATACAAATAAATGAAAATCTTCCGTCATCATTAGCTTGTATTCTGTTTCCATGAAGCAAAGAGTAACAGAGAGGTCTCCTTGCAAGAAAGACCCTTTAAATAGAGAACTTTGAAAGTTCGTGAACTTAACATTTTAGAGTTTTAATCACCAGATACGTTGGGGGAATTTATTACTTCCTATTCATATGGCAGAGGAAAGCAGAGGTAAATATTTACCTACCTTGTATTTTGAAAGCTTAGCTTTGTTGAAAAAGTTTGATCTGTTGACTTCTGAATCCTCTACTTACAAGTTGAATCACTGGATGTTTTTGATGGAGAGAGAAAGACTTCTAGTTTGAAATGCCTGGTTTCGAAACTTAGACTCATGTAATTCTTTGATATATTTAAATTTTTCTATCAACTTGTGCATTTGTATCTGAGAAAGTAATGGGAAATATTATAAACATTTCTGCTTTTTAAAATCTAACTTTTTTTGTTGCTTCTCTCAAAATGCTGACGCGTGTCATAACTCTTTAGACAGAGAAATACCCCAGTGGAAATCTTCCTCGGTCTTCTGCAGTGACTCAGTCAGTCTGAGGGGCAGACTGAGGGCTATATCTGGAGTTTGGGTTATGAATTTGTACCCTTAGCTTTGACTCAGAAGATGTGGTTACTCTCAGTCTTATTCATTGAGTGACACTGCGTAGAACCTCAGGGGAGACTTGGCTTTTGTTTAGTAGAAATTTAAAGGAGAAAAACATGAAAGAGAAAAATAGTGTGAGAAAGCAGAAGGCTAGTGTTTGTTACAAATCTGGTTTTGCTTTCATTTCTCTTAGTTATTACTTAGGGTTATTGCTTTAGATAATTTTTTCCAGTCATTTTCATGTATGAAAAATTCCAAAGAAGGGTATCATTTCAACTCTTCAAAGGTATGTTTCAGGGTGAAGATAGGGACTGATCACCAAAGGAATTTCCCTGGCTGGAGTCCTAACATTTTAAGTTTCTGTGATTTTTCACCCTCTTCTCCTTTTATTTTTTGGCTCAGACCCCCCAGTAATGTCTGGGTTATGGAATACCTAGGAGAGTTAGGTTTGGGTGATATTTAAGGGTCTAAAGGGGCTTCTGAATCAGAATTTTGAGAAGTGTTGTTAAGCTCGAGGTAACTCTCTATTGTCCTAGTGCAAAGGGACTGAGGATTTGGGGATAGTTAGTTTGCATGTCACCTTAACCTGTTAGAGATTTTGCCTCTGATGACCTGGGCTGCCTTTAAACTCTTTGTTGGGGAGAGTCATTCCCTCAACCTTTCAGTTTCTAAAAGAACTCAGTCTGGTTTATAATCTGGAGGGCTCCTTTTGCACACTAGGCTGTCAGGGAACATCAAGTATTTTCTGAGTAGTTTCCTATACTTTGAGTTAAGGCTATAAAAATAAGTAGTAATACCAGCATCTGAACTGAGTGTGTCCGTGGGGAAATGTGTGTGTATGTACACGTGTATGCTTTTTGTTGCTGACCTGCTTGCTTTTAGGCAACTATGTTGTAGCAGAGTAACCTAGATAATATCAAGGCTTTGGAGATCTTAGTTCTGTAGTAATATGATTTTAAAAACTGTGCTGTGTCTAACATTGCTTTACCAAATCCACAATAACTTGGGTATAGTAAGCTGACAGTCCCTACTTAATGTTCCTTGAGTACTTATAGAAATAAGACACATATAGATACATTCTCATTCCAATTAATCTAATTTTTGATGTGAAATATTCAAAGGTCAGCAACTGGAACTCAGAAATGGAGTATTTTTCTTGTTTAAAATGCATTAAGATGCAATAGCATGCAGAGAATCTTCCTGCAATTTTTTTTAAAGATTTTATTTATTTATTTGACAGAGAAATAGAGAGAGAGAGGCAGGTAGAGAGAGAGGAAGAAGCAGGCTCTTCGCCAAGCAGGAAGCCCGATGCGGGGCTCCATCCCAGGAACCTGGGATCATGACCTGAGCTGAAGGCAGCCGCTTAACCGACTGAGCCACTCAGGCGCCCCCATTCCTGCAATTTTTGAGAAAAGATTTACTCTGAGGTTGACTTCAGTTCATCTGTTTTAACAGTTAATCAAAATACAATTGAAGTTTTGTTTGGATTTTTTAAACTCAGCACATAATTTTTAAAAAGTAGGCAAATGTCTTCCATAAATTGTGAAGCGAAGATTTTTGTAGCACCTTAGCATGCATGGCAGTTTTTTTACTTGTCGATTGTTATTGTGTTTTCAGGAATAAAAGGGTATGAGCAGCAACAATATTTACTGTATAGATTTCTGGTGTTTTAAAATGAAGCCTCAAGTGTTAAGTGGGAAGGGTGGGCTTCAAATCTCAGCTCTGCCACTTCTACCTGGAAGCTGAACAACATAATTATTTAATTTCTCATGCAAAATGAGGGTATTACAAGTACCTACTTCATCAGCTGGTGAGAGTTAAGTTAGTTAATACATTGAAAGCATTTAAAACAGTGTTTAACTCATAGTAACTCACAGCTCAACATGTCTATTGTATATTGAAGATCTTATCATGATCAGTTTTAGAGAGGAAAAAGATAATGGGGGCAGTTTCTCAGTTATTAGGAATTCTCATTATATTTGCAAATTTAATGAAATATTGACGTTCAGAAATTATTCTTTCAAGTGGTGGCAGTGGAATTGCTATATCTTTGTGCATGTGTGTATTGTAACGTGTGCATTATTACAGCTGATGATTTTCTACTGGACATTTGGCTTCATCTTATAGAAGGAAAAAGCAGTTTTAGAATTGGGAAGCTGACCAGAGGATTCTTAATATTTTTTTATCCAAATGCTGATTCTTCCTGGGAATTGGGAGGTGGCGGTCACGGCTCTTCCTGGGTTTGTGGAAGTTCTACTTATTAGAAAGTAGCTTAATCCTCTCTGCAAAGAGAGGAAGTGCTGTTTTATTACAGAATCACGTGGGTTGAAGATCATTGACCCAGAGAGAAAAACTGCTGCTGTTTGATTTCCACTACAAGTGATCAGTCTTCTAGATCTGGAACAATGATTAAAAAAAAAAAAAAATGACCCGGTCTTTAAGTAAAACAGATTTAAGGGTTTAGCCTCAGAATCTCCAGTCTTTCAGACTGGAAGAACAAGCTTTCTAGCTTCTCGCCTACTCTTTCATTTCACTGGTAAAGAAACCATTGCTCGAATAGGTGTCTCTATGGAGTTTACCTGTTGAACCGCCAGCCCCAGCACTCAGACCAGCTGGATCCTGGCCTGGGGTTCCTTCAGTGTGAACGCACTTTATTTTCTTTTTCCTCCCACTCACCCTTATATGAAATAAACCTACTCTCTTACCATTATAGTGGTTAAGCACACAGACTGGATCGGTACATTCTGGATTTCAGAATTGGTTTCCCACATCCTAGTGACTTGGTCTAGTAGCTGTTTCTCAGTTTCCTTATCTGTGCAGTGGAGGTAATAATTTATAGAATTATTGTGAGGATTAATAAGTTATTTCTGGTAAATTGATTACAAGAATACTTGGCATACAGTGTAAGCTCTAGTAATAGTTATTGTATTATTAATCATTATATAATAATTTTATTACATATTGTTGATGACATATTGTTTTTAGACACTTTAGCTAGCTTTAGAGATCGAGCAAACTGCAATAGAAAGGTGGCTTTGTACAAGAGTAGAACTGTATGGATATCTAGTAAAATTGGGGCCATTAATCATTGAACATCTTGCTTCATTTTTGTGTGAGTTATTTGGATTGACTAAGTGCTCTGGGTACCGGGCTGGGTTACCATCTGCTGTGTTTTGCCTCCATAGGTCCGGCTTGTTCTCCTAGGGAATGGCGAGGTAGAAAAAAATGCCAGTAACCTAACTCCAAAATGTCTCCTAACTGTCTTGTTCACATTTACAGGACAGTTTTATTGCTGTAGGTAAGACGGATAACTGGGCATTATTCCAACATCTTGGCAGTTTTCCTTTTTCAAGGTACTAATATTAGGATTAGCATGTCGTTTTAAAGCCATTGCCTTTCTGCACCTTATAATTGCTTGTTCTGGAGGGAGGCTTGGAAGATTTGAATTAGGGTTTTTCTGCCAAATATGGGAAAGGAGGTCTATTTTGTTTTAATACTTTGCTTGGTTTTTGAAGTCGGTACTGTGGTTCGTTTTACCAATAGAACAAGTCAGAGGCTGTGTGGACATGCGGTGTGTATACAGGGTAGATGCATATGGAGGCAGTGAGGACCCATGAGAAAGAATGGTGTAGCTCTGTCAGTTATTTTTTGTGTGTGTGCTTCTGTTTGTTTTGGTATTGATATCAAATGTTCAGCAGTGCACTGATTTGTCTCATCTGTTATGTTTCTTTTTTTAAAACTTATTTTCTAGATTTTCTTTAATGTCATCTATTTTAATAATGAAATAATAAATTTGTCCCAATTAAATAGCATCGGTAATGTTAGTTGCCTTAAAAAATGGGAACCCAAATTGAATGACATCAAATCTCTATAAGTTAGTCTATTTTCTTTTATTCTTATTTAGACATAATTGGCACATAACATTGTACTAGTTTTATCTGTACAACGTAATGATTTGATGTGTGTATATTGTGAAATGATCACCACAGTAATTTTAGTTGTCATCATCACTTCGTGTAGTTATGCCTTTTTTTTTCCCCATGTGTTGAGAACTTTTTAAGATCTACTCTCTTAGCAACTTTCAAATATAAAGGACAGTATTGTTAACTGTAGTCACCATGCTGTGCACTGCGTCCCTGGGACTTACTTATCTTATAACTGGAAGTTTGTAGTTTTTGACTTTATTTTTTATATTGGAGCCAATGTTGGGGGAGGTGGAGTGATTTGCCTCATCTATTACGTTTCTAAATCAAAGCCTACATGGATTAAAAAGATTGTTTTTTAATAAAAAAATCATGTCCTCTAAAGTATTGAAGAACAACAGTGTTTGCACTTATCATCATATTATAACTAGTGATTAAAATGCTGTGCTATGTTTACTCAAATACTGGTAGTATTTCTACTTTTTCTAAGAGAACCTGGGGCTACAAACGGTATTAGTAAGTAGCACTCTACATGTTGGGAAATAATTAGTCCTTCTGAATTCCTATAATACTTCTGGTCTTCTCTTACAGAGTTAGAAAAAAGTTTTTAGCTTATATTATTCTTTCAGGGAGTGAGTAGGATATGGTGAATAAAACATGTACTCTGTGTTTATGCCTGGTCATCAATTTCAACTTTCATGATCACTTGTTTATAGAACCTTGGGCAAAATTCAACATAAGTTCTTCCTGAGGCTTAGTTTCCATCTTCATGCAATTGTTATAAGGACTCAAAGAGATAAGCTTGGAAATGGTTTAGTTCCCATACATGCGCAACAGATATGAGGTCCCTTTTCTCCCTTGTATACATTTCTTATCTTTTCTACAGACTTCATGGGAGGAGCATTTATAGATTCAAACATATTCTTGGGCGCCTGGGTGGCTCAGTGGGTTAAAGCCTCTGCTTTCGGCTCAGGTCATGATCTCAGGGTCCTGGGATCGAGGCCCATATCGGGCTCTCTGCTCGGCGGAGAGCCTGCTTCCTCCTCTCTCTCTGCCTCTCTGCCTACTTGTGATCTCTCTCTCTGTGTCAAATAAAGAAATAAAATCTTTAAAAAAAAAAAACAAAAACATATTCTTGACAATGGCCGTGCTACCTAAGAGTTGCTGCGTGAGTGTTATGGAATGTACCCATGTAGAAGAGCAGAGGGGAGAAAAGTCCATGAAGGGAATTAGATTAGACTTCCAGGAAAAGTTGACTATACCATTTCCGGTTCTCTGCTAACTTGCCGTTAAGTCTGTAGGACCTTATTGCTATTGTTGCTGAACGAAACTGAGTTTCCCAGCAATGTGCTAGAATGTAACTAGAATTCTGTAATTTGACATGAAAATTGTGGTGCCTGAGTTGGTTATCTTCTGAGTGTTGGTGGAAGTCCCCATTTTTGGAGAACCACCAGGAGCTCTGCCAGGGATCTGGACACTCTTGCTGATACAGTTACCCTCTTAAAGCCCAGTCGACTCGTCTATGCTCTGCTTTGGGCAATGTCTGTTCTGGCCTCCTCTGAGGTTGTTTTTGAGAACGAATGAAATGATAGGTGAAAATTCTGTTCACAGTGTAGAAAAATGTTGGTGATGGCGATGATGATGACTATGATACCCAAAGTACAGAAAATTCATGTCTTTCTAGCTTGGAATTTTCAGGAATGCATGGTGATAAAAATTTTCTGAATTTGATGCTCATTGCATTTTATCCAACTAGGAAGTGGGCCTTTAAAATTTGACACAAATAACTAAATTATTTTCTTTTGTTGGTGAAGATTGCTTTAATTTTAGAGGCATATCTGGTTAAGATCACCTCACATGAGGATTCTCAAAGTTATACTGTGCCTCACTAGTAACTAAAGTGGTTCAAATAAAAGACATTCAGAATGAATAAGGGTAAATCAGAGGTAATTAATATCTATTGGTACGGAGTTGGCACATACAAAGTGTCAACAGTAGACATCTTTTAAGAAATTGAAATGTTACCATGGAATCACTGTAAAGTTGAATATCTGAAGATACCTACTTTTGAGCCGTCTGTTAAGATGAAGTTAATATTCATTTTATGTATCATGCTTGAAACCTCTTATGCTCTGAAATTTTCCTGTGTATTAAGAAATAGCTTTAGAAAAAAATTAGTTAATTCCTTAACTTGCATGTAAGTTCTTTTCCTTGACTCGTACGTGAGTCATATCATCTTTATAAAAAGTATGATGAGATTCCATATACCTACTATTATAATACCATTGGTTATAGTTTCAAAGTCAGAGTTTTGTGTTTACATTTTCCCTATATTGTCTGACTTTGTAGTCCCTGCTTTTCAGTGGCATCCCAAAATAGGAACAAAAGAATAAACTGTGAGTTGGTGTGTGTGATACACAGGTCTATGTGATATGTTTATTGAATTGCTTCTTATCTGGTTACCAAGGATGGGCTAAACTTCTAACCCAAGATTCCTTTATTGTGCTATACTGTCCTTTAAATCGCATGATAAAATTAATAAAATAGTTTCAAGGTCGCAGTGGGGAAAATCTCTAGGAGACACCCAACAGATAAGTTTAAGGACTTTAGATATCCCAATAGAGTATAAACTGGAATTCAGTGACTTTGGATTTAAGGACAGAAGGTGTTGGAGGAGGATCCTGGTGAAAGATGTAACATCTAACTCCTTTTCTCCACAATGAAAAAAATGGGGAAAAAAGTATAGACACAAGGAAACACCATAATTAGTATATCCTGGTTGTTTTTTTTTTCACTTAGGGGATTTCAAATTCACACGAGAATTGCTGAAGGACACAATTAAGTTAAAACGAATATCCCTGGGGCAAATAATAATAATAAAGTTATAACGAATATTCTCCTTTCACTGTAAAACCTGTAAAACACTGGTTTTGAGTTGCTACTTATCTCTGGCCATTTCTCTTTTTCCACTTCATTGTTAGTGTTTGTGCGATTGGGGGGGAGGTCTTCTGGACGGGGTTGCTCACAATCCACGAAGCCTTTCCTCCTTCTGTTGAAAGAAGGCACAGCTGAAGTCAGTCTTTGCCTTTTCATGATATGGGGAGGCAGTGGAATCAAAGCCGGCAGGATGAAAGCCCCAAAGCTTCCTGTTTCCAGCTGTTTTCCTCAGCGAAAGATTTTTTTTTTCCTCCCTCCCAAAGATGATGCTTCCTTTCAAGGGGTTTTTAATCTGCAAACTGTTTCCTCAGTTTATTTCACTACAGTAAATTGTGTTCCCTTCAGGTCATATCTGTCTCTTTTAAAACCCAACCTGTCCTTTTCAGTGGTGTTAGTTGCTACTCAAAAGAACAAATGTGATTTATGAAGTCCCTTTAATGAGGTACAAAGACCAATAAACCTTCACCACTGGAGTTTCGTCTTTTTAGTTGCTGTATTTTCATTTATGAAAAATTTTAGATGTCAAAAAGCCATTGAGAACACTATTAATTTGACCATTTAATATTTGTAAACAAAGCAGTTAAGAGTAAAATATGTTGTCATAGCCTTGAGGTTTATTGTTTTTTTTTTCTTCCAAATGCAGTATAATGATCTGTGATTTGTTTAATGTAAATGCTTAAAATTAAAATGAAGGCACTGGAAACTGCATAAATGCTAAAATGAATATTAAGAGTGGTTTGATTCATTAAGTAATGATGGGAATACAAATAGGACTCTTTTACTAACGATTTTTACTTCACTTCTTGCATTGATGTTGTTTCTGACTTTACATTTGTAAATTCTGCTCCCTTTGAGGATAAAGGAAATGAAAAAGTGAATTCTCTTAATCACTTGCTAAACATAATCCGAGTAATATTAACTGGACCTTCTACCCACTTCCTGATCTTCCTGGCTTCTTGCTTAATGATAATAGCCATCAAACCTTGACTCGTATTCAACTTACTTAAGTGAGCTACACTTAAATGAATACCACTGTGTGGCAAAATTCCCCGTTTCCTTATCTCTCGTCTTGCCACCAATATCTACACTTAACCTCCCAAAAGTGGGGGAACCCACCACAAAAGGCTTCACATTGTTGCCCTCTTCTTTGAGTGAATTCTTGGTGATAGAAGGAAGCCAGGAGCATATGGGAGAGAAGCACCTCATTTCATTTTCACTTTAATGCTAACTCTAACATATGCTTTTGAATTGAAGTACGGTCCCAAATGCCAATATATGTTAAAAGAATTAAACACTAAAAAAAAGTTCCCCCTTATTTACTCCTGTTGCCCGCTCCTTTGAGGGTGAGCGGCTGATAGGGCTTAAAATCATGAGCATGCCTATTTTATCTGTACTGTTTAATAGAGAGCTATGAAAAAAAAATGGCAATTAACATATTCAGACAGAAAATCATCCTGGCTGAATGACTCATTAAATAGTCGTATAAACAGGATGTGCTGAAATGAACTGGTACAAAATTTAGTTTCATTGGTCTTTTTGCTCATTATCAGCACTTTAAGAAGCAGACTCGTGGGTGCTTAGAGGACACTTAAATTTCTTTTCTCTTTATTTTTTTCTTAAATACTTCTCCCCTCCTCCACATCCTGCCATCCCTAATTCTCCGACAGGCAAGTATCACCCATCTAAATATGAAACATTGTGTTGGAAATCAACCAACTTAGGGGTAAGAACTTCCCAATTTTGTCTAGGACAGTGGTTTTGCATCCCAGTTGATAATCACCATGTACTTGAAGTTTATTACTATTATTATTATTATTTTTATTTTTACGCAAGACACTCCAGGACCTCATTTCTTGGGATTCTGATTCAAGAGGTCTGGGATAGGGCCTGGAAGTCTGTACTTTAATAAAAGACCCCATGGGATTCAGATAGCCAGCTAGGCTTGCGAGCTGGTCACTGATTTGTGTCCCGTCAGAGTAAAACTCCCTTCTCAGGTACCTGATCTGTGGCCATGTGGCCTTCATGTCATTGGGTTGTAGTTTTGGTTGTTTGGGGACCTTGGGAAAATGCTGATGCTTGACTCTACTCTAAGTTGCATTGGAGAGTTTTAAAACCTGCCAAGTTGATTCTGATGCACAGTCAAGTTTACCAAGTCCTGTCCTACACAAACAGATGGAATTAGACTTAGCTGAGAAAGTTCTTTCTAGTTTTCTTTTCAAGGGCTTGCTTTATCCTGTGCTAAAACTCCTCTCTCTGCACACACCTGCAGCGAGACATACACACCACTTAAACCTTTTGTCTCTACGAAGGCTTTCATCATTTATTGGTACCCTGTTCCTAGGTGGGAATATAATGTTCTGCTCTCACGTTGTGGCAGAGTCCTATTTCTAGGTGAGTACCACGTCTGTGATGTACAGATGTGTTGGTATAAAGTTAGCACCCCACAAAGGCTCAAGTCAGAAGGAGAGCAGAAGAGCAGTTCAGCAAAGGAAAGAGGATCCATCTATTGAGTGCCTGTATGCTCCAAGAAATATTCCGAATAAACAGATTTCTTCTTTATCAAGTTGTGACATTATGTTGGAGCCTTTCATTACAATGACTAATACTAGTATTTCTTAGACCTGTTCTGTAAAAAGTCTGAGATCGTCCATAAATGAAGATTAAGGAAAATACCTCCCTCACTTCAAGGGAAAGAGGGAGGATTTCCACGAGAATAATCTTGTATTCAGGTGCATGAGAAATGGACTTCCCTATTGCCCAAAGGTATTTAACCCTTCCTTGGCTTTAGGGGTATTTACACATTGCTCATTATCAAGGAGAAGCCCATCGTCTGTAGGAAAGAGTTTTCTTACGTTGAACTTTCTCTATGCTGAAGCGCCTTGAAATTATTGAGGAACTTTATTGAGGAACCCTTTAAACACCAGGCAGGCAGATCCTAAGTCGGTGACAGAAGGGGAAAGTTGATTGAGCTCCTGGGGTCTTAGGTCCCCAGGCATCTCTGACCTTGTGGGAGAAGAAAAGCCAGCAACCACTGCCCTTCACTGAAGAGGGAGATGCCAGGGGGAGATTCACGAACTCATCGATTTTTATTTCTCTTGTCTCAGTGTTCCTGTGGTGGACCCCTGTCTCCTGATGACTGCTCTAGGCTCCTAAGTATATGTTAGGGTTTCCAAGGAGACGGAGCCAAAGAGTTTTCCTTAGAGAAGACAGCTGGCTTTGGCTGAGACACTAGCAAAAGTTAGGACTGTTGTCTGTTCTCTGCAGTGTAACAGGAGTCCCGGACTCCTGGTTAAGGGAGGTGGTCATGCTTTAGGGTCTAAGCTTGCAGCTTGTGTCGGGCCAGAGGGCTCACGATCAGGATCATACAAGGGGAGCTCAGTGCTTGCAGGCTCCTGAGCATGTGTGTCTCCTTCCCTATGCACCTAGGGGCTTCATTTGTCTAATTCCAGACCCAGCCCTGAGAGGGAGCAACAGAGGTCAGGAGAACCATTGGTAATGTAGGTTTCCAAGACTTTGACTTCATTTACTGTGATCGATAAAGTGCCTCTTTGCAAAAATATCTTGATAGACTCCCAGGAAAAGAAACACTTGTGTGTGACTGACGTGCTGGCAGGGCCCACGGCCACGTGTGTCACCCTGGTGGAGGATAATCGTCCTATTGTTTTTTGTCAGTAGGTATAACAAGTGGGTAGTGCTCGGTGCATTGCTCTGTGATGAATTAATTTTGTGTTCATTGTAGTAGCACTGATCATAATGAATTAATGTGGTATTCATGTGGATGTCAGAGTTTTTTTTTTCTCCTCCAGTTTCATGTAGCTTTAGTTAATGGATACTTTAGAAGAATAACACATCTGATCCTATTCTCATGCTGACTTTTCAGAATCTCCCCCTCCTCAGTCTTGTGTGGTGTTCTGTGTTTAAAAATATTTAACTTAATGTGAAAAGTGATTCATATTTTAATAACATTATGTTAAGTTCAATATTTTCCCCGCTTTTACAAAATAAGGGAAATAAGTAAATAGTTAGGACAGGTTGAATGATAGAGTCAGTAACTTGTATACTTTAGTTTGGTTTTTAAAAAATCTGAGCCAAATGTTTGTAATTCATAGCTTTCTTGAAGACAAATATTGCATTCTCTTATGCAAATATAAAATAACGAAACCTGCATATGCCATATGTAATAGTTTGCTCTTCTTTCAATTTCTTCTCTCTTTTCCTCACAGACAAGATTGATAAATGTATGTGCATATATTATTTATCTGTTCATGTAAGGACACATAATTGGCTATTAGATATGGTAATTGCATAAATAGATCTTATTCAAACTCATTTCCTTTTCTGTTTATAAAATAAATGTTTTCGTTAAATTGGAATATAGACTGAAATAGAAGTGCCTGATTTAGGATTGAGAAACCAGGTACCCAAACAAAAATCAAACTAAATCCTGGGAAACTTTTTACCAACTTGGGCTTTAACCTATACGCTGCTTCTTAATTTGTTCATCATGTTGGCTAATTATTGAAGATATTTATAATAGAACAAGGGTTTCCTTCATCACTCATCCACCTGCTCGGCTGATTTGCTCCCACTGGGAATGTGGTGGAACCTTTTGAGAAGAGATTTTTGTCCTTATAAGCATCAATATGCCATTTTGGGTTTTTCTTTCAATTTAAACTTGGAAACGGTATCATCCTCACCACACTCCCTTGGGGCTTTAAACTTTTCTTTCTTTCTTCCTTTTTTTTTTTTTTTAAATAATTTTACAGCTCCTGTGCAATTTGATCCTGAGCAGCAGCTGTGTCCCATTCTAGAACGCTGTGTTTCAGTAGTTGATGGTTCCTGTATATATTTTACTACTTAGAGTATATAAAGGAGTTGGGACTCAATTGCAAATGGCAAGGACCATATAACTGGGTTGCTATTGCTTTCATTATTTTTGTTATTACTGTAACAGCTTGTACAGTAATATGCTAACAAAGATTTATGGTTTCATGTAGCAGGAGGAACTGTTGGGATGGAGGAGAAAACTCATGTTAAAACAAATGTCTATAATAATAAGAAGAAAACAAAACTGAAAAAAGCTCTAAGAGAATTGTTTCAAGTATAAATATTTTTATTAACATTTGCTATGGTTTGAAGATCTTGAAAGCAATTGTTTATGCATTTCTGGAATTTAGATATGTGTATGCCTATATGTGCATGGTTGTTCTTGGAAGGAGATCTTTTTTCTTTCTCTCTTTCTTTTTTTAGTGTGTGTGTGTGTGTGTGTGTGTGTGTGTGTGTGTGTGTTTTGCTGAACTGCAACACACAGCTATTGAATATGCAATGAACAGAAAATTTATGGAGGGCAGAATTATGAGTATCTGAGGAAAGTTTAATTACTTTTATAATTTAGATAAGCTTCATAATTTATTGTAACACACTGTACTTTGGCACAATTTGTAACAATTATAAAGCACTTGAATTTAGGTTCCTTACTTGGCAGCTATAAACAGAGTTAGCTGTAGGAAAACTTTAGTATTTACTTTACTTCCCAGCCTTGCATTAAGGGCTTAGGCTGGAGTGTTTTTGTTGCTCCCTTTTTCATTGACCACATCTCTGGGTTTTATTTCCCCAGAAAACATGTATTACAATATAGCAGGCTTGTGGTTGTAAACATAGAAGGAAGCCAGCTAAGAAGGGACATAAAGATATCTATCAATGCTCAAAACAATGAAAGGAGAAACTCAGGGAATAGCTCAAATCATGCCTGCAGATGATTCGTGCTGAAACTGAAAAGGAAAAGACCTCGCCGCTCACCTCCTTGTAAAGGATGGACCCTGAATAATGCAACCTATTCAGAATTTCAACAATTTTTGTTCTTTTTAATGAATGGGAATTTATTTTCTTAATTAAAAAAGGAGCAGCATAAAATAGCTACTTCTCCTCTTAGGTCTGGATTATTTTGCTATTATAGAAATTGCTGTCTAGTATACAATTTTATGACCTCGCTATTTTCTACAAAATTAATCTTATTTATTGTTCACTTTTGTCATGCCTTTAAATGTGTTTTCCATGTTTATTTATCATGCTGACATTGAATACAATCAAGGAAAGCATGAGATCTTACCAACTGATTTTGATGGTCTTTAAAGACATTTTCCTTTAAAAACTGTCTTTGTGCTCTGGGGAATTTTTACATTTACCGTTCCCTTTTAATAACTGAGCCACGGAGTAGAATTAGCTCTCCTAAAACCTCACACGTGGTCCACATCTCTCCTAATTCAATGTCATAACAGTTTTGTGTTACACTTTGAACTGTCAAAAGTGCTTTCGTATTTATTGTATGTTTAGGACAAGATTAAAAACCTGAGTTATTCTACAGTTGGAGATAGAAATAGTGATGAGCAACTTAGGAACTTTCGTGCCTCTAATACCTTCCTATATTCTCCACTTTCTTTGTGGGCTATTCCGGTGTGACCTGTGAAGATTTCTCCTCTGGTTTTCGATGCTCTGTGTCAGTCCAGGTTTTTGATAAATCACTTGGAACAAAACACTGAAGCAACTCATCCATTGGCTCAAATGAAATCAACCGTCTGAATCAAACAGGTTTTGAAGTGGTTAAAATAATAAAACCAGTAGCCCTGTGGTTGAGCTCTTGATGATTAAAGAACCAGGCCCAAGAATGCATTTATTTTCTTCTAAAAGAAAGTCAAGACTCTTATTTCTTTGAGCTCTGTTGCTTTGTATAGATTTCTTTCCTTAAAAGAAAGGCTTCATTATCTGTTTCAGATCTTTATAGGTATTGCAATAAGATACTCTTTTCTCTTAATACAGGATTGAAAGGATCAAAGTTGATAACTTTAACTCAGATACTTTAAATAAAAAAACCACTTTATTATCTCTGTTTTGCTTTCAAGATTTATGTTCTTACAAAGGTACAATGTTCCTGACTGAATACGAGCCTACTGGTGAGGGTCCGATGCATAGAATAATAGTTCTCTTGTCTGGCATGCTCTGGGTTGTTTTAATGTTGCAGGCGAATGTGTTCTACTCTGCAAATAAATGTACTTCTCCTATTCATGTTCCTGATGGCTTGTATCCTTAAACCCTTTTGTTCAGGGTATTATTGTCCTTTATCCTGAAAAATGTCCGTGATTGTGGTACCCTAGTACTGTAAATCAATGGGGACTGAATTCAGTGCCTGCTAAGTAGTGTAAGGCAACCCTTTAAATGCAAATGCATCAGGGCTAGTTTTAATGTAATTTTAATAAGGCTGAAACCATTTTGAAGTAGACTTAAATCATAATACTAATCTCAAAAGACTCTCTATTTAGCTGAGAAGGCCCTTTATTCTCACTGGCCGTTTTTCCTCTATGTGCATCCAAAGCACCTTTCATCTGATTCCATGGTTTTCATTCAGTGTATCTTCCCCCGCCCTCTAAATAGAATATACATACAGTTCGTGGCTACTTTATTAGTTGGAGATGAGCCTGTATTCATGAGCTAAAATGGTTTCACTTCTATTTCTTTGTGGTGGGATCTTACTGACCAGTCCATTTAGTTTACTAAATAAATAAATAAATGAATTGCTAACACATTGCTGTGTTTTGGCCAAAGGAGTAAAAACCCAGCTGTTGATGCTGATGAGAAAAGTTAGGAATAAAGCTCAATATTTAAATAGTTAAGGGAGTGACTGCTGAGTCACAAAAATGAGGAAAACTTTTGCAAAATGAAGTCTGACCTAGAGTCCAATATACTGCAATATTCTAAGTTTCTTGGTTTCACCAACTTTCAGCATTTGAATATATATGAAATACATTTTGCTGTTGATATTTGAATTCATGGGAAGGGTACAGGAGCATTGACCCGGGGAGATAAAATGGGTTAGGGACCAATTTCACAAAAGATCTTAGAAACTGCAGGCAAAAATGGGACAGGTTTTCCCATATGAGTTATGGTCATATTCTAGAGAACTAACGGAGTTTTGATTTTTTTAAAGATTTATTTCTTACTTACTTACTTACTTACTTACTTACTTAAGAGGCTGGGAGGGGCAGAGGGAGAGAGTCTTAACCAGACTTCTGCTGAGCGTGGAACCGGTTGCAGGGCTCTACCTCATGACCCTGAGAACACGACCTGAGCTGACCTGAGCCAAAACCGAGTTGGACTTAATTGACGGTGCCACCTAGCTGCCCAGGAGTTTTGATCTTTGGATATTTAACTTTGGATGTGAATGTTAATTTATAATAATTTAATTAAATGGCATAATTACAGCATACATTAAATTATTTATAGATTAATTTTCCTACTTTTTTGTGTTCAAGAATTATCAGGGAGGAGATACTTAAGTACTAAAGTTCATACTATATTCCATTGATTAGCTTTTAATGTAGTTCTTATAATTCACAAAATGGTAATTTATAATTTCAATTACTCTTCTTTTCCTGTTGAGCTTTTTGAAAGAATAACTTAGACAAGCATTTTTTAAAAACCTGTTTTAAGATGCGTTAGTAGGAATTTTATTTTCAGTACATTCTGCATTAAATATCGTGAAACACCCCAGGAGGGTGATATAATTTGTAGTGATTCCAAAACTATTTTCACCAGAGAACTCCTTTTCTCATAGAATACTTTGCACATGGAACATCCTGCAGAAAACAATTTTGAGAAATGCTAAGTTAGCCCCCAGTTTTTTTTTTTTTTCCCAGTCCTTGCAAATTGGTGGTGGTATCTAGCTTCTTCGTTTTTTAAATACTGGTCACTATTCCTTTCCGTTTGTTTAGGACAGTTTCCTAAACCAGGTGTGCTCCTCATGCTAATAGTATTCTCTTGAAATACATGAACAGATAACGAAGTCAGCTACCGAGATATTTTCACACCAAATGATAGCTCTGTCTAGGAGAGATTGGCAGCTACGTCAAGGAAGCCGTTCTAGCCTCCTGTCCCAGCTTTGGTCTATTTCCTAAGAGAGGCGTGCACGCGCACGCAGGTGCATGCATGCGTACGTGCGTGCACATGCGCATGTGCCCCCGCCCCTCCCCCATCATAGCAGTTCGGTCACCGCAGTGACCCCTGGATCTAGATCAGGGCCTTGGAGATGCACCTGACTTTGAACTCCAAGCAGGTGATGTAAAGGAGTGAAGCAGACAAGAGGAAGAGGTAGGTACAGGGAACCAGGGCATGCCCAGCCCACCCGAGATTCAGGCAGCATCTCCTAGAATCCTGGGCAGGGCAAGCAAAGTAGGGTTCGGCGCTGTCCGGGCCTCGTCCTTGGTGTGAAGACAGAGCCACGGAGACCTGAGCTCTAGCGCCCCAGTGCCCCTCCGCCCCTCGTTTTGTTTTCATTAGAGCCTGTTTGCTGGACTTACACCAAGCAGAAAATAAGCTTTGTCCTGTTTGGACCTGAACAACCATGTTTTTGTTTTTAATTTTTTTTTAAGATTTTATTTATTTATTTGACAGAGAGAGATCACAAGGAGGCAGAGAGGCAGGCAGAGAGAGAGAGAGAGAGAGAGAGAGAG
>LNAC01000015.1:9052321-9118323 GCA_002007465.1 Ailurus styani | reverse complement strand
GAGAGAGAGAGAGAGAGAGAGAGAGAGAGAGAGAGGAGGAAGCAGGCTCCCCGCTGAGCAGAGAGCCCGATGCGGGCCTCGATCCCAGGACCCTGCGATCATGACCTGAGCCGAAGGCAGAGGCTTTAACCCACTGAGCCACCCAGGCGCCCTGAACAACCATGTTTTAAAGGTTATATGTAGTGTTTGTCAAAATTATTTCCCTTTTTAGCTTTCCCAGCTTTCTCATAAAGAAAAGCACAAGAGAAGAAGAGAAAGTACAAAGTTTAACCCTACAACTTTCTTCTTTCCTAGAACTGCAAAGTACCGCTACCATTTTAGATAGACTTTTTGTTGTTGAAACTAAGAAAATGTAAAAGGTGTGTGTGAATGATTCTGTAGCAAAACGTGAACATTAACTTCAGGCGGTGAGGAAGTGCAAGTTAGAAATGCTGTCAAGTATAGGAAGGTTCTAGAGGCAGTTCCTGAAACACACTCTGAGACATTGGATATCTCTGCGCTGATTTAGACCTTGATTTCCATTTCTATGATTAATATTGGACTTGATGCTACATGATGTCTCACTTAGCTCTCAGGTACTAGGAAGCTGGGCCTGAGATTAACTCAGGTCTCAGACTGACATGAAGAGGAACCTGTCCCCAGATGCCTTCAGCACTGAGATGTTATTGATTTCTCACGTGTAATACAAGTGCACACTACAATGTGCACCAATCGGAAGAGTTGTTTAACAAATGCTGAGTGTAGAAAGCCACTTTCTATACTTCATGTGAAGTTTTATGATTTCAAAATTCAGAAAAGCTTCCTGTTGTTTAAATACACTGCCCTCAAACACACGTGCTCATTCTCTCTGTTTCTTTAACTTGACTGGGCATATGAGGGTTTTAACTCTGAGATTTTAAGTCCACATGTAAAGCCAGAACATGTCAGAGAAACCGAGGGACAGATTCATCAAAGGAGTTCCAAAGCATATTGCATGTCCTTTAGCATCAAGGTGTAAACAGAGCTCATTAAATCATTAGTTAAGTGGTAGTAGGGAGCAAGAGCCTGATTAGATTACAGAATCCTCTGTATGTGAACGCGGTATGTGAAAACATAACACTTGATCTTCACCACAGTGCCACGAAGATTCAATTAGAGGACTGGTATGTGCCCAGATTTGGGGACATAAAGGGCAACTGGATTTTGAAGGAAAGATGGTAAAGAAACACCTGCAAAAATCTGCTTTTCTGTGCAACAGACTGGGTAATTGCATATGCAGATGGATAGTTAGGGATATAATTACTTGATTTGTGAACACAAATGCCCTTTCGATTGTGTGAGTGTTGAATTTTGCAGTGACAGGTGCGTGCGGATTGCTGTGTGTGTCTACTTTGCACCCCTGTTTAAGTATTTGGCCTGGAGTATATCTTCCATTCATTCTGAATGTAACTGCTCTCCCTCACTGATGGTCTGGGGGAATTGTTATAGCTCTTAATGTCTCTCCAACTTTTTCTCATAAATAATAACCTTAATTTGAAACCTTGACTAAAAGAAGGACGGCATGCAGGCATGCGGTGTAAGGGCTACGAATTATGCACAGTAATTCATTTTTTAAAGCTGATGGATGTAACTCATTAGTTTTCATTGTTTTCTCAAAATAAGGAAAACTATTAACCAACACTACAGACTAATAGCCTGGAATTTTTTCCTCATAATCAACAGAAGTTTAATGGAAAATCATCCTTTGAAAGACTGCTTTTTTTCCTGTGTTTTGTTAACCTTTCCAGTGATACTTTTGAGACATCTTTTCTAATCTCCCCACTAAATGGCATTCCCAGCCCTTTCGATGTCGATGTGTACATTGTGTCACAACGGAAGGTGTTCACCAAAATACTGGTGTGGTCCAAACAGGATTTTTTTTTTTTTTAATTGAAGAATACCGTAGCACCTACTTACGTGGGGGTCCAGAGGGTTACCTTCTCTGGCCTTGCGAGGAAAGTGGCTGTTGACACTGCTGTCTCTTCTAACGAGGTTACTAATTAGCAAAACTACAAGGCAAATTACTCTCATACTTTATATATCTAGACTGCTCAGTTTCTTTTTTACTCCATGCTAAATCAAACCATATCTAAATTATTTTTTGTCAGAGAAAGGTTAATTTCAGCAGTTCTCACTAATAATATTTGGAAAACTTGGCATTTACTTCTATGTGCATGATAGTCTGCTAAGTATAGGGCAACAGTCATCACATTTAATCGGTCAAACACTATATTATCATCCCCATTTCACAGGTGGAAGCACTGAGGTACAAGATGAAATATATCACACCTGGGGTGCCTGGGTGGCTCAGTTGGTTAAGTGACTGCCTTTGGCTCAGGTCATGATCCCAGAGTCCTGGGATTGAGTCCTGCATCGGGCTCCCAGCTCCATGGGGAGTCTGCTTCTCCCTCTGCCCTTCTTCCCTCTCATACTCTCTCTCACTCTCTCTCTCTCAAATAAATAAAATATTTAAAAAAAATATCACGCCTGCCACATAATTTATAAATTGAACGAGATTAGAGTTCAGATATATGTGCCTCTGTAGCTCCTGTTTTTTGCTGAAATCAAATTTGTCTAAATACGTATACACACATGCACGTGTATATATACACATATATATACATAAGTGTTATATATATGTGTGTTTGTATATATCTAATAATTTCGAACCTGCCGTAAAAGGGGCTACATCCCTATTTGCCCAAAGAGAGTCACAGTAACCACAGAGATCCCAGTTTGACTGGCTTTAATATGAAGCCTTCACCTGAGTCTTCTACATATAAATCTTTTAACTTCTAGATATTTTCTTGGGCTTGCTGTTCTTCTAAGTCACGTTCTCTCAGTAAGATTTTCTTTATGTGACTAGAAAAGTAGACATTAAACTTTACCCACAAAAAGGTCTGAAACCGTTCTCTCTGGTTCTTCATGTGCCACGGAACGGCACACGCACGTCTGGGGATATTGCTGCTGCGTGTGGGGAAGGAGCTGGCACACTTTGCTCGAATAATGTTCAGAACCACCTGCTTTGAATGTGGTCTGATTGAATCAGATGACGGCTGCTTTTCATCACCGCATCGGGATTGGGATGTGGGGGAAGGGTTTTGTTTTGATATTTCGCATGTGCTTAGGTGTTAGTGGTTTCAGATTGTTTAAGAACAGGCTCTCATCACCGAGTGTTGCTGAATCCTGTGGGGGAAATTTGAAAGAAACCTTGAGTATTTCTGGGTCTGTTTAAAAATTATGTCTTCTTGTGTGGTGTATTTATTTGTGTTCAGGATGCAGATTGCCTTGTGGAAAATGGCAGATCATTTTCTCTCACAAAAGGTTCTTTTGTCTGGTTGGTTGGTTGTTGGTTTTTTTTTTTTTTGGTATTTAAACTTTTTTTTATAGCTCCTCGTGAGCTTTGATATTGGTACATTAATCATTAATACAACTAGGCTCTCTGGAGTTGTTGGTGCTCTGTTGGTTTACGTTTCTTCTTTGAAGGTGACGTAGCCATCCGTCCTGATGTTCATCTGTACTTGAGGTTCTAAACATATATTATCTCCTTTTGAATTGCAGTGCGTGGATGCTTATAGGCAAGGTGACTCCCAAAGAAACTGAGGGAGAGATTACAACTCACTGGCTGCCATCAGAATGTGTTGAGGGGAATGTTTGGGGGGCGGACATGGGAGAGGCTTGGTGAAAGTACAGATTCCTTGGGCCCATCTAGAAGATTCAGATTTAGTACCTCTGAGAGGTACCTGGGAATAAATACATATGCGTATGTATATATGTGTATATGTATATTATATATATATATATATATATATTTTTTTTTTTTTTTAACTGGGGTTCCAGATGACTAATACAGATAGGTCTGAGCATCATTTGGGATTATGGAAATTCTGGTTCCAGTTGATACTCCAGTATTTCTCCAAGTGGGTACCCCCTGCATCCTAACACGTTGGGTGGTTTTTGTGACTTGCAGATTCCTGGGCTCACTAAGTATGGTGCCCCGAGACCAGCATCTTTAATGGGCCGTATACTAAAGCATCCTTATACTAAATTTTGAGAACTACCACTACAGAGATTCTAAGTTACAGGAAATTGTGGGGCAAACTAGAGGATTAGAAATCAGTATGTGGTATCTGTACAGATACACAGAATCCTCAAACTCAAGGACAGGTGTGTTTGGAAAGCTTGTTTTGTAAAGAGAGTCTTTTCTCCCTTTGACTTCTCTTATTTACACTGAAGCTACATTTGTGAGAATTAAAAAGAAAAGGAAACTAAGAAAGAGCAATAACAACAAAAGATTTCCCACGGGGAGCCATGGGTGGTTTCCCTTTGTTTTAACCCTGTGACAACTATTTAACCAGCCTTTGGCTTTATCCATCCCATCCTCCGCCATGAGGGTGCAGGATGATAAGCACTAGAGACACTGGATCCCTGGGCTCCTGCTCCCGCCCAGCAGTCTCTCTGAAGACTAAGTTTCTGTAGCCTAAGATTGGGTGGGAGAGTGCTGACATGTTGGCATGTACATTTCAATTCTTAGCCCTGCCCCGTTGGTGCGTTTTTTTCTGACCATCGCTCCTTGCTTTTTTCTCCATCGTCTAATTCTCAAGCTCTTTCGAGGCTAAAAACGTGTAAGAAAGACCTTTAAAAACCAGTTTCACTCTCCTTGGTCTAAACACGTCTATGTCACAGAGAGCCATGGTATATTTTAAAAAATGTATACATTTATTTATTTATTTATTTTAAGATTTTAATTTATTTATGACAGACAGAGATAGTGAGAGAGGGAACACAGCACATGGGAGCTGGAGACAGAGAAGCAGGCTCCCCACTGAGCAGGGAGCCTGATATGGGGCTCCATCCCAGGGTGCTGTGGTCATGACCTGAGCCACTTAATAACTGAGCCACACAGGGCTCCCCAAGTGTATACATGTATTGCTATGCTTTTCTCCCTTGTTCCTGAATTTTCGAAAAATGCTTGCTACGTGGACGCTCAAAGAGAGACTGTATGTGTGTTACATTTAAATTGAAAACCTTGTTTGTTTTGTATATTAGACTAGAGCCAATGAAAATTCAGAAACTAAGGATTTTTCACAACCACAACTGAATATAGAACTTCGTAGTTTTTTGTTGTGAGTATAAATATTGAGGATAGCTTTGTTTGTTTATGCCTGTACAGTTTTATAGTAAATCCTTTCAAATGGGTTGCAAAGCCATCCATGGATATTTGTAAAGACTTTGCAGAATCATACATACAATAAATTTTCCGTTCAGTTTGGACAAGTTGTGCAATTATTTGTGACTTGAACAAGGGCTTTTGAAGGGCACTGTATGTATCTTCTGGCTAGGTCTGCTACTTTTTTGTTTTTAAGAAAATGGGGGGCTTTGTATGCAATCCTTCACATAAACCAGTAGTAAACTATATATCAGGTAGTCAAATTATGGTATTTCAAATCTGTTTTTTATTTTAAAGGGATAACAATTTATGAATTTTATCTCCTGGTTTTTTAATGTTTCTAATTAAGTGGTTATCCCAACCTTGTCTTTTTTTTTAGTAAATTACCCACTCAATGTATTAGAGAAATAAAATATATAATGACATAATTAAAAATATATAAAGCCTTTACTGGGAAAAATGCTTTCTTCTTTATTATATTGTACCTTATAATAAGGTATTTCCATTGACATTTAAAAATTCCTTTTATTTGTTGTCTTGTCAAATTTCATTTTTTTCTATGATTTTTTTTTCAAATTTCTTCATTTTAATGTTGGTTAAATCTACTTAATCACTTACCAAATGATCACTGAGCCTCTGATCTAGGCTCTGGGCCACCGGTGCCCAGTTAATGAATGCCCTGTCCTCAAGTTTGAGCCCCAGGGTCAGGGGGGAGGTGGTCAATAAACATATCAACTACCAAAGATACATATATTTACACATACATAAAGTTACTTATGTATATGCATTATTATGCATATATATTTTTATATAAATAAACATGCATATAAATGTAGACTACTAAATAGGGACAAATACTGTGAAAAAATGGCTCAATGTAGGAGGTTAACATAGTTACGAGGTTCGAAGGAACTGGGCATCTTCTTTCATCTCTCCAAGGAGGCCCTCCCCACATTCTATGATAATGAAACATGGTTGTGTAAAAATATAAGCTGTGTCCCATCAGGGGCCAAAATAAAGTTTGTCCTGGCTATGAGAAGACAATTCATCACTTACCATTAAGTAATATACAAATTATATTTGCTGTATATGCCATCTACATAATTAAAGCCTTAACATTCAGTTACTAAATTCTATGTAAGGATTTTCGTGAGGACCTTATATTTCAGCTTTGTGAAGAATGTGTATTTCATCCCTTAGCTCTTCGGTAGGTATCGTACATGTAATTGACTGATTGATGTGTATGTGTGTGTCTGTCCCTCAGTGGGCTCACTCATTCATTAATTCATTCTACATGCGTCGACTGAGAGGGAAGACATGTTTTTGAGGTGGAGGGAAGACCTGGAGACCAGATAACCAGAGGTGTATTGGGTAACAGTGAACTGAGTCTGATGTGATTGGAGCACAAAAGGGAGTAATCCCTTTCCTCAGCGTAACTTGAAAAAAAAGGTAAATACAGATTGCCAAGCATCTTAAATGTTAGGCTGAGGAGTTTTAATTTTATAACCAAAAGCACTAGGGAGCCACTGAAGGTTTTTGTATGGAGACATGCCAGTTTTCACTGGCTCACGGTAGGTTGGAGTGAAGGAATTCTGAAGTCAGGGAAACTGGCTTTCAGGGCCTTATTATTAAAGGTGGTAGGAAGAAAAGAAAGGAGGTGAAAATTGGTAGAGGCTGCAATAGTAAAACCAAATAATGTTGAGTGGAATGTTTGTAAGCATTGATGATGGAAAAGATCCTGATCACTTTATCTTTCACTACTTTATTACTCTTCACTGAAATAAAACCAGCCTTGATTCTTCAGTGTTATCTTGAGTTAAAGCCTTGTGCCTTTCTACCTGGGCTCTCTCTCTGTGTTGCCTTTTCTCTTGCCACACCTTGTGATTCCCTTCTTTGTACTCTCCAATGTTGGAAATTAAACTTACCTTAGAAAGTTCTGTCTCTTTTTCAAATATATTTCAAAACAGCAATCTCTTGATGTCTATTTGCCATTTGTCACTTAACTTAAAACTTTTTGCTAATATTTGTTATTTGTTCAAGTGCACATTTTGTCTCCTCAACTAAATTTGAATTCAGGATGCATAATTCATTTGGAGAGGCCCGAAGGTAAAAAAAATTGTGTTCTATATTTTTAGCAATGGGATTTATTTTTCCTTCCATTGAAGTGAGATGTGAATGGCTCTTGAGGGACCAGGAGAGTCCACAAAATTTTATTTAGTCTAAAATATTGTAAAGCTTCAGTATTATTAATACTTAAAGATAGTTTTCGTGGAGCAAGAAATATAAAGATCTGGGGAACATGTTCTCTGCCCTCACCTCTTTTACAGTAATGGCAAGAGTGTGTTACATATCCATACAGTGTGGTTAGGGATACTAGTTGATCTAGAGCAGTTGTTAACCTTCTTAGAGTCAGAGTCTGCTTTGAAATTCCAGTGCAAGCTATAGACTCTCTTTCCAGAAAAATGCATATAGCTAAATCCATGAGTAAAAATTTGCAACAATTTCAGGAGTTTTTGGATCTCCCTAAGGCCCACCCATAGATCTGGGGCTTGGAGTGTCAATCCTTACCCATCCCTCAGCTCCCTTGACTTGGCATTGCTTAGGCCATGTGTGTAGCATTTGTGCAGGACTAACATAGGTAAATGAAGGGCAAAGTACTCTTTTGGTATTTCTGCATCCATTAGCTTTACTTGTGGTAAGTGCTGGTTGGTATTGGTGAGTGGGCGACAGCGGACGGCAGAGGTAAGAAAGAAGATACATGTATGTGCAAATCAGATGGGAATTAAATGGGGAGCTCTGGGGCAGATAACTGGTCTACTCTGAAAATGATGCCTCGGTTGGACTTGGACAAATGTGAATGGCCAGGAGGTGATGGTCTTCCAGTAGGTAAAGTCTGAATTTATCCAGACTCTGTATTTATTGTTGAAGAACCTTAATGAGCATTAATTAAGTACATAAGCCTACTTCTAGGGTAGCAGAGAGTGGGGATCTGGTATAATTTTTAGGATATTTTCAGCTGTAGCAACCACAACAAACCCTGACTCAGATTGGCTTAAACATAAGGAAATGCATTACTTTATGTAATCTATCCTGAAATCCCTGGTGTTTTCCCTCCTCTGTGTGCTGGCTTCAACCTAGGGACGATAAGGACATTCCTGCTGGGGTTCTATGCGTCGTGCCCAAATAGGAATATGCCCAGAGGAAATAAAAAGCCGTGTCCTAATTTGTATCTTTCCTTGGAGCAGGGAGACCTTTCCCAGGGACCCTGTGGCAGATAGGCCTTTCGGTGTCAATGTCCGTTTTAAACCAGTCCCTGTGATTGGCACCAGTACTCGGGATCTACGTGTGGAACCGGAGATGAGATCACCTTCCCCTGATCCACTTGGAGGAAGGATGGCTAGTGAAAACAAAGGAACAAAACAGCAACAGCCGCCCTCCCCCCCCCACGGCCTGTTATGAAGGAAGAAGAGAGGAATGGATATTGGGTGGACAGAACTAATAGTGTATTGCATCTTTTGATAAACTAATGTTTAGAATAAAATAGAAGAATGATGTGTGTATTTTTATAATCCAGCTAAATCTATCTTATTTTCTGTACTATAACACTTGGGAGACACTCATGTGCTTAAGTCTTTGTAAGTGAACTTTTGTAACAGATTTTCTATCCACATGGGGACCAGTTTCCATTACTTCCCCTCAGTTTACTTCTGGACCCTACTGTCATGCACAATTCAGAGAGAGGTGAGCTTTTAGCGACATGTGCTGATGTGTTGAGTTTGCCTAACTTATCTGTAGAGTTTGCCTGTCCATCACTTAAAAGAGCACTTTTCTCCATTGATGGGTTGATTGTTAATCAACTTGGTTATGGATTCTTATCTTTGAGAATTTTCAGTATAGCTTACAAAGTAATACATATGTTCATCCCTTCTCTAGATACTCTCAATTTTAATGATATCTCTGTTTCTGTGTAAGTAAGTAGGGAAAAAAAGTACATGAAAATGAGTTAAAATGCTTCTCAGAGTCACTTTTAATTTAAATAATAGAATTTTCCTCTGGGGCATATTTAACCCAAAGGAAGTCTTGATAATTAGGGAATTGGATTCTTAATGACTCATTTGTGAGACGAAAGATAACTTTCTACAGAGAATATCTTTGACTCAAATTTGGGGTTCCAGCTTCTGAAGGGGTCTCTTCTCTTTTGTGGCACAAGAAAAAGGGCGAGAGTCAGTTTGGAAAGAGGTCAGGAGGAGAGATGATGAGTTCTCCTGCCAGCTCTGCCACTGATTTGAGGACTGGAATGAACCCCCGAATTTCTCTCTCGTACATAGTTGTGAGGGAATGTTGTGTGTGAAAGTGCTTTGAAAAGTCCGAAGCCATAAACTGCTGTGGGGTGTTTATTGTTTTTGACCGTGGTGTTCTGATGATTATACTTGAGGCAGAACTTTAAATATTAATGATGTCCTTGTTCATCAATGGGGAGGTTTCAGCAGAAAGGTTTTCGAGAGATGTTGAGTGGTAACTGCTGTCTAAGTAACAGACACAGGACGCTAAGCCCACTTTCTGTCTTGCTATCACCAGATCACAGAAAGCTGTTCTGCTGTGAGGTGACAGTTGTTTTCTCCTCTGTCCTGAGGCCAATGATTATATAATATGTATCAACTCACTAGGGTGCATATCAAAGTGGGCATAAAGAGGAAAGTATTTCCCTTTACAATGACCATATAAGAGATTATTTCTACCAGGGGATAAGACATACATGAAGCCTGACTGTTTTCACTGCATTTTTACTGTAGAAATCATTGAGCCTGAGATTCGTACAGTAACCCCTGTGTCTTCGTGTGACTGGGAAGTGTTTCACTGTGTCAGGAGTACTGATCTGCAGGTTTCTTGCTGAATCTTAAACCATACTTGCATATTCGTGACACGAACTGTTAATTAAATTGTGGAGAAAAGTGTGCTAAGCTAATCTCTGTGGCGTACCTGTGGCTGAATTTCTTCAGTTAGTGGTAGAATAAGATCCTGGATTTCTGTCCTATGACATCATCCTTCTCAAGGTCGTAGGAGCGCTACAGGTTATGTTTCATACCCTGAGGAATTCTGTTAGTGTTTTTGATATTTTCCTGCGTGCACATCTGAAGAGCTGAAGGCCCAGCCGTACAGTTTAACTAAGATTATACCGTGTGCTTTCTCCCTGCCCTGCACCGTGCTGGCTGGAAAGCAAACAAGACACAGTTCTTGTCTTCATGCAGCGTATTGTTCAGCAGGGAAGAAAGGCATCACTTGAGAATCATAAAAGTGGAAAATCCCATCTGTGACAAGCCTAGTGAAAGAGGACAAGACCCATGATCCAGAAGACAAGGAGAGCTTCCCTCTAGGGAGTGATGATAAAGCCAAGAGTGGATATGGGAGAACACAGGCCACGGAGGGAAGTGGAGTGGTGGGAGTGGGTCGGAGCTCCTTCTGTTAGAAGAAACACACATTCAGGTTCTGCAGCAGGAGGGCCCGTGGTGTCCTTGAGCGTGGTTAGGGGCTGGGGGGAACTGGAGGAGAAAGCAGCGGTCTGTGGGTGCATGACCAAATGGCCTTGATGTCCATCATCAAGAACTTTTATCCCGACACCAAGGGGAAGATGTTGACGTGTTCAAGGAGGGAGGGGCATGACAGGATTTGCATGCCCGTTTACAAAGACCCCTTTGCCTGTACAGCACACACTACATACTAACGCACCAGTGGCGCCTGGGGCCCTATCTCCAGTTGTGGTTGTCTCACCAACATGTCCTCCACTTCCTCCTCAGTGGGTGGTGTCCTTGTAGTTTGTGTAGGGTCACTATATCTCCAGGGCCATCTGTGGTTGGACTGTACTGACCAGGGTAATCCTAACTCCTTTGCTGTGGTTTTTAACTTGGGTACTTCAGGTCTTTGCAAATCTGGGCGGGTATTTTGTGACATGAGCGATTGGTTCCATGATGGGAACAGTCAAGGCAAAGTGAGGAAAATTTTGTTCCTGTGTAAACCGAACTCTCTGCAAGTAGGGGAAGAAAGACGCACGTAGACTCAGAAAGCCTATGATCAGGATGGATTTCAGCTTGGGAGTGAAGGTTTGAAGGTGGCAGAGTAGAAGTATGGGAGGGAACTTTGGTTTTGTAAATACGGTGGCTCCGTTGGATAATGTCAGTGCTAAAATCTGACTTTCCACTTACCTGGGCCGGTAAATCCTTTTTAAAAAGGACTCTTAATG
Organism: Ailurus styani; assembly: GCA_002007465.1. NCBI lineage: Eukaryota > Metazoa > Chordata > Mammalia > Carnivora > Ailuridae > Ailurus > Ailurus styani. The sequence continues at coordinate 9,106,897 of LNAC01000015.1, read as the reverse complement.
AGCCTGTGCCTGAAATTTGCCTTAATCTAGGTCTCTATCCTGAGCTCCAGTCCCACACAGTCAGTTACTTTGCTGCAACTTATACTTGGGTGACCGATGGACCCTCGGAGCACAAAATGTCTAAAATATACGCTTTTTTTTTTTTTAACCACTCTACCTCTAAACCTGCACAAACATCCACCAGCCAGAAACCTGAGTGTAATCCCCGACTACTTGCCCTACCTTCCCAAGTTAGCTGTCAGCCTCTGTCTGTTCTCTTTCCCCCGGTGTGATCCTGAATGGTCTGTTATCTTTGCTGTAACAGTAGTTTCTTGTCTCCTAATGAGCCTCTTTATCTCCAGGTTCTCACCTTAACAACCATTGTCCCCATGGCTACCATTTCCAAAATGTAAATATGAACTGGAGACGCTTTTATACTCTGATGCCTGCCTAAAGTCTTTAGAATGAACAGTAAGCTTCCTAGGACTTTGTCTTCCTCTGGCGCTGCCCAGATTCCACATTTCTTCATTGGTGACCACTGACTGCCCCTTTAACACCTCGATTCTGCCTGCTCATCGTGTGCCTTGCCGTCCCCTGCACGGGGGATGCTCCCTTGTGCTCCAGCGCCCTTGCACATTTGTTTTTCTGTCCTTGGAAGGCTGCGGAGCTCGTAAGATGGCCAAACTCCGGTCAGGCAGAAAAGGAGTGATGATGTGTTACCGAGACGGCCAGCCCCCATTGCCACTGAAAGTCACCCTTGGGACAGGTGTCTTCTGGGATCTCAGGTGGCACCTGAAACCTGTTGGTGTTTCCTGGCTTTTCTTCCACCCCAGGCTCATACCCACGCCTGACCAGCAGCCGTTGATAGCCGTCGGTATTGAACTAACGTCAGCGAGCCTCTTCTGAATCTGAGAGGTATCCCAGTTCCTCCTAAACCTGGACCAACTCAATGCACCGCCCACAGCTCAGCCGGGGACAGAACAGACTACCTCAGTGAGGACAGGTGTAGGAGAAAGCACCGATTTTAAGATCATTCACAAGTCTTTTTCTTGAGACAGTGCAATGGGTCATCCCTGAAAGGGCATCCGTGCGAAAGATTGACTTGGGTGTGTGAGAAAAGGATGGTGGGGAATGCGGGTTATAGTCCTCAGAAAAGGCAGCTCTGTGCGGGAGCAAAATGAGAAACGGTGAAAAAAGGGAAGGGGGGGTTGCCTGAATTCTGGTGTTTTTTAAGGAATAGCTTTCTGTGTTTATGGGAATACATGTTTGATAGGCTGAGAAGAAGGCGCCCTTCACTTTTCCCAGCAGCCTAGGTTTTAGTGCGGGGCACACAGGCAACAGGATTCTTTGCCAATCGCTTCACGTCGTGAGGCCTCATTTTTCATCTGTAAAAGGAGGATGATATGGCGTACCTCAACAGCGATTGTAAGAATTCGATGAGTCAAGTTTGAGTAAAAATTCCTTACAGTGAGTGACTGTTTTCTTTGGTGTGCTGAGAAGTGTTTAATAATCTTCTCTTAAAAAAAAAAAATCAAGGGCGCCTGGGTGGCTCAGCGGGTTAAAGCCTCTGCCTTCGGCTCAGGTCATGATCTCAGCGTCCTGGGATCGAGGCCCGCATCGGGCTCTCTGCTCAGCAGGGAGCCTGCTTCCTCCTCTCCCTGTCTCTCTGCCTGCCTCTCTGCCTACTTGTGATCTCCCTCTCTCTGTCAAATAAATACATAAAATCTTAAAAAAAAAAAAATCAAGCCCGATTTGTCATGTTTGCCAATTTCCATGGTGTAAATGACCTCCCCAGTGCCGGTTCCGAGTTCCCGGTGCGACAGTGGTGAACGGAGAGGTGGGAAGAGGACCCGTAGTGTGGGCACTGCTCGCCGGGGGCCTTCGTCCTCTTTTCCACGCCCTAACCTGCCGCCGTCTGGCAAGTGAAGATTCGAGCTGCTATCACTCTCTTTTCTCTAAAGTTCCGTAACATTCACCATTCTTTTAATAACCAAATACTGCTTTTTTATTTGCGTATGATTTTTCTCCTGGTCTAGACTATATATTTCAGGGCGAAAGCCCTATTTTAGATGGATTTCTGTATCCCTTTGGTGTCAAATATCGTCCTGTGATACTAACAGTAATCCTAAGAAAAACAGGAGTATCTCCCCACCCCCTTTTTGAGAGCCTACTGTGTCCCAGAGTCCATGGGGACGTTTTCCTAAATCATCTCTAATCATCACAAGGGCCCTGGAGGATGGAGGCCATCATTCCCATTTTACAGATGAGGGGACCCAGAATCTGGGAAGTTCAAGAATTGCTCCCAAGTCACACAAGTATCAAGCAGCTCAGCACTTAAGGCTGAAAGATAGTGGTTGGAAAAAAAAAAAAAAGAATGACTAATGAATGTATTGGATTTATTTTCTTGAGACAGACAAGACTGAGCAGCCTGAGAACATTTGGTGCTCAGAGGGAGGAAATGCTAAGAGGGGAAAACAAGTCTGAAAGGGAGAGAAGGGTAGTTCAAAGGCCGGTTTCCCCTGCTTCACAATTCCGACTAGTGCCAGCTCTAACTGCGTGTGTTTGCTTTGCTTGGAAGATAGAATCACAGCGCCAGAATTCTCGGAAGTCTGGTTCGGAGGATGCATTAGTCAGGGTATGCTAATTGCTGGAACCAACCACCCCCAAACTTTAGTCGCTTAACGCCGCGAAGGGTTTATCTCCCGCTGGTGGCACAGACCCACCGAGGTAGGCCGGGCTGCCGGTAGCCAGTCCCTGGGTCTGGGTTCTTTCCTTCCTCAGCTCTGCCATCCCCTGGGGCCTCTGGGATTCACAGGGTTCTTTGTATCTGGCGGAACAAAGAGGAAAGAGAAAGCACATGGAGGATCGCAGGGAGGTTCTAGGGGCCAGGCCTGGAAAAGGCAACCGGTACTACCGCTCACGTTCCATTGGCCCAGCCTTTGTCACGTGTCCGACGGGACTGCAGAGGATGATGGGAGAGCTGGACTTCCTGTGTGATCGGGAGGAAGCCATGGGGGCTGATGAAAAGAGCCGCCCCTTGGTCCCAGAGGGGGCTCCCGGGGCCCTGAAAGTTCGGTGTCCACTAGTTTTCAGAGGTGCTGGGTTGTCAGCGGGCACTGCCGTGTCACCCAGGCTCAGCCTCTGGAAGATCTTGGGTTGGAAGTCTGCGGATGGACTTTAGCTGAGAAAGTTGTTTACCTTCTCTGAACAGGAGATAATAAGGTGCACTTCAGGACTCAGTTGGGACACGGAAGGGAGTCTTGAAGACGGACTGGTTTGTTAACTGGAAACGGATATCTGAACAAGAACCACTGCTCATAGGTTGAAGTTGAAACCTGCAATATTGCGGAGGAAGAAAGGAAAGATGCTAAAGCACAGAGGAAAAAAGTAAAAGAGTGGTGGGAAGTAGGATGTAGGCACTTTTTCTTTGAAAACCCGTTGCCGTGCTTCATGCCATTAAATTTCATTACTTTTCATGAAGCGGGGTGTGTAAATAATGTAGAGGTTTTCCACAAGCTGAATATTTAATATTTACACTTTTTTTTTTGCTTTAAAGATTGTAGCGTTTTTCATTTGTAGAACTGATGATTATTTTTCATTCGTACAACTGGTCAGACCTCCGTAGGATGTACAATGGTGGACTTCCCTTGGGTCTCAGAGCCACTGCTTTGCAGGGTCCTGCACTCTGTCTGGAATTAAAGGGGGAAGAAGCAGCTGAGGGGTGGGTGTGCCTCTTAAAGATAAATGACGGTATAGTTGATACAGTGAGGAGAATTCATTTTATCCTCTTCTGCATTGTCTATATATTGCTTTGATTTCATTCTGCATTTATGAGGCTTGCAGTATTTCTTTCTTTGGCTCTCTTGTTTGTAACTGCAGATTTAGCGGGTTCTTTTGTGTATAACTTGCCTCCCAGAATTTGGCCCAGTAGTTTTGAGTAGCTGAACGATTTATCGAGGACAGATCAGCTGAAATGTGGCTCAACTTTAGTAAAGCAGAAGGAATGACATAAGGTTAGGTGACTGATGTGTGAGTTTTTGAATTTGATTTGGTTTTACATGGAAAGGTTGAAGCAATGATCCATGTATTCTAATAAAAATCATCAGTACAAATCAAATAAAATCTGGCTTAGTGGCTATTTTCCCACTGTATCACTCATGGCTAGCCCGGGCTGTTACAGACCACATTTGGCAGGCACCATTTTTTTCCTACAACAAAATCTTAAAGTAGTATCGCAATCTTTGCTATGTTAGGAAGGCATCTTTGCTAATCAAACTTTCTGCTAATCTCATCAGATAAATCATTATTTTCTACTGACAGCTCTGGCTTCCGTGGACCCCTTCCCTGCTTCTTGTTTTCTTTCGAGATGCCTGGTTATTGTCATTCTTCAGGCCTTTATTTCTATCTCCTTTCAAACTAACGACATTTCTTCCATTCCTGAGGAAGAATTACAGCTTTTTACCCTTCCACTTAGTGAATTTGTAAGACCAGGACATTGCAGCAGCTCCTGTCTTCCTGATCAGTACTCCTTGGCTATCAGATGGGCAGAAGGCAGGCTGCATCCAAGTTGCAGACCTACTAAAAGAAAGCAATGTTTATTCCTGTGAATTTGATGCCATTAAGCTTGAGAAAAAGACACGTTGATGCTTTCAAATGCATTTCCATTTCTGCCTCCAAAAGCTGGACGAGGAAATTCATGCGGATGAATTTGACTGCTTCGGTTAGGAGAGTGTCTTAAAGCACTTGAAAGTGAAAGTAAGAGGAGCAGCGTCTCTGGGGAAAGCTAGAGTCCATTTTTTGTCATTACAGATCTGCTGTCACAGCCCTGGTCTTTCTCATACCAGTGCCGAATTTGTGTTGTGTTGGGGCCATGGTCTTGTGTAGGACGCAGGGCGGCTCCGAGGGGAGACTAGCAATGATGTTTTCACTGCTGACAAGATTGAAGAATGCATATTCCGAGATACGAAAACTCAGTCTTTATCACACTATCCAACTTTCCTATTTCAGCAAATATTCTGATGAACTCTAGCAAGTTTCCTGTTACTGTTGGTCAGGCCTCTGTTATATGGGCCCGTCTTTTTCTTTTGATATTTGTTTCTATGCTTTTGAAAGATAGTGTTGGTGCGCTCATACTCAAGTATACAACTCCTTTGGACCCCAATTTCATATTTTCTGTGATTCTGGAGAAATCATTCAAAAATGACGTGAATATAAAAAACACTTCGGAAAGCAGGAAGCAGGATACAGAAGTGTGGTTGCATTATTGTGAGCTACAAGTAAAACCCTTAAGTCACCAGGCCGACTTCTCTACTCTGATCAAAACAAGGTGATGTCAGTTGACAAGTTGGAACATCTGGGAACCGTTTTAAACCCGATCGTTACATCAAGAAACTATTAGCAAATTCAAGTGTGTGTGTTGTATTTGTGTATGCCGATTGTACACACACACACACACACACACACACACACACACACACACACACACACTTTATAAGCCCGATAAGAAATACCTTTGCCGGTGTCTGCATTTGACTCAGGTAGAATTGTGAGGACAGTTTTCTAAGCATTTGTAAGTTGGAGTTGAAATCCACCAGTGCTGCTCAGTTTACAAAATGGCCTGGGCTTTTTGCCCCAAGGTTAAGGAGACTATTTTCACCTTGTATTGATAACAGTACGTTAACTCATTCCATACTGTATGATATACGTATGTACTGTCAGATGGCCAGGTTCCTCTTACAATCTTTTCTGTCCTCAAGCTTTTCTCTTCACTTTTTGTTCATTTGTATACCTGATTCTAAATGTGAGAATATGTGCTTTTTAAAGTGTCAGTTTACTTCCCACTTTTAAAAACTTTTAGATCTGTTTCCCACTTTTTTTTTTTGCCAGCCTATGAAAACCACTCTAGATTTTTTTCTCCATCCTAAGTGTACTTGTCTATCCATTTGATTTTAATTGGGAAGCGCCCCCACTATGGCTGATCTCCTTCCTGCACGAGTAGCCATTCAGGGTGGCATCCACTCCAGAATGAATGTTTTAACTTGTTTTAGGCATGGCACTGGTTCACAGGTAAGGTGCTCAATCTTGGCTTCATTTTGGCTGAGTTCCTTCAAAGATACTCGTCTGTCTTCATTTATTCTGGTCTCTGGCTTCTTCCCCACCTCGGTCACAAGGGTACCACTAATAATTATATCCACTGAGATGTCACTAGAACCTAAGTAAACATTTAAGGAATATTTCTTAACCATTCATTCAGATAGAACAGATATTTTAGTCAAGTTTTATATTTATTACCCTAAGTTTCTGTGATTTTAAAAATCCGTTGATCACAGACCAGAGGATCCATAAGATTACCTAGGAAGCTGTTATGGGTTATCACTAGCACAAAGATGGGGAGAGTGGGTACTGAGGGAATTTTCACTTCTTACTTTCTACATTTTTGTATTTCAATGTTTTCGATAAGCGCGTAATTGAAAATTGGTTGTAATGGTCTTAAAGTGTCTCCCTATGGATTGCAGATTAGTTGCACATGGAAAAGTGGTCATTGTACTACAGTGATGAATTCCTATAATACCTTGACCAGGTGACAAAAGTGAGAATAACAAACCAAGGGGGCAGATGACGCTGTCATCGCGAGGCTCTGTACGTGATATCCTTGGAAAGATGCAAGGCCATGTTCGTACTAGTCTGTTCTCCTGAATTGAATATGAGAAAGCATCAGATGAACCCAAATTGAGAGACAGTTACAGTCTGATACTCTAGTATACATGACAACTTTGACAATCTGGCCTGTACTCTTCACGAATGCTGAAGTCACACAAAGAAAGACTGAGGAACCATTTCTGATTAAAATAGATGAAAGAGAGCTGATGGTTAAATTCAGTGACCAATTCTGGATTTTGTGTGTTGGTTTTTTTGTGTGCTTTTTGTTCTTGGTTATGTTGGTTTTACTCGAGATCAGTTGTTGTTTGTGGACTGACTTGCAGGTCATCTTGGGTGGTGGCAGCACTGTGGCCACCATGAAACGGAAAAAATGACAAATTGGCAAATGGAAAATGGAGCAGATAAAAGTGTTTTATCAATGGTCAATTCCCTGGTTTTGATAACTGTTACTGCTTTCATTCTTAGGGAATGCCCACGGAAGTACTAACGTGATAAAAGGACCTGGGTGATAGCAAATGACATAGTTCTAAGCGCATTGTCATGAAAACCATTTTAAATAAAAAAGTAGATCGGTATAGGAAAAATTTGAAAATATATTTTGCCTTGACCTCAATCCTTGGTTTTTTCCTTGCCTAGGGGGCCAGGTTGGGCCAGGATATCTCTGTTGATTGGTTTTTTTGTTTGTTTATTTGTTTGGAGTTCCTAGAAGATTTTGGTGGTCAGCTACATTTGGGAGTTAGAACCCTCCATTATATGTTATCCTTTCCGAAAGAGTTGCCAGAATCACTTAGAGAGTAATCAGGTACCACTCCAGAAGTAGCAGAAACTCCCTCAAAATTGGAGTGAAAGGGTGAAAATTGATCTTGTGTAGTTTGGGGATGTGAACATGGTGTAATGTTGGGTTCTCTGTGGGTTCCAGCCTGGTCAGAGCAGTCTTCAGTTGACCAGGTGACTTACTGGTCTTTAAATGCCGCAAAAACTAAAAGTCCTTTAAATCCCGTTCCCTCACAATTCCGAGTATCAAAGTTGTACTGTATGCTTGAGTATCAGACTGTAAATTTAGGCAAAATGCATCCTGTTGAGCCCATTAAGTAAAATAAAGAGATTTTCCCCCTGATCCAAGCTATTACAATTTCACATTTGCAAAGTATTTCAAATTCATTTTTAATGGACTCCTTCCCTTCAACTACATGTGGAGATAGATTTATAAAACTGTAAACAGTTTATGCATTTTTACAGATTTGCATTGTATGTGTTTGATACTGATTTACCTCTTTTTAATTGCAACAGAGATAAAGAATTAGTAGTTTAAAACAGTAGGAACTACATGTTCTGCTGTGATCAAGGAATTAGATAATCTGGCTTGTTTGCTTAAGGGGTCTGTATCTTGAGACTTTTATAGGGCAGTATTAAAGCTCTGAGCCTTGTTATTATGCCAATACCCAGAAGATTGCTTTAATGAGAAGTAAAGGGCCTTTTTCCAATTACAAGGGAATAACTGTATTAAGTTCCTGTGTTATGTCAACCTGCTTTGATTTGATTACTGCGAAAGAAATGGATTTATCTGTCAGTGTTACTTAATTAAGCCTTCTCATTGATGTTTTGCAGAGTAATATAGTGTGGTTTGCACATTTGAGCCTAAATACAAAGAAAATTGGCCTAAAACTAAGGCATGACCCCTGAAGATAACACGTAAGATTGATTGCTTGTCATAGCCAGGTCAGAGGCTGCAGTGTTAAAACGCAGGTAGAAGACTGGAATGTTGAAAGGATGAAATGAAAATCAGTTTATGGGAGTGATTATTGTAAGCAAGAGGGACTGTGCTAGAAAACTGAATTTTCGGGAAGATTTTTTGAATATTTAAAACTGTTTGGCTTCACCAGTATCAGCAAAGCATCAGTAAATGGGAATGAAATGAGATAAGACTAGAAGCAACAGGGGAAGTAGACTTGGTTCCAGTATGAAAGGAAATAGAAGAAGGAAAAAGCACAAGGAACGGATGCTATTTGGGAGAAGTGGACCATTGTGGTGATGCAGAGCAATTACAGCCTACAAATATTTCAATTAAGCCAGCAGTCCTTTCCCAGAGCCACACGAATGACACCCTAGGGAGAAAAGAGGTATTGGGGGGAGGGGAGAAGAAAGGATAAAACTGCTGTATGTTTTATCTTATCTTTTCCCCCCTGCATTGAAATACACTTAATAAATCATTTATCAAGTAGACATTTAAAAAAAATCAATTTGTGTATCTTAAGTCATTACAGTATTGTGGACTTTGCCACATAATAATTACATGTATGATTTGAAAAATGCATGCATAATTACATGTACATAAGAATAATATAGTCTGTTCTATTAAGAAACGAAGCATATTTTAACACTTATGTTTTTGTTGTTTAATGTCTTCTGAAATATCCGTCGTTTTATTTCTCACACTTTGTGATGTGTATTTGTTTAAGTACATCTTTAAAGGTACCCAGCACCTAGTTAAAAACTTCCTTTTGAAATCTTTAGATATGGCGGCCTATTTCTCATCGTTATTCTCACCGGGTTTGAAATAAGTTAAGAACATTATTTTAGTAAGATTGCTTTTAGGATTGGTTAGATTTCAAAAAGTCAAAGGAGGCAAATACAATTCATACTGTATTCTTGCCTCAAGTTACTACTCATGGCTGTCTGCTTTCTGGGCTCTTGCTTAGAATGATATCTTGGGGGCACCTGGATGGCACAATTGGTTAAGCATCCGACACTTGGTTTCAGCTCAGGTCATGATCTCAGCGTCGTGAGATCGAGCCTTGTATAAAACTCCGTGCTCAGCATGGGGTCTGCTTAAGACTCTCTCTCTTTCTTCCACTCCCCCCTGGGCACTCATCCTCTCTCTCTCTCCCTAAAAATAAATAAATCTTAAAAAAAAGAATGATGAGATCTTGGAAGAATTTAACTTCTCTTTAAGAGGAAGACTCTGGTTAGTTTCAAACATTTGAAAAGGAAGGTTGCTAAATAACAATGTTTCATGTTAAGAGTATTCAAGTTAGAATATTATCCAAATTAGATGATCTTTGATACTTCCAAGTGATATGGATTGATCTAAGGACTTCAAGGTTACTTTTTTCTCAATTTCATACTATAACCATTTACTCAGCTTGAGTTCTCAAGAAGGTTTCTGAGTTTCAGCATAATAAACACCAGCGCATTTATAATGCAATAGTTGTGCATTTTATTTTGTTACTTTCATATGATCTGACTTTCATGTTATATGAAAATGTGTTTCCCTTTTATAGCACTGCAAAATGCCATTAACTCCATATTTTAAATATCTAAGGTTATTTAGTTTTCATTTTTGAAAAAGTTTGTTTTGAACTTAAGGAAAATAATATTCTCTAAAGAGTGTACTACAGGACATATTAATAGTGGAAGTTTCAGTTGGAGGTTAATAAAGGCTAAAATATTGGAATAATTCTTCTCTGAACAAATTTTCCTACTATACTTTCCGCCCAGTATTTTCACATTTTACCTTTCATTATGCATTTTGCCTTCTTGTGCATAAGAAGGTAAAATACACACACACAAATATATATATTTATATAGAGAATTATAAGATCATCTTGTACTTGACTTTTTGAGTTTTCAGATTTATTTGGTAAGGAAATCGATTAGCGCTCAGAAAGCCAGCACTGATGGCAATGATCTAGAAATGGAACGCCCCAGTCTCTGTTCCTTATATTTGAAGTATCTTCAAATTTGTGTGAGGTGCATCACCACCACCCTCATCTTTTGCTCAGTCAGATTCGGAAAGTGCTGGAAGTGTCTTGCTAGTGCTCAGATTACTCATTATGAGGCATATCTTGTTTCTTATGGAAAAAGAAAGAAGCAATCATGGTTGTATGGACACTGTCCGTCAATATTTGAAGCTTTTCAGCTCTTCCTTCATCTGTACTGGTACTCAAATTTGACTTCAAATTACTCTACTTAGAGCTCTTATTATACTGGGTGCTAATGAAAATGTGCACATCCTTAACACGCTCTTTGCTGATGAAATATTTTGAACTCTAAATTCATCTGGCACTGACGGAGAGCATATGCCATCTCAGTTTGTGTGGAGGGCTCAGCCAAGGGTTCTTCCTGGACTAGGAAATTAGTAGGAGCCACAGATGTACCCAGTCTGTGAGTCTCCATGATGGTGTGGAGGATATTTAATGGTATCTGTTGTTGCAGAGCAAAGGATTTGAGACAGTGTAGACCTCAACATGTTTCGGGATGATTTTCTTTCCAGGAAGAACTTAGCCTTGATCTCCCCATGCATTCTGAGTGTACAGAAGTTTTCATGAGTCAATCAGTCCATTTCTACAAGAGTAGGAATTTGTAGACTTTTAAAGCATCTCAAATAAAACACTTTTCATTGTTTTCTGGCTTCATGAAACTCTAGGGCCTTGGGTGCTTGGCACGATCAGGGCTAAGTATGGACAGGACCAATACAGAGCTCTAATTATCCCACACCAACAGGGTTAGGTAACTCATACTTGTTTATTTCTTCTTTTATTCTTTGTAAATTTTATTTATTTATTTATTAAAATTCAATTTAGTTAACATAACACTGTTTATTTCAAATGAAGGTCGAACCTATATAACATTTAGTCTGTGTTTTTAGCTTGGGCCTCGGGTCAGCATGCATAACTTTTGAGACCATATCATTTATACAGAACACAAACGTATGTTGTGATGGTGAGAGGGAAAGGGGATATTCTGAAGGTAAATCAAGTCACTAAACAAATCTAATATGTACTGGATTCTCTCCGTGATTTTGCTAGAGAGGTTCGTGGAAAAGGTGGGATTTGTTTATTTTAAATTTATTGGCTGTTTCTAAAATCCAGGAGAATATTTCAAAGTCTCTGACTGTTTAGCAGAACTAGGAGTCATAAAAATGTGAGACTCAGATTTCTTTGAATAAATCACAATTTTACAGATTTACATGGTTTGCTTATCTTATATTTTGGAGGGTACTCATAAGTTATGCTCTCATGGGCAGGTGTTGGTTACTGAGAATTTGCTCTGGACCAGGTATTCCCCTAAGTGTTTAACACATATTAACTAACTTATTTACTTTAATAATAACCCCTTGAGGTTGGAAATCCTATTATCCCTGTTATCTTCTGGTGGATACCTACTTTGGATGGTTCCTGGGTTTTTGCTTCTGTTTTCCTTGACCTAAGAGGCCTTTAAATTTTCTAGGTTGGCAGATGTCCTTAGGGCAAAAATGTTTTCTCTTCCTTCAATTTGAGTTTGGCCTGATAATTCCTTGTTATCTTCTCAGTTTATTAGCATTTTAAAGAAGATTTTTAAATATCTACCCTTCATTTTTAGTTTTAATTTTTGGTGGTGTTTTGTTTTGTGGGAGAGTTGTCCAAATAAACTAGACTTCTGTATTTCCAAGGGTGCAGCTCAAACCCACCTATCTTAGAGTTGGCAAGAGTGAGTTCGGAGAGGCCAGTGATTGGCTCAGACCACAGAGCTGGTTATGCAGAGTGGCTGGTGAAATCCGCGTGTCCATCCCAACTCCCAGGGCTGTGTGTTCTGACGTTAGTCCAGTCTGATAGTTTCGATCTTGCACATGAACAAAGTGGAGATTTGAGTATTCAAATCGTAAGTTTAATGAGTGTGGAATCATAGGAATTAAAAGTTAGCTCTGTGTGTCTTTTCTCAAAGTGGAGTGTTTGCTCTTAGTTTGGCCCAGACTTTGCTTTTGTATTTTGGAGTGGAAATAGCAGATATTTTAGAGGGGCTTATGTAGAACTACTCTATTCGAATGAAATTTTGTGGATTGTCAGGTTGCTTCCTAAACCAGCTGTCAATCCCATGGAAGTTACTAAATCTGTCCTCATTTAGGTAGGGTAAAATAAGTTAGAAAAGGCTGGAACAATGGAACCCATTTTAGGTCTTTGGAAGAATAATTTCTGTCATCCACTTGCTTTTATCCTTTCCCTTCTGCTGCCCAGATTATTGTGTTTCTGTTATTTATTCCCATATTGGATGGAGAGTGATAGTAGGACAAGGGAGAGGCAGGAACTCAATGTTCAGACAGCATCTAGCCCAGGCAGTTTTTCATTTGTTACTATGTTGCCTTGGTGGATTTCCTGAACTATTTGTGTGCTTTTATCCCAGACTCACTGTGAATCTTGTTTCACTCTTTGTTTTGCCTGCTTAGTACCTTGTGGAATTTTGACCCCTTTCTAGCAAGTACCCAGTCTATCACAGTGCACGTTTTGATAAGCTCATCATACCTCTGGCTTTACTCTCCCCCTATTTTTATTTTCCAGTCTCTTGATTTCTTCAGATATTTACTTTTGTATATTCCTTTTGTATATAATTCTGTAACCTTTTGTGGACCCAAGAATGTGCATAAACTCCATTTTAAATACTTTCACTCTTCCTGGGAAGACATATGAGAAGTAACATTCAAGATGGGCATGGAAAGAAATGAAGTTCTTTCCAGGGAAGCATTCATTGTTGGAAAAGAGCACTTCCTGACTTTGGCATTGACAGCACCTGTGTTTGGTGGTTGCTTGAGAGAGTTTCCTGTTCCACCGAAGCCTCACTGTTCTCATATATGAAATGGGGGTACTACTAGTGCATTGAAGTACTTATGCCTAGTACAGTATCAGACGCATATTTAAGCTCACTAAACATCAGCTGCTGTTATTTTTTGAGAGACCGAACTGTTCGGGCAGAGGGAATAACAGGTACAAAACCATGGAGGTATAGAAGTGTGTACGGCACCTGCATCCACCATCAGGGAGGAGGGAATGGCCAAGGGTAGGCCACATGCACGTTTCCTAAAAAGTGAGTCTGGTCAAGATGCACATGCATCTGGATACAGATGTGATGGGAATGTGTATTGAATACTGCTGGAACTGGCAACCTTGGCGGGAATTTGAAGATCAGGAGTGAGAGAGGCACGTGTTGGCATGGGGCATGCACCTGTCCTGTGTTCCCGATAAGGCCGTCTGGTGGTTCTCAAACTACTGTGCACATGCAGGTGACTTGGGGACCTTGTTTCAAGCACGGTTTTCATGAGCGATCCAGACCCAGTTGATCTGCAGTGGACCCCCAGATGCTGATTTTGAAATGAATATACAGGTGATCCACATGTAGGGGGTCCTCAGATGTCCTCTGAGATGGACTGGAATAGTTGTTGAGAAAATGCTCACCAACTAACTGGCAGGCCTGATGAAGCTCAGTGGGAGGGAAGATGGAAACAAATGACTTAAAAGCAACATGTTTACATTCATTATGAGTTACAAATCTCTGAGCTCTCCCTCTGTGGCTTCTTCCTCTTAGATAAATGAGCACCCAGCTATACAGATCTTTTTTTCAAAGAAAAAAGTATAATCAGAAATCATACAATTGTCCCACTAGGTTTGGGAGAACTAGAGACTGGTCCTTATCTGTTAGATATAGCAGGAGGCCAGGGGATGGAAAAGCCTGTTACAAAGAGATCAGTAAAAGGGAGGAAGCAGAAAGGAAGGTGGAGCAGCGTGAGGTCAGGAAATGAGAAAGATGGAAATGAGAAAGGATGGGAAAAGAGCAGTCAGATCTGATTGGTTGGGAATCTATTTGTGAAGGAACCCAGCCAGTATTTAACCTGTTTTGAAAAAGCTAGACTTCCAGCATTTTTAATTAGTGGATTGCTCGCTTTTGAAATTGCCCAGTTGGGAATACTCAAGTTTTGATGTGTTTTATCTGCCCGCTAATTAGCAGGCTGCTTGGTTGACCATCATTTTCCCTTTATTCTGTGGACAGAAGATGTTTATGAAGGTCTCCTGAAACACTCCAGCTCAAATCGGGGTTAAAAGGCATAAGTCACGGTGTATTTACTAAGAGTTCATACTAAACTATAAATTCTAGTACATCTTTTCTCCAACTCGCACCTTCCTTTTTGCTCTTTAATGTGATTTTCCGTCAGCACTGGGCTTCTCAATCTGGACACTACTGACACTTGGGGACAGAGCATTTTTGGGGGGAGGGAGACATTCTAACATTGGTAGGATGTTTAGCGGTATCCCCTGGCCTCTACCCGCTAGATACCAGTGGTGCTTCTGCACCCCCCCCAAATTGTAACAACCAAAAATGTCTCCAGACATTGCCAAATGCTTTCTGGGGTCCAAAATCACCCCCATGTGAGAACGATTCCTCTTTCCTCCTTGATTCTGCCTGCTTTTTCTGTTTAAAATTTTCTTCGAAAATTGGAAAAATAAAATGGGTCCAAACAATATGAAACCTTATGGAATATAGGAATTCAACTCAGTTCCTTCATTACGTTTTGGCCAAATGTAAGAGGAAAAATCTCTCAAATTAATCCAGGCTGGCTGTTTCAGGTGAGAAGGAAGTCAAGACATGCCAGATTTTTGAAAATCTGCAGTGGTTGAGAGATTTTTGTCGTTTATACATTTTGTTGCCGAAAATATTTGATTTTTGGTTAAGGATGATGAGAATCATGTAGCCTTGCCAAACTCCCAAATCCAGAACCTTCTAAGTCACTTCTGCGAGTATTTCAGTTCGGCATACCTGTAGGCCAGGAGATGGGGTTGCTAAACAGCAGATTTGGGGAAAGCCTTGCACCTTGTCTCCAGACTGGATGCACGACCCAGAGTTTTCTTAACAGCCCTTAAAGCTCACAGTCACTGATTGTAGCTGTCTGCGGGGGACATTTGTTTGCACTTGCATTATCTTCTGAAGCACCCATAAAAGGAACAGAAATATTTGTTTTAAAAAAAGAGAAAGAATTCAAGTTTACTGGTAATAATTGTTTTTTTGTTGCTGCTATCTCTTAAGAGATTCTAAGATGCCATGTGTTCCACGGTACCCAAAAATAAATCAATTAATTATCCTACAATTATTTCTTCTGATAATAAAATAGCAGTAATAAAAGGAACGACAGTGATGCATTAGGAGGATAAACAGTATCACTGAAATGTTAGGAAACACAATAAATGGGATTATGTCTCCTAAACCGAAGTTTCACACCTCTTCATCCAGTCCTGTCAGACACTTGTGATGGCCGTCTGTTACCAACCATGATCAAAATAATAGAACAGTGAAACTTTTTATACTTATCCAGGACCTTTCATCAACAATCTCAAAGCCATTTCTAAATATAGAGTGACTGATCTTTAGAATACGTTTATGTTTTAAGCACTTGATGTGATAACTTTGCTGTCATATTCTCCAGCCTGAGCACTTTGCCACTTGAAGCCCCGAACCCCGGCACGGTCGGCGTTAGAACTTTGCTGGTCCAGAGTGTAGAAGAATTTCTACTTCCTGGTAGCTCATATAGGTCTCTTCGCTATCACTTATCAAGATAAAACATTGCCTTAACAGCTTTAATTTTCACATCTCGATGCCCAGATTAAGGATTTTAGCCAAGTTGGCCAAGTCTATTTAAATAATTAAGATACTGAGACAGTGTTGGCTTTACTTAAAACGTTAAAAAAAAAAAAACCACATTGTAACTATCCTTGTAATGTACTCGTGGAAATAGACTACTAAATCCGCTTTTTGTCTTGTGTATTTTGTTGCATGTTGTCTGTTGTCTGGTGTCATAGACCTTGGCTGGAGAACAGGAAGTAGCCAAGAGCATTATGGCACAAATGCTGCTAATGTTGGTGTGGATATTTGCCTTAACTTACCTTTTTAAATATACATTTAAGGTTGTATTAGTGTCATTTTAAACTTGTTTTGTACAAAAGATCTTAATAAAACTTTAAGTGCAGTTTCATGTCTATAAAAGTTGAGGCTATGAAACAGTGAAGGATGGAAGTAATTTTTATGTTCATACCTCTGGTTCCTGAGGGTCCAGTTCATTTCTGCTGTGAATTTAAATGAGTTAATTTAAGTAGATGGGTCAGAAGCCACTATCATCATGGTAGCCCCGTGCCTGATTCTTAATTAAAGGCAACAGGAGATTAATTTGAAACATTAATTTAAAAGTGCATATACAAAAAGGAAGAATTACTGCAAGAAAGCCTAAAGAACTTTTCTCTTGTCCCTAGATGTAGAAGACAGAAGTAGCTCAGGGTCCTGGGGGAATGGAGGACATCCAAGCCCATCCAGGGTAAGTATATCTAATCTCTTTTCCCACAACCAGACATCCCGCATATGTAAATTGACAAACTGAAGGTGAGTTTCTCTCTCTCTCACACACAAATGCACAGATATATATATGCATACTAAGTTTAATGAGGATCAGCTTGTGTTTGCAATTTTTTCCCCCATTCTCTTATTGGATGCTGTTATTGAATTTGTCACCTGTTCTACTTCTGCTAACCACAAGAAAAATCCTTCATGAAGTATTTGGCCTTACTTTGCCAGTTATTGATCCAGTATTACAGAAAGTTATTTGTTATAGACAGCACAACTTTGAAAAAAATCCTGATATCCCTGTAATGTATTGGTGTAGACTACAGAATAATTCCGAAGACAGGGTATGAAGTTCTATCTGATCAGTATAGTCAACATAACAAATCAGGGTTGATTTCATTTCATAAACGTGATATTAATGCCTTTGGTCACCAGTTGGGTTCATTCATTTATTTGGTTTCAAATTTTTGCTACTCCTTTTCATGGTTTTCCTTCATGCTTTAGTTGTTAGTTTGGGTGTAATGGGAAGACCATGGAATGGGGTGGGAGCGGGGTGGTTAGGCAATGTGTATTTTTGCGCGTCTATGACCTTGGGCATGTCATTTCACTTCTTTGGTCCTCATTTTTCTAATTTATAAAGTGAAGAAGTAAAGCCGGAGTATCTTTTATGCTCCTTCCCACTTGAAGATACATGATTTTATGTATAGTCTGTTTTTAATGGAATCATTTCTAGGCCCTCTAAAATCCACGTCAGCTTTTCTGATACACATATAAATACCCCAAATTAAAAATAGACTGAGAGCACATAGTCAAACAAACATGTGTCCCTCCCCCAGCCAGCTGTATAAATGAAGCATTCTGCAGGGAGGGAACTTTTTACTGTAAGTATTCACATCGATTTGAGGCGGGGGGTGTTTCTATTTTGGCAGAAGAGGCAAGGAAGGTAAGCAGGCTGTCACAATGAGGACATTTCACCAAGCCCCTGTTGTCCATTTCCACCTGTCCTTTGACCTTGCGGTTCTCACTGTGGTCTTCATGGTGCAGCAGGGTCTGTAAGCTTACCAGCTGTCGGGCTTGATATCCTAACGCATTATATGGATGGGTTGAGGAAATCTTTCCTCCTCCTCACGTTACAGGCTGCACTTGCAGAAATAAATCCATTCCCCTTGACAGCAAGTGTAGGAGATGACAGAATTTCCCCCTATTGTTTAGCTCATTCACACTTAATGTCTTATGATTTCTCAATTCAACACACATACACTACTTTTAATTGTTCTTCTGAGAACAAGGTCCCTTCACTTTAACACACACACACGCT
Source organism: Ailurus styani (assembly GCA_002007465.1). Taxonomy (NCBI): domain Eukaryota; kingdom Metazoa; phylum Chordata; class Mammalia; order Carnivora; family Ailuridae; genus Ailurus; species Ailurus styani. The sequence continues at coordinate 9,088,806 of LNAC01000015.1, read as the reverse complement.
ACTTTTAGTTGTTCTTCTGAGAACAAGGTCCCTTAGGACTGTCCTTTTATCTCGTTTTCAGTAACTGTCCGGCCATTATTTTCAGGGAATATTTTGGTGAATAATTTTGAGTCAATATTTTGTAATTTCTGTCTTCTCAATCCAGGGAGTTTGCATGTGACAGATTTCTGTGGCTGACTTGTCCCGACAACCATGCTCAGTCCTGTCTTCTCTCGTCTTAAAGTGTTGATATTATTATCCGCTACCTTGTAGCACTGTGCTGTGGTTTAAATTAGGTAGTGTATATTAAAGTACACTGTCTAAGATGAGGACACTTAATAAATAAAAATCAGTCTTATACAATACCCGGCATAGAATAAACGAGTGCAAAACCCATGCTGGGTATTAAAAGAAAATTATAACATCTTTTTATACACTGACATATTGGCAGCATTAGATTACAGTATCATTCAAGTTAATTTTTCTAAATGAGGAAAAGTGATTAAAAACAGGATTGTTTGGAACGTTATGGGTTCCAATTATTCTCTAGTGAAGTGATGTGCGTTTTCATTTTTCATACAGCATCCGTCTTTTTTTGTGTGTGGGCAGATTCTGCCCTTTGGCTAACAGGCCAGCTGATACCTCTGAGTAAATTTGACTTGGTCTTTATGGGCACAGCAACCCGCTGAGCAGATGGACATTTTTTCTTTCTTTCTTTCTTTCTTTTTTTTTTTTTTCTTTTTGGTAACTTGATGCACCTTAACTTAGTCTGGAATTTGAACCCTATAATATAGGTAATTTTAACTTTTCCTCTATGTTATCAGATTACTCCACTAATAAGTAGACAATTTTAAAATGTTATTTTAGGGGTATCTGGGTGGCTCAGTCTGTTAAGTGTCTGCCTTCAGCTTCATGATCCCAGGGTCCTGGGATCGAGCCCCACATTGGGCTCTCTGCTCAGAGGGAGCCTGCTTCTCCCTTCCCCTGCTTCTCCCCTGCTCATGCTCTCTCTCTCTGTCAAATAAATAAATAAAATCTTAAAAAAAACCATTATTTTAGTTTTAAATTCCATTAAAATAATTAGATAATAATGATCATGACAAATTTCTGCCAAAAATTAATGTCTGCTTTAAAACTCTTTTTGTGGCATGCTTTGTCCAAATCCAGAAGTACTAATTTATGCTAAAGTTTTGATGTTCCTTTGTAGTCATGTTGTAATAATTTTAACGTTCTTACATGTTAATTACTCATGGAATGATCCAGTTCTCTTACAACCACAATAACAACTGTCACAAAACATTGAAATTTCAATACCATAAAACCAAATGTTCAAAAGGCTCTATCTTGGTCTTCTAAAAGCAATTCATTATAGGCTATGGGCTTACCAAAATAGTAACTTCTAATATTTGCAGTGCATTTTATATGTGTCAGGTGTTTTATTTCATTTAATCATGTCAACAACTTCCTGCAGTTGATTCTATTATTATTATTTATAAGATTTCACAGCTACCACGAGGAAAACTTGAACTCTGCAGATTCTAGAGCCCTCACTTACCCACTTCAACACACACACACACACACACGCTACTTTTAGTTGTTCTTCTGACCTGAAGAGGCAGGTCCCTTATAATGAGGTTCCACAGTGGGAATGTGGACTTTAGTTTCTTTGGATCTCGGAGCTGTCAGTAGGGGGGTTATTTATATGCTGATTTATTCATGTGAAATGAAAACTTATGATGTTGTTTTATTTACAGAACTATGGAGATGGGACTCCCTATGACCACATGACCAGCAGGGACCTTGGGTCACATGACAATCTCTCTCCACCTTTTGTCAATTCCAGAATACAAAGTAAGACCGATTTTAAATTAACATGCACTGTTCGAATGCTGATATTGTACTGTAGAAAGGGGAAAATACAGTCCAGACAGAGGATCTGTTTTTAGGGAGTTGCATATATAGCTAGTTCACTCTAATAATTTTAAATTGCAGAAAAATACTGACAGTTTATGCTTGGTAATCGCGTGTAAAGGACTAAGTTTTATAATCATGTGGAATTACAGGATTTCAGTGATATCAAATTGCCATGGAAGTTTTGTCTTCCTTAGGTATAAAGCTCTTATCTCAATTTCAACGTTGCAATAGTTGTTTTCTGATTTAAGATTGATAAAGTGGTGAATATTTAAAATAAAAATATCTTCGGACCTGTCCATTGGCAATGATATATAGTCTGGGGTTATGGAAACCCCTTTAATAATAGGTTTAGATTGCTGAAATCAGAATAGTGTATTCAAGTTGAATCATAAGTTCTGGTTGTGTATTTATCTTGTTGTGAGCTTTTTGTTGCTGATGGTCTCGGCACACCGTTTTTCTTACTTCACTGGAATCAAGCTATGCTTGAGATAGTTTGCGAGTTTCCAGCATGCTCTTCATACTGGCTTCTTTTGCATGTTTTTCTGTTTCGCTCACCCTGTCGAGATGTGTGTCTAACAGCAGCAACCTGAGCAATGAGCAATATCAGGTTTCTTTAGTTTCGAGTGAAACAATGATCTTTGTTCTAGTAAACGTGGGTTTTTTTCTTAAACAATATTAATAAGTCTCTCAACTTGGTCAAATTCTATTGCAAATCCGTCAATAAATGAAGTTAAATTTCTTGGCAGAAGGCATTGGACTATACTCCAAGAAAAACACACAGCCATAATTATATCACTCTGAAACCAAATTGCAAATGTTTCTAAAGAATGTCCCTATTTTTAATCCTTGGAAGCTTACTTGTTATTTAATGTATAGATCGTCCTTGAATCGCAGTCATTTTTTCAAAAGTCACCATCAAATCCATCTAAAGGAATTTCAGGTATTTAACACAAAGTAGACAAAGCAGAGAATTACTAGCAACTTATTTTAAGTGGGTGATATCATATGTTCGTGCCTTTAAATGTCATTCCACTTTGAGAACCATGAAGTTGTATTTGATCATTGGTTGTTCTTATACTTGTATTCCTTTTTACTTTAAAATGATAAATTTCATATCTACACCTTATTTTGTAGCTAAAGCCAGGTTCCCAGTTTTTTATCAGTTGTTGAGAGGGAGGTGCAACAAGTTTCCTACTTTAATCCCAGTACAAAAGACTAGATATATTTGTCAACTTAGATTTGAAAGAACAACTTTGGACTCTTCGGTGACTATAGTACTGATATTAAATTCTAACACCTTGCTTTTCCAGTCATCCTCGCTCCATTTCATAAAACAGAATAAAAGATTAGCTTGAAAATAATCATCTTGGGAAGTAGTACTTCGATGGCATATTAAAGAACTCCCTTGGAAGATTCTAAAACTATCCTCTGATGAGCAAAAGTAAAATAGAATAAATGAATCGCTATTCCTATTTAGAAGTTTTTGTCAGGTGCATGATAAAAAGTTTTTCTCAAGAACAACTTGATAAATTAGTCTCACGTAATACGCTAGGCAATCCAAAGATACTAAATATTTGTTCTTGTTCATCTGTCTGCACGGGCAACTGTTTTACCAGCCAAATTCGTTTTTTCCATCCAAATAGTATTTAAAATATACGTGGGCTGAGAGCCTGGAGCTCGAGCAGAGAGAGCTGACTCTTTTCACTTAGTCGTTGTTTAAGCTGAAAGTCCATGTCAGCTCTGTTCTTTTATCCCGTCTGCCCTCCTTCCCATTAAACTCTTAAATATGGAGGCCAAGACAGTCTCCTGCATTGTGGGAGGAAATGCTACTATGTCCGGCAGGCTCCCACCCACTGTTCCCCATGAAAGGATTCTCTGTTAGATAAGCTGTCTGGTCTGAAACATGGCTCTTTATTGTTTACAAACTGCTACATTTTCCACCTCAAGCAGATTTTTGCACAGAATAGATTTGTGCTGGGGCTAAATGGTTTATCTGACATTAACGGCGCGGTGTCAGACTGGGGTCAGGGAAGTCGCCCTCGGAGCGAGAGGGCATGGCGCAGTCTGCAAAAAAGGGAAAAAGACATCTAAACAGCTACGAAATACCTTGCATTTTTAGTTTGGAGAAGAATTTAAAAATATTTGTAGAGGGCTGCCCATGAGGCCGCATGGACTCTAGCCACCCCTGTCATTGCTCACATCCCGAGCGCCTTCCAGATTGGCTTGACTACCTCGGCGAGATTAGGGGAACAAAGAATCTCGCTGATTTTTGCCCAAGCTGCTGTTTATTTAAAATAAAACCACATTCGAGATGGGCCATGGTTGGTGTTGATGCTGTGCTTTTATTAAGAGAAGATAGGTTGTTTTCCAGAAATTAAACACAACCGATTTACAGATGGAGGCAAAGCTAAAATAAGACCCTTTACTGCAGCCAACAGGTTGAACTCATGGAATACATGGTCTACTCGGAACTGCTCTTTGTGTCCAAAGGCATACTCAGCGCCATGGTCTTTGTGGGAGTTTTCATTCTACCAAAAGAAGGCATTAGACTTCACTGGCAGTTTTTGACAACAGTCAGTACCTGCTTTCAGAATCTTTAGTTTTCATTAAAATGACAAAGCATTTCTTTACATGTCAAAGATTTAATTCTGCTGTGATGTCACATTAGGGTAAAAGCTATAGCATAAGAAATAAATCAGCCACTTTATTGGGCCAGATTCTCTGTTGTCAAATCAATCAAGCCTGGGACTGAATTAGGCGTCTGCTACAGAAACAAGTGGCACTAATTTTATGGGAAAGAGTTATTAACTTCAGATGACCTGATTTTTTTTTTTTTTAAGTAAGCTGTTCATTTAGTGGGGTTTTATTTTATTGCAAGGACAGAAAGAGGTAATGAACTGCTCTCTCCTTTTGGGAGTGCGTTATTATTATATATTTTGTTCTTAATGGCAATACACTATTTTGGAAATGATGCAGGCATTACTAACATTTGCTCATAAACTCCTATGCAACAAAGCCCTTTATTACAACTCTGAACTTTCTGATTTCACAGGAATGGCTTTGCATAAACGTTCCAGTTTCTGTGGTATAATACTTAGATTTGGCACCAAAATGTCAAAACTCAACTTATTTGTGTATCTCAAGTTTTTGCAGAATGGTATATAATTTATAAGAGTAATAGAGTATCTCCATTAATTTATTCTTTAAGCCCGCATATCCGAATGTAGTATCCTATTTGATAGTTTATGGCTCCCTAAACTAAAAAATGAACAAATGAATACAAGCGCACCTGCATGCGTGCGTGGGTGCGTGTGTGTGTGCACACGTGCCTTTCTGCTAGAATTAGTGACCCTCTCCGTTTATACGGCTGCACCACTTCCTCCATTACTGTCTGTACTTATAGTTGCCATACAGAGTTTTGGAAGTTGATATTGTGTAAATCCTTTAAAGAAAAACATAACTAAAATAAACAACAACAACAAAAAGCCAGCCCTTAAAGTAAAAATAAGTGTGCATGACTTTTTTCCTTCCCCTGTGGGGGAGTTTTGGGGAGTTGAGAGACTAGAGCAGTGAGTCATACAGCTGACTGCCTGCTCTGACCAATTCATATATGTACTCTCTTTCTAAAATGTTATTTATTTTTTTCTTGAGGTATAATTGACAGATGACATTATATTAGTTTCAGGTGTACAGCAAAGTGATCCAATATATGTGTATTCTACTCTTTTACCTGACATTTCCTGAATCCTCAACCACTGCTTTCATTGGGCAGAGACAAGCGAGCCAGTTTGCATTTTTGCTTCTTTGAAATGCCATGTCCTGTTTCGCATCTGGAAAAAACAAACCTCTTTTTCTTTGTGACTACTTATGGTTATTAAGGATAAAAATGTACTCTTGATCTGTTGGAAACTTTTCACTGCAGTTTTTAAACAGTTTGATTAAACCTTTATAGGTAGGTGGTCAGTGAGTAGCTTTCAGAATATACTGGTGGGCCAGAGGGGCCATGGGTCTGAGTCTTGTGTTTTTAAGAGGATTATATGCTATGGAATAGTTTGAAAATACTCATAAGAGCTACGTGCAAAGAGTATGGATCTTTTAACATTCCTGCCCCTGCTTGTTTTCTTGCAAGCATTAAACTTTTGCAGGTAATTGTCCAAGTGTTTTTACAGTGGGAAACAATATATTTTCTAGCTAAAACTTTTTGATCCAGGGAAGGACCGAAGCATGCATTTTCCTTCTATTGTTCCAGAGCCTTAATTGAAAACCAGATTGTTTGAGTGAGCAACTTGCCAGTAAGATTATAGACATGCATCGGTAACTGAAGGATGTGAAAAGTGATCCTTTTGTACAGTTGGGTGCAGCTTAGTTCAACATCAGCTGCTGTGTTTTTATGTGTCCCCTTGTGAATGGTTCGGTTTCCTTATTGTGGTGTTTGGTTCTAGTCCCACTAACGGTACTCCACCAGTGCCCTCAATAATTTTCCACCATAGAGTAACTGGTTTCTAAACTAGCTCAGTGGAACATTTTACTGCAGGATTAGATCGGGGTTTCAGGCAGAACTGAAGAAAGCTGCTGGCTTATAGGATGACCTTTGAATCTCATCTGGGTTAGCGGTTGATATTTTGATTTGGTTACTGTGGTCATATTGTGACAGCTGCTAGCTCATTATAATTCGGTTCCACTGCTCCGTTTGCCTAGCAGGAATATTTAGGTTTGTATTACTTCAAAGTGTTTATGACTACCCTGAGTTTAGCCCAGCATAAAGGTGAAGTGTTGTGAGTGTTTTCAAATCCCAGTGGCTGAGGCCAGTGGCACAGTCTTCTTGTAAAATGGCGAATGTGAGTAGATGCTAATACAGGCAGTTTTTCTTTTCATTGTAAAACTGGAAATAAACCTAAGTGAAGAGGCTCTTACTAGGAAAACTGTTTTGAAAACCTTAACGTACAATAACCACAAAGAGACGTAGTTTTTTTTCGAAGCATGGGTAAAATTTAACTTGACCTCTTTGTCAGATGTTTTCTTCCCACACAGGAATTTAAATATTTGAAAAAAAAAAAAACCAAAAAAAACAAACCCAAACCAAAACAAAACCTGGATGACGATGCCAAATGTTTGATTTTCTAAAGTGCCAGAGGGTCAAATAATATTTTAGTATCTTCATGAAAGTGGAATTGTGACTATGAATGTCAGCTGTAGGCATTTTAGTTCACTTGTAGATTGTTCTGAAGTTTGATGGTGAGAGCAGGCTGCTGGCGGCTTCCTTGGTTACGGACGTCTGTGCATTCTCGGTGTCTTCCTTTTTAAATGACACTCTTTTTTTTTTGCTTGATGTGATCTTGATATCATCTGTTATCTATTGGACTGATAATGTGGTAGCGAGCAGTTGCTGAGAGAAGAAACATTTAATTGTGGTCTTATTTGTTGTTTGCTTTGTTCAGGAGTTTTCTTGTTTGAAGGTGTTAACTTAAAATGTCTTCCCGAAGTATTAACAAATAAGACTATTTTAGGTGTCTTCCCAAGCGATACTATTAATCCTGATTTTGAGCTAAGGCTGGGAGCCAAAGAACTGCCTTTTCTACTCTCTGCTTTGCTGCAACCGTGGGTGGTTCCTCAGGTCAGGTTTTTTCACATCTCTAGATTGAGGGTGGAACAGACCTTTCGATGATCTCTGAGGTAATTTTCTCATCTAATGGTCCATTGATCTTTTAGGTATGCCATTTTATCCTTCTGCTGTATTTTATCTTTAGAGATGTTTTATCGTTATTCTAATCCATTCATCTCTATTTTATGATACCTTCAAGTAACTTTGCTAGTGATGTGTTTTCCAAATGTTATTCTTTAAAGCCTGACTCAAATGGATGTTTCTTTTCTGCCTCAGCTCATTCCATATCTATAGTTAAGGGATTGGATTGATTGAGAATAAAATAACAACTCATTAAGTTACATCACCAGGAGAAAAGCGTTACGCATGGGCCAATGCCTGGCATAGAGTTGTAGGACCTCAATAGATGACTGTTGAGTGGTTTCATTCGTGAATAAATCAGGAAATCAGATATAGAGGGTTTAAGTCCTGAATGAAAAGCCTGTAAATTAAAATCAGGCCTACATCCATCTCACTGTATCAGGAAGAAAACCCTTAACCAGAGCCCATTTAACAGAAATTCATTCTATCGTACTATATCCTTGACCGTGCAGAATATTCTAACGTCAGGGAGCAGATCACATTACAGCGTGGTAGGTTTCAGTTTTCACCAAACATACCACAAAATATTTTATTTGTAAAAAATACGTAATGTCATTCTTTTTTTGAAAGGCTACTGAAAAAAGTTCAGCGTTTCCAGTTTTCAGATAGGAAAGCTTATTTCTTCTTGTCCAATCCATAAAAATGTCCGTCTGTCTGTCTTTCACTGGCCTTGCTTCCTTTCCACTCAGCCGTTTACTGTGTGCTATGCTGTAATGAATGCTGTGATAATCAAATACTTTCATAGTCAGGCTTTATGAAATTTAGAAGAACTGATAGCAGAAAAACATTATTTGAAAACGATAGCCAACAGAAAAGTGTAGCACTTCTAAATACCAGAGGAAGATTTCGCACTTAAAAAGTTATGGACCCTGAGAGAAAATACATAATTTTAGAGTTAAATAAAATTAAAAAGTAGTTTGCGTTGGGGAGGAATGCTTTTTCACAGAAGTAATGGAAAATGTGACTAATGGTTGCTTAAGAAGAATTTTTCTTCTACTAGAAGTCTGGTGGGTCGGCTGCTGCTAAAATTGGTTTGCAGCTCATTGATACCCAGGCAGGTGTCTGGGTCATTCTTTCGTGCTTTCCCTCACTGTCTCAAGATGACTGTCACAGCTTTAGAGGTCAAGTATGGGTCTGATGCAGCAAGAAGCAGGGAAAAGGGAGTCTGGCGGTGTGACCCCCTGCTCCCCTACATCCCACGGGCACCTCCAGCTACATAGTTTGGGTGGGGGTCGGGACGTACACAGCGTTCCTCCGGCCCAGTCAATGGAAAGAGCCAAGACGGAAGGGAGTTGGGAATGCCCGTCCGGCTTGGTGACTTTCAGGGTTGATTTAGCTTCTTCTCAGAGAAAAATACGTACATTTCAACTTCACAGTCTGGAAAATTAAGAGCAAGGCTCAAACTTTCATGTAGTAAGGAAAACTATGAAATGGGTCTCAACCCTGGGTTCCGGTCAGCAGGTTAGAGAACGGGACAAAGAGACGCGGAGTAGAGAACGGAGGTGGTTGAAATGAGGGAGGTGGGGGAAGGACAGATGGGAGAGTCACCCACGGGAAGGCGTCCGAGGCACGCTGTTCTCACGTCATCTCGGCGGCTGTGCCTTCATTGTCCTCATTCTTTGGGCGAGGCAGTAGCCGGCCAGAGTCAACCTCCTACGTGCACGCATCACCCAGAACCTTCTCTTTCAGGTCTCTGGCTTGGGTTCCCGCCACCCCGCAGCCACAGGGTCCCAGGACATGCTATGACAAGTGCCAGGCACAGATCTGTTCCCAGCCCCGCTGCCGACGGGCTCTTGTCTGCTTACCTCGGACACCCTGCCATGTCCCAGTGAAGCGCTGGGACAAGAATGCCCATTGCCCGGGGCAAAAACCACACCCCTCTTTTATTTTAATATGTACACCATTGTATTTGTTGATCTTTAGTGTGGAGGATTAAGTGGAGCCAAAAGACATTTAGTTTTAGTAAACAGGCCAAGACTGCATGAATTTGTGGTGAGAGCTGGATTCAGCTCTTGGCCAGAAGTGTCCCACCCCTGTTGAACACAGTCATGGCGTGAATCAGGCCGGTGAGAACCCAGGCCGGGGAAGGACCATATATCTTTAAGGGAAAGCTGGGTTGTGACATAAACAGTGCTGTTTTTACTGAGTGGTCAGAGTTTTCTCTCAGTTTCTCATTGGAAAGATGGCTTCTTGGAATTTTGCCTAAGGTTGATCTTTAAAAGATGCCAGTGACAGCATTAACCAGTAGCCTACTTCTTGATTGGATCCTTGATTCGGGGGATTAAACCTTCAAACCTTTTCAAACCTTCGCTGCCCCTTGGCTCCAGGAGAAACATCAGTGCCATTACAGGGTCTCAGAACTAATGTCCCTGAAAGTTGTGTGTCTACCTTAAATGCCATATGGATCGTCAGTAAAAATGAGCCTGTTTGCTCTTATGGACTTCACATTATCACTTTACTTAGGACCGCAGCAGCAAAGAAACTCAGTTTTAAGAACTGCAAGTCTTGAGAGGCATTGTGGAATAGTAGACTAGGCCAGGAGTCAGCGCAGACTTAGTCTGACTGTTCCACATCCTGGTGCTAGGACTTTGGATACGTTTCTTAGATCCCTACCTTTCTCACTTCTGTGAGTAATACCTGTCATACCTACCCCCCAGAATCACTGCGAGCAGTGCATTGAAATGACACACGTTGGAACAACTGCTCTGTGATTGTCATCTTATACATGGGAAGCCTACACATTGGTGCTCCGTCACTTCTGTCTGCAGTTAATTAAAACTGTATAGACGTTGGGTCTTGGGCGCCAGCAGCTTTAAGACACCTTTACCTTCTAAGGAGACTGGAACAGAAGGCAAGAACAGGTGGAGATAGTCTAGAGTGCTTGGTTCTCTAAACATCAAGACCAAGATGGAAAGATTTCTCTTTTAGCCAATTCACAAAAACAGTCAGCCTCTAAAGTAAGTTCCTCTTTTGGGACAACTTTGTTGAATTTGGATGTGCCCCTTGTGAGATATTTGCCTCCAGCCATTTGTCTCTCCAACTTTACTGTTTTCAAGTTTTGTTGTTACACATGGCTAAAAACACCTTGGTGTGGTATTTGAATGGTGAGGTTAGGGGGCCCACTGGCAAGTTGAGGTTTCTCGCCTGCGTTGTAGGCCATCTGAATAATGATTAACTGCTGGGGAGGTTGCCTTTCGTCAAGGAGATGCTACCACACAGACCGTCCACGTTCTCAGGAGTGTGTTAGAGACAGTCCCCATCCGCCTTCGTTTGCTCTTCTCCAGAGAAGCTGGGCATAGAATGTTGTTCTGCATGTGATTATTCTCTGATTCCCTCCATTTCCAAGGGTTTCTGAGTCCTTCCTAAGGAACTGTATTATTTTTGAATAGAAAGAGGTATTTAGTGGCTCTCATTTCATTTCCTTTTGGAGAATATCAGGCCTGGGGATCACCAGTTGCAAGATATTTGGAGCATAGATTGGTATCAAGTTAAATTTATTCCTAAGTACATGATAGTTATGGCCCAAACACTTTTCGTCTCCTTGATGATTGTTTATTAATCACTTCTCAAACCCTTGACACATGTTTATTCGTAAGAAAAACTGTAAGGAAGCTTCACTTTCAGTTGGCGTAAAATATAGCTGGTTTTATTGTTTATATGTAAAAGGAAACATTGCAAGCTTTCCCATAGGTTGAAAATCCCGCTAACGCCCGAGCAGTGGTGAAATGGAGGATGGTAAGCGAAGCAAGGATTGTTTTCAGCTGGGCATTGGTTCGACGCCTAGCTTGCTGCTCTCCAGTTGTGTGACCTTGGGCCATCTTTAGCGCTCTGATGGAATTTCTCATTGGAGTCCTTGCTCTGGGTTTAAATGAAGTAACTTGAAAAGCACCTGGCACTTAAATACAGTTACTGCGAATTATTATTCCACCCACTTTTATTTTATCGAGGTGGTTTTTCTGTTTATTGGGTCTGACCAGCTTGGCAAAAGTGATACACAAACTTGGGAATCATGTCGTGAATTTTGGCAGAATGTGGAAGTGATTAATTAAGTTCCACCCCCTTGTGGGCCATATTCAAGCTCAGTGAAAATACCAAGTGTGTGATATCTGATAACGGTTGGTGGAGAAGGAAGAGACAGAAGAAGGATCGAGAAAGCAAGAGACACATAAAAATCTAAATTTAGAGCATTTGGAGCACATGGCACAGGTTTCTAGCCTTGTATTAGCAGCACGGCTGTGGCTAAGTCTCTGAAGTTACTAGGTTACTAACCGCTCTTGCCTTTTCCTTACCTTGACTATTAAGACCAAGCTGAACTCTTAACAGTTCGGTAGCCAAATCTGAATGCTTCACGTGCAAGCCTAAACTCTTTATGTGTAACTGATTGTACTTAATTGGGTAATACCAAATCGTGGAGGAAAATTTATTAGTGACCCTGTCTCCTTCAGAACTTTCAGAGTAATTGGAAGTGAGCCTGGTATCCGTATTTTTGGAAGCCTTAAACGCTGGTCTCCTGGCGGGAGTATATTCAAGCTCTATACTATGTGTGTGAGTGTCTCTTTTTGTGTTCATGCGTGTGTGTTTGTACTGCCTACTTTCCCTTTTCCTTATTTATTGATGGTCTCACAAATATTATTTGGAAATTGAGATGCACTGAGCGTAAATATTGTAACTATCACGGCAGACTACCTAAGCAGCAGTGGACAACCTCTGTTAGGCATTCTAGTAAGTCGTTACGGAAAAATACGAAACAGTCATTTGCTGGATAATCTTTTGGTGATCTTTTAAGCAAGCCATTTCTCATTTTAACCTTGGTTTCCTTGTTTCTGTTACTGATCGAATTCATGGAGGTGTGGTCAGGGGGGAAAGAGCTCTCTGAAATCTCTTGTTACCTCAATATAAAAATGTTCTAAATCTCTATACTTTTTTTTTTGAATCTCTATACTTTTAGCGATTGCATTTTCCATTCACTGAAAAGTCCTCTCTGTAGTCTGCACACCGAATTGGAAATAAAACAAAAGAAGGCAGCCCTGCTCACAGTCTTTTAAAGGCATTTTAATAGTTAATGCGATTTTGCCCCATACCCTCATGAGTTTCATTTAGTTCTGAAATAAAAATTTACGGCTGTTCTCTCAGCTGAGTTAATACTGGTTTAAGAGTGGAATTGAGTTCACACCTGTTCTAGCATAAAAAGAAGCCTCTCTGTGACTTCTTTAAAATATTCGTGGAGCAGAGCAAGAGAAGTCACTATTCCTACAATTGTGACTACAGAGTAATGTTCTTTGCAAACACTAGGGAAACTGGTTCTGAATTGGTTCTGACTTGCTGGTAGTGACCGTGGCTGGACGCCCTCCCTGAGTTACCTGTGTTCCTCCAGGTGGACTGTGGCTGTAGGAATGCACTTGGTTTGCACGGGCAGTGGGTCTGCTTTAACCCTGTACAGTGTACAGAAGGGAAAATCTGCATTCGGTGGGCCATTTGGCTGTTCAAGACATGGTCTGTTAGTCAGAGTACAGTGACTTTTCTGAGTGCTCTACTTAGGGGCAGGATGTGTAAAGTAGTGTACACTTGGGTGGATAATTAACAATTAGCGTAGGCTTGTAAGTCTGTAATATAATATATAAATTTCAGTACCTGTTAAAGTTTTATCAGAGCAGATCATGTTTCCTTATTAGGAGGGAGTATTCCTCCATTTAGAAAAATAAAATACTCTCAGTTCATGTGAAAATCTTAATGACCAAAGGAGGGCTAATTTTTATATCAAATGCTGTTTTCCCCAGTCATTGTGAACAGGCAATATATTCGAGTGGTTGAATTAAAATAGCATTCCTATATAATAAATACTATTTTACATGAGTCTGACCATAGATGACAAGGCACTGCTTAGAAAAAAATATTTTGGCTCATTCTAATATTTGGAGATTGTTGACTTATCAAAGAAGCGGCCCTCTCCCCACTTAATCCCTTTGCTAAACAGTGGGGGCTGTTCACTTTATAAATTCATCACAGGTGAATATTCATAGAAACAGCCTTTTCCAGAGGCTAAGTTGGAAGGGGGAGAGAAGATAGAACGTGGATCCTGAGTTCAGTTTTTGGCTTGGTTTTACCACGAGTAGTTTTTGCACCTCGGGTCTTAACTGTCTTAATTTTCAGATGGAGAGGAAGTGCTCCCCATGGCAGTGAGGAAAAGGGCAAATTACATATTTGTGAAAGCAAACTGGAATGCCTTACTGCTTTAAGCGTTTGATTGGCTTCTTGGTAAATAAAATTAATGTGTGATCAGTATGTCTGCAATCATATGATCGTCAGTATATATATTCCTTTAACCATCTACATAAATTCCATTTGTACTAGAAGCCAGCCAAACTGATAGACTTCAATACTCAAATTAGTCTTTGGTTCATTCATTTAATTGAATCCAACACATCTTTGTGAAAAAGTCTGTGCCTTACAGGCCTTGTGTTAGGTACTAACTACATAGTGATATGCCACTTCTCTTGCCTCCAGCAGCTCATAGTCTAAGGAAGGAATCAGGGTGGTATCAGATAGTTATAAATCAGGACATTCGGGAAATAATCACTTTATATAGGGTGTTGTTGGGTTATATATCTGGGCTGCCAACAAACGTCAGATTCCTCATAACAATGACGAAAATGTTTTGGTGCTCTCAATAAAAGTCTTTGTTAGGCATTGCCATTCCCATTTCACAGGGCGAGGGGGCGGCAGTTGAGGGTCAGCGAGATTAGGTTGCCTGTCTGGTGTTGTGTAGTGAGTGAATGGTGGAGCCCAGATTCGAAGCTGTAGCTGCTGAACGCCTCCCTGCCCTGCTTGTTCTTAACCCCGACCCCACCCCCACCTCACTTGTGTGGAGAATATGGAAAGAATTCCCTGAGGTGCAGTGGCAGTTAAGCATGTGTTCAGCTGCAGCTAATAGAATACCTGACAATAGTAGGTTAGTCAAATAAGGATGGCTTTCTTCCTGGCCGAAGGGGGTGTCTGGAGGTAGGAGGTTGCTTGTGTAGACTCAGCAAACCAGTGCTGCCATCTTTTTCTTTCTTCGCATGTTGGTGTTCATTCTTTTTTCTCTCATCTTGCATTTTTCAGTCATCTCGCATTTCTTCCAGGATGGCTGCTGAGCCCCAGACAACAGCAGAGCTCCCAGTAGAAAGCTGGAGAGGCAGAGATTAGAGTAGCATCTCTCCCCTGTCTGTCCCATTGCATTGGGGAGAAGAAAGCATTCCCAGAAACTGGAGACCTTGAGCGGAATTCTGCTCACGGCGTTTTGGCCAAATCTGTAGTAGGTATCTGCTTGTAGCTGCAAGGGAAGCCAGGAAAGTGAACCTTGACAGTGTCTGCCAGCTCTCTGACTTGAGGCACGCAAGAGAGAGGGGCTTGGGGTTGGTCACTGGATGAATCCATATGAATTTCGTTATATGATATAAGTGATAATGCATGAGCTGAGTCTTAAAGGATGAGTCAGAACTGTCTAGGTGAAAACAAAATGGCCAGTTGAGAGAGTTGCCTGTGCAGTGGTATGGGAGCAAGAGGATGTTACAGGGAGCTGGAACTGAGAGGGCACAGAGGAAGGGATGACAGGGGAAATGGGATTAGAATCCTGGCCCCAGAAAAATGGGTAGGTGGAGGAAGTTGGGTTTTCACTGAAGCATGTGGCAAGCTATTCAAGGACTAATTTTAAATAGTGGGATAACATGATCCGATTTATGGTTTAAGGCAGTCACTCCAGCAACGGTGCGGATAGGAGGCAATAGGAGAGGCAGGGACATTACTCAGGAGGTGATGAAAGCAATTCCAAGAGGAACAATGAGAAATTGAACTGAATCAGGAACAAGGGGATGAAGAGGAGGATATGGATTTGAGTGATATAATCTGAAGGAACTGGTTAGATTTGGTAACCGATAAGGAAGGGGTCATCCTTGGCTTCTTGGCCTTGGCCTGGCTTGGGGCACTTGGTAGATGGTGATGCCATTCATTAAGATGTGTTAATATGAGAGGAGAAGTTAGGTTATGGGAGACCAAAAGAGTAAATTCAGTTTGGGACATAATGAATTTTTGAGATGTCTGTGGGTAGATTGACTTGTGGTTCTGGGCTTGGATTGCAGATTTGGCATTCAGTATTCCATATTTGGTAGCTGAAGTCATGGGAATGGATAAATTACCAGAGAGAGAAAAGTGAACCTATTTTCTGGTTAATCATTTTGCTCTCTAAAGATCTTAAGTTGAAGGCCCCTCCCCCCCAAAAAAGTGCCTCTACCTCATCTTTACCTCTCTACAAATTTGGTATCTTTAAGAAAACTGGATAATTCTTGATTTGATCAAAAATCTTTTTCAGTGTTATATATATATATATATATTTTTAAAGATTTTATTTATTTATTTCACAGAGGGAGAGAGATCACAAGGAGGCAGAGAGGCAGGCAGAGAGAGAGGGGGGAAGCAGGCTCCCTGCTGAGCAGAGAGCCTGATGCGGGCCTCGATCCCAGGACCCTGAGATCATGACCTGAGCCGAAAGCAGAGGCTTTAACCCACTGAGCCACCCAGGCGCCCTTCAGTGTTATATTTAATCACTCATCCCTAACACACTATTTTGAAATTCTTTGGTGGTTTTTTTTTTCTTTCCTTCCTTCCTTCCTTTTTCCTTCCTCTCTCCTTCCTTCTTTCACTAAGATAGGTTAGAATGAAGCTTTTGTTCCAGAGCATTGCTGGATCCATCATTTGGGGGAAGATATCATAGATTCTTAACAGTGGAATGGAACTTAGAGCTCTTCTTATGTTCTTTCTGATTTACATCAGCTCCCCTCCCAACGCAGGAATCCTTCTAGATGAGGCCCTAGCAAAGCCTTTGGCATACAAATGACACTATGACTAATGTATGAATGAAGGATCCCCAACGGGCCCTCATTCCTCTGCTGGGGCTTCACTGCATTGGAGAAGTCACTACTGACAAGGTAATTTATTGCATTGTGACAGCTCTGACTTTCACAAAGTTCTCAGTTGTGTAGCTGTCAGCCTGGGGTACCACGTTGTACCTTTGAAGCTACCTGGGAATGTATTGTCTCCTTCCACACACGTTTCCCAAGAGGATATTCCTCACTTCCTTCCCAAGTGTCATTGGAAGTTGTTTAGCGTATCATACAACATGGTTTAACTCATATTCCTGGTCACTGCCCTCCGCATGTGTTCTGGTGGTCTCTCTTGCTCTCCTGATGGAAATCCAGATCTTAATATTCCAGACCTGGTTTAATCAGTAGTGGGTCTGCTTTCATTGTCCATATTAATGTAGCCTAAGGTTACACTTAAACACCTATGTTTTAGCATTGACTGAGAATTGAGCTTGCTGTCCACTAAAATTGTTGTGTTCTTAATATTAATTGCTTTATTTTTTTTTTAACAAATCTTTTTGTTTTTAAGATTTTATTTATTTATTTCACAGCAGGAGAGAGATCACAAGGAGGCAGAGAGGCAGGCAGAGAGAGAGGGGGAAGCAGGCTCCCTGCTGAGCAGAGAGCCCGATGCGGGCCTCGATCCCAGGACCCTGAGATCATGACCTGAGCCGAAAGCAGAGGCTTTAACCCACTGAGCCACCCAGGCGCCCTTAAAATCTTTTTTTTTTTTTAAGATTTTATTTATTTATTTCACAGAGGGAGAGCGATCACAAGTAGGCAGAGAGGCAGGCAGAGTGAGAGGAGGAAGCAGGCTCCCTCCTGAGCAGGGAGCCCGATGCAGGCCTCCATCCCAGGACCTTGGGATCATGACCTGAGCTGAAGGCAGAGGCTTTAACCCACCGAGCCACCCTATTAATTGCTTTATAATCAGGTCTTCCACATCCCTGTGTAGAATGGGACTTTGTATCTATTCTTACTAGATTTCTCCCTGTTGGTCTTGCTGTGCAAATGTGCCAAGTCCATCCTTTGGCTCTGTCAATACTACAGACAGTATGATGCTTAGCAGTGGGC
Organism: Ailurus styani; assembly: GCA_002007465.1. NCBI lineage: Eukaryota > Metazoa > Chordata > Mammalia > Carnivora > Ailuridae > Ailurus > Ailurus styani. Next base: position 9,071,199 of record LNAC01000015.1, on the reverse strand, counting down.
ACTCTTGGGTTTAAATCCTGACTCTACCCCTTCCACTAGTTTCCTCACCTGTGTGTTGAAGATAATGATAAAATCTACCTGTTTGGATGGTTTTGTGATATCAGTGAGGCAATGCATGTGCAGTGTATAGAGAGTCTTAGAACATGGTAGGCTCTCAGTAAATGTTCACCATTACTGTTGCAGTGGTGTGGGGAGAGACTGGGGGCCATTTCTGTAATTGTGAATCCTTTTCTTTACTGTCAACATTCTGCTTTCTGGAGAGGAATCTTTTTAAAATTAATTTATTTTTTTAATTTAAATTCCGTTAATAACATATAATGTATTATTAGTTTCAGAGGTAGAGGTCAGTGATTCATCAGTCATATGTAATACCCAGTGCTCAGTATATCATGAGAAATCTTAAGACACATGGCTTTTCTGTGACCAATGGAAGAAGCAAATGTGGTTCTTGATTTTGAGTTGTGTAATTAATTTACCGGGAAATACATAGGATATGATTGTGAATAATGTTGCTATTGACTGCTTGTTATAAACTGGATATTTTGTTGGGCCTCATGAAAAAGAACTCAAAAAAAAAAACGAATAACAAAAATTTTAAAATTACCTGAACAAAAGTCTTAGGTGTCCTTCATTGATAGCTAATTTTAGGGCAGGAAACTAACAAGGTGAGCCAGATATTACTAAATTATAGGTGCTGAAGGTTATATGAAAATCTGGGTTAACACTGAAGCTAAATTGAGCTTTCTTTACAGAGGGTTTGCCAGAGGATGCCCTTAAATTTAGACAGTGAAGATTAGACTCATGAGAACTTTTCAGAAACATAGTTTTTGGGATGCACAAGGTCCCTTGAGAGCCATGTGTGAGGTCCTAGGAAGTTTTAAGAACAGGGTCTTACTGGAGGACATTAACCTAATAGCTAGGTATACTCAAAGAGAGGGAATGGATTAGCATCCAGTGACCTGTTTTATAAGAAGCAATAGGACCTCATTGCAGGTCTAGGTTGACCCAAGCCAAGGGTAGGTCAACCTGACTTGTTTTCATAATAAATGTCACAATGGCGACAAGTCATCAGGGACATCAGTACACTATTTGCAGTTGTAGACTTCTTTCTGGACAAATCATTCTTTGATATCTTCTGTTCAGACATAGCCACAAGTACAAATGGTACATTAAAAGAACTGACCCATCTTGATTCATCAGACCAGCGTGTAACACTTCTGTAAACTCACACCGCACAAGTCCTCCCATGCACCTGACTATGTTCTGGTCATTTCCTTTTGTGTGGATTTTGATCTGGTGCCATGGGGAGAGGGAAGCCAGCCATTTGAGAGTGAAACTTTTAGATTGCATTGTATCCAATGTAAGATCTAAGAGGTGCTTTATTAGTGAGGCAGCATTCAATTTTTTCCCTATAGCTTATAAAAAATCCTCATGACTTCCAGCATGTTAACTTTGCATTGGTATCCATTGCCAGTGCTGTGTCTCAGAAGACCCAAGCCTTGTGGCTATCACTCCTCCGAAACTGACAGGGCTGTAGAATTTATTCAACTACTCCCCTTTTCTAGCCCAAAGTAAGATTATATTTTTCACTTTTATGGACAGACAAATTAAGGTGTTTAAAATAAAACCCACTTCCCCTTTTCTTTATTTTTCAGATAATCTGTAGCTTTTGCTTATTGGTTTTCTGTAGAACTGCCTTGTTTTAAAAATCAAATTGAAGACCAACTTGATTCTGCCTGCAGAGCAAAGCTATCTGCCTGTTTAGAAAATCTGGATGGTTAAATTGGAAGCACGTTCTGCACATGGTTTAGCAGTTAGTAGCCTGGAAAATGACCCAATAGCCAAGATAGTTTTTTTTAATCTTCATTGTAAGTGCTTGTTTAAAGTTTAAGCCTGTAATTGACTATTTTGCACATTGTTCATTGTTAATTCTTTTCAGGCTATTATAGTTTGTAAATACATTGCCTGCTAAGTTGTGTCAGTGGAGGAACATTAGTGCTATAAGAAAATCCAGTTAAATGTGGTGCTTAAAAGCATTACCAATTAGATCAGATCGCCTTGATTTTTTAGTGATCCTAGGAAAGTCACTTTCTGAATGTGCACATTTTTATGTATTTAAAAGGGTATGTTGATTTTTTTTTTTGTTTAAAGGGCAGCATATAAATTCACACTATGCTATGTTCTGCTGAAGAGTTTCTACTGATTGCTGGCTGCATTACTCAGTATTGCTCCCTTAGTCTGTCTGTTCCACATTGGAGGGGCAAAATCCTCCCATTTTGTAATTTTATCATATTTATTAGCTGATATTTACCTGAGAGCTCAACTTTTCTATTTTGCATAATTTATATTTAAGAAATAATTTTTGATCTGCATACCCCATGCAGTTTACTCTATTTAGATGGCTATGATAAACACTAATCAGAAAATCAGGGGGCTTACTGGTATTCATTCTTTAATTTTTTAGTTTTGAAGGAATGGACGTCATTTGAAATTACAGGTACAAGCTAATATTGGCTGATACCTAAAGATTGTAAAAATTGCAATAGAAAGAGAGTTAAATTCTGCCTATCAGGTAGTGAGGACCACTAGAATATTGGCATGATAGAGGATAACAGGGTAGATAAAATGTAATTTGTCTGTGTATGATATAGAAAGAAAAGTAAAGTTTGGGAATGTATGGAATGTAGCTTAAACTGTCATTATGAACCAGTGGAAACTTACATAAAACTCCTCTTGATTAAGTTTTATGGGAAACAAAGGATATGATTAGAAATGTAGAATTGGAGAATATTTTAAGAGCATGGTGATAACCCAGCTCTAGAGACTGTAGCAAGTCTGTGGTCAAACTACAGAAGAAAAAGAAAGTGCAGGGAAGCTTGATTTCGTTATGCAAATTTGCGACACATGTAGGAGTTTGGACCTAATGGGTTATTGCACTAGATTTGGTCATCAAATGATGCTTTTCATAGCAAATATTATCTGAGCCATTGATTTAAGCACTGAAAAATGCCAAAAACGTGTAGGCAGGACTGTATCCTCTCTGTCCCTTGAAACAAAATTAAACAGTCAGCCTTGAACTTTAGACCCTGTAAAATAGAATGAGAAAAAGAAGGGATAAATAGTGAAAGGAAAAGCAGTCGGCAGGGGCGTGCATGTTGAGAGATGAATTCAGTCTGCAGATGCCCAAAGTTATGCTGGGTAAGAAGAAACCCACCATAAGAATATTCCCACTGTCGGGCTAGCAGAACTGTAAACCAAGAGTACGTGGCAATTATGTATTAAGAAAGAGGTACAATTGACATTGAGTGCTATAGAGGAAGGGAAGGGCATGATTACCGGAAGATGTTAAGAATATCAAAAAATATCCCCGAATTAAGAGTGAAAAAGCAAGAAAGATTACCTGTGAGATGATGATAAATAATAATGAGTTATTTGTGAAAGCACCCAAAGAACAGGAGGTCCGAAGAGTGGTTTGTCAAGCCTTGAAGAGATAGAAAGGCTAATTTATTGACAGGCAGTGGAGATACTGCTAAAAAAATAAATGAATTTTTCACCTCAGTGTTCACAAAAGAGGATGGGGGACAGATGCCAGCAACAGACATAAATTTCCCAGGGGAGTGAAAAAATACAAAAGAAATCAGGATCATGCCAAAACAGGTGATCAAGGGGTGAGAAGAAAAACTAATAAAACCTTAAAGCTAGCAAGTACTCACCCAAAAACCTTGAAGAAAGTTGAGAGAATGAAGAAGCAGCTGGGAAGGAGAGGAAAAACAGTTCACTGTAGTTCTTAGAGTGGTTGCAGATAATTTTGTGGATTCGTTTTTATCTAATTAACTCATAGGCTAGCCCCTTTGAAATTTATCCTTAAAGGGAACAGGCTAGTGTACTTAAAAAAAAAATATCTTAAATGGCCTTTGAATAACCAGGGCATCTTTTCTGTGCGCCAAGTTCTCAGTGTAAGAGTTATTCCAGTATGCCCTGTGTTTAATGTTTATTAAGTATTTGTTAAGTGTTTATGAAGTCTTACTATTGTTTTCAGGGTATTCACTGAGTCACTGATTCAGCCAGTATTTATTGGACACTTTGTGCCAGGCCGTGTGCTAGATCCTGAAAAGACAAACACGCCCATAGGGGTTTTTTTTTAAGTGATGATGAATCACTTCCCTCTGATATTTCCTTCTTTCTCCAAGATAACATATTTTAAAGATTTTATTTATTTATTTTAGAGAGAGAGAGAAAGAGCGAGCGCACAAGCAGGAGGGGCAGAAGGAGAGGGAGAGAGAGCCTCCCAAGCAGACTCCCCACTCAGCGTGGAGCCCAGCTCAGGGTTTGATCCCATGACCCTGAGATCTTGAGCCACGCCAAAACCCAGAGTCAGAAGCTCAGCCAAATGAGCCACCCAGGTGCCCTGCCTTTAGGGTTTTCGAAGTTACTTCTCCATCAGTCCTATAAGCAGCCCTACCTCCCGCCAAGTAAAGAAAGGCCATTGATTTAACTTTGTTATCATTCTTGGCTTCTTGGTGCCAAATGTATGGATTAGGGGAACCTCTTATTACTGTGTGTTTGCTGTACTCTCTCTCATCCATGTTTGGAGGTATTTCTTCCCAAGCTCGCTTGTCTCCCCCCTCTAAACCAAACTTGGTGCTGGTCCATTCCCAGCAGCTGCCCCTGCAGCCATGACTTCCTTTGCAGTTTGGGAATTCAGAGCTCTTGCCTTGGGCAGGGGAGAGGCTGTACCTTCAGGTGTACTTTTTCCTTCCTCCTTTCTCCCCACCTCCTGCTCTTCAGCCTCGCGGTGCCCACACCTCCCATCCCAGGCTGACAACCAGTGTCTCCCTTTGGACTGCCTCGTTTCCCACTCTTGGCCTCCACAAACCTTAGGGCCCAGTAAACCTCATTCAAAAGACTCGCCGTTTCTTTTCCAGAATTCATCTTTCTTTGCTTTGCAAAGATTACTTAAAGACAGTCCTGAATGCAAATACTGTTGAGAGGAGGGCTTCACTGGGGTCACTTCTTCCCACTTTTGGATATTGTTTCAGCAGCTACATAAGAATGAAATATAGAAGATGTTTCAGGGACGTTCTTTCTGAGCGTGTTGGACAACGACAAATAGACTTTGACCTCCTGCACAGTTTTGTCCTGCAGTACCTTGTTCCCATGGCCAAAAGTCTTCTCAATACAGTCACTCTCCAGTGCCCACTTTGCTACCAGGACATTCGGTGGAGATCTTTGGTTGGAACAGCCCCCTTCTAAGCTCCAGATTCTCATACAGAATTGTTCTGTGTTTAAATGTTTCTGAAAACTGGCAGACCTAAGTTTGTCCAGAGAAGAAGGATCCACCAAGCGCCATCACTATTGCTTTTGTCATATTTTCGTCTTTTATATAGAGCCCATTGCAGTTTGATTGGTCATTTCCCAAGGAGTAGAGAATTCATGCGAGGACTGTCAGATGTGGGTGAATCTGTCCTTTTATTGAGGTGGGAAGGGGAAGATTGATACGCACGAGACAGCTATAAACATCGCAACACCAGCTCTACCTGCAAGTGCTGTATGACTCATGAGAAAGCAGAAGCAAGAGCTGGACAGAGAATGCCAGAAAGAAACTTTGGTACATCTCAGCCTATATTTACTTTAAATATTGTTTTATCCTTCTCTTTCCTCATGCCCTTGTATATCTGATATAAAAGCCTATCTGACGAGTGGCATTCTTTGGCTGGCAGCCCATGGCCCTTTAACTCCCTAAAGAAATATGACCAAATCTTGTAGATCTTCACCCTTGCTGTACATCTGAGTTACCTCTGGGCCATTCACATAATACAAATGCCTGGGCTCCACCTACAGACATTCTGTATTTGGAGGTCTGGGCTGGGATCCAAGCATCTAATTTAAATGTGCATTTGGCGACACTGATGTCCTGCCAGGTTTGGGAATCTCTGACCTACACATCACATCAAAGAACTGTCATTTTAGTTTTCAAAATTGCTTGGTTCTCTTGAACTGAGGACTTATTTTTAAATCCTTCTATTTCTTTTTCACTCAGTAAAAATGAGTCATCACCTACTTAGCACCTAACTATTTACCATCAAGATATTTTTATGCTATAAATTAGTAACTTTTTTAGGTCAAAGAAAATGGATAATTTTTAATATGTTGAAATTGTGCATTCTTCCAGAAAGGGCTGGAATGATCTTCGTTTTTCATTTTATTTGTCCTTCACATTGATAGGCTTAATCTAATGGCCCTAAAGATTTGCCTCTGTAAAAATGATGTGAATAACAGACATTGTTGTAAATTCACAATTAAACATTATGTATTTGCAGTGGGAATGATTTTTCTTGTAGGAAAAAATGTTAACAGATTTTTACTAATTTAGAGGAAAGACAAGCCAAATTAGAGGAAAGTCGGCACTATAAATATTTCAAAAAGAACATCCATTTATTGTTTTTTTGTAATATACAGCTAAGACTAAATGACATTGAAGAAGGAAGCTTTGCCTTACGCAGAACAATTAGGGAAATAGCTTAGAATGCTATGAAATTAGCCTCGAAATTGGTTGTAGGCAAGTATGGTTTTCTCAAGTACTTGGGTGATTTTGTTGTACTTTGTAATATTATCTCTGCTATCTTGTACAACTTATTGTACACAATAAAAAATTTTTTTGGCTACCTGTTCAATAACAGGAGCATGAAATACAAGTTGCTGTACTTTGATTTGATGAGTGTTTTTTTGTTTTGTTTTTGTTTTTTTTTCCAGAGTCTGATAAATGGTGAGGTGGATAATTAGGGTATTTTGCTATATGTTCTATCACCTTCGGAATGACAGAGCTGTTTTTCTTTGATTTGGGTTTTTCACACACGTGAATGTTCTGATTGCATTATGGGTGCAGACCTGACCCCAGACTGCTTGGACCATAGTTTTCATAGCCTGCTTATTGAGGCTCCCAGATAACATCTTGGCCATGGTAGTAGGTAGACTTTTGTGCTTCTGTTGTATTCTCTATATTTAATTTAATAAAATTAAAATGCAGAGAGAATATCAGTTAAAGGCTTCTGTATGTTTTATAACACGTTAAAGAAGTTAAGGAAAATGTATGGCATTTAGGTACTTGCTTGTTTTTGCACATGTCATAGTATATTACATTTTATCATTGAAATTAACACCTTCTTTTATTTAGAATTTTTGGCGAGCTGAAAATGTAACCTCTACAGAGAATTAAAGTTCTTATATGTGAATGAATAGTTATATCATTAATTATGTGAAATTACTTCTTGGGTTGATAATAACTATTTCTTTACCCGTGAGCTTCTTTTCTAATCGCAGAGTCTTGATTGGTGAAGTTTTATTTGAAGACATATCCCACTGTTAACCGGCCAGAAGTACCTGTAACTTGTGGAAAGGGTCAATAGCATACTGATTTATTGATTGGATTTTTTAAAAATATATTTTATTTATTAGTTGACAGGGAGAGTCACAGAGAGAGAGGGAACACAAGCAGGGGGAGTGGGAGAGGGAAGAAGTAGGCTTCCCTCTGGGCAGGGAGCCTGATTTTGGGGCTCAATCCCAGGACCCTGGGATCATGACCTGAGCCGAAGGCAGATGCATAATGACTGAGCCACCCAGGCGACCCTATTGATTGGATTTTAAATTACTTTGTGAGCTTATTTGACTTGTATCATATGTACTGTAGTATCAGTTGCTGGATATAGACATGGGCTTCTTATGGTTCTTTCATATATTAGCGTTCCGACTTTAAGTTATTCATAATTCCACGTACCAAGTGTTCATGGAGCACCAGCTTTGTGCCAGAGACGCGGCGTGTCCTGGTGCTGCGGATATGCCCCTGGATACCATGTGCTCGGAACCACTTTCTGTGTGGTGGAAGACACGGCGAGTGAAAGAGGCCAAGAGAAATACAGGGTCCTTGGGGAGCTCCTGGCAGGGAGGGGCATGGCCCAGAGGAAGCTGGGGAAGTTGTCATCCAAGTTCAGATCTGAATGATCAGGAGGAGAGAGTCAGGAGAAAGGAACTGGCGCGGGAATGAGATGGAGGAGTGCTCGAGGCTTCGGGATTTAATCTGCAGGAGACTAGAGGGGAAGGGATTGAGCATCTCCTTCAGAGCATTGCGGAAGGGAGGGTGCGAGCCGTAGGTTCTCCAGGCCTGTGAGAGCCAGCTCCTGAAGGAGCTGACAAGCCTTGCTCAGCGTGTACCATTCCGTCGGCAAATTCGGACTGTGTGTCAGGCGCTTGGGATGGAGCCGGAAACCAAGCAAAAAAGAATGCCTGCCCTTGTGGAGCTTTTATTCAAGTGGGAGAGACGAGTAAGAAACATGTTGCTAGTGGTTTTGAAAACGGGCCAGCTGCATGTGCAGTCCAAATGGTTACAGTCTCAGAGTTTGCCAATACCATTGAGCCAAATCAAAGACTATTTAATAAAAATAGCTTTACAATCATTTCCAGTCTGATGACTACAGATAGACTTATTGGTAACTCAGAATATTCACAGGGGATGTTGAAAGTTCCCTATTGCTTCCATTTATTGATCACGGACTCTACACCAGGCACTGTGCTGAGCGATGAGCACACGGCCCCGAAGGGCATCACGGAAGTTCCCTGCAGTCAGGGTTTCTAGTTGGCCAGGTAGACATACCTTAAGCGCACAGGGCTTATATCTGTGATGATAGAGGAGAATATTTGATAGGGATTCGGGGGTGGAGGAGCTGTCCTATATTCCTGCTCTAAAACACATTGCCAGAACCAGGATTCTTCCTGGGAACATTTTGACAGTATCACAAAGGAGAAAAATGGCTTGAATTTTCTTCTTATGATACAAACAGAAAAATAAACATTCTACGTAGTAGGGAAATCAAACATATGCTTATAACCCCAAATCGATCGCTATAAATAAGTAATTCTATTACAGCGAGCATTTTTTGGTGGAATTAATAAAGAGAAAAGAGGATACTAGAAGTCAGTGTATAGAAGCACAAGGAGAAATGTAGTTCAACACAGTGGTTGAAGGAAAATTTGTTCGAATTTGCCCCACAGTTGTAAGAGCAATGAATGAAACTGTCTGATGCATGAGAGGTCTTTGGAAAAATGATTGTACTCTCACAATCTTAGCCCGATTTGTTTTGTTGCCTTTAGAATAAAAGTTGCAAGTGGGTAGGAATTATGCCTTTAAATGTTAGCCTGTAATGGACTGGGAAGCCACTCCAGGGTGACAGCTGAAGAGGAAACGGCTCTGTCGGTGTCATGCACATGGATGATTGGGCATATAAGGGAAGAAGCAGAGAGAAAGGTACAAAGTAAAAAAGTCGTAAAACAAGAAAGCTTGTTTGGACTAAAATATAATAGCAAAAGCAAAAAGCCTTGGGAACCACAGAGGTGATTTATTTTGCCTCTTGACATAATACAAATATGTACAGTTGAAAACGCAGGTGCTCCTTGTGCAGACATCACTGTCATCAGCGACACACACAGTTGGACATATTTGGAGGAACATTTCATCTCATGGCTCTCCGTTTCTTCCCATGTCACCGAAGGCATGCATTTTCAAGAGTCCACATTCAGTGCAGTCTTTTTATCTGTGATACAAATATAAAGCTTACCTGTCCATATGAGAGCAGATTAAATCTGTGCTCCATAAGTACTAAATTCTAAATAAGGATAGTGACCTTTGTCCAACAGTGTCCACAGGGCCGATTGCTAATGTCCATAAGTGTTTATCAGTATCCTAGTGTGGTTACAATAACCGCTAACTAGTTTGCTCTTACTGTATGCCAAACCCTGTTCTTTGATTTGCAGATTTTACCTTACAGGGACCTTTTATGAAAAGTATTTATTATCCTCATTTTACGAATAAGGAACATGAAGGGACAGAGAGGTTAAAATAATCCAGACAGAGGGGACTCTCCTAGTTGGTTAGCGATATGTTTGGGATTTGCACACAGTCCTGCCAGACTCTGAAGCGTGTGTTCTTAACCAGCAGACCTGACCGCTTCCCTGGACGGTGCAGATAGATATAACTACCAGAAGTAAACATAAGCTAAGGTTATATGATAACAAAACGCTAGGGTTTAAGGACCACATTAATGACTGCTGTACTTTTTTGTTTTGTTTTAACATTTCAGCACACTGTTAAACCACAATAAGAAAGAAAGAGACCTTACAAGGAGGATGATTAAGAGTCATAGGAGTCAAGGGAAAATATTATTGTCATTATTTTTTAATAAGGGATAAGTGAGATGAGTGTAGGACCTGTTGCTTTATTAATAGGAATGCATGCATCTGGTGAGGACGTGGGTTTGCCAACTGCAGGGCTGGCCTGGAATTAGACTTCTCTGTGGAATCCAGGTCAGTGTTTACACACAAGTAGTTTACAATCTTTGGGAAATTTAAGCAAAATAGTATGAAAGCACTTGGGAACAATTTAGAGAATCCGAATTCAAGAAGAATCGGGGTAATGCATATTCTCAGTGGAGAGGGGGTGAGGGGAATGGTGGATTTCTCTGACGGATTGTTGAGCTAGTTCGTTTGTTTGTTTGTTTACTTTTTGAGACACCCTGCTTCAGTTCTTGCTCAGCTGTGGTTTGCCTCCTGACTCAACCACTTAACACACCGGAGTCCCTTTTGGTGTGGGACGTGGATAACAAGGCTTACTTACTTCACAGCGTTTTTGCAAGTGCCTTGCCCAAAGCTTGACGTGTGGGATAGGTCCGGTGGGCCTTAATTTTGCCTTCTCCTCTGCCACTTATTTGACCTGATGAAGAGGATGAATAAACACTAATCTTTATTTCCTGTTGTCGACGAGGAACCTAAATTTCTAATCTACCCTCCATGTTGACTTTCAAAGTGTTGATTTTCCAAGCTGTTCCACCCCCTACCCTTCTGTATCTTGATTTCCTCTTCTCTAGCTGCCATTTATTTGGAAGACGCCTCCACTTTAGTTGTCCCATGGTCCATGAGCTCTTGGAGTCTCTGTTCATGTCACTCGAGGATTTGTTGGAATGAAAGAAGCGCTGGATCTTGGGAGACTACCCCGGTACCTCCAATCTAATTTTGATTCTCCTGAGATTGCAGGGGAAGGTGACCTCTGTCTAACTAATTTTTCTCCAACCACTACTGGCTGTCCTTTTTACTCTAGACCTTCACTGTTGAGTTTAAGCTCGGCACCTTAAATGGATCCATTCTTCCTCGGAGAAGGAAAGAGGTAGGAAAGAAAGTGGCACCAAAGCGAAGCAGGCATCCTAGAATTTTAGGAGAGATGTCAGATCTCAAATGTGTTGCTTGATTGGACGCGGTTGATCTTAGAATATTTGCCACTCAACTTCAACTGGTGCTTCTTCAATCATGTCTTCCAAGAAACCACGTGCCCCTTCTGTATTTCCTGGACAAACCTCAATATTTTGCATCTTTCAGCTTATTTTAACTTCCTTGTCCTGGAATCTGTTTCCAGAAATCTCTCCCTTTCTATTTGCTTTCACCACCTCTTTCTCCTCCGACTCCTTTTCAGTTTACGTATATATGTGAGCGTGGACCCTCTACTCCCCGGCAGAGCTTGTCAAAGTGTGGATCATAGATCACTCACATCAGGCCTTGTGGGGTCATGTTAAAACTGGGACACACTTCAGGCCTACGAATCAGCACCTCAGCAGGATGTAGTCCAAGAGCTGCCCCGAAACCACTTATTCTCCAAGGTAGTTGGTCTTCTAAGGGAGCACAGCTTCAAATTCTGTATTTTTTTTTTAAATCTAGCCTATTCTTTTTATCTCTTGAAACCCACCTCTCTCAACATTCACAATGTCAAATTCAACTAACTCTCTTTCTGGTCCTCTCACTACTCCTACTGGCTGTTTTCGTCTTCCGTCCTTATACGCATGGGCATGGAAAGAGCTCGAAGTTTGGTGTTAAGAGTGGAGTTTGACCTCCAGCTGTGTGATATTGGGTCACTCGTTTATCTTCAGTAGGATGTCTGTCTTCGAGACTGCATGGCAAGCAATTGGCATTTTTTTAAATTTGGGAGCCCAAACATAGTTGTGTTTGCTCTAAGAATCTGCCTCTCCCAGTTTGCCAGTGGAAAACTTGGAAATTATACCCTTTGCTAGGGTTGTGGCTGCTGGGTGACAGCCAAAAGGTGAACTGCCTTTTACCCATTTTGCCTCCGTCGATACCCACGATCCTTTCCTACAACAAATCATGGTCAGTTTGGCATGACAAGTACTGGAAGAGAGAAATTCTCTCTAGTGAGCCAGATAATGCAACAGGATCTGTCTGAGATTGATAGAGATGAGTGTTTGATCCACTTTACTCCATGCCAGAAAAATATTTTTCCTTGACAGCTGGAGAGATCAAAGGTCTAAAACTGTGGATACAGGGAGATGAATGTTCTAATATTAATATTGTATGAATAATATAGCATGGAACATTTAAGGTCAACAAGTCTGATTCTGTCTGTCTGAGAACCCCCAGTCAGCCATATGCAGAGAGGAATTCCAGTCACAGAGGTCTTCACCCCAAGTAGATAGGCCACCATTACCTGTCTTTGCACAGCAGAACAAGCCAAGCTTGAACAGTCTGAGAGAGATCATGCCAAGAAACAGCAGTTTTGGGGGTAAGGGGCAAGTCACCTGGATGGAGGAAGACCTACTGGTGAGCCAGTCAAACAAATGGGTTTTTCAAGAATTATCATGGAAGAGATGGAAGTCTCCCCTTGAGTGAGAGCAATATAATGATCTCATAGGTCACTGGTTACCAAGAAAGGTTACACGTTGTGTCCTCAGCAAGGGTATGAAGCGTAGTGATTCTTGTGGGGGCACATGTGTTGTAGGATTCGGCACCTCCTACACGGACTCCCAAAGGAGAGAGAGAGAGAATGCTGCACAACCGGTGGTGTTGGTATGGTGTATGGCCCAGTTCTCAGGCCGCAGAGATTTAGCCGTGTCCGGGTTGTTTCACTTCAGACAGCGCTGCCAAGGATGCCTTTCACTTCCGTGCTTTCTGTGGGCCTCTGGTGGTGGTGGCTTTCTGAATTTTACTAGGGATATATCTACTGATTTAAAAATTTTTCATCTTTGGGACTCCTGGGTGGCTCAGTCGGTTAAGCGTCTGGCTCTTGGTTTCAGCTCAAATCATGATCTCAGGGTCATGGGATTGAACCCCGCGTCGGGCGCTGCTCTTGGTGGGGAGTCTGCTGGAGACTCTCAGTCTCCCTCTGCCTTTGCCCCTGCCTTCACATACGTGTGCGAGTGCACTCTGTCTAAAAATACATAAATAAATAAAGTTTTTTTTTTAAAGACTTTATTTATTTGCAAGAAAGAGAGAGCACACAAGCGGTGGGGAGAGGGGCAGAGAGAGAGGGAGAAACAGGCTCCCTGCCAATGCGGGACTCGAATCCTGGGATCATGACCTGAGCTGAAGGCAGACACTTAACTGACTGAGCTACCCAGGTGTCCCCCCCCAAAAAAAATCTTTAAAAAGTTTTCATCTTTGTAGTTTTTGATTAATAACACAGATTTAATATCCTTATATTTTACAGTCCTTATTTAATTAGCTTTTAGCTTTATTCCATTTATATTTCTTTTCTTTAAGTTTTCCACTTTTTTATTGTCTGTTTTGATCTGATTAAGATGTTATACACTTCCCTTTATCCCCTGGATGGACTTCTCATTAATTCACCAAAATATCTTTTCAGTGTGAATTAGGAAGCTTATAGTGGGACAACTCCTTCTAGCTTATAAGGCACAAACTAAGGGAACAAGATTGGTTCTTGACAACAAACATTATCCATTCTCTTGATTTTGAGCTTTGTACCCTGAGATCCTTGGCCTGTGATGAAATGGAAGCAATTTCTCTAAGCCTCACGACTCTGATCTTAAAAATGAAGATAATGGTATCTGTCGCTGAGCATTGCGATGAAGATGAAATGAAATCTGTGCATCTAGCCCAGGAGCTAGAAATAGGAGATTCTTAATAATTTCATTCCTGTAAAACTCCAGGGAACATTAGTATATGTCTAGGTGTGAAAGGAGAAGATCATGAGTTTGGTGTCAAGTGTGAGGTACTTTTAAATCATTCAGGTGAAGACATCAAGTAGGCAGTTGGATTTCAGGATGCGAAGCTCAATGAGAAGTGTGAGCTGAAGGTCTGCAACTGGAGTCTTCAGCACAGATATGCCTATGGAAGGTTTGAGATGGTTTGAGTTTTCAGTAACAAGTAGACCTAGGGCTAAGCCACTGAAGGATTCCCTACATTTAAAGGCTTTTGGGTGAGGGGCAGCCAGGTGGCTCAGTCTTAAGTATATGACTCGGTTTCGGCTCAGGTCATGATCCCAGGGTTGGGAGATCAAGCTTTGATTTGGGCTCTGCACTCAGTGGGGAGTCTGCTTGAGATTTTCTCTTCCTCTCCCCCTCCCACCACTCGTCCTCTCTCTCTCTCTCCCCCTTTCTTTCGCTCTCAAATAAATCTTTTAAATTTTTTTTAAATTAAAAAAAATTAACAAAAGGCTTTCGGTGAGAATGAAAGTTAATGCCCAACGAGTAGGAGAAAAAGGAAATGTAATGTCGTTGAAGCCACGTCAAGCATAAGGAAGGATAAGAGTGTCTTTTTGGTCGCCAGGAGATGCAAGAACTGAACATTGTCCATTGGCTGTAATTACTTAGTTGTCATTGTTGAACTTTTCTGAGAGTTTTCTTGGAGGAATCATGGGGTAGGAAGATTCCACTCCCCATTCCCCAGAACTGAGTTATCTTTCCTCTGACCTAGCAAAGTATTCATCTTATAAACTTCTAGTGTGATTTTTCCTTTATGATTTATAACGATAGTTGTTTGTACTTAGCTTCATTCCCATAATAAATCATCAGTTTCCTGAAGACAGGGGTCATGCAAAGTACCATATAAATTACACCTAGTAAGTATTTAATTGTTCGGTGTTAGAATCAGTGGTTCTTACAGAACAAGTCATGTTTCTTTGTTCATTCATTCATTCATTCATTCACTAAACACTTGTTTATTTACCAACTTCATACCATGTGCCAGGCACTGTTTTAGGCTATGTGCATCTAGTGGCAAACAAAAGGTATTCACCTTCTGCGTGAAGTTTACATAGTGGTGGAGACAGATGAGAAAGAATAAATACACATTCTGAGTATTAATGTCTTTAATGTCTTAACTGATTTATTCCTCACAACAACCAAGTAACATAGATGTTATTACTAGTCTTATTTTTTTGATAAGAATGGAGGCCCCAAGATATCCAGCAATTTGCCATGCTGTTAATTCATTAGAGATAGATCTGGGATTCAAACCCTACCAGGGACTTTGACTCTCAAATTTATTCTGTTAAAGCAGCCCCTGCACCCCCCACACTACAAAGTGTTCGGCATGGAGTAAACTATTATTATTACTTCTATTATTAATAGTTATTTTTCCTCAGCCTCAGGATCATTTACTCCAATTCAGATAAGTAAACAGACTCCACCTTGTTATTGACAGAACTAAATTTAGAAGCCAAGTTTCCAAGTTCCCAATCCAATGCTTTTCTTTAAGGGAGGGAGTATGGAGGGAGGAAGAGAGAGAAAAAGAATGGAGGGATGAAGGAGTGAGCAAACAGAAAGAACAATGTGTGGAAGAGACGCAGGAAGGATTATTAAACCTGTTCGATTTTGGATTTTTGATGCTACCAAACCATGTCTGATTTTTCAAGATTTTATTTTCCTGTATTCTCAAGAGGTGGTATCCTTGAAAGGAAGGATATTTCCATACAAAACAATCATACTGTGTTTCATAAACTAGCAAAAAATAATTCAGGAGTTAGGAGACCCTAGCTACTTAAAAGTAAATGCTATAAAGGACGTTATTACTGGTAATTTATATTACGAAGACATTGGTTGGAAGATACACTAGAAGCTTTGTTTACCAACAGCCAAATCTTTGAAGAGAGAGAGAGTGTGTGTGTCTGTGTGATGCATATAGGAAAACATGCTTATTGTATAAAATCCTGGTAATACCTAATTTATTTTGTGTATGCATTTTGGGGAAGAGGATACTGAAACATTTTTCTGGGATGAGGAAGTTTCTGTAGTTCTACGCAAGGCTGCTCTAATATCAAGCACCATATTTAAGCATCACAAATATACACTAAGCAAGGGACAGATGCACAAGGAATTTAAGCAGAGTTTTTCTAAATGGCAAATAATTAGAGGGGAACAGATGCCTATGGGCAGCAAAGGATGAAATGAGGTACCAGGAATTTTAAAAGGGAGATGGAAATACATATGTAGAATGCAGTCTCTCTCAAGGATGTTTAAGCCTAGAGGATGTTCTCTCCCAAAGTTCTCTGTTTTTGTGGGTTTTGACATTAAATTTTGTTCTCTCTTTACCTATATTCCCCAAAGAAATAGATCTTGCTAATCACTCCAAAGTGGAACAGATTTTCTTTCGAACCTCAGTTTTGGATGACTTTGCGGTTTGCATCCCTTTCTTCTCTCTCCCCAGGGCCTTGTCCTTTCACAGGCCTGCCAGGATGACATTTCATAGCAGTGTCACTCCTCATTTATTTATTATTTATACCCCATCTACTTCCAAAAGGGTTTTAGGTAGTCTACCAATCAAAGATGCCTACAAATGTAGATTGTTTTCTTGATGTGTTTTACAGGATGGGCATGGCCCTCCTTCAGAACAACCGTGCTGTAAAATGGGTTTGTCCACCTCAGAACTATTCTGCACTGTTCTGATGTCGAAAAGGAAAGAAATCTCCAAGAAAAGAGTAGAGAAGAGCGTGAGACATTTCCCATCTTCCCGTGGAGCACTAGTTTAAACAGCAGGGGCCCTGAGCAGAGGGATTCAGCCTCCCAGCGAAGCTGAGATCGAGCACCTGATCATTATCCTTCAGGTTTAAGATTTACCTGTTGTGCTCATTGTAACAAAAGAAATGAAATCTCTGTAATTATATTGGAAGGGGGAGGAGATCATGTTTTAGTTCCTTTGATCTTGAACTAGAATAGGCTCTGCTTTTGGAAATTTAATTTGAAAGAATCCAACGTACACATCTGCTTTTTGTACTGCAATTTCTATTGAGCTTGAAAATAGAAATTTATTAATGCAAATGTGTAGAGTCTGTTCCTTGAGGAAAAAAAAAATACACTTCCAAAATGCAAAGTGATCCTTCCTACATAGCTATGGGAGATTTTAATAAATATGTTCTCTGTTGTTTTTTTTTTTTTTTCCTGGAGTTCAGAGATAAGGCTCCTTGTTAACAAGGATTAAGCATAAACATTACAGGGCACATTGGGGAGCAGAAAGATTCATGATTACTTCAATATTTAAAAGTTTCCAAAGGACAAATGAGATGGTAAAGAGATGAGAAGCGTACTGAATCCTCAAAAGAAAAAAACAACACAAAAACAAGTGCGTCATCAAACCATTTGGAGAACATGTTTGAATTGATGGTAGGGCCCATGCTAAGAAACAAAGCTTTCATTTCAACGAATCCAATCTGCCTAGTGTTCTGCAAAATTGCCTTTGCCTGTAAATGGAATGGCATGGAGATTTTAGGTAGGACACTTTCTCACCCAACTTAACCTGCACTTCTTATTTTATTTTTGAATCATTACATGAAACTGCATATAAATGACACTTGACTTAATCCTTAGAGTGGCTGGATTGCATGGTCTATTTTGATTAACTTTTTTCTTGTTCTCAGTGTAAATTTTTGCGTAAAGCCTGAAATGTTGTGAGCATTTTGGGACATAAATCCTTTAAGCTATTTTGCAGTCATATAGTTGTTCTTTGTAGGGTTTGAGTGCTTTCCTAAACTGCTTCTCATCTCCAAATGGGCAAAATAAATTATAAATTGTTGAGAGCGTTCAATCACTGGATGAGCAGTCATCTCCAAAAGCCGGGGAGAATATCCATTTTCAGTTCTTTGAGTAAACAGAGCTGATTCCTTTACAATATTTGTGCTCTATCAACAGATCTCAAAAACTTTGTTATAAATTACCTAGGCTTAAGAAGTTCATGATTAAAGAATATACTGTAGCAATAAAACCGGTCTTCTCCCTCCTCCATGTGGTGAGATTTCTTTCAAAGGTAGTAGGTAGGCTTTGGTGGTGTATATTGTCATTCCATTCTGCATTCTTTGGTTACTTTCTTCCCCACTGATTTTTTTTTTTTAATGCTGTGATCAGGCATTTTAAGTCTAAAACAGGGAGCCTGTCCTTAACTTTTGTGTCTGAGTTGGTATTTCCTTGTGCTGCCAGAATCACCTTGTGACTCTCGCAAATGTACAATTTCATTTGGGTTCAGTAATTCTTGTAGGAGTCTGTGATGCCGGCAGCCTGAGGCCACAGGAATTATTCAAGGCATAAAATGTTGAGAAAGAGTCGGCTCCTCAGAGGCTTTTGAGTAACTCGGGTTTCCTTTGAACCAGTTTTTTTGGGGGGGTGGGGTGGGGTGGGGATGCATGGAAAGTACTAGTAACCACTTGCAGTTAATTAATGCCTACCATTTCCCTCTAATTGCGACTGTGTCCAGTTACACATCTCTCTTCCTCACAGGGCAAGAAACTCAGCAACGAAATTTCTATTTCTAATGGCAGACAGTTGGGGTGCTGCAACCAAGCAGTCACCCTTAAAAATTAATGAGCTTAATGATGGTTAGGGAAGCGATGGCGGTGGTGGTTGGGGAGGGAGGGGCCGTGGGAGGGCAGGAGGAGGAAGGCTGGACCCCTCGCAAGGGACAATGCTGGGAGCCCCTGTCCCTCTCTCCCCTCCCCCTCGCCCCCCCCTCCAACCTCCCCTCTTCCCAGGAGCCAAGCGGGTGGAAAGACAGGGCGATTATGAAGACGTCAGTTGGAGCGTAGGCAGGCGAGAGGGGCGCCGCGC
>LNAC01000015.1:8954821-9049821 GCA_002007465.1 Ailurus styani | reverse complement strand
GATTAAGAATGACTATGTTTTAATTCCTCATTAAATCTCAGAGTTCCAAGAAACAGAATTTTATTTCAGTCTCTTGCTTTATTCCAACTTTTGTTTTCTCAGTTTGTACATGAATGTGTGTGTGTGTGTGTGTGTGTGTGTGTCTGTGTGTATACGTGGTGTGTCAATATCTGGAGATGATGGTGGCTCTGTTCTCTTTCCCTTAAAATCTATTGTGTTAAAATAGCAGGCAGAAGAAGGTTTTACTTTTTTTTTTTCTTATACTTTACTTCTATTTTATGCGGGCAAACTGCCCATCCAGATGGTAGAATTTCACCTGTAAGCAATCTGAAACGATCGGTTAATTCTGACATTTTATAGAGCCCTTTTCTTTTCTTTTCACACAGTGCAACTAAGAGCAGAGTAACTATTCAAGATAATGTCTCCTTTTTCTCCCCCCTTTTAAAGCGCGTCCTGCTGTGATTGGTTCTTTTCCCCCCAAAATCTGTATTTTGGGCTCAATTAAAAATCTGTGGCTTTAGGCACTTTGCTACTGTTGTCAAAACCACATCTGATGAAATCTTTGACCACTTCTAATATGTGTAAATGAGGAAATGGTGGCAGAAGTGAAGGAACAAGTGTAGATTAGCAGGTTCGTGGCTGAGAAACAGATCATTGTAATTTTCTAAGCTCATCATTCCACTGGCTTTGGTAAACTCACTGTTAACTTTTCTCCTCCCACCACATTCACCAAGTACACCAACTCACACCTTCCTAAGGAACGCCTAGCGTGGTGTGAGCTACCAGAATCCTGAAATTTGGTTTTGTTTTCTGTGTAGCTAGCCTCTGGTGGCTTATGTTACTGAATAAACTGGAGACGTGGTTTGAAATGATCTGTTAACGTGTTACTGAAGAATCCCATTATTTCCCAAACCAGATTTGGGCGATGTTTTCGAAGCAGAGTTTTGAAGGGAAAGGGAGTCTTGGAGTTTGCTTCTACTCATAAGAATTGTATTGATCCTGTATTTACAAGTTATTTTGGAATGCTATCCTCTCGTTTTTATTTCTAGAAATCCTTCATTTGCATGAATGATTTCTTGAGTTATCTGTATAGTAAAGGTGGCTTTAGGGACCTCTTCTCCTGGCTTATTCCTTTGGGAGAACATTTTTGAAAGTACTCCTACTATAACCTGTTAAGATTTGAGACCCTGGCTGTGCTATTATTTGTTGCCTTTTTTCCCCCCCTGCTTCCTGTTTCGCACATGTTAATTCCTGTGGGCATTTTCTTTTAAAAGTGATGAGATTTTCACTATCCAGCAGCAAGCCACATTTACTGGAGTTATTGAACTCTGAAATAGGAAACCTGTGGGCGATCAGTGTAACCCTCCCCAGAAGCTGTTGCTTCAGTCAAGGGGAATTACAGCCCCATGACTGGGAATTTCAAAGTAGTTTCACTGAAACATCCCAAGGTCTCGTTTCAGGTATTGCAACGAAATCAACATTTGTTTGTGGCCAGTGAAGCCTGGGTCCCTGGCAGTGTTCTTGTCCAGTTGTCTCTCATATTTCCCTTGCAAACTTTCCCATTGGTTGGGGCCTGCGGAGAGATTTCAGTGGCTGGCTGGGGGAAATGTTTGGGAGAACATTTGCGTATCAAAGCAGCCTAAATATTTGCAAAAATGTTTGCTTGAGGAAAAAAAAAAAGGATCCACTTAGGATTAGGAAGTAACTTGCTAAAACATTTTAAAAGCATTTGTCATTTAACCACCTATATTATTCATGAAGGAAGGCCTAACCTGAATTGCAGGGGTCATCCCAGAACTTGTATTTTTAAACAGCAGATGAGATAATGAATGTTCTGGCGTTGTGATTAAGGTCTGTACCTGTATGTGGCATAGAAATGCAAAACAAGACAAAACAAACAAAAACAAACTGAAAAACAAGAAAAAGAAGAAAGAGGCACAAATACATTTAAAAATTAATTGGTTTTTATTTAGGAACCCATAACATACAAGGTGCAGAGAAAGGCCTCATGAAATGGTAGGATTGAATGGCATTCAACAGCTAGCTCCAACCTCATTTTTTCCCCTGTTAGATATTTTTCCCCTATGAAACACAACTGTATTGCTATGATACGAAATTCGGTTCTGTTGGAGTTCGCAGACTTTCTCTCAATAGTAATGATTTGAATGGCAGATGGTTCTCCCCCCCACTTTTTTTTTCTGGGTAAAGAGTTTCCTGTGGGCATTTTTGTGTTCAAATTATTAGTTTTAACTGCATTTCACTTTTGGTTTGGAAACAGTACATATAAAACTCAGTGCAGGCCAATTTTTCCAATTTGTTAACAGTGTAGGAGTTGAGCTTTGACAATTACTGTACTTAAAAGCCCCACAGATCAGGTGTTATTTTACCACCTGGACATTTTAATTAGTAATAAAAATGTGGATCTGGATACACAGAAATAGGATCTACAGTACACAACGGCCCAATGCACTCTGTTGGTGCTGATGTGTGCATGGCTCCATCTTACGAGTGTGTGTCTGTGTGTGAGTGTGTCCATATGCAATTGTGTGTTGAGTATGTGATCATTCCGCCTAGAAAACCCAGGCGTAGGATACTGGTGAATTTTTCAAACTGGGCATTATTGTAATACGAGGATATTCGGCTACTTTTCTTCAATCTGGAATAAAAATGTATAATATATACTTGCATTCCTAAGTAACACTTGCTTAAGTCTTTTTAATACTCATACTTCATGAAGTATGTGGTATGGCATGGCGATTAAATGCTGACATCAGAAATAGGCTTGGGCTCCGTTGCAGAGCTGTGTGCTCTAAGGCAAATACATTAACCTCTCTGAATCTCCTTTTTTCCTTACCTATTGAATGAAAGTATGAATGATAATAGTTATGATACCTACCTAATAGGATTATGATGAAGCATATGTCAAATCACTTGATAAAAACAAAGAGCTATAACAATGGATTTTTAATGCAAACCACCAGTTCATAACCCACATGCCGTCTTCGTAACTCAACGAACTGTCTCATGTTCAAAAATAAGAAGGATGCAAATATGAGATTATGTTAGATTATTAACAAATACGTAACTTCAGGACCACCAGAAAATGTGTTACTAATTTTACACGTGAAGAAAAATGGCCCATTTTTATAAAGTATCTGGATATGCTCTTTGAAATAATGTTATTCTTAATTAAGGCAGAAGCGGGTACGTTGGAGGGAAATAGTGACCCTCTGGAGAAATGGAGAGTGAAAATAGTTTAGGGAAATGAGTCTTAGCGTCTTCTCTTTCGGAAAGATGCATACATATTTCTCTCAATTGTCATGAATTTCATGTTTGCAAACCAGTGTGAATCCTTGAGCGATAATCGCTATTGTTTAGAAGAAACTACCCATTATAATTTATATATGTGTATGCCTCCATATATATATATATATATATATATATATATATATATATATAATTACATAAAAATTTCCTTAAGAATATGTCTTCCCCAGGAGCTGAGGGTGTAAGCTTACTGTTAGACACTAGACCAGCTGCATTTGGACACTTCTCTAGAAAGCGTTTTCAGTTTTTAGTCTATGACCAGTTCTTTTCTTGAGAATTCTTCAGGAGAAATAAAAACATTTGTTTTCTTTATTTAGAAGAATGACATAATGAGTGGCGGTATCCGTGGTGTGTTGGTACTGTTCTGGTCATTTCATGTTCCTCTCTTTTAATGTTGTGCGTGCATACCTTGATCCCAGTCCAGATATTATTTACGTGATGTTGTTTCCAACAACCAATATTTATTACCATGGACCACCTGGTTTTAAGGAGTGTCTTAGAGAGCTTATCAGACTTGTCTCTGAGACATGGTATTAGCAGACGTATGCAGAGTTCCTTTCTGGGGGCCTGCTAAGAGCTAAATTCAACTGAGGAAGTCTTCAGTGAATTTGTTAATTTGAGAAAATATTAAGTAAACCGTGGAAGAAACAGGGACAGGCCAGTTATGACTGTATGGCTTTTAAGATTTTTTTTAGACTTAAGGATGGAAACCGAATTATTTTAATGTTCTATCAGTTTCACTCAAATGTCCCAATCTAACGACCAATTTCATGTACATATTCTTGTCTGGTGAACAGATAGAGTCTACTTATTATTTGTTTTGAAATTTTTTAAACGAGGCTACAGGTCCTCCCCTTTGAAACTGCATTTGATAAAAAGGGCCATGTGTACCTTAGCTTTTAGATTTCAGTACCCGCAGTCACGAGATGGGAAAGAAATTGTGGAACTTCTTCAGCAATTGTCTCATAAAAAGGATTCAGTTAAAAATGGGAGGGGGGACAGCATTTAAAATTTAATAAAAAAAAAAAAAAGTAATTCAAAGTAAAGTCTGTAGCCAAACTCCTTAATTGTGATGCATTTGCCGAGTTCCCCTCTCCCATCGCCGGGCCTGCTCTCGTGCCATATGGCCTACCATGGAACATTTAACTTGTCAGATATAATGGATTGTCCTGGAAGCAGATTTTTGCTTTGAGCACTCGGCTCCTTTCTTGCATCTCACTCTCAGCTCCAGGCTGCAGGATGAAGGATTGTGGTGGAAATGCAAAGAAGAGACACACAGTTGATTCCCCTTAAGAGAGTGACCTATATGTCACAGAATTTTACCCACGTAAAGAGGCATTATCCCCGTCACTGGCCTTAGCAGGCTGCATGTCAAAATCGTTTAAATTTGCCTGGACTTAACAGATTGTGCAAACATTTCAGAATTGAGTGCTTAGGAATAATAAAACATCGTCATTTTAACTTATGCAGAAATGGGGTAGCCACATCAGCCGAAGGATAAGTATTATTTATCGTGACCTACATGTAACCTAAACCACCTGGTTTGTAGATGCTGTAAATGAAGTTCAACTCTCAAATCTGCTGAGAATGCTTAAGAAAAAAAAAATCACCTTATGGAGATGTTACGTGGCTTCGTTGTTTCTGTTTGGTGAGGAGATGTGAGGTTGAAATGATCATTTAGGTGGATGGACAAGTGGCTTTTAATTATTCTACCAAGCTTTCCATCTTGAAACTTAAATGCACACCTTCCGTTTATTCCAATCTATTCGAAATTAGACTCTGAACATTCTGTGGATTATTTAATTTTTATATGTAAATGTAAAAAATACAGTATTTGATGTCAATTTTAATTTGGTGCTTTTGTGAGGTGATTTTTTTTTTTGCAAGTCGTGATATTATTTCTGAAATCACAAGCTTAGAAAGCTCTAGGAGGAGTTTGTGGCTTTTGCATTTATAGGAAAACTTCCTTAAAAGGATAAACAGTGCCCTTTCTATACGTACATGTTCATACATAGCTGCCAGGTATTCCTCTAGTACAATCTACTGTAATGCCAGATATTATACATTTTTAAAAGATTTTATTTATTTGAGAGCGAGAGAGCAAATGAGAGAGCACAAGCAGGGGGAGTGGCAAGAGGAGAGGGAGAAGCAGGCTCCCCTGTGAGCAGGGAGCCCGATGCGGGGCTCGATCCCAGGACCCTGGGATCATGACCTGAGCCGAAGGCAGACACTTAACCAACTGAGCCACCCAGGTCCCCCTGGAACCCCAAGTATTATAATACAGAGACCTAAATAATCAAGAACAAGCAAGGGGAAAAATAAGTAACTCACGTATCTCATTTAACCATAAAATGATACATATTTGATTGCTCCAGGGTTACAAAAATTCATTAGATTTGTATATGACACATGGAAATATACTAAAAGAGACTCTATTTACAGAAGTTAATTTAATATATTCACCAAAACAAGTGTTTGTGTTTTAGAAATTTAATATATGTTACTCCACAAATTCATGTATTATAGACAATTCTTAATATAGAACTATGAAAAACTGCAGTGACCTTGAAAACTGATAAAACCCCACTTCCACACAAAGAATTATATATTTTTAATGGACAACTTCCCATGAAGCAGCTAAGATATCTGTTAAAGTCAGCATTTAATAATAGAGTGTACTTGTGTATTTCACACTGATCCTAAAGTCAGCACACTTGTTTCATTAATGCCACTGATAAGATGATTTCTCCCCCACCCCACCCCCCCTTCCAATTTTGGTCCGACTTAGTCCTGAGTGAGTTTGGGTGGTGCCCGGCCACAGCCAGCTCTTGTTGGGGCATGTGCGCCCTCTGCTGGCTGCTCAGATTGGAACCGACCGGTGTGAGGGGTTCTTCCTTTTACTTTTCAGGGTTGGTTTTTTTTGGTGTGTTTTGTTTTTGCATTTTTATAAAAATAATCATATATTTGCAGTGATTATAAGGTTGTAGGTTAATACTGAGAATGACAGCTAATTTGTTTCTGTTTGAAAATAAAATTGGGGGGGGTTGTTGTTTGATTTTGCTAAATAGACTCCTGATAGTTCAAATAACGGAGTAGATACCAGTATTGAATTTTTAAGGGGTTGATTTCATATTACCATTGATTGTATTTTCGTTGCTTTCATCGTTCCTCCTGGTCTGATTACACTTAAGAAGAATTCTTGTTGGGACTCAGTTGGGCATGGACTTCAAAAAGATAAATCTTTGAAATTTTGCCGTATGACTCTTTGTAGGTAATGGAGTGGCAGATAATCCCTCGGAGAAAACTCCCTGATTGTGTCAAGAGTTTTCACTTGTCTTGTGAAGGAAAATGACTATCTATCCATCGCAATGTTTTATAAAGGCATTTTTGGCTTCCTTGCAGACCAAATGAAGCTATCCTCCCTGGCAGACATGGAGATGGTAGTTTGAGTGGAACCTCTTTTTGTTTGGTTTTGCCTCTTTTTTTGTAGAGTGTGAGATGTTAAAGGAGCAAATCACCGATGGTCGCTTTGTCCCCAGGTCCCCAGGTCACAGGACTAACTTATATGAGGGCAGTCACAGAGGGAGCATTCTGGCCTTTCTCCCACTGTCTGGAGGGAGAGTTTCCTAGTACTGATAGTATGGAGAGTGTTCCGACAGTGAAGACAGGGCTCTGGTGATGGATAGGTCTTTAAAATAGCAATAGTTTATTTTACTGACAAGGTTTCATCAAATTCTTCATAATAATTATGTGTGTAAGTGATTTCTATCTAACTCTGAAATGACATGACTCGATTGAGTCAATTTGGTAATTGTTACCCAGAGAGGAGAGTTTTGATTTTTGCAATTCTTTTGTCTTATCTTGTAAAATTCTCTTATTTGTAAGCAAATGACTTCAAAATATCCCTAGCCAGCTCCCTAAAATATGGGATGATCAAAGAGTTCAGAGTTAGGGACGGGGGGAAATGTCATTTAAGCTTTTTCCAGTTTCCTGTCTTTCCAATTTTAGGTACGAGTTACCTTAAGATTTGTTTTGAATAAATGATACAAGTATCTCTGATTTATTTAACATTGTCAAATAACTCTGAACTGCATCCTAACAAATCTCAAGTTGCCCTTAAGTTATAATAGCATCTTGCATGGAATCTCAAATACACCTCTCTCCTCTTCCCACCTGTTACCACGGCGAGGTTCTGTTCAGCATTCTCCTCGTCTGTGCTTTTCAGTACACCCATTCACCCCTTACCGATGTACATTGTTGGGTTTGCTCCCTTGCATTTCAACCATCTAAACCCTTCTCTCCTGAGAACCATGTCCACTGTTGATGTACCAGCAACCAACAAGGGGTACACGGAGGCCCCAACAAATATTTATTTCCATAGTTCATGTTTTTTGGCCCTCTTTTACAACTATTCAGATGAACATATTTGCAAGTTTCCAAACTGAAAATTGCTGTCTGTAAACATCTATTCCTTGTAACGTACTTTATTTTCTTGCCTATTTTGGTCGTATGAGGTCAGTATTCTGACTACTCCTCTTGTCCTTCCTCCCTTCTTCTCCTTGACCGTCCTTCCCATGGCCTCGCCTCTTCCTTCCTGTGCTCCCTGCCTTCCTCTCTTGATGTAGTCATGCTTATGTATTCAGTCATTGGGAGACTTCCATCATAGTGTAGGACTCAGCGGCTCGTGTAATTTTATCTGTGAACCATCATCTTCCTTTAGCAGTGACTCTTGTCCCAGGGGAGTTGGACTCAGAGAGTTTGCTCCTGTTTGCCTTCCTCTTTGGTTGTTGTAGACCTGATCTCTTAAAGTTGATCAGGTTCAATAATTAGCAGTCTTCCCATTCTTTGTCTGCTCTGTGAATGCTCTGAAATGTATTTTGAATTTTGGGCTATTTCCCCCGAGCTTCTCAGTGATGGACGTTTAGGGGATAGAGACCAATTGTAATTCAGTTCTAAGGCTGGAGAAATGGTCATCTAATATACCTGTTGTCTTACATATATAAATGAATGACACTAGCATTATCTTCTGTCTGGGGTTTAAAATGGGGGCATCTGGCTGGCTCAGGCAGAAGAGCATGCAACTTTTGATCTTAGGGTTGAGAGTTCGAACCCCACTTTGGGTGTAGGGATTACTTAAATAAAAATAAAAAGAACTTTAACAATTTTAAATGTTTCTTATGTGTATTTGTATATATGTAAGTATAATGCTTGTATATATTATACACATGTCTAAACTATATTTAAAATCTTCATGAGATTCCCATCCATCTTACTTTGGTTCCGCCTTGAGTATCATATCAGATGTACTTGTGGTTTCTTTGAGAGATGATACTTGTTATATTTTTGTTAGTCATAAACTTAGCTTGAAAACCGAGGCCATTGTCTATGTGCCATGATGCTAAAATATGTAATTTTCTCTTAAAGACCCAATAGCAAACATAATCCTAAAGCTTTTCCTCTGTTTGCTGTCCCACTGTGGCTTATTCAGAGTCTGGTCAGTATTATTTTTTACATTTAATATTAGTAAGACTCTGTTGGAACATCAGCTTAATGGGCAGCAAATAATTTATTGCTAAAAGTATTTGAGTGGGGGAAACGTAGCTCTAGATTTTCTTGTTTTGCCGATAAACTAAAAAGGAAAAAAGTTAGCCAGACAGCAGAGTCTTTTTTTTTTTTTTAAGGTTTTATTTATTTATTTGACACAGAGATAGACAGTGAGAGAGGGAAAACAAGCCACAGGAGAGGGAGAAAGCAGGCTTCCCACTGAGCAGGGAGCCTGATGTGGGGCTCGATCCCAGGACCCTGGGATCATGACCTGAGCCGAAGACAGACACTTAACGACTGAGCCACCCAGGCGCCCCTAGCAGAGTCTTTATTCATGTGATCTTTCTACAGCCTCTGACCAGAAATGTCACAGATCTCTGGAGGGATCAAAGGACCACATCCTCTCCCTGTGTGTGGACTGCCTTCAGTAGAGCATGGAACGGTAGATACACGGGGTGGAAAGGCCCTTTTTACAAACTATGTTCACTAGAGGTCGACCCTGGTATGTGAAGGTGATTTCTGTCTTGGGATAGAAGGGGGAAAGGGATACTTTCAGAGAGTGGCCAGTGGATCTGATAGAAGAGGAGTGACCTTTCACCTCTGGGATTCTCATGACTCGGAATTCTGTCATTTATGAGAGTTATGAAGATACTTGGTAATGGGAGACTAATTTCTTTGAAACAACTAGTCTTCATTAGTGGAGATGAACAAATTTAAAGGCCAAGTATGCTGCCAGAAAAAGATTTCTGAAATAGAACTGTCAGAAAGGGGCTCGGAAATAAACAATTTTTTTGTTTTTAAAAATCCAGTTAAATGGGTTGGATTGGGTAGTAACCTGTTTTTTTTTTTTGTTGCTATCCACCAGGCCACCAAGTTTATTGGAGTTCCAGTGTAATGTAACCTTAGAGGCTGTCACTAAAATTGGTTACTGTTACCCCTGGCTTGTTGAGCTAACCAGTAGAATTTTATTAAGAAAAAAAAATTAGGGGCGCCTGGGTGGCTCAGATGGTTAAGCATCTGCGTTTGGCTCAGGTCACGATCCAAGGGTCCTGAGATCAAGCCCCACATCAGGCTCCCTGCTTAGCAGGGAGTATGCTTCTCCCTCTACTGCATCCCCTGCTTGTATGCACTTGCTCTCTCTATCAAATAAATAAAATCTTTTAAATAAAATAAAGTAAAAATAAAATAAAATGAAATAAAATGAAATGAAATAAAATAAAATTAGAAGGCTAGATCCTACTCCACTGAATGCAAATACCCTGGGGTAAAGAAGCCCAGAATCTGTTGTAGGAAACCTCTCCCTAATGGGTCTCGTGACCAGCAAGGTTTCTTAGCCAGAGAACAGAATTTGGGGGGGGGTTCTTTTTTCCACACCCATCCTGTGTCTTCCTTTCCTCCTACAACTCTAATGAAAATATTTCTCTGTCTGCCTTGATGCCTTTAGTGTATATTGCAAGATTGACTTTTCTTCATTTTTATATAAAAACTATTATGTTTCTTCAAATAAAAAAATAAGGTTTCAAATGTTTTGTTGTTTCTTCAGAGGGCACGCAAACCCATAATTGCTGTGGTCCTGTTAGAGCCAGTGATCACGCACAAACTCTGATAACAATGTAAAACAGGGTCGGCAGAACTATTAAGATCTTATTCACATAAAGCCAGGGGTAAGTTACTCATTAGAAGTAAGTTGAGTGATTTCGGGGTTGCCCTTAGTCCTTCAGGTCTCCAGGGGACCCTTGTACAAATTGCTGATTCAGAAAATCATTACCCTGGTGGCTGAAGTGGCACTTTAGTGGCCTTAAAGAGTTATTTGACACACCTCCCCAAACAGCTAAGTTATCCCCGTGATTATGTTGATTAATTGCACACTCTGTGGAATTAGCGTTATTTTCAATGAAAGATTTTCCTGCATTTGGAAAATAAAGCATAAAACTCGTGCGCTTTAATTTGATAATGTGTGCACTTCTGAGCATGACACCGAGTGAGGGGACTGTTTGGGCTCTTGTCTAGGGCACATGCAATAATCTAAGCCCCTACTTTTTTATTTTGCATTTAGAAAGTGCTTTTTCGTGTACCAGAGGACGGTCACTCAAAATGCTTGTCACGTCTGACCTTTTTACCCCCTCCTTTTGCCTTAAAAACGGAATTAAAATGATGGGAAGGGAGGGGTTGGGGTGCACATTGAGATGTGCACAAGACAGGTGGAATAATCTTTGTTACCAGAGTAGATACAGACATTACATCTAGAATACTCCAAAAAGTAAGTGGCATGTTGTCGAAAGGGGCTTCGGTACTGGAGTTGGAAGTTTATGTTCTAGCTTCATCTCTTGATACCTGTATAACCTCTTCTATTTATATAAGTTGTTGTTCTTTCTTCATTTTAGGGACTTCATCTATAAAAATAGAAGTGCCCACCTAAGGAGTTCTTAGGGTGTGTTGTCTTAAATATGTAAGTTAAATTCCTTCGCATACCGTACAGTGCTTTAACGACTGAGAGTGCTTTAAGGAAAGTTCAGTATAGATTCTGCACCATAGGCAGTCCCCCCAAGGGAAGAGTTTTGGTGGTTCCTCAATGCAACTGTCGTATCTGGAATTTCAGTCCACCCACTGCATTGAAGGCTGCACAGTGTCTAGACGAGATGAGGTGAATCAGTGACGAAATGCAGCCAAAACTCATAATTTTCCAGGATCAGAGCTATAGATCATTACTGAGTATTCTATTTTTATGGCTTAAGCACATCAGTGAAAGAGAAGACTGATGCTAGTCTTTTCTGGGGAGATGGCTAGCTCCCTACTTCCCATCATCCTTTGCTACAAATTATACGCCTACTCACGTTTCCCCCCGCTTTTTCTTTCTGGTCTCAATTTAGGAAGAAGGGGAGGAAGAGAATTTTCTAGGCTGTGGAATGACTAGTTTATCTGCTGGAACTGAGTTGTAATTCTTCTTTTAGCATAAAATTTATTAAATTTGGATTTTTGAATGCCTATGGACTGAAGACTGAGTTGTCCTAGTACAAGGTTCTGTAGGAGAGAACCAATGCTCTTTGAACTGTGGAAATCAGAAGAATAAGGTCAACTTCCAATTTCTTGCAAATGCAGCCTCTCACCACCAAACAAGGATCTGGGGCTCAGTGGACCAGCTAGTCAGAATAACAAAGGTGTATCTGCATAGAAACATCACCAACAGTGAACAATGATTCTAGATCAACTTAATTAAAATAAAACACAGTTTTTAGGCTTACATTATTTATTTCACAGAAAATTATAAACACATATTAACCTAATCCATTCTTAGTGGTAAGTTTTTTTGTTTGTTTGTTTTGTTTTGTTTTGTTTTTAAATGATAGTAGTTCCCAAAGTTCCCCGTGACTTGTATTAAGAGACAAAAAGATATGGGGCAGTTATGCGTTTTCACATAAGTTTAGGAAGGATAGTGTTAAGCTAAATGAAAGGTCTTCACTGAAGGACTTGTCAGAGGCTTTAATATGTTAAAATGTAAGGTACGTTTCTGTGGGAGGGATATAGATGGGGTGTAACATTTCCTAGGCCCTTTAAATTAGCCTTCCTTTTGTTTTGGGGAGCCTGTTGTGAGTTTACTATTTCAGAGAAGACCCTTGTGAATGATGCTGTGTTGTCCTAGATTATAGTGATAGTTTTCTTCCATTCTTCTCTGTGTATCTGAGTACGAAGTCTACTCTTCACACCGGGAATGTGTAGAGACTCGGCCTGCTGCCATGTTCTTGTTGATTAGTTGCTTCAAGTTAACGTGGAGATGGTTGCAGCTTATTGTACAACGTCACAGGTTCGGTGTACATCATTTGCACAGGTCTGAAGTACCAAGAGACCTTTTAGAGATAAAACACCATGTAAATGTAAATTATCACCACCTATAAGACACTTTCATTAATTTCATATCAAATTCATGAGTGTTTTGAGCTCTGGGATTTGAGTCTTCAGTATTGGGCTTCTTGCTTATTTATAGATTTTTTTTTTTTTCAGAGTTTAAATACCAGCAGCACAGAGTAATGCTAAGCCTTCGAATCAAAGTGCCAGAGTTTGAATCCTGCTTAGGTCACTTACTGCCTGTGTAGCCTTGGGCAGTTTTCTGTATCTCAGTTTCCTCATCTACAAAATGGGTGTTTATATTACTTGCCACCCAGGGTTGTTGTGCAGATTGAATAAATCAGTTTACATAAGGCCTTTGCATAGTAGGCAACAATACATGGCCAGGACTCAGCTATTCTTACTTGGGCAAAGAAGGAAAAAGCGAGCATGGAAAAGACGAAAGGACTGTAAATAATAACCTCATGTATATTTTCAGAAGCACCAAAAATTTCAGTCATTGTTTAATGAAATAGTCTTTTCAATATGCAAAATAATCATCATCATCATAATAATCACAATACTAATTAATAGGGTAACG
The DNA here is from genome assembly GCA_002007465.1 of Ailurus styani. NCBI lineage: Eukaryota > Metazoa > Chordata > Mammalia > Carnivora > Ailuridae > Ailurus > Ailurus styani. Next base: position 9,036,527 of record LNAC01000015.1, on the reverse strand, counting down.
AGGGATAGGTTGGGGTTGGGGACAGGGACAGAGATTTATTCTGATCTGAACATGGTTATGATGAGTTCCCTAGTCTGATGCCAGGGAACAAAAGGCTCATTCTTCAGTTCCCAGAATGAGGATTAACAGTGAAGCAGCCTTGCTTGGTTTGTCCTGAAACATCAGTTGATTTTTCATCAAGGCTTTTCATGGGATGATATGTTCCCCTGGTACAGGTGCGTCTTTTTCAGTGGTGGTTGAGATACCTACCATTTATATATGATTTTAAAAGTGACCTTTTAAGAATGAAAGGCTAGAAATCCAAACATGACCTTGTTATCACCCTACTGGTCAACCACCAACATGGTCTTCTATGTCACAGCTTATCTGCAGAAATCATAGTGTGAATAAGTTGTTCTTGTCTGTTTCCATATGGATTAGAACTGTTCAGGTGTAGTCATAGACCAGAACTGATACTTCTAGGACGTATCCGTGTGAATGAATGGGTTTACGAGATCATTTTTTTCTTCAAGTAATATTTTCATTCTTAGCCAGTTCCCTGGGCATTCTCTCACAATAGGATACCATGGATTTACTGAAAGAAAAAATTAGAAGTCAAATAGAAAATGATAGAAGAATATAAAAGTACTAAATTTGGGATCTCATAGACATTTGTCAACAATACTGCGCCCAAACAAGAAACCTTTCTTTCCCCCCTTATCCTTTCCAGGGCAGCAAGATAAAGGATCACGGAATAGATCAACAAGAATCTAAAAAAAATTGGAAACCGCTTATATTTTCTGCTCAGATTAGTTTTTCAAGGGCAACAGAAGAGGCAAGGGAATCCTTTATTGATTATCAATTGCAGCCATTTTTAATAGTCAAATTTAAATACAGGTTTTAGCAGCTGATGGGTTCAGTTTGGTCAAAACACGTGTTGACTCTCTGGATTGTTTGCTCACTGTAGATGCTGACTTGTTCTGGAGAAGGGGCTGCGTGTTGATCTCCTTTGTCTCCAGAAGGATTGATTGACGGATGTTGTGTCTGCTCATTTACAGCGTTTTCCTTGCTTAATTTAAAAAATTGTGACATAGTATTACATGTTCCTTGTATACATCATTTTTGCAGAAGAAAGTTGTTTAGCCAATATGTCGACTTAGTTTATATGAAATCGTCTCTATAGCTTTCATTCAGCCTTCAGTGTGCTCCATTAGGTCATATCATTCGCTTCATGCAAGGCAAATCATCACCAGCAGCAAAATTTAACATTTGGTCCTTTTAGGTATAAAAATGAATCAAATGCCTGACAAGATTGGTTTCTGGTATATATTTCAGAACCCCCCACCCCCCACCCCTTTATGGGCGTACAACAAATGTTACTAACGGGTACTTTTAGTTTCTAAAATATGGACAACAGTACTCCATGCAGTAAAAGACTTGAGCGATTAATGCTACCCTTATGCCTCTTTTGAGTAGTTTTAGCCATGGGGCTTGGCACTGCCACCATTGTCTTTGTGCCAAAAAATATCCGCAGCGGCTGTCGCATTCTAGTGCTGGAGGGTCGTCTCGAAAATTCCGCCGTGAACGCGCCGGGTTTGTTCATCGCTGCTATCTCTTTTAAATATTGGGAAAATAGGGTCTTTCGCTCTCTCAAAGCTCCGTTGTGGTCGTGGGGCTGGGGGGAGCGGGTGTCGAAGAATGGAGAAGGGAGGAAAGAAGCTGTCCGCGCCAGCCAGTTGGTCTAAGCGACAAAAATCCACGCCTGACGTAGAGTAAATGCAGATATTGAGGGGCTTTTGTGTTCATGAGCACAGATAGTCACTTAAGAATCCCCCTCCAACATGTTATCAGCGCTCTTGAACATTTGATTATCTGAAACAAATGTTGCAGTGGATTTTAAGCTGAGAATCAACATCAAAACCATAGCTAATTTTTAATGGGCAGCTTACACAAAAGATACATGTGTATATATATATATATGTATAATATATATGTTTGTGTGTATGTATTTTAGAAGCTGAGATGTCATTGTAAAACGGCTGCTGTTTGTCATTAGCCAATGATGGGAATAGATCTCATATGTTTGAGAAGGTGCTTGGGTTTATCCACAGTCCCTGATTATTTTGCTCCCAAACAGGGGTTTGGGCTCTGAGGGCAGATTTATCATTGAATTTGGAAACAAAAAGATGTAATAAAGTGGAAGGCTTACACTATCAGAATGAAATGTGTTCGCTCAGGATCTCTGCAGCGATCTATTTGATGGTAAAAGTGGTTGCTACAGATGAAATCTTTACAAGGAGCATAATCCTAAAAAAAAAAAAAAATTAAAAAAAAAAGTGCACCTCCCAGCCTCCTGCTGGCTGCGCTGCCTCTTTGGTACCTCGCAGACTTCGACAGAGTCCTGGACGGGTGCCCATTGATGTCATGGAAACACTCAAATTACTGAGAATGATTCATGTCTATGCTGGTCTCTTATCCTCCCCCACACAAACAGGAGTAGATTTTTAACCCTGACAACTTGTAATTTGCAGTGGGTTTATTTTTGTATCTGGATAAATATTTTTTAACAAGCAAAATTAAGATTAAGCAGTCTGTATCTGATATGATAGTAAAGAGTGCCGGTCTGTGTAGCCAAGAGCACTTTGGGGACTCTCTGCAGCGTGGATTCATATTCTCTTCTCTCCCTTCCTTCCTACCCCCTTGCTCTTTTCATTCCACTCCCCCTCTCTTGATTTCTCTCTTTTCTCTCCCATTTATTTTCATTCATATTCTCTCTCTCTCTCCCTTACTATTTGCACTGACCTTCTGGCTTTAACATAATGGAAGCAATAGCCCCCACTTGTATATATGAATTGAGACAACTCCTGGTAGGAAAATTCATCTCTCCAGGTCTATGTGCTGGAGTCGGGTTGGGAACTAATGCCAGGTGGTGAGATTCTATAGGGGACAGCTTCAGTAATTCCTTCTAGAGAGAAAATAAAATGGATAACCCTTCTTCCTTCTTACTGTATTTTGTAATCCAGTTTTTGGAAGTTACCCAAACAGGACACTAGATGTTCAGTTTCCTAGGAAGTCAGAGTGAATTCTGCTTTATCCATCTATCTTTCTATCTATCTGCCTGCCTGCCTCCCTACCTGCTTTTCTGGCAGTTAAACAAGTGAATATGATGTCAAAGAGAGCTATGTAGTAGTTGTATTGAAGCTTTTTAGATGCAAGAACTTAAGGAAAGACATACATCATTTGATAGCTCATAAAGGTCGAGCTTTTCTTGTTAGTAATACTTATAAAGAGAAGTTAAAGGGTATAAGTAGCCTACATTTGACTTACAGTGAAAAGTAAATATGTGTATATGACCATTTATGCTTCTGAAATGGGTAAATGTGTCTTTGCTTTAAAGTAAAATCCTCATACAATGAAAGTTACTCTTTTAGATCTTTCAAGACTGACAGTCTACGAGATGGCATCCTGTTTCATTGGAATTGAAACTGATATGGGCATTGATTTTCTACTTTGCCCTGAACACTATACCAGAGATGGGGGAGCAAGGGGGAGTGTTTTCCTTAACCCGAGATTCACTGAGGCCAGTAGAAAAGTTAACACTGAGAGAGAGAGGGTTAATTTTAAGATTCAGGATTGGCTGTCTTTGAAAATCCCCTTCCATTTTATGTATATAGTGACTTCGATACCAGTTACACTTTTGACAAGATAGGAGACGTATTAAAGATCCGTTCTTTGTGTGGTGTCAGGAAGGTAGACTGTAATAGCATTGTCACTGAACCAAAAGATAAAAAATCACTGCCATTACTTTTAACATTTATTTTGACTGGAGTGGAGGGAGGAGAACTTGGGGGTTGGAGACTTTAGAAGGACTTCAGTTCCGTCTCTCAAAATACTAGTTTTGAATCTTCCCATTGGAAAGAACAATAGTAGAGTCTTGGGTAAAGTGCTATGTCCCCCTCAGCTCTAGTCTTGAAGAGAGAAGTGTCCTCCATCTTGGGTGGGGTGGGGTGGGATGGGGTTTGTCTTCCGGGTACTTGGTCATGCCACTAGTCCTTTTGGATGTCCTCATATGGGTCGATTTTCTAGGACAGCTCTTCACATGTCACTAAATTCTGCGGCTTAGATCTCTCGTAATGTGGCTTCATTATCTCCCTTGCAGATTATTTAAGGCTGAACATACTTCTAAAAAAAAAACCAAATGAGCAGCCTTGATTTATTTTATCCTTGGATGTGGCCAAATAGCACCTGAGGCTCTATACATCTCTGTAGGGCCATCTACAGATAAAAACTGACTTGTTAGAATTGGCACGAGACATGGACAGTCCATTATTCCTTGTTCCACTGGGTCAATCGGTAGAATCTGAACTTGGGTTCAGAGGGGACGATTTTGCAAAAGCCCCCTTTCCCCAATGTAAATTCCATCATCGTCTTGATCATGATGGGGTGTACCCCTGGGAAAGGGGGTTTAAAAAAAGAGAGAGAGAGAGAGAGAGAGTCTCAGAATTTTGAGTAGTTTCTTTGCTATTTTCACCATCTGGAGAGCCTTGATTGATTAGCTTTGGCCTCACCATTAAGTGTCAATATAATCAATGAGAATTACTAGACTAGGGTCATTACATAGATAATTTGCCTGCTGTGTAAATAAAAATGAAATTGTTTAAATTTTGCGAGAGAAAGAAAGTGAAAATAAGGGCTGACAATTTGTTTGTTAGAGAAAGTGGAGGCCATTGGAATGACAGTTTTTGGAAGTGTGGAGCAGTTTGGCTAAGAATAGGAATGAAGGATATTTTTTTTCCAGTTTATCATAGCCAGAGAGAGGAAGTGTTATTCCCTCTCTTGCTTGCATACATTGCCAGTAGTGCCTACTTTACGTATGTAAACATCGGGGAAGAGAAGTGGATGTCTGTTACCTGGAGATTTTTTTTTTTTAAACGAAAAACATAATTTACACTTTTTTTGTTGTTTCTCTTGGCAGGTAAAACAGAAAGGGGCTCATACTCATCTTATGGGAGAGAATCAAACTTACAGGGTTGCCACCAGGTAAGTGAGAATCTTGCTTGGGGAAGGGTTGAGAGAATGAGCCTGGTAAATCGGTTTGTTTTGTAAATTAGGTGATGCATTTTTCGAGCGTGGCACTAAGATGCACGGAGAGTCTGCCGACGCCTCTGTCTTTTAAAAAGTAATGAAATAGCACAGAGCTTGGAAGTAATAAACCCCTCGTTCTGTAGATCTCTGCCGAATCACAACTGCCTTCACTGGCTTGTTTCTCTTTTTTAATCCATCAGCCGGTACCAGTGGCACTGTTTGCAAACTAGCAATGTCGGTTAAAGTGGTTCTATCAAAAGAGTTTATTTGCAATTAAGAACTTAAGAATTTCTTACACTGGAAATACTTCGGGCAGCCATGTGTCAGACCCTGGGTTCGGGTGGTTATTGCCCTAAATTATAGTTTTCTTAGGGGCTGGATGATGTTGTGTGAAAACAGGGTTGTATTGAGGGATAAAAATGTCTGTGAAAATATGATTTGTTGTCCCTTTTTGTTTCTGAATTGTTTTTGGCTGGAAGTCAAGGCCAGCAGGCTAACAGCAAAGCCGTCTCAAGGGAAGCATGCGTGAGCTAGAAAAATAAGAGTACTTTAATTAAATAATAAAATGCCAGTGTAATACAAAGGTATAGCATGTGTGTGTTTGTGTCTCCGTGCACTCTGCATTTGCATACTTTGCCCTCTCCAGAGAAAGCCCAGTTTTAAAAATGCTACCCCTAGCCAAAAGTGTAAGCTGTGTTTTGGGACAATTGAGTTTGGATAGATGCTTTCTTTTTAACTTCAGGATCGGTATTAATCGTACGTTTAAAATCTTGTATTTGGCTTAGGATTTAGACTTTCTCTTTTGTAAGTGCATTGGTTTCTTCCTTGGGAGAACTCTTGCTAGAATTGAGGAATCCTCTCTCAGATTCAGAGCTTTCTACTGTCTCGTTCCTCACCCAAACCGAATGGACATTCTTCTTATGCTAGAAAGGGAAGGCTTGCTCTCCAACCTGCTCACCCTCCCATCTCCTTTAATGATATGGGGGAGAAAAAGTCGGTTTTGAATTTTTGAAACAACCTGTTTAATGTATCCTGGGAAATGTGAGCAGGCAGTTTCAGCAATTAAACAGAGGCTGTGAAGGATGTTACCTTTATGTATCAGTCAGATGTCACTCGAGGTGGAATTCTGGTGGAGGTTGATTTTATGATTTTTTTTTTTTATCCCCCCTGGATATATTTGCATTTTTAAAATTGCCTCCTCTGGCCCAGCCACCCCTTCCGTCCCGTTCGGCATCTGAAAGCTTGGTTGCAATGAGGGGAAGCGGTGCTTGGGTACGGGCTCCTGCCACACAGGCTGCACCGTCCAGTTCCTAGCAGTTTGTTTGGAAAGAATTCCGCAGGAAAGAAATTCACAGCCATTCCAGCACAACGGAAACATCTTTGGAATGTGAGTGCAAATGTTCGGGGCAGATAGCTCGGGCGACGAGCCTCTCAGTGCCGAGTCTCTGGTGTAAAGCTCCCAATTCCTGCACAGGGGCCGGTTCCTGTGTATCTGGTTTCTGAGGGTCAAGGCAGAGGTCATTAGAGTTTGGGGGAGAAGAAAGTTGACAACATCCTTCCTTTTTGCAGATGGTCATGGCAGAGGTCTCTGTTTTTGCCGGGCCTCTTTTTCTGGTCAACGAGAGAATAGGCTTCCTCGCCCCTGTATCCTTTCTTACTAATAGGAATTGGCGTGATTCCTCACAGACACAAAGATTTCCTCTGCTGAGTAAGCGCGAGGCCCCTTAACTTGTGAAAGCATCCTGCAGACCGCGCGAGTCTGTGTGTGTGTGTGCAGGGACGCAGACCCTCCCGGGGGCTGTGGGAGCTCCTTCCCTCGGGGGAAGCCGAAGTTATCTCGTTGGCAGACACCAGGTGAGAGGTGGAAGGGGGCAGAGGGTGCAGCAGAGGTGGACGGACGGGGGGTGGGACGGCTGCGTCTCTGGGCCTCGGGAGGCTCCTTCGAGACACTCAGGGAAATCCTGCTGTACCTTGGAGTGTGAGTGCCTCTGCTCTTCTTAAAGTCTTCGCAATGTAGCCGGGGAGCACGGAGGTTTCTGTCTTTCTCATTTCTGCTCCGTGGTCGTGAGTCTTGCAAGAACCGACTCTCTCTGTGCTTAGCATGTTGCAGCGGTATCCACGCACCATGCGATCACCGAAAGATAGGTGAAAGAGCCAAATTTCGGAAATTCCCTGCTTGGGAAAAGAGGGGCCGGAGAGGGAAAGGGCCCATGTTATGAATTTCTGCTTTCCGTGAAATTTGAGAACAGAGCAGACCACAGTGTGTCTTCCAGTGACTGTTTCTCTTGTGTCGAATTGCTTTTTGAATATCCCTGTCTCCAGGACCCGCTATGCAGACCCAAAAAAAAAAAAAAAAAAAAAAAAAAAGCAAAGTCTCGGGTATCTTGGGCTTCAAGTCTAAGTAGCAGATCCCAGCTGAAATGATTCCCCACTGTGTGGCAAGGTGAGTGGCTGTCCTGCAGAGGAAGCTTTTGTTTCTGCTGTTTACTACATTCTGGAGATGCTGGGTGGAAATCCTTTAGGTGATATGCCCCGAGTGCCCCGAGGAGCTCCAAAAGCAGCTTTATCTTATTATAACGGTGTATCCTGTGGACTAGGAGGGATGAGCACTGTGACACGTGAAGATGCTTATTCAGGTCCCAGTAGCCTTTTGTTTGGTGTAGAGAAATGGTCGTGAGCAACAGGTAGCAAAACACTGTCCTGGAGAAATCAGTTATTATTTTGAAATGTATGTTATTTCAAAAATGCATCAGGTTAAAGGATAAATATATTTTAAATATACATATCTATATCTCCATTATGTTTCTCTTGAGGATTTAACACGAATAGTGATAGACACGTGGCTTTTTAAAAAGCAGGTATTTTAGCCAAAATACAAAAGCTGGCAGGTTCTTTATTAAGTTTTCATTATAAATAGTAATGGGATAACATGAATTCATTAATGCATTTCCATGTAAAATTATCAGAAGTGAACGTGGTAACTTTTTCAGACTTTTGAAATTGTATAGAAAATGAACCAATAGACAAAGCAAAGCGGCCAAATGGACTTTTTTTTTTTTTTTAGTTCTCACTAAATATGGCAAAACTAATTTAAATCAAATTGGGGTACGGAAATCACACCCAGGCTTAAAATGTTCTTGCCAAATTGCAACCTCATACTACTTTTACTGGCAGAGAAAATAAAATTTATAATGGAAAGTCTGACAGAAATGAAAATGAGCGGAAATAAAGTTTTTCGCAAGATAGTCCAACCTTAATACGATAAACAACAGCTAATACCTAATGGGCATCACTACCGATGACAGAAGGATAAAAGTGTCATTTGCTTTTGGCCTCTTTTGGTGCTTTGAAGAGGGTGTTTTGGCGATGGCAAACTTTTTTATCTTGCGGAGATCTTCTGTTTTTGAATGAGATGGTGATGTCAACATAAACGATTGTTATCAAGGCAGAACTTTTCCCCTTAAATGGAAGTTCAGGATTGACGATCAGCAATTGTTTGTCTTTTCTTTTTGGGGGGATGTAGCCCAGGTCTAAAGCAGTGGTTTCATTATTAGTATCTCCTGGGCAAGGTGTGTGTGGGGTGTGTGTTTGGGGGTGTGTACTGTATGGAAAACCAGGCCTTATCTGAGACCAATTACATTGGAATCTTATGAGTTGGGCCTTTGCTTTTCTGACAATTCCCAGGTGATTGTACTGTGCAGCCAGGTTTGATGATTTCCTAGAATGGTCTCTAGGAATATACTCTATTTTAAAGACTTGTCCAAAAGCTGATATTGCCACTGACCTTGAAAAAGCTTTTAGACTTCTTGCCTTAATTTGATTATTCAGGACATGGAAATATACTGCATATGTACTTCATTGAGAAGGCAGTGAAAATTCGCGATTTACTGAAAATCAGGAAGGTGCCTTGAAGCCTTTACACAAAATTCTGCAACTGAATGTCCCAGCCTATATCTTGTTTTTTCTAGTGTAGTCCAATGCTTCAACCTCATCCACATTCTTTCTCTTTCTCAGCAAGTAATCCAAAAGGACTATGCTGATAAAGTTATTTGATGTTGAGATCTTAAAACTGACGGGATTTAAGAATTAGGCTTAATCTCAGATACTTTTGTTAAATTCCAGAAACTTTGAAACTGAATAGAAAATGCGTCTTCTCTATATGAAATTGGATTTGCTCATAAACCTCGTTGGTTTGGGTTCATGGAAATGAAACGTTATAGTTGGTGCTGAAATGAACGACACATTGAAGAATTGATTTTTTCTCTTAGTTATTTTTATTTTTGATACAAAAGAATTACAAATGACTTAATTCTAAAACTTTGGGCTCCTTTAACTTTTCCTTATCTAAAGTCAAAATGGGAAGGATATAAGCACAGAAGGCATGAAATCCTTTGTCCCTTCTTAAGAAAATGGCTACTTAGGTCTTGTGGAAACAGAAATACATCTTGTCTTTGTTTTTTTTGTTTTTTTTTTTAACTTGGCATTACACTTTGTTTGTGGTGGACAGTGGGTCAGTCGGGCCCGGTGCATTCTTCCCAGGACTTTCTCCCATCCACGTACCATGTCTGTGTCCCGCCTTAGCACTTCGAGTCCCCTTCATCATGCCTCTTGAATTTGCCATCACTTGTGTTTGTTGAATTGTTGGTTTCTACCAAGATTCTGGAGACTCTTACAAGGCAGGGACCTCGTCGGCTTTATCTTGCTATGTGTACTCTGTGCCTAGCCGGGTAAGGATTGTGATGCCTATTTCCCCCGCATCACGTTTAGGACTCATTTTGAGAGAGGGAAGTCTGAAAGTGGCGACGTGTGAGAACCATAGGTTGAGCACTGTTTGCTTACCTACAAAAATGAGAAAATCATGTTCTCTCAAAGAAAGTCCTTTGGAAGTCGGCCCTTCAACCATGCTTTGTGGGCCCTGGAAGGACCCAGAGGTCATACCTTGGAGAGTCACTCGTCCCTCACCCTCAGGGCGCTGACTGCCAGCCTGGAGGTGGCCTCACTGTTCCAGGCCTGAGTATTCGGAGAGGAAGCGACGAGGGAATTACTGTTCTGTTTCTGCTGGGCACGTAATTGAACCAAAGGTCAGAATCCAGTCCCATCCTTTCTGAGTGTCCCAGGGAGGACAGTGGGACAGAGTGTTTAAAATCATGACGACTTCCCATCTCACAGGGCCTGAGTTTGCCCCAAGCAGTTTTTCAGGCACCAGCTTGTTTGTTTGGGGGCCTTGCTGGGGGCGTACCTGTCACCCAAGAGCCACCCCAGCGCTCACCAAAGGGGACAATAGAACCATTCTTTCCTTGGCCCTCTAGTGATCTGTTAGGTACTAAGGAGAAGAACAAAGGGAAACTCTTGCATAGTTTCCCTTCAACGCTCCCACTAGCAGCTTTCTGGATATCAGCAGAGAATATCAAGCCCCATTTATTTAATTAAAAAAATTTTTGGAAATCTTATATACTATAAATTTTCTAATACTCCGAGAAGTTGAAAAAAATAATAAAATGAAGTGCCATATAACCTCCACTTAGATTAAACGGTTGTTAACATTTGTTATATTTGCTTCATGTGTATAAATACATACACACGTTTTTCAGTGAACCATTTTTAAGTGGCAGACCTAATAAGATTTCATCCCTAGACTTTTCAGCATGTGTCTTTTAAAATTATAAACACTTAGACATTGAAATGAAATACTGTTATCACCCCTAAAGAAAACGACAATAGCTTCTTAATCTAATACCCTATTTGTATTCAGATTTCTTAAATTGGCCCCCCCCAAAATATCCTCAATAGCCTTTTTTTCCCCTTTGTCATTGCATTTATGCATGGTATTTGGTTTCTAGATCTGTTTATGATTTCTTTTAAACTAGAGCAATTCCTGTAATTTTTTTAAAAAATGATATTTACTTTAAAGAAATCAGGCCAGTTTTCTTGAAAAATATTCTCCCACCTAGAATTGTCAGATTATTTCTTTGTGGTGCTGTTTAATTTGTTAAATTAAGTTGAAAGGTTTCTTCATATGGATATTGCACATTTTTGGCCTAAGTATTTCATAGGTGATGCTATGTCCTTCACATGGCATGTAATGTCAAGTTATGTTGCTATTGATGATGCGAACTTTAATCACTTGGTGAGAATCTTTCTATTCAGATCTTTCTAATGTAAAGAAACCTTTCCCTTTTTGCAACCAGTAAACAATCTTTGTGTTGACACATTAGCACTGGGCAAATATCCCAGTTCCTCAGTAGTCTTTGCCCTGATGGTCTTAGCATACATTGATGATGCTTCCTTTACTAGCGGCTTTTGAACTTGTGATTTTTTTTTTTTTTAAACTCCATCAGTCCATCTCCATTTATAGTCGACATTCTTCTGAAAAAAGATTTCCTTTCATTGTTCATATTTTAGCGCTGGTAATTTAAGTACTTCATACATATACAAGTAAATGTTAATAATGCTTGTATTAAATATGGTACTAGAGGGTACTGGAAGCATTAAAGCATTCTTCAGATCTCAGAGGTATATTGATAAAATGACGGTTATAGCTCAGGCTAAAGGTCAGAAAAGCTTTAATTGCAGGAGGAAACAGGTAATTATAGGTATGTTTCCTTGCAAATTAAACTCTAGTATTCTTTTGCTGGAATTTGGGACCTTATGACAATCTGTATCTCTAGTTGTTAGATTAATCTTGTCATAAGCCCTGGAGTTTCTCTAGGTTCTCATATTGCCCTCTCTGTACTCTGGTAATTATTCTTAAAGACCTCACAAGGCTGACCATCAGTGGCTGACCCACGGAGTCTGGTAGGCAGCTGTGTTGCTCAGAGTTGCTCCATGGAGGGTCGTTGAGATAGTGGGTCTGGCTCCTCCCCAGCCAGTCCTTCCACAGTCCAGATGTGGCTGATGAGTGGGTGTCAGAACGAATGGGTTTCTAAATGTTAGTCTGGGCTCTATCTAGAGGAAGCCTGGGAACTTAATATTAGGCGCTGGTGTAAAACTCTGTGGTGATTATTATTGTCCTCATTTAATACTTTAGAAAACAAAGCCCAGAGAAGTAAAGCAAGGAGGACTAAGGTCACAGTCCAAGTGAGCTTCAGAGCCAGAGTTTGAACTTTAAAATGTCCCATTTTAAAGCCAGTGCTCTTCCATTGTGGGTTCCCTGCTGCCCCAACCCATGATGAGATTTCTAGGCTCAAAGATCCATATTACGGCCCATCTGGAAAACCACTTCCGGTAGATTCCAGGCCCACTGGAGAGTCTGGTCCTGACATGGTGCCTGGAACAGTAGCTTCCCTCAGGTCTGTTCAGCGTGTGCTAGAACTCTGAACACTTGGAGGGGGGAGTTCAAGAGGGGAGGGGGGCCACATGGCTCCTGACTGTGCGACCTTTTTTTTTTTTTTGCTGTTATTGTTTTTAAATAAACCACATGTGTCTAAATGCATGATCCCTTCTGTAACATCGTCAGAATTAGCATGTGCAATTTCATTAAAACCAATAAAGATTCCCTGTGAAAAGGCTGGGGTAGAATATGCCAATTCACATTTTAGCAACAGCACGAACACTTTCTTAAAAAATGTATAGATTATATTTGGGCCTTGCTTTTTGTGCAATGCAGGCAGAATATGGTTTGCTATTACATGAATTTGGATTCTTCATAGATCAAATTACTTTTCCAAAAATGTAAGAACTACATAGAGTGAAATTCTGAAACCAGACCTTTCACAGTCTCTTAAATGTGACCCCATAATTTTTCGATTATGGCATTTAACTCACTGGTGAAATATATGAAATGACAAATATGTCTTAGAAGCATAGGCAAGTTTTATACAATAGTTTAGGACAGTGAGTGCGTTAAAAAAAATTGAAATTGCTTTGAGATGATTTATTAAACACCGAAAAAGTGAAGTCCTGGTATCCAAATGGAGATTTCACCAGAATCTTGAGATTAACTTCTCTTTTCTTATAAAAAGCATTCAGGGGTTTTTAATGACCACTAGCAATTAGGAATTCAATTCATCTTTATATTTTTGACATGGAAAGAGAAAGGGGAAAACCAATTAATGACTAAACAATCGATTTAAATTAACACTGAGGAGTTCTTGATAAAATTTCATGTTGAAACGTACCTGCCTATGGTGTAGAAATCGGTATAGCGCTAAAGCTTCTTTCCATAAGAAAGGCAGTACGCCCCCAATGCGGCATCAATGAAGACTTTTCAATATTAAGTCGCAGAGATATTTATTCCTTTATCTACGACTGTGCTTGAAATGGTTTCATCATTGAGGAGGTGAGGTATCTTCTGAAACTCTTAAAACTGAGACCCCAAGTTAAAATAGTGGGAACACTGCAAGATACCAACAAAACCCCATAATCTTTTTAGAAATAAATACTTTAGAAAGGAATAGATACCAAGTCTGCTGCTGGACCTGATATGGTGACCTGCTTAGAACTGAGCCTCATCCTTCGAATAAGTGTGTGTGTGTTCTGGATATTTATGTGGATTTCTTTACATACACCTTCTCTCACAGATATACTAAACCGAGCATCCTAAAGCATGTATCTTTTATGTCCAGTGTGTTATTTATTATCTAACAGAAGTAGTTTCTTGGGAGAAGAAACCCCGCAAGAATACATAATTGCATTTGCTTCAGCATTTCTGATGCTGAAATGTTTTTTCGTGGTATGGCACTTATTGTTGTACTTAATAAAGGGAGAAGTCAAAAATTGTGGGATAGCATCTTCGGCCGGGCGCTTCCCCAGATTTTGTTGAACAGAATATACCGGCACTGTTTAATTCTTCCGGTATTTGATGAAGTCGATATATTCCTTGATTTCATTACCCTCTCCTTTCAAAAGGCATCTTTCAGCAAAGGCTTTCTATGATGTTATAAAAAAGTACTAGATATATCTTATTTTCAGCCTCCCCCAAAGCCACGTTTGTGTGGATTTGGAACGACAACTCAGTGATAAGAAAGTAATCAGGAAGGCTATCATTGAGGTTTTCAAGCAATGACCATTCTCTAGATGTGGGGTCCTTATGTGTTGGGGTTTGACCGTGCGTGCACACGGAATAATCCGAGCTCATTTGTACAGTGATAATGAACAGCAGGGCAGTGAATCTTTTCAGTTTTATTGGTATTGTATACAGTAAGTTATTAAATTTCGTCTCTGTAATACACCTGCAGTAAAATAACAAAACACTGCTGCACTTAAGGAACCGTGTGTGTGGTACAATGCCCTCCCCCATCATTTCAGCCTCCCCCCCCAACAGCTGCTTACAGATTTCAAAATCCATTGTATGTATTCCCTTGAGCCCACCTCTAATAATCGAGACACATCTGCCATTGCAGTATTATAGGCATATGTAGTTTTATTGAAAACTATACCTGTAAAAAAATTAAATAACTCCTACCTCAATTAAATTGGCAAGCTACCTTTTGCAAGGATCATACTGCAGACCTCCTGAGACCCAGTGAGTTCATTTTATTCCTATACTACAAATCACTAAATATGTTATTTTTATTTAGCCAAGTAGCTACCTTTTCTCATACTTTGATAACATGTCACTTTCATCTGTTCTCACTTTCTTTTCCTTTTCCCCTTCATCTTCACATAGAAAAAAATATACCATGCAGGTTGTATGAAGGAAACACTGAGAGCCTCATGGAAGGAAATGCAGGATAAATAAAGTCAAAGGGAAAGGACCCAGCATGTAGCTTTATTTCTTAAGTGATTATTAAATAGACATAAAGGCTACAACATCAGGATTGAATTCTTAACTCGTCTTGTACTTTGATAGAGATTTTTACAATCTTTTTGGAGAGCAATTTGGTCACCATAATGGCAGAAAAGGACATAATATGAAGAGGGAATGAGTTAGGTGGTCATACAAAGCATATATACGTGATTGGATTAAGTTCCTTAACTTAACATTTACATTTTTTTCTTGAAGAGTAGGTCAGTAATAAATGTCTAAAAAATAACTTCTTATCCAGACAGGAATAAAATAGGTCTGTAAGGTGTCTCTAGAATGATGCATAGTGAATTTATCATGCCACAAGTGTTGATTGAACCAAGAAGAAGTTTGTAAACTTGCTTGCTATTATTAGAGAAAATTCCAAAGACAAGATGCCCACATATGAATAGGAAGAAAACTGTATACCCGTTTAGGAGAATGTGAAGGTTTCTCATTGCATAGTTTCTTAGAAAGAATGTTTTGTGCTATTCGAAGGGCAGTGTGTGAAAGGACTGAGGGAATGAGACATGGATGCCTGTTCCCAAAGTGAGCGTAGACTTGGAAAATAGATCCTCTGATGACAGTTGGAAAGTGGATGGTTTCACAGGAAGGAGTCACAGATAAATAGTAGGTAATTTTTGCTGTAGCAGAGGAAGAAAATCAAGCAGCCTTATTGATCACCAGTCAGGATTAAAAATAGTTGCATGCTTAAATGATGAATTTTCTTTTTTGATAAGACTGCTGATAAAAACCAGTGGTCATTTGGTTCCCCTGGGATTTGTCTGTGCTTGTGAGATTATGCTCAGTTTCTGATCAACAAGGGTATTTTCTGCCCCTCTCATGGTTCACAGAGATTCAAAGTTTAATGGGGATAAAAAGCCGAGTCCTAGGGGTACCTGGCTGACTCAGTGGGTAGAGCATTCAGCCTCTTGATCTCAGGTCGTGAGTTCGAGTCTCATGTTGGGCATGGAGATCATTTAAAAAAATAAATAAATAAAAAGACCGAGTCCTAGGTAGGGTCATTGCTTATAAGTATGGTCCGAAACCCCAAGAGACTCAGAATTCAAGATCTTAGAAGGATTTCAACTTTGTGAGGTTTTTTTTTTCAATAGGAAAATAGATTGTATGACTGATGAATCACAGACCTGTTCCCCTGAAACAAGTAATACATTATATGTTAATTTAAAAAAAAGAAAAACAGAAAAAGACATCATATTTTCTAAATAAACTTTTTGAACAAAGCTCACGCACAAGTTGCGGAATACTACTTAATTCAGGCCACACTTCTCCTTGGATGCCCCATCCACTGAACTGCTCCCTCCTGGGTGTGATTACTTTCTGTGGAAATATCTCTTACCAGTACTTTGGAAATGCGAAGTCTGCTTGTCACACTGAGCTCTGGGACTCAGAACTGTCATGTAGAGAGTGACTGGTCCGACACGACATCAGCAGTGGTCAAAGATGTGCTGTGGACAGGGACACGTGCAAAGAGCAGTGTCAACAGCTGCTACTCCTCAGACATCGTCCCTCAAGGGGAGTCTTTCTAGGTCTTCGCCACTTAGTTGTCTCAACCAAAGAAATCACTAATGGGGACCTATTCTTCTCAGACCTACTTGCGCTTAGTTACCAAGTAAGATTTGCTTGAATTTGTTTCCAGGGGACAAGTCCTGGGTGTGTCCTTTTGTCCGTGGAAAGAATTTTCAGTTTGGGGTTTTATACGTGCGGGAAGGGATTATTCTTGGATTTATTTCTAGGAGAACTCGTTCCCTTTTCCCTTTTGCAGATAACGCATGCACCCTATCGTTCCTAGACTCCAGACCGCCCCCATTTTCATACTTCATTACAGAGCAGCTTTTCCTCCCATTGTATCCTAGGTAACTATATTATCCTCTTAGATTTCCTAATATGCCTTCAGAAACGCAGATGTCAAGGTTGGAGCCTCCTCTGGAGCTCTAGTCAAGAGGTCTCCCTTAGTTACCTGGTGCAAATAATTTTATCTGTGTTCTAGATATTTATAGATATTGCTCTAGAAATAGAATGCAGACATACTAAATCAGCTCTGTAGAACCTCAGCCAGCAACCGGAACATTCCGGAATTCCACAAGAATACATTCCACCATACTTTCGTTTGGGCGTTCAGTAAACATTTATTATGAAATAGCACCCAGTCACCCCCACCTTTCGTCCCCCCAAAGGTCATGATATCATTACCTTGGTAGAGGGTGACTAATTGTACAGTCATCTTATTGGAGGCTCTAAGATACAACTTCCCAAATTCATATTCTTACATTTACTTAGATATATTTTTCAAAGGGCTAGATAGAATAAAATGTGACAGTTAAGGTATTGTGCTTTTGACCTTGAATTTTCCCAACTGAATTTCCCCTGAAGATTAGCCTTCCATCTGTGCTGGCTTGGTGACTGACCTCCAGGTGCCATCCATCAGAGACTGCTCGGGCTCCCTCAGCCCCAGAAACCCTCCGGTTTCAGATTCACGGATTCCGCTTCCTGCACCGATAAATCTGCCCCACCCTGCACACGCCCAGTCATGGCTGTTGCTCTCTTCCCGCTCTGCTTCCCTCCATCCCCACCTTCTCCCTCACGTGGCAGCTGGAGTGGTTTTCTCCGCAAACCCTTGATGCCGGTATGCCCTTGCTTAGCCTCCCTTTGTGGCTTCAGGGGCCCATCCTTCGCATCAGGTACGGATTCTCGATAGCCTGGCCCTCGTCTTGGCCTCCAGCCTCGTCCTTCACACTCACTCACATCTGTTCCAACCATGCTGAACTGTTTGTAGTTCCCCTAAGGGCTCTTTCATAATTCTCTCTGTCTTTACAAGAGCCCTTCCACTGGCCTGGAATGTTTTCTCCTCCCCTTCCATTCATTTTACCTCCTCCAGATTCAGGTCATGCATTGTTTCCTCCAGGGACCCTGGTCTTCTCCCCAGGCCAGAACGGGGCGCTCTCTTCTGTGCACAGGTAGCCACTTCTTTCTCCTGACCATTGTCACACTCTCCACAGCCCGCAAACCCAGGGAGTAGGCTGTCATCTCTATCCCCAGTGCCTAACAGAGGACACTCAGTGAGTGTTTGCTCAAGTGTCAGTGGATGGATGAGTAAAATCAACAAATGAACCAACAGTAACATGTTATATAACTTGTGAGCAAAAAACTCTCGTTTAAGCACTTCCATGCAAATTTCTTGTTTTAAATTAATCATGCCGGCGAGCCCAGTGAGGTGGGGACTATTTTTAATCCTCATTTTATTGATAACAAAACAGAAACACTCAGAGCAATTTTGTCACTATTAATAGCAGGCGGCAGAGATGGGAATAGGGGACGAAGTCCGTTGGCTCCGGGTTTATCATTTTCCCTATTGCTTCTTTATTTCTGGATAAAGTTGGTGACACTTTTTTGTCAGAGCGAATAGCCCACAGAGTCTTCTCATAGATGCTTCCCTCTCTTCTTTTCACTGTTAGCTTAGGTATCATCCAGCTTAGAGCCCTGGGACCTCTCTCTGACAGTGAGAAGAGCTGCATTTCTAAAGAGGGTGTGATGAATCTGGCAATCTCCGTCTCCAAAACATTGTCTTTAGAGAGCCACAAAAGAGAGTATTTTGAATGTTTCCCACAAGTAACTACAAGTTGTACACAATATGGTGCATAATTCCTGCAGTATTAGTTACCTGTCAGTGGTAGTAAGTCTACTCAGTGGCGGAAGGACCACGATCCACCTAAGCATGACGAGGCCTTGAAGCTGAGATGTGAGGTAGTACCAACTCTGTCTTACCCCTGCGTTTCCTCCTTCATTCTCTGGGGGTACATCTTGCTGGACAGAGGCTGGGTAGGAGCAGGGAAGAAGTGGATGAGCAGAGTAGGTCACGATTTGCTTCTTCACATTTCCTTCACATGATTCTTTCTCTTTGAACCTTGAGCTGGGACATGAAAAAAACTAACGACGGTAATGAGTTTAACTTGTGTTTTTATATTATTGAGATCCTTAAGGATAGAAAGTTAGAGTAAGAAAGGACTTAAATGCCACCTTGTACCTACTGCCGCTTTATAGCAAATGGGAAACTGAAGCTCAGAGATGTTGAGAGACTTGTCAGCATCACACAGCAGACTCACTCATATAGACACACCCCAAATAGTTAAAATTTCAGCAGCATGTAACATTGAAATTTTTCCTTGATGTCTTTGTAGCCTTTTTCTTCCAAAGAACACAAGGCTACCCAAGACCATGAAATAATAGCCAGTAGCAGCTGGAAGTTCATCCTGAAGAAATTTCTAGATGAGTATCCCTTTGTTCAACAACCCCTGAATTGCACCATCACAGAGCCAGAGGGTGTAGTTTGCTTGTAAATACTGAGTTTTTGAAATGTCACTGTAACATTGGAAAAATGTTGTCTCAGAAGGTTGCCAAAGTGACAGAATCCCGACATTGTAAATACCAGCCAACACAAGTGCTCATAAATGACAGGAATAAAATATATTTGACTAAATCCATAATAATCACTGATAACACTGTTTACCCTCAATGACCAGGAGCTGTGAACTTGGATAAAAAGCACATGTGTGCAGATATCATTAGTGCGTCTGAGCCTCTAGCCATTCCAGAGTATTTTGATGGAAAAGCTCCCTAAATATGTAAAAGCTTTCCAATAACTAAGAAGCAAGTGCGCCAGATAGGGTGTCAGGCAGCCCTAATGGAGCCGGAGAGAGTCTTGACTATCTTCAGCACCCCAGAGGACTGATAAGGCCCCCATTGTTCTGGTTAGAACCAAACTGTGAGCCAGGCGAGCAGGACAGTCTATACTCTTATTTTCCATAGATGTGATTCCTAGAAGGTCCATTTGCCACGAGCAAGAGCTCACACACAGGCCATGTTCTCGAGAGAAAGAAAAAGTGGAATGAACTTAGAGATTAGAAGCCTCAGAGCAACAAAGGCAGGATTTCCACGTGAGAGGGATGGCAAGGTGGCCAGACCTCCCACCAGTGTTAATATTTCTATAGCCTGGGCTCGTTCTCAGAAATAACTTCGTCCTCTGTAGAAACGATCGCCTCCTTCCTTCTTCTGTTCTAGCATAAAAATGGGTATGTGAGGCTCTAGGTGGGAACGTACAAGGTGGCCAGACGGCGTCCCCTTAGCCTCCGTGGTGTGGCTCTTCTCAGTGCTCTAAGCACCCACATCTCCCCATCACCTTGGGAATGTTCCAGGGCAGTGGAGGCTGCATGGCAGTCGACCGGCCCGTCCCTGTGTTTCAGCTGGTGAAAGAGATAGGAGGGGTGGCACGTCCGCCCCAGGAGCTGCTCCCGCCGCTGCGCCGAAGCTGGGACCATCTGGGGTGGCCTGGAGTGACCTTGGTTTTGTGCGTGCGAAATACTTGGTCTTTTGCCTTGACAGACTCCTGTATTGTTTGATTTTTTGCTTTTTTACAGTAAGCATGCTTTCATAACTAAAAATAAAAGACCGCATTCAATATTAGAAATACTCGATGCTGATGAGATTTGGGGAAAAGCTACAAAATAACACACTGCAAATTGACGTTCGACCAAGAAATTACGGCTATTGTGCTTCTTGGATTTTTAATTTTAGGAAAGAAGCATTCAGTCAGAAGATGCCCATTTGAGCGTTTAGCCAGAATAGTGGCAAGGGGTTTGAAGTGATTGGAGTGGCCAAGACGATGTGATGTTGGTGGATTTGGGTGCCCATGAGTAGGGTCTATGTGGATGATAATGCAGCATTACAAGGGTTTGGGTGGGTGGAGTAGCCCAAGTCCTTAGGCACTCAGTGATTGGCCGGGCTTCCTGGTGACATTAAGCCCAGCCAATGGGGATTCTCTGGATGGGGACCCAGTTTCTCGAGAGGCCCACAGCTGGCAGGAGGCGGGGCCTGCTGTGCTGGTTTGACTCAAGAGGTGTAGGTGTCGGTGTTGGATTTGGAGGAGGGGTGTCTGGTCTCAGCCTCTGCTGGCGCAGCTCCTTCTTGTCGGTCATGAAGGCAGACAGAGATTGAATGGCTTCTTACATTTCTCGCAAAGAAAGACAGCTTTCTGTTCCAGAGATGAGCTAAAAGGCTGCGGCCATGAGGACAGTCTGCCACTTGGGGCACCCCGCAGTGATGGTGCCATTGCCTGGTCTCTGGGCTTTGACCACCTTGAAGTCTGACCTTTTGTCTTGACTCTTGAAGGACGCCTAGCCCCAATATTTACTCTTTCCACTTCTCCTTTTCACGCTTCAATGGTATTAAAAATTATTTTAGAAAACCCTTTGGGGGTTTTATTTTAGGCATGACAGGCAGATTGGACTCTTGTTTGGGATAGCTGAAGAAGAAGAGCTGAATGAAAGTGGCCAGGGTACAGGATGGATGTGGAAGATCTCGGCTACATTAGGATCAATTTCAGGAAGGCTGTATTTTGTTAAAATTCCTTTCTCTAAAATGGACTTCTGGTGTTTTGACTTCTGCAGTGCAGGTGGTCAGCCGCAAATCTGACTCGGTATCCACTGGGGTCATCTGCCCTGTTTTTCTTCCTGAATCCTCTGCTTCCAACCAGCTGCTCTTTTAAAACCCAAAGAGAAGTAAAAGAGAGGGAGGGGGAGGTAGTGAGGGACAGAGAGAGAAAGAGAGAGGGAGAGAGGTATTTTTATTACAGCGGGTAAAAATACCTGTCAGGCTCATAAGGTAGCTCCTTAGTGAATTTAGCATTTAATTATTAGTTTAGAGGGGATATCTTTGAGCTTAAGAGTTAGCTAATTAAGAAAATAAGTGTAAGATTTGCGGAGCTCACTTTTCTGCTCTCCAGGTCGCCAGAGTTTATCCCTTCAGCCCTACTTTCAGATTCACTCCAACCTCATGCCCCCCACCCCCCTCCCCAAAATATTTAGGTATTTGTTAAAACTCAGCATTTCAGCTTCCTTTATGAGGCTGTATCCCCAAATTGCCCCCTGGTGGTTAGAGGGGAGAAAGACAAATGAAGGATGGGGAAACGGTGGATCATTATGCCTCTTCACGTCTGAGACGTATTTCTCTTGATGTGTAGTGGGTATTGATATAATTCAGTCTCAGTATAAACTAGCCCTGAATAGGTTAGTGTGTCACTGTGCCTCCTTTTGGGTCATTTTGCTACAGGGATTTCTTTCCCCCTTCTTGGTTCTGTTTCCTTTGGTCTCATTTTTGTTTCTACGTATTGTATTGACCAGAGCCTTTGTAACAGTACTAGTAACCCTGGGGTGAGTGAGTGAGAGACACACACACACGCACACAAGGCTGGGAGCAGGGTCGTTGAAGATGGTGCGTGCTGTCACTTCCTGTGCCGGTGTGAGCAGCACTGGGAAGGGCTGTGATTTTATAGGCAAGCTGATTAGCCAAGCACTTGTCACCTCCATGGCTGCTCGCTGGCCTAGTGAGTGTGAGCGTGCCATCTCATTGACAGCTGTCTGTTGTCACGGGGCCATCTTTTCTCCTTTTCAGTTTGACTGAACACAACAGAGACATCTGCAGAGCTCTTTGCAGCTCTGACAGTGTTGTCCTGCCTGCCAGCCCTCTCGCTCAGAAGGCAGCATAATTGGAGAGCGCAGAGAAGAATATTAACCCATTGACCATCTTGGTTTGGGATATTTTGGTCAAAAAAAAAAGAGAGATGTCTCTTTTTGAGGTGACCACAAGTCTTTCTAGATAGAAGAAGGTATGAGATCCAGCGTGGTGATGAATCGGGCTGGTAGAGTGTAAAATGTGTAGTAATTGGCTGTGGGATCGCAGTTAATCTGGGTATACGGAATAGGTTGAGAGGGTCATTTTCAGGATACACCCAGTATTTCATGGTGGGGTTAGACAGAAGGGCACATCTCCATCCTAGGACCTCACCATTAGTGTGTTCTTTGAAGGTGATAATGGCCCATTTGACTTTTGGATGAGGTGTTGCTCCTTTTTCTTTTCAAGCCAAATTGGACACTGCCCTGTTTGGGGGCAGATTCTAGAATCTCCATGAGATCATAGCCTCTGTATTTCATGCAGTGTGTCACTCGCCCTGCAGAATCACGGGCTTCCTCTCTAGGACATTATCTATAAACTAGAGAGATACCAAGTTGGACTTTTCCGATGGGGAAATAGTTTAAATTTTTATACAATTTTCAGCATGGGAATTTGAATATTTGATTCTTTGCTACATCATAGCGTCTTCCAGTGAAGCTCTATTTTATTTGAGCATCTATTAGAGATGATACAACACATAGACATGTGGGGCTTGGTTTGGGTTGAGCCACAGGGATGCATCCTACTTTTGGGAATGATTTAGTGGTATCTGAAGTTTAGCAGGAGGAACATATTTTATTATATTCATTTAAAAATTTATTTAGGAAGGGAGTATGGGGGAATATTGAGTACATTGCTTTGTACTCTTTCTTTGCTTTACACAGTTCCCCTCATTCATGATTTGCAACAAGCCTTTGTCGCTGAACCTGGGTGAGAAAGGAAGGTCTGAGAAAACTTGAGTAATTTGTTTCAGACTGTCTGTGCTTCTGTTTTAAAGATTTATTTATATTAGCAGAGAGGGTGTGTGCACGCATGTGCGAGCATTGCATTCGTGAGCATCGCATTTGTGTGTGGTGAGGGGAGGGCAGAGGGGAGAGGGAGAGACAGACTCCCCGCTGACTGTGGAGCCCCATGCAGGGCTGGACGTGGGGCTCCATCCCATAACCCTGAGATCAGGACCCGAGCCTGAATCAGGAGTCTGACACTCACCAGCTGAGCTACACAAGTGCCCCTAAGACTGTTTATACTTTAACGCTATACAAATGTGGTCCTTTTTGGGGGAGAGTATTAGAGAAAGATAGCGTCATTAAACAGGTTGGAGGAAAATTCAGCCAAGAAGACAAGAAAGGCTCCCCTTCTAAGTTGTTGTTTTAGACTAAGTTGGGAATAATTGAGCAGAATATTTAGAATCCAGCAGCTCCTATTCCCGGTGGGGGTTGGGGGGGTCAGATAACTGAATTCTTATCTTGCCTCCAACTCTAAGTAGCACCATTTTGAAGGCTCAATTTCTACCTCTGCAATGTGAAGGCTTGGCCTAGATGGTTTATGAGACCCCTGCCAGCTCCCAGTATCTGTGGTATCAGAATAGGGGATAAGGAAAGAGAGTATATATACTGGTAGCCCTTAAACATTTCAGAAATATTTGACACCTTCCCAGAACAACATTTATAAGGTAGCAACTCTTTGCCCTTGAAAAGAATAAGAAATATAGAAAGTATTCAAGAAATGTACAGTTAGGCTTCATTAGCTACTTTCTTCTTAATTTCTATTGAATAGAAATGATAAATAATTTTCCTTTTTTTGAAGAAGAAGTTGAATGAAGGTAATGAGAGTGGAGAGAAAAGGTTGAGTCAAACAGGGACTCATGACTCACCTGCACAGTTATGATCCCTCTTGGAAGATGATAGTTTTGTCCAAGATAACTAGGAGTGCCGTGTCAAAGCCTTATGCTGCAGCATTCAATCGATTCTAAGACACTTTTTTCACATTTTAACACCCCAGAAATTTATGGTATGCCAATTTAATTGGCAACCTTTTTTTCTTCTTTGGTGGTAAATAGATAATGATGTGTCTTACATTCAATGACATTTTATATATGATAAAATATAATTCTAAGAGAGGGAAGCAAGATTTTTTTTACTAAGAAAGCCTAAGTGACTTATTTATTTTTGACTAAGGCTGTGAATGTCCTTTTCAATCACTTTGAAGCATCCAAATTGCCTTAGGAAAGCAATTCATGGACAAAGCTTCCCCTCCCAGAACTCTGCACAAAATGCCCATTTGAGGAAGAAGGGAAATATACACTAATACATCCTCCTGTAGAAGGAATGCTCTGAAACCAATTTCACAACTTCCATTTGGGTTTCATAACACTTTCTTTTTCTAGAATTATTCTAGTTACATTGAGTCAGAAATGCCAGATACATTCTCCAAAGGAAGGTCAAGAGTCTTTGCTAATTTCCATGCTGAAACAATTCTCCCCTAGTCCAATATTAGTTCAAGGTTGTCAGTAAAATCATTTAGACTTTAATTTTTTCACTGACTTTCAGAGTTTTATTGATACTCGAGAGATACTCTAATCCAAATTCTCATTTCACAGATGAGCAAATGGAGGTATAGTAAGTCACTTGTCCGGGGTTTTCTTTAGATAGAACCTGGGTAGCCAGATGCTCATTTTTCACATTCTCGCCTCTAAGCTCCATAGAGTGCAAGGAGAATGGAATTGACTACAAAACAGTGTTCTGGATAACTCTGGCTTGTATTTCTGTTACACTTGTATTTGTATGAGTGAATCTAGTTGGATTCCTTGTCTCTGAAGGTTACAGTTGTTTCTCTGCCTGCCATGCTTTTAAATTAATTCCTAGGTGATTTACCAAGGGACAAAAGCCAACCTTGCCACACACAGTTTAATGTATACCATGCTTTATGTTACAGTAACACCACTGGATCATCTTTTAGGGGAACTCTGTGATTGTTGAGAATGCCAAAGCAGTAGGTAATGTAGAGGCTGGTAGCACAGGCCTGGTGCTCACTTAGCAAGTTTAGCATCACAATTGTTGGTGCAGCTGATGTTATGTTCCAAGGACTTCCTGAGGCCTGTGCCTGGTTTTGTTATTTCTCCAAACCTGGGTGTTTTCCCCTTTGAAATGTGACTCTGGATTAATTTTTTCTTTAAAAAAAAACCAAACAAACAAACTAGACAAACCCCCCCCCAAACCAACAAAAACCCAAAAACAAAACCCACAAAACAAAACCCTTAAGGTCTTTAAATGTAGACACACTTGGAACCCATTGCTTGTTAATATCATACATATTCCTGGACATTGATGTAAGTAACATTTTTAAATTTAATAGTGATTCCCCAAGACACTTCACCCTATTTGCTTCAAAACTGATGGGATGAGAAGAGAGTTGAATCTTTATTTATTCTTAGTCAATTACTAAATTGTGTGATTTTAAAAATAGAGGGATTTTGTTTCAAGTCTCTCAGTGAAAGAGATGTCATAATGCTAATGACTTTTAATTTTTAAATTCTCTCAGCTTTTTAACTTTTAATTTTGTTTTTTTTCCTCTGGCTTTATTGATGTATAATTGACAAATAAAATTATATCAATTTAGAGATATAGCTGATGATTCGATATACATTGTGAGGTATTTATCACAGTCAAGGTAATTCACCACCACCTCGCAGTTAGTTTATTTTATTCTTTTGGGGAGGGGGTGATCTTAAGATCTACTCTTAGCAAATTTTAAGTATATAATACAGTACTTTTAACTATAGTCCCATGTGTGTTAGATCATCAGAACTTACTCATCTTATAACCTGAAAGTTTGTACCCTCTGATATCTCATCTCCTCCTCGCCGCCCCAACCCCTGGCAATCACCAAACTACTCTATGGTTTCAATGAGTTCAGCATTAAAAAAAAATTTTTTTTATTATTATTTGCCCCAGGGGTACAGGTCTGTGAATCATCAGGTTTACACCTTTCCCAGCACTCACCATAGCACAAACCCTCCCCAATGTCCATAATCCATCCACCCTGTCCCTACCCTCCCACCCCCCAGTAACCCTCAGTTTGTTTTGTGAGATTAGGAGTCTCTTATGGTTTGTCTCCTTCCCCATCCCATCTTGTTTCATCATTTTTCCCTCCCTACCCCCCACGAGCCCCCACCTTGCCCCTCAAGTTCCTCGTATCAGAGAGATCATATGATAATTGTCTTTCTCTGATTGAGTTAGTTCAGCATTTTTTAAAAAGAATTCCACACGTAAGTGATACCATACAGGGTGTTTGTTTTTCTTCATCTGGCTTATTTCACTAAGTGTAATGCTCTCCAGATTTGTCCATTTGGTCATAAATGGCAGGATTTCCTTCTTTTTTATGGCCGAATAATATTCCGTTGCATGCACACACAGACACACACACACACACACACCACACTTTCTTTATTCATTCATCTGTCAATGATTATTTTATCTTGACTTTTGTAAGTAATGCTGCAGCGAACATGGGGGTATAGATGCGTCTTTCAGATGCCCATTCTGCTTCCTTTGAATCTATACCCGAAAGTGGCATTACTGGATCATAGTAGTTCTATATTTAATTTTCTGAGGCCTCCATACTGTCTTCCACAGTGACTGAACCAATTTGTATTCCTACTAACTGTGACCAAGGGCTCCCTTTTTTCCACATCCTCTTCAGCATTTGCTGTCTCCTCTCCTGTTGATGCTAGCCATTCTAAGAGGTGTGAGGTGTTGTCTCATTGTGGTTTTTGATTTGTCTTTCCCTGATAATGAGTGATGCTGAGCACCTTTTCAGGTAACTCTGGCTGTTTGTAGTCTTTGGAAAACTGTCTATTCAGGTGCTCAGCTCATTTTTTAATCAGATTGATTGCTTTCTTGCTATTGAGTTGTGTAAGTTCCTTATATATTTTAGACATTAACCCCTTATGAAATGTATGGTTTGCAAGTATTTTCTTACCTTTGATAGGTTGGTTTCTCATATTGTTGATGGCTTCCTTTGCTGTGCAGAAACATTTTAGTTTGATGTGGTCCCACTTGTTTATTAAAGCTTTTGTTGCCCGTGCCTTTGGTGTCCTATCCAAAAAATCTCTTTGCCAGGATATCTGTCTAGGAGGTTTTGCCCTGTGTTTTTAGGAGTTTTATGGTTTCAAATCTTACAGTTTTTAGGAATTTCATGGTTATAAGCCTTACTAAAATAAGTCTTTAATTTATTTCAAGTTAATTTTGTAAGTGGTATAGATAGGAGGTCAGTTTTATACTCTTTTGCAGGTGGATATCTGGTTTTTCTGACACCATTTATTGAAGAGAATGCCCTTTCTTCATTCTGTGTTCTTGGCACCTTGTCAAATATTATTTGACTGCATATGCTTGGGTTTATTTCTGGGCTCTTTATTCTGTTCCATTGGATTATGTGTCTGTTTTAATGCCAGCACCAAATTGTTTTGATTGCTATAGCTTTGTAACATATTTTGAAATCAGGAAATGTGATGCCTCCAGCTTTGTTCTTCTTCTTCAGGATTGCTTAAGCTATTCAGAATCTGCTGTTGTTCCATAAGTTTAAGATTAAAGCTAACTTAATTTTAATATTGATAAATGAGGTTAAGATGATTAAAAATCATTCTGGAGATCGCACAGAATACCAGGATCAATGCTCAAAGGAATGATTTCATAATTTAAATGTTACCACAGAGTTCCCCACGTAATTTAGTTTTTAAGAACTAAAAGTGACAAGTATCTTGTGAAGAAGGGGAGCTACTAGTTAAATACTCAAGAATTTTGTAGACTGATGGTTAAGTCATTGGTACTTTGAAATCGACCACGGTGGGAGTATTTTTACCATGGAAGTGTGCCTCGCCACCAAGATGGTGCATCAGCACAGCACTGCGAAGATGAAGAACTGGCCACCAAGATGGTGCATCAGCACAGCACTGCGAAGATGAAGAACTGGCCACCAAGATGGTGCATCAGCATAGCACTGCGAAGATGAAGAACTGGCCACCAAGATGGTGCGTCAGCACACCACTGCGAAGATGAAGAACTGGCCACCCAGATGGTGTATCAGCACACCACTGCGAAGATGAAGAACTGGCATCTGTTATGTACCGGGCCTGCTCCTACTACTGCTGTTATTATTAAGTCAAATTTTTAAAATGCTAAGTTCTAGCTTTCTGGAGTAAGCATGTTGACATTGAGCAGAAACCTGAATAAATGAATGGTTTCACAAAGAAAACTGAACTGATCCATGCTCTTGGGGGATGAATCAGCTCTCGAGGCCTCGTCCCCTTCCTTTCTTCCCTTGTCCTGGTGAATTTCCTGCCTTTTCCCAAGCAGGCTTTCTGACATGGAGGCCTCCTCTGCTCCCCAGGGACCCAGTCCCTCTGCAGGGCTCCTGGATCTCCTTTTGCCTCCTCTGGAGATCTCTGCTCCCCATTCAGGTATCATTCTTGTCTATGAGTTTGGCACCTCCTTCCCACTCTAGAACCCCCGATGGACTATTTCTTATTTATGCAGACACAGTGTTTAAGGTACAAACTGATTCTGTGTTACATATCATTTGGGTTTGGATATTTTGCTTTTTATGCTTTCCTCTTCCCACCCACTTCCGCCTTCCCACCCCTTTTTATGCCCCTCAAGATGCTACTTCTTAAAAAAAAAAAAATAGGAAAAAAGTGGCTTGCACTTTTCTACATTTATGTTTTGATATAAATAACTGTTACTGGCAAATTTAGCCACAATTAGACTAAATATGTTTTTTGAAAGAGGGAGGCTCATCTAATGAATAGAAATGAAATAGATCAGAAATTGTTCCATAACTAAGAACTTGTCATCTTTTGTGAGTAGAATATTGAGATAATTTTAGTGCTGGGCTCGTTTTGTAAGCGACATCTTATTTTCAGCCTTCATTGAGAGCAAGTGTTAACTTGGGATAAGGATGCAGCCTTTAAATCAGGCTTCCTAGCTCTGTTAGCCAAATGTTTTGTCTGGGGCAAGTTAGTGAAACTTGCCAAACCCCACTCTCTTCCCTATCTATGAAACAGTATTATTATCAGTACCTTCTTACTAGGATTTTGTGAGAATTGAATACTTTAATGTATATAGTACACTTAGGAGAGTCTGGTCTATGGAATGTGCTCAATAAATGTTGGCTATTATTATAAAACTGAAAGTTATTAGTCAAACTATAACCTACCTTTGACTTTTGGTGGTCAGGAGTGAGCAGTTATCTTTGTATACGTTATTGTTTCTAAAATCAATGGGCCAAGTAATCTTAGTGAAGCTTCATTTTGGTATAACTTGTAACTTTAGTAACTTTAATTTGTCTTGGTATTTTCCTGCTGAGAAGCTAGATATTCTCTCTCCTCCGTTTTGTAAAAAAGAAAAAATTCCAAAGGCTAATTTTATGTCAAAAGAAAGTAATATAACCTTATAAAATGTTAAATGGTCTTCTTCCTAGTCTACAGAGTAAAAGAAAGAAATAAAATAATCTTTCTAGAGCTACAAAAGAGCTCATGGTGGCCAGGATTTGGCCCTCTGCCCCTTGGGCATAATGTATCTTGTTTTACAGTATAATCACAAGTTCAATACAGTATGTAATTGCCCTTGATTTCCAATGTTATCAACATTTATCGAATTATTTTTGTAGATGTTCAGTGCTCCCAGTAAAATTCAAGTTTTGTCTTAGAAGGATGGTAGATGTGGAGGATTCATCGTCAGGTCCCACACATGAGACACCTGTCACAGAATGGGTTTCAAGTTTTTCTAGAAATAACCAGGTTGGCATGGTCAAAGGGTAGGAGTTTTCAGTAGCCTCTTTGACAATGTTACGGGATATACCCCAGGGCCTATTTGTATTAGTTAAATATAAGCATAACTATTTAAAATATCATTTGTTCCCACTTAGGCCTTCCCACTTATGACTCTGATTCATAGTTTTTCCTGATAATAATAGGATAAAGTAAATCATTTTCTTCTCTATTTCAAGAGAAATATGCCCATTAGATAGAGGGAAAGTTTAGGGATTAACCTCAAGAGTGGCTTGGTTTATAGTTCTCATATTGTGAGGTAAAGAGAGACGGGGGAGGAGGTCAGGGTCAGATAGTAATATGTTCAGAAATTGAAACAAGAGTTTCTGTCTCTTCAGTTTTTTGCCATTTCTCCTCAAACAGAGAAGGTATTTTATCCTTCAGCTCCCATTGGGCAGCAATCTTTACTTTTTTTTTTTTTTTTTTTAACATTAAGCTCACCAAGTAGATCAGAGGCTCTGGATCAATCAAACCATGTTGGTGGACAATCGCTTCATTGAAAAATACAGATGGTGAGATGAGACTTGAGGGCTGGTGGGCAGGCAATCGCTGTCAAAGTGTGAGGCTCTCCGTTTTACAGTTTACTGACACTCAGAGGCTAGTGTCCCAGCTAATTCTCAAGCTTGCCGTACCTTTCCTACTCAACCCCATTAATGAAAGGGCCAAGGCAGGAAGTTCTTGCTAAAATTCTGACATGAAAGCCAAGCTGTTCAATGACTGTTTGAAACTGGTTTCCACAGCATCTATTAAACAAAAACAAAACAAAAACAAAAACAAAAACTTGATGAATGTTTTGATGGTGAAAACTGCATGCTATGATTCAGGTTCAATGTCAGGGACATTCTGAGGGTCCTCAGGGTCGTTTCCGCTCAGGCACCTATGATGTTAATCTGTGTAATAAGAATGGGTGGCATCGGGCAGCCAAAGTCAAGTCTGGAAAAGTGGGATGGGATTCGGCAGGTGCAAGAAGGCACTCCAACTCTCAAGAGCCATTAGGAAAACCACAGTTTTGGGCGGAAGATGAGAAATGGCACTTCTTCTTTGGAACTTTGGTTTGAGCAGGAGACAAAAGGGACTGGCTTCGTGTTGTGGAAACAAGAGTTTTGTGAAAAGAAGTCAGAATCTGGATTCTAGACCTGTTTCTGACCTAACATTTTTAGTGTGGTTTGCAAGCATCCCCAACAGCCGCACCTTCTTTTGGGCCTCAAAATGTGATAAGATTGTACCGTATTTTCTTTCCCTTGTACTCATGTCTGCAAAAAATAGTTTAAATTAATATATGAATACATCCTGAAAAATTCAGACACTTGAGAATGTTAAGGAAAATACTAAAGGGATAACTGCATCGAATTTATAGATGATTTGGAGCGACTACATTAGTTACAACACAGAGACATGCTATTTAAGAAATTTCTCTCTTCCCACCCCGTATTTACAAAGATTTACTTGTGGCTTTAGTAAAATTTTATACTTTTTAAAAACATTCTTGTTAATTTTATTCTAAGGTGTTTTTTTAAAAGGGATTTTTTTTCCATTACAATTTTTAATTGGTTAGCCAATGTATAAGAAAGTGGGGTTTTTAAAATGTTTTAATGTTGATCTATAACCCATAACATTACAGAACTTTCTTACTGGTTTCTGGTAATTTTTATTGTTGTTGATGAAAATTTTCTAGGAAGAAAATCATAAGCAAATATTGACAATGTTGTCTTTTAGAGTATCTTTTCAATTTATTTGCCTCGTCCTAGTATATTGGCCAAGACTTCCAGTGAATTGTTACAAGAATAATGGGAATACAGGTCAGCTTTCGCTTTTCTAACTTGAATCCCAAATCTTCTAGTGTTTCATCATTAAATAAATAGTCTCTTAATAGATTAAGAAAAGTTTCTTATGATCCATGACTTCTTAAGTTGAATATGCTACATAGAGATATATATGTATATACATTAAAGCTATATATGTGTGTGTGTGTGTGTATAAATTTAAAACTTGAACTTCTACTAAAAAATTCTGATAAAACCTGCCTTGTCATCTTATATAAAATTTTGTATTTTGTGTATTTGTGTAACTTACATATATTTCTAATGTATTTAAATTTTTTAATAAACTGGCAAAACACAGTTTAATATAAAATGGAAAACAAGGTTTATCCCAGAAATTTTGCAGCTAAATTCAGTATGCCCCATGCTATTCTGGGATTTTGTTTTCTTTGTTCTGCCAGGAGAGTGAGTAGCCTGTCATTTCTGTGTGTGTGTGTGTTACTTTCCCCCGTTGACATCTTGCCTTTATGATGCTTTTGTCCAATGCATCAGAAAATTTACCTCCTTCTTTCTGTTCCATAAAATAGCTTATGTAAGACAAATTTTTGACATTTGGGAGAAAGTGCCTGGGGTGGTTCTTTAGAACTGGATTTTTTACTAAGTTTTCGATTTCAAATTCTCTGTATGTCAATTGTGACAGTTAATATTGATTGTCCTAGGAAATGTGCGTTCTTCCAGATTTTATAATGTATTGCATAAAATTATAGTCTGTTCTTTTGAATTAAAAAATTCTTTATCTATATCTAAGATTTTTATCCAGATCCAGTTTTGTGATTTTGTTGACTTGCATTTTCTCTTTTTCTTTCTCTCCATTTTTCCTTCTCTCAGACTTGCCAGAGGTTTCGTGGGGTTTTTTTGGTCTTTTTGAAGACACTTCTTTTGGTTTTATTGATAATCTACATTTTGTTTTATTTTTATTTCATGATTTTTAAGAAATGCTAATAATTCATGGCTTTCTAAAATACTTGAACTTTTTCTAGTTTTTGTATATTATACATTTAGTTGGTTGAGTTTTGTTTTTCATATTTTCTAATACACAATTTCAGACCATAATTTTTCATTTGATTACTGGTTTGGTGATATCCCAGGGATGTCTGTGTAACTGCTACCAGTTGATTTTTGTATTTAAATGTCATTTTAAAATTCCTGTTTATCCCAAGAGTTATTTAAAACCCAGTTTTAAAATTTCCACTTTAATAAAATGTTTTTCATGGTGGTGGTGTTAAGTATGGTTTCGTTTTTAATTTTTTATTTTATTGCATTTTGGGTAGAGAAGTGTTATGGGTATTTCCTACTTTGGAGTGATTCAGCGAGATTTTTTATGTGGCTTTATCCCCTATCGGTTTTTGAACATTCCATCTGCGCTTGAAAAGAATGAATACTCTGTCTCCTGTATTTTAATATATTAAATACGTCTTACTTGTTTTCAGTCTACTTGCTTTAAATTTTTGAGATTTGTTCTGGTCTTCCTCTTTGATTATGGATTTATCAATTTCTCATTTATTCATTTTTTAAAATATACCTCCAAGGTATATTGTAGACATTATAGTCTCATGAATGTTTTGTACTTTTGGTGGGCTAGAAGTTTCATCAACATGAAATATCTTTTTTCTTTTTATTAATTTTGAATTGGCTCTCAGCAGATAGTACTGTTGCTGTCCATGCTTTCTTTTATAGATTTTTTTCTTACACATATTTTGTATCTTTTCATTTTTTATATTCTATATCTGTTTTACTCTTGGTTGTTATACACAAGGGGACAGTCTATAACTGTAACCTAATTAAGAAATATAATACCAAAATAAACACAACCAAATAAGGTTACATTTATAGTCATTAAAATACTTTGAATGTAGGAGCACCTGGGTGGCTCAGTTGTTAAGCGTCTGCCCTCAGTTCAGGTCATGCTCCCAGAGTCCTGGGATCGAGCCCCGCATCAGGCTCCCTGCTCGGTGGGGAGCCTGCTTCTCCCTCTCCCACTCCCCCGCTTGTGTTCCCTCTCTCTCTGTGTCTCTCTCTGTCAAATAAATAAATAAAATCTTTAAAAAAGAAAATACTTTGAACTTATTCTTGCCGTGTTAATTTTTATATTTCCCAAGTTTTCTTATTTAATTTCCTTTCTTTCCTGGCTTGATCACATTGCTTTTATTTCTTTGCTGCACCCCCCCCCCAATGTTACGAGAATTACACATCCTATATTCTTTCTTGTAAAAACTACTTTCTTTTTTAAAAATTACTCTTTCATTTTTGGGCCGCCTGAGTGGCTCAGTTGGTTAAGCCTCTCTGCCTTCAGCTCGGGTCATGATCCCAGGATCCTGGGATAGAGACCTGCTTCGGACTCCCTGCTCCGCGGGGAGCCTGCTTCTCCCTCTCCCTCTGCTGCTCCTCACTGCTTGTGCGTGCTCTCGATCTGTGTCAAATAAATAAATAAAATCTTTAAAAAAAATTACTCTTTCATTTTTAACTCACATACTTAAAATCATTTTTTTTTCTGTTAAGGTCTAGAATTGGTTGGCATCTATATGTTTCCTGAACAAGATAAGAATGAATGTTAGGACTTTGTTTATTCCTCGGTTTCTATTTCCACTCATGTCCTTTACCTAACATGTTGAGATCCATATACTTTCTTCTAGACTTTTCTTTTTTTCTTGCATCAGTAATCACAAAGGACTTCCTTGCCATGACTTACTTTTTCTTGGAGACCACGCCATTTCTGTTTTGCTTATTTTCATCATTGTATGGTTATACATCTTTATGTAATTCTTTGAGAAGTTTGGGGGTTTAAATTTTCAGAATTGTTGATTTTTCTATATTGTGTTCATTCTGACCAGCTTTTGAATGTAGTTTGGCTAGATATGAGAGTCAAGTTCCAGAGTCCCTTATTCCATCTCCTTTTGGCCCTGGCTTGTCTAGCAGCTCTAAGGACAGCACCCCACTCACTCACTGATTATTGGATCAGACCCCCCTCCCTTCATTTATGTATTCGACGCCAGGTTTGGAGTATCCTGGACTTACCTCTTGTTATTTGCAGTCTTCTTTTTTAATTTATTTTTATTTTTTTTTTATTTGCAGTCTTCTTCTGGCTTGGCTTATGGTTCATTCTTTTTCCATTATATAGCCAATCTGTCTACTTTTATGTTTCAAGAACCATTCAAAGTTTTTAGTGAATTCAATACTTTCTCTTATTTTAAGCACTTACTGGTGTGTTTATCTCTTTTAAATGTACACATATTGGGCGCCTGGGTGGCTCAGTGGGTTAAAGCCTCTGCTTTCGGCTCAGGTCATGATCTCAGGGTCCTGGGATCGAGGCCCACATCGGGCTCTCTGCTCAGCAGGGAGCCTGCTTCCTCCTCTCTCTCTGCCTGCTTGTAATCTCTCTCTGTCAAATAAATAAATAAAATCTTTTAAAAAAAAATAAATGTACACATATTTACACAAACACATGCACACACAAATGCATGATCATTTGTGAGGTGTGGAGTTGGAGAGAGCATAGAACCACGTGTTCAATCCATCATCGCAAGCCAGCCTCCCCACACAGAACTTTAAAAAAAAATTATTATGGTAAAAAAACACATTCGTAAAATGTATCGTCTTAACTGTACCCAATTGCACTGTTCAGTACTGTTACATATATTGCCATTGTTGGATAACCATTCTCTGGAGCACTTACACCCATTAGGCCAGCTCCTCATTCTCCCCACGTCCCCAGCCACTGGCAACCATGATTCAATTTTCTGTATGAATAGACTACCGTAGGTACCTCACATAAGTAGAATTGTACCGTATTTGTCTTATCTCAATGTCATGTTCTCAAGGTTCGTCCATGTCGTAGCATGTGTTGGAATTTTGCTCGTTTTTAAGGCTGAGTAATATTCCATGGTTTGTCCATGTTTATCTGTCTATCCATTGGTGAACACTCAGGCTGTTTCCACCCTTGGCTGCTGTGCTGCTATGAACAAAGATATGCCTGAATAGAATTGTATGCACCCTGAGTGCTTTACATACAGTAAAGAAGGGCTCAGCGGTATCCTCCTTTTATGAATCAGAAAACTGAGAAGTTATTCATTTATTCTTTGATTTACGTATCCATGATTAAATCCAGTTGTTAAATCTGTATTGATTCTCTGCTATATATGAAATACTATGTGTCAACAGCATAAAGACCTCAACTTCCAGGACCTCACAGTTGAAAGTGGAGGCAAGGGGGTCACCACACAGACTTGAAACCGTAAGTTCAGGGTGATTTTCGGCACCATGTATGCTTGAGACACACTCTAGGTGCAGGAAAACTTGAGGAGGAGAGGTGTCTCGGTATCAGACTGCCAACTGAGGAGAGACTTCCCAAGTAAAGAGTTGTCATTTATTAAAATCCATGCTGTAACTGTGGCCCAGGCTGGACTGCAGGGCTCCCACCATCTAGTACCGTCTAGCCTCTGTCTGGCACTTAAAAAACAAGAATGAATGAAAGAGTTTCCGTGACTGTCACCATGGCGCTCCTTTTACACTAATATGTTCTCTCTGGAACTACGTATGACAGATATTCTATGATTCTAATTTCTTTACCCCTCCCAGCAACTCCATGAACTGGGCCGATTGTCCCCCTCTGTAAATGAAGAGGCCGTAGTTAGGGGAAATTATCTATCTTGTCTGAGAAGACTTGAACCCTGGTCCCTCTACCTCACCCTAAAGGCAAAGACCCTTGGTGGTTCTTTGGCTGCTCTCTCCAGATGATTTTGTTTTCATACTCTGTCCTGCCCTCTGGACATCTTATTCTTACCAACGTAGGGTATCCAAAACTCAGGAAGGAGATAGAACTTCCTGCCCCCTGGAGGAGGTATAAGAAGCATGAAGCAGTCAAGGTAGAGGGTGAAGACAAAACCTCAGGAGGAACACCACCGTGGCTGCTTCCACATATGTGAATTAGACTGCCTTTCTATACAGCTTATTTCGTTGGAATCTCAGTACTCATTTGGCTTTGAATCAGGATAGGTTAATGTCACTTAAAATATTTCAGTTCAATGCAGAGATTTTAAGAAGAAAGGAAACATGTTTCCCAAACAAGTATAGGTCATATTACAAAATACATTCTTAAATTATTTGTAAAAGAAAACACATTTTGCAGTGTAGCCCTTCTATATTTCCATTCCTTCTTCCCTCTTCTGTTCTGTGTTCATTACTTCCCTACCTGGTAACTGGCCCTTAATTAATACTCCCTTTGCTTGATTGACAGCTTTCTAACTGATCTTCTTTTCCTACAAATTGCTGTATTTTATTCTTATCTAGCAAGATGATTGTATCCCTTTGTTGACACGCGGATACCTAATTAGATCTCTAAGCTCTGTGGTTTGCTGGACAGTTATCATTTGCACTGCCTGCATATCAGAGTGTCCTAAAAGCCGTGATCCACATGCTGAATGGCCCACTCCGAATTGGAAGGACTTCCTAAGGTGTCAGTTGAAGCTCTTTGCATTTTTGCTCAGTTGATGGAATTCTCCTCTTACAACCTGAAGCTGGGATTGTGAGGGGGTGGGGGTCAGAATGTGCTTGATCTCAGTATGCTGCTCCTTGAATGTTGGAGCACCCCACCCCTGAAGCCCCATTCTCGGGTCACAGGATGCCCAGGATGAGACGGGAGCTCAGTGTGGGAAGCAACAACTTCCCTTTGATCCTTTGCAGGATACATAAAAAATCTTTGATGTTCTGAAAGCTAAAAATGTACAGCTCTTTTCTCCTGTAGAATGGCAGGTTGATGTTTGAGCGGTAGCCAAGTAACCCAGTTTAGTGAATGGCTGAGTTTTGACTCTAAACATTTAATAAATACATTTTTATTTATGTCAGCTAAAAAAAAATCCAGCTGCTGGTATTTGCGCCTCCCCCCACCCCCCGGTACTTTTCTTTTTACCTTAATGCCAGAATTAGAGTATTTAAATTTTTAAAATTTCATGTTGAGTGCCTGTGCAGGTGTGAGGGCAATATAGATTCACAGGGAGAGTTTATGAGGTTGGTTGTTTTGTGTGTTTGCTGGGAATGTGTATTTCTTTGTGAAGGCTGTGGCGTGCTGCCTGGATGTTCATGGGACTCAGTCACCTGCCTGTGACTTGCAAAGGAAGGGAGCATTGTTGCACAGGGGTAGAGCGGCAAATTTATGAACTGGTCCTCAGATCAGGTGGGACTTCTGGTTCTTTCTCTGACCATCTGCTTGACCTTTACTCTAGTGTCTTCAAAGACTTTGACACTATGCCAGTTTTAAGAATTCTGTGCCTCTCAGTCTGGGATAGAGTATAAATCTTAGAGGAATCTGCAACCTTTAACCCCACTGCTGATGTTCAGAAGGCACTCTGAGTCTCACTCTCCTTCCTTAAGTTTGAAAATATGTAGAATTTGTTTTATTGGCATGTTAAACTTTTGGAACTTTTTTTATTGTGGACATTTTCAAATATACACAAAATATAGAGGAAATTACAAAATGCTGTGCCATGTATCCATCATCCAGATTCAACAGATGTCATCATTTTCCTAATTTTTTTAATATGGCATCCCTTTTACTTTATGTTTCTGAACTATTTTAAAGCAAATCCCAGATAGCATGTTATTTCACCTATAAATATTTCAGGAGAATCTCTAACAAATAGGCCCCTTCCTTTGCTTTTCATAGCCACAATGCCGGCATTACAGCTAGCAAAACTATCAGTAATACTTTACTAGCATACTGAGATTTCCCCCAGTTGCCTTGCAAATGTCTTTTTACAGTTGGCATGTTTGAATCAGAATCTAAACAAACCAAACATGTTGTATTTGATTGTCATGTCTCTTAAGTCTTTTAACACTCTGTAACTTTCCCCATTCTTCCCCTCTTTAATATTCTAACTGGGTCATTTTTCCTGTAGAACATCCTAAATCTGGATTTGGTTAATTGCTTACTTTTGGTGTCATTCAACATGTTATTCTGTTCTCTGTACTTCCTGTAAACTGATAGTTGAATCTAAGGATTTCATAAGATGTGGGTTCCATTTTTTTCATGGATTATCTTATATATATCATTTTGCTTCACATCAAGAGACACATAATATTTGATCATTCTCTTTTCATGATACTTAGATTAGTTAGTGAATTCACGTTCTGCCAGCCTACTCCTCCTCTCATGAAGTTGCCCGTCTCTCACCTGTTACTTTAGGTACTATTGATAATTATGCCATTGGAGGTTATAGAATACTCAAGAAAAATTAATTTAATGACGTTTCTTCTCCTTATTAAATCTCATCTGGAATATAATCATCTATAATTCATTCTTTTTGCATATTTTTATAGTTTTTCATTGTATTTTACATTCTTTCTTTTGGCTGAACATACAGGTTGCCTTGTAAATCAAACTCAGTTTACTAGATGAGGCCAGTGTTTTTAGCCTACTCTACTGATTTGTTTATTTGTTCAGGCTCCCTTGCACATCCATAAACTTACTGTGTTGTTGTACTGAGTGATTTATCACCAATGCTTAGAATGGTTCTTGGAACATGCTAATGATGTTTACTGAAGGAATAACCTCACGAGTTGTACCTGTTCTCCAAAGACAGACTTTGTGCTCCTGGGTGCACTGGGGAAGGTGCCACAAAACAACAGGAGCAGGAAATTTGACTGAACCAAAAAGTTCTTGATACATCATAATTTCCTCAACTCCTTTAGCCAGTATTCACACTTCAGGCAAGGGAATAGAAGTGGCAAGAGTGTTGTCTATGTTGGCAAAAGGAGGGAAAATGGCAGATCAGTTTGTAGATGTTTGAGTGTGGACAGTATACAGATAAATAAATAAATACAGACATGTATATACATAAATGTACGTAATTACACACACACACACACACACACACACACACACACACACACACACACACACACACACACACACACACAGCTGTTCTGTCCCTGGCAGTGTGGAGCACCTACTTCAGAGCAAAGATCATAGTGTGTCCTGAAGGAAATGGACCTTCCTATCTACTACATGGGGGAAACCTGAATAGTTGAACTGTTATTTTGGATACATGAAACTTTGCTTCAAA
The DNA here is from genome assembly GCA_002007465.1 of Ailurus styani. Taxonomy (NCBI): domain Eukaryota; kingdom Metazoa; phylum Chordata; class Mammalia; order Carnivora; family Ailuridae; genus Ailurus; species Ailurus styani. Next base: position 8,996,510 of record LNAC01000015.1, on the reverse strand, counting down.
CACCAATGAAAATTAAGCAGCCAGGGATGCCTGCATGGCTCCGTCAGTTAAGCGTCTGCCTTCGGATCAGGTCATGATCCCAGGGTCCTGGGGTCGAGCCCCGCGTTGGGCTCCTTGCTCAGCGGGGAGCCTGCTTCTCCCTCTGCCTGCCGCTCCCCCTGCTTGTGCTTGCATGCTCTCTCTCTCTCTCTCTCTCTCTGACAAATAAATAAATAAAAATTTTAAAAAGTTAAGCAGCCAGTTATGTAGTGTGTAACTCAGAACAACCAAAAATGTTCGTGGATATGATGAGCAGTTCTGATGATCATGGGAATGCTCTCCAGGAGAAATAAAACTGCTGTCTAGCAAACGGCAAGTAAAGGTCTCCACCGTCTCCCTGTGACCTACGAGGAGATCTACGAGACGTGAATAAACTGGACATGTTCAAATTCACGTGCTTAACTTGAGCAACCTAGGTGTGAATATTCTAAGGAAATTGAAAGCCAGTTTTACTTTTAAAAGGTTTAGGTGTTGACAACATCCCCAGAAGTAATTAAAATCTGACTGTCGTAGTAAATTTTCTTTCAAACCATGCCTTAAGCACTCTATTGGAAAAGACCTTCCAGAGGCCACAGTTCCTCAGTCAGAACCCCGAGTGCCCGGCTCCCGGGGGGCTTGGTTGGTTGGGCGAGTGCTTTCGGCTCGGGTCATGATCCTGGATTCCTGGGATCGAGTCCGCATCAGGCTCCCTGCTCAGTGGGGAATCTCCTTCTCCCTCGGATCTTCCCCCTCTCGTCCTCTCTCTCTCATTCTCTCCCTCTCAAATAAATAAGTAAAATCTTAAAAAAAAGAAAAACCCTCAGTGCCATAGATGTTTCAGAATTCAGGAATTCTTTGCACTTTAGGAAGTTAATGTGGTGTATGTAATGTGTACTGCGTAAGCTCTGCCACAGGGTCGGGCACAGCCTCCAGTAATAAATGTAGCAAACATGTTGAGTAGTCACACCCAGTGGGATAAAAAAAAAGAGTATAGGTATCCTCACATCAGTTCAGGTTAGTCTTGTCACAAAACTACAGAAAGCGTTCAGAGCTCTTGGGAAATCAGAATTGAGGGCAAGGGACCGTGGGCCGGTCCCTGGACAGAAAATAAATAAATGAATGAATGAATGAATTAAAAAATATATATCCATCTTTGCCAAAAGAACAAAAGCCAGATCACAAATAAAGCGAGTATCATTGTTACAGAAATTTAAGCCCTTCCTTTAAAGGACTTGCTTCTTTGAGTTCGCCTAAGATTTAGAAATATAAGACAAATAAGTCCTATCCACATGGCCAATTTTTTAAAGAATAGTTTTGGAAAGTAGTATCTCCCATCTAGAAAAGCTCAGACCTTCCACCTGTTTGTGTCTCAGAGCCTGTGTACCTGGAAGACTGAGGGGCACCCGTGAAAGGTCTGTTGTTGCTTGGGGGGACCGTAGCCAGTGTTTGGTGTATGAGAAGAGCAGCATCACCAGCTGTGCTGGGCCGCCGTGCCTTGTGCAGTGGATTATGATGGTGCTGAGCTGTTCTCACTCCATGCACTCGTCCAGCCCTTGGGAGGAAATTCTTTAGGTACATGTAGTAAGGAGGCTACAAAAGGAGAGTGGGAGAATCTAGGATTTGCTAAGTCCAGCCCTCTTCTATGTAGTTTTGCAGCCTCTGTGACTTCGTCTCCTTCTTTATGAAGCCAAAATAGTCCTTACTCATGAGAGTCTTGAGAATGAAATGTTCTTTTAAATTTTTTTGTTTAGTGGATTATAAATAATGACATACGGAATGACATGACATGTGGAAACTAAAAAGAAAATCGGTTTACCTCTCATACTGTAAAAATTTGGCCACGTGGTTTTGTGCTTTTTACATCGCCATTGAAATGTTTGTTTTTAGTATTTTTCTATAGAAAGCTCTCAGATATCTGATTAAACCCCTGTGGCAGCTGTCACCTGGGCTATGCATGCACAAATGTCATCAGATTATTCTTTATCTTGCTATAAACAAAGTTCAAGAAATGTTTCTGAAATGAATATAATCTTCATTCTGCCCTTCCTACTATCTAAAATTATCTTGCAGAACTCTACTCCATGAAATTATTCAAGATTGTTACTTATAATAAATGTAAGCAATGGAATTTGCCAAAATAAAGAATATTCTAATAAAACACCATGATTTGACTAAGCAATCGTGGTGGAATTGTGAGAGAATTGTTAAACCTATGGATACTTTTAAGAATAATTGATCATACCCAGTGGATGCCACATTTTTAAAAACATGTTTTTTCTTTAAATGTAAATGTACCACATCATTTCATACTTACTCATTTATTTGACAAAACTACTGCTAGAATTTTCTAAATTTTCGTAAACACAAAGTTGCCATGGACATCTTTGCACATATATTTTTATATACTTGTCCAATTTTATCCTTTGGGTAAAATTCTAAAATTGAAATTTCAAAGTCATGTGCTTTTAAAATTTTGCTGTACATTTTAAATTGCCTTCCAGAGACTTTTTACCAGTTTACATTCTTATTAGCTATATATGAAAGTGAACTTCCTCTCTGGCAGCTGAAAATTTGTCTTATTGTCACTTGCCAAATGTCTTTTCATATATTTATTGCCAAATTTCAAATTTATTCTTTCTATAAAGGAATGGTTCATGATTTTTTATTGCAATCTACAGAGCTTTTTATTTGTTGAGGGTATTTATCTTTCCTTTGAATTATTTATTGCAAGGATTTTCCTGAAATTTTTTTGTAGTTTGCATAATGTTTTAAAAAACAATTATGTAGTCATAGGTTTTAATATGTTCCTTTAATTTTTCTGCATCTAATGTCACAAAGTCTTCTCTACTTTAAAATTAAAAGAGAATTTTTTGCTTATATTTATTTTCTTGGCTTTATGTTTTAACCATTTAAATACATTTTGGTGTAAAGTTTGAAGCAAAGACTTAACTAAGTTTTTCTCTTCAAATGCTGAGCAAACTTCTCATACTGCTTAGTGAATAATTTCTTGTTTCCTCATCGATTTTTAAATGACAGCTTTATCATAAATCTCTCTATATATCCTTCCATTGCTATTCTGTCCTTTCTGGCAGTACTATATTGTTTTAATTTACTTTGCTTAAAATATGTATATGTATATGTAGTAGGTTTTCTCAACTCATTTCTTTGTAAAAATTCTCTTAGCTTTAATTATCATGCAATAGTTTTCCCAATAAAATTTAGAATCATTTCAGGCTTCCATGTTCTTCCTCTCCCATCCATTTTTTTTTTCTATTTGGCATTTTGTTTGGATTTGCATTAAAAGTCTAATTGAATTTTGAATCATCAGATTAATTTTATACAAGCAGTTCTCTGCAAAATATTTGTGTGAAAAGATTAAAATAATCAATTCCTTTGAAAATTGATGTATGAGGGTATTTTGGTGTTTTTTTGCTGCTGAATCTGAATCTTTTTATGATTTTTGTTAAACTGTCTTGTGAACTAGTTCAGACAGCCCATGTCATATGCTGAATACCTAAATATATTTATAATGAGGAATTTGAGAAAACATAATAAAATATATGCCTGTCCTACATCCTTGGAGAGAAAATAGAGGATAGATGGATATAAATGCTTTACACTTACTATCAGGAAAGTTAAAAATTGTCATCTTTTCCTAACTCTGTGAAGCCAGTTGGTTGCTTAGTGTTAGAATATCATTTTTCCCATAAAGATCAAAGGCTGCTTATAAAATATGTGTGTGTGAAGGGGTGTCTGAGTGGGGCAGTTGGTTTCAGTTCAGGTCACAATCACAAGGTGGTAAGATGAGCCCCTTGTTGGGCTCTATGCTGAATGGAGAGTCTGCTTAAGACTCTGTCCCCCTCGGGGTTTCATATGGAGCAGAGCAGGTCCCTCGCTGTGATCTATTTAAAGTCAGCCCTCAACACAAGGGTTTGTAAAAAAAAAAAAAAAAAAAAAAAAAAAAAAAACTCTCTCTCCCTCTCCTTCTGCCCTTCCCCGCCCCTTTCTAAAATAAAAATAAATAAATCTTTAAAAAAATAAAATATTGCGTGCCTGGGTGGCTCAGTGGGTTAAAGCCTCTGCCTTCGGCTCAGGTCATGATCTCAGGGTCCTAGGATCAAGCCCGCATCGGGCTCTCTGCTCAGCAGGGAGCCCACTTCCTCCTCTCTCTCTGCCTGCCTCTTTGCCTACTTGTGATCTGATGTCTCTCTCTCTCTCTGTGTCAAATAAATAAATAAAATCTTTAAAAAATAAAATAAAGTAAAATAAATGTGTGAATATTGAGTAAATTGAAAGATTGGACGCTGAGTACTACCTATGGAAGATTTCATAGAATAAGTGCCTTCTGAATGGAGTTTCAAAAGAAGGGGCAGGTCACTGTGTATGTGGGGATGCTTTGCAGGTCAAGGCTGGAGCTCTGAAGTTGGCAGTGGCTTCAGATGATGGAAGAGAAGGTAGTGGGAGGAGGCCTGGATGCCATGTGTCTCCAGTGTACTGAAGCCAAGCCAAGGGGGGGTATGGACGAGGAGGTTCTGTATCTCCAGTGTCTGGAACGGTGACTTCACGGTAGGTGTTCAGTGCTCAGCGGGTGCCAGATGTGTGCATGAGGAAGGAGAAGGCTGAGAGGTGGACTAGAGCCAAACTGGCTGTGAGGTAGGGGTTGGTGGGGGTGAGTATATTTGCGAGCTCTGAGGGTCGTTCTGATGAGAGGACAGGGGTAGCTCAGGGCTGAAGAAGCCTAAATTCTGAGAGCAGTGTATGAACATTCTGGGTGGGGCTGGGGTCATAGGCGGAGAGAGGAAGGGGTGAAGCTGGCATCCAGAAAATTTCATGACATTTCCACCATAGCAAAATAATTGAATTTTGAACATGGGTCCTAAGGAACACTATGCCTTCATCTTAGAAAACCGGTCAGCAGACTATGGCCTGGAGCCAAATCCAGCCCACAGCCATTCTTATAAATAAAGTTTTATTGGAACACAGCCTCACCTGTTGATTTCCATAATATGCATGGCTGATTTAGTACCACAACAGCAGAGCTGAGTAGTTCAAACAGAGACCATATGGCTGGTAGAGACTAAAACATTTACTATCTGGCCCTTTAAGAAGATATTTAATGACCTCTGTCTTAGAATGATGTTCTTAGTATTTGGTGGTGGCGTTCTGGAAGCCATAGCCGAGTCAGAATGAGTTCAGACAAATTGGTGCATGAATAGTCTAAGAAACTTTAGGCCATATCACTTCCTGTGAAGAAATATACCCCAAATTTTTTATCGTGTTGAAGTTCAGTTCCTAAGTCATTGTCTTGATTATGGTATATCTATCTCCAGTCTACTATGGCCATTTCTTTGGCCAGAAGTCCATGAGACTGCATAGAGTGCCTACTGTCTTTTGAACCTGTCTGACCCAGCCAGTTATCCATAGTTAAGAAATTAGAATCCCAGTGCTGAATATCACGTCAAAACATCCTTTCTACCTGCTAGGGAGGGCAGTTTCTCCGCCTGCCAATTCAAGTTCTGCCAGCCTGTTTTCTAAACTATGCTCCCCAGGGTAACTGCCTCTTCAGAACTCTCCACAGCCCTGCCCTCTGTTCCTCACTGCGTCTTCCATCCTCTTTCCTGCAGTGCCTTTTCTACTGGAGGTGTGTGGTGTCACTGAATCTGTCTCAGGTAGAGCCTGCATTACCCAAGCTGGATGAATGATAAAAATATTGGAAAACAACATATTCAAGGAAACCCAACCATTTTTTAGCCAAACATCAACCATCGTGTGTGCATTTACACAAACAGACAGCTAATGTCTTCACAGACTTTACAAATTCTGATTCTTCTAGTTTATTTTAAAGGGCTGAGAGAATAATTAGGAAGCAGCAGAAGTTTTGTGGGAAAGGTGTGTTGAGTCGTTCGCATATTCAGGATTAAATTTTAGTTTTTCTGTGAAGCATTCAGGAGGTGGTGTTTTGACAAACCACTCCAGAGGCGCAGGAGGAAAGCGAAGGCCAAGACTGAATATGCAAGTGTAGGACTTATGTATCTGCTGGGGTAGAAATGGGGACGTTATCTTCCTGACAGTAACCACTGTAATCGTGTAGCCATAGTCAGCAATTAATTTATGAATTAGCTAATTAATGCAGTTGGCATTTATTGAAGACACACTATGACTAGACCTACTGTGCTAGATGCCAGGAATACAAAGATGATTGAGGCTCACTTTCTGCCCTGGAGGAACCCCCAGACTAGGAGGGAGAAATCAGATGCATGAGCACTTGCCATACAAGATGAGAAATGTTATAGCAGATGAATGTTTTCAGATGAAATAGAAGGAAAAGTCTAGAAGGAAGCGTATTGAAATGTGAGAAGGTTGTGGGCAAAAAGAAATAAAATAAGAAAGGGAAAAAAAGGAATTTGATGGGGTGCCTGGGTGGCTCAGTCATTAAGTGTCTGTCTTCGGCTCAGGTCATGATCCCGGGGTCCTGGGATAGAGCCCCACATTGGGCTCCCTTCTTGGCAGGAAGACTGCTTCTCCCTCTCGCCGCTACCCCTGCTTGTGTTCCCTCTCTCGCTGTGTCTCTCTCTGTCAAATAAATAAATAAAATCCTAAAAAAAAAAAAAAAAAGGAATTTGAACTTGATTGGAGAAGACAGTTGACCACACTGTGGAAATCAAGGTCTGACATGAATGGCAAGATGAAATAGGGTATGTGGATGAAGGAGTGCACGGGTCGTGATGAGCACAGGGTAATGTATGGAAGGGTTGAATCACTCTATTGTACACCTGAAACTAATATAACACTGTATGTTAACTCTACTGGAGTTAAAATAAAAACTTAAAAATTAAAGAGTAATATAAAATAATAAGAAGAAAAGAAAAATGAATGGCCTGGCGCTGCCGACAGCAGAAGCAAGAGCAGCGGAAGTTTCAGACTCAAGAACTGAGATTTCTGTTGTTCAAGAGGGGTTGGTGTTTCACAGCCTCACACTTCCTTGGCCTGTTACGAATGTGTGTAATAGGCCTGTGCGTTACTTATATCCAGTAATAGATCATGTTACATTCTGACTAATGATGTTGCATAATGTATATTGTATTATAGTAATATATTTTATGTATGCAGCATATACAACAATACTCCTCAATGAACCAAGACTGAGTAAGTGCTAGGAACTCTGCTCAGCACTTTTTATTATTTAGGTGAGTCCTTACACTGGGTAGGAATCATAGCATCATTGCCTGCTAGACAAGGAGCCTCAGACCTGCAGAGGTTAGACAGACTGCCCAAGGTTATCCAGGGGGTTAAGTGGTACTCACACCAGGGGCGTGTCCTCATCTAGAGCCCAGAGGCTCCTCTGGGGTAAATCTGAGAGATGAGCTTTTGGTGTTAAGATGAACTGAAGAGGGGCCCCTGGGTAGCTCGGTCGTTAAGCGTCTGCCTTCGGCTCAGGTCATGATCCCAGGGTCCTGGGATCGAGCCCCGCAACAGGCTCCCTGTTCTGCTTGAAAGCCTGCTTCTCCCTCTCCCACTCCCCCTGCTGGTGTTCCCTCTCTCACTATGTCTCTCTCTGTCAAATAAATAAATAAAATCTTAAAAAAAAAAAAAAAGATGAACAGAAGAGAAACAGATTGACTCCTCCTAACGATCAGGGAGAGGGCAAGAAACGCCAGGCGTACTGCACAGAGGAGGGGAGCGTGTGGGGTGGAAGACAAGCCTGGGCTTCAAAGTCAGACGCGTCCAAGTTCCCATCCTGGTTGGGTGGCTTGCTAGCTCCGTGTCTGCCGTTGGTCAGATCTTCTGCCTTGGTGGTGGGGGAGGGATCTGCTGCCCTGCTTGGCTCTTCACAGGCACTCAGCTCTGATCGCTGTACCTCCGTCACTGGTCTGATTCCCGTTCCTGCTCCCCCTTCCTCCACTGTTACTACTCTTACTCTTTGCAGCAACAACAGTCATTGGAAGGACTAATAGAATACATCTATGCCAGAAAAAAACTAAAAAAAAAAACCCCAACCCAGCAGAAGAGCTGTTCAAGCCCCCAGTTTGATGCACAGCGATCGTTCTGCGTTTATTTCAATATTTAGTGAGCATTTGCTGTGGCGGGCCTCTGGGCTGGACACAAGAGTTGAACTATGAATAAGCCATCTTCCCTCTTAACTGCCATGTAAACTCGTTTGGCCTTCCTGGCCACATATTCGTGGTAAGCCACGTATTCATGAATTCAGAGAGCTCTTCGGGAGCTAAACTGTGAACGCGCATTGAGAGCCGACCCACTCCAAGGAGGAGGCCGCGCCCGGCTTTGGAAGGAGAGTCAGAACGTAAAGAATTTCACGATGCTTTGAAGATTCCATCGTGCATTCGTTGCTTCTCCAGATAACCTCAATTTCCTCATGTCACGTGGTAGCTTATCACCTTCTGTACAAGGTCAGAAAGTTATCAGGATACTTTATTTTAGTAAATCTTATACGTTGGCCATTAGATTTCAGTCGAGAAGCTATGTGAGGTGCTCCCGGATCCTTGTCATCCATGAGGACAGTCTCAACATAAAAACGTTTTTATAAATCCTTACTAGAGACGAAGGCATTTACCACAACCTTGAAATGGGACCTTCCCCACCCAATATGAAGAAGACTGACATGTGACATGTTGATACTGCTTTATTTTACTAAAATAGCAACTTGGCCAAATAGACTTTTCAGCACATTTATTATAGCCACATGTTTATATTGATAGGAGAAGTGGTGTTAATTCCCTAGTATGTTAACAGGTCTTATTCAAATTGTTCTATTTTTACTTTGGAACAAAATTGCTAAAGAGAAACATTTTAAAGCAAGTAGTGATTATAGCACATTTATCAAATTATATATTAAATAAATTTCCTGAACTGAGAAGGAGCATAAACTGAAAGGAAGGTAGTTATCTTAAATTCTATATTATTTTTATAAGATTTCTTCTAGTCCATTTTTATGGTAGGATCCTGATTGCTCTCCTGTTTTCCTTTTGCTAAATTTCTACCTTCTCACTAACAAATAAAAATCCTCTTTTCAATATGTAATAGATGACTTGAGATTTCAGAATGATTTTCAGAAACCACTGAAATACCTCCTCACCTCATTGTATACAGTAAATGTTGTTTGTTGTAGGTTTTTTTTTTAATATTTGAGAGGTATTCAAATAGGTGAATGCATAAATCTTGCCAACCCTTGGGCAGTTGTGATTTCCATATCAAAATGCATGAGTTTTTACTTGACTATTACTCCACTATACATTAAGTAATAGTTACCATGGCAACCTTTGCATCACATTATAACATTTAAATATAAGGTGTTTCTTTATAGGCAAAGACAATATACTTGAATTTTTAATGTTTGGTGAAATATAATCACTACAAAAATAAATCGTTTTGTCCAAGGTCAATTGAATGCTTTAGAGGTTATGCAAATTCCCAGCCAAAACTGTGATGTGCATTCATTTATTTTTTGTCATGTCATGGGGCAAACACAGACTTTTTAAAAATAGTACTTGATAAATATCACGTAAAATTCATTAGATGCCTGTAGTTGGCCTTGCAAGGAGAAAAACAGTATCAAATTTGTTTGAGCTATTTATCAGTGGCTAATGCAGTAGTAAGAATTTGAATTTATTTAGCATCACATGATTAATAAAATTTTATCAAATACATGTCTTATTTTTAAGTACCTAGTTGTACAATACGTAGCATGCCTAGTTTTGGTCTCACATGTAGTGGAATGATCCATGGAGTTTGCTCACGCTTGCGAAAGAAAGCAAAATTAGATGAGCCATTGAAATAAACCTGTGGCAGTTCAAGAAAATGGCTACTAGCTGAAATTATCCAGATTGATTGTTGGCCAGTTTTTTTTTTTTCAGTATGTCTCAAAACTGGCCATCTCTTGTTGCCAGGATAGTTCTAGGCCATGGGGCTATCGTCACTGTTAATGTAAACCCACATATTTGGCTTTTTTTCAGTTTTTTATGATGACTTTTCAAAATTATTATCTCAATGTATGCCTTTTATCTCAAAGTAGAGTAGATGATCTCACTGCCAATGAATCATTCACAGGTTTTGAGGAACCTTTTAAATAGTCATCAGTGGATTGTACTATGCGACTATGAATTATAGGGACATAGGAAGGAGGGGAACTATGTGCTAGACACCAGCTCTGCTGGACATTTTACATATGCTGTTTCATCTGCTCCTGATAACCCTCTGGTAGAGCTTTCATTGCTCCCTTTTTACAGAGGAGGAAAACAGGGCTTAGAACAGTTACGTAAGGAAACCCTAGTCACCATGCCTGTATGCCTCTGAGCTAGGGTTCAGTGTGCTCCGTCTGACCTCAAAGCCCTCCCTCTTTCCTCAAGAGGTTTGGGTTCTACTTCTGCCTTGTTACAGTGTGCACTGCACATTCAGAGTAGAAATAAAAAGCATTGACCAAAAGTCCCTAAAAGAAAATCTTCGCTAAATGATAATTTCAATAATTTACATTTCTCTGCAGCATGATGACAATCTGTTAAGTCCCTAATTATGAAAGTTATCCTTGCCATCTTCTCTGAGTTTCCAGAGTTCTCTTTTGTTGAAACCAAGTGTAGGACAGAACTCAAAATAAGCTATAAAGGTGGATCCAAGCCATTCAGCTATCAGGAACAGAGATTGTCCGAAGACTGACCTTCAGTTTTGAGCTTTGAAGTTCAAAAGTGGACAGGTGGAAATATTGTGTTCTTCATTGCCCTTTGGTGTGAGATATATTCTGGGTTGCAGAGTAAGTGCCAACAGCAGCAAAATTATCGCCCCCTCCTGCTACTATAGTAAGTCAGCAATGGCCCTTCTGTGGTCAAAATGGCAAATTCAGCAGCAGCTATTCGACAGGGATTTGCAAAAACTTCCCCATGGCTGTTAGGAATCTTATTCAGCAGTGTCTTTGAAAACCCGATTCTGTGCAGAATTCACTATGGAGGAATGACCTCAATTGCGATTTTTTTAAAATGTGTTTTAAACAAATATAATTGATAATTTTGCTCGATGTGTATTTTGCACTGCAAAGTCGATTAGGTACCCCTACACATATCCAGCATTCATAAGTTTTATAGTGGTTCAGAGTTTTATTTCCATATTAACGTAAAGCCTTCCAAAATTCCTGGGTTTATAGAGTCAGTTCGCCATACAAAGCCACTATACATCACTTAGGTTTGTGATGAAAGAATGGAATTGCAGCTGTGTGAGTACTAGAATACCCAAACATGAATTAGACTCACAAGCATTTGGCAATAGTTCAGAAAAGGAGCTTAATCTGGTTTCATCTGAGACTGCTTTTCTCTGTTCTACAACATCCCCCCAAGATGTTGTGTCTGATACCGGATCACAACGTAATGGGAGTGACGCAAAATCAGAGAAAGCTCTAAGAAACCAGGGGCACATTTGCTTTTCCCCAGAGATCATTTTTTCTCCTACTTCTCCCCCCCCCCAAGATTCCAACTCTGAAATTCAAGGTCATTCACCTATTAGATGAATTAATTATAAGCCAAAAAGCAGCATTCATCGTACTCTGATCTCACTCATATCTATAATTAAGGGTAAATATAATCTTCCTTTTTAGAAATGTACCACCCACCCATTACATTTAAAGTGCTGACTGAAATGAAATAATAGTTCAGAGCAAGATGATTTTAGTTTAACAAGAAAAAAGTTGATAATTTAAGCTCGAAGCAGTGAGTTCTATTTTTGATTACCATTCAGTTATAAATCTAATTTGAGATATATGCTGCTTTTCTGTTACTCAAGTTTAATTCATGGTTTGCATTCTTGGTTGCATAAGCGAAGTTCAATGGTTGATCAAGGATGTTAAAAAGCTCCCCCTCCCCCCGCCACCGCCACCGCCCTGAAGGAACTGGGGCAGGGGTTGAGAATGTGTTAGACTGAGACCCAGATCTGATGTAAGACAAACAAAAAATTTTAATGGAAAGGGACCCTCCTAGAGAGTGCTGTGTTTGGCATTTGAGGGGCTCTGGTGGGACTTTCTGCTGAAGAGTTGGTTGTCAGGGGGTGGTGGTGGACCCCCAGATATTTAAACCCAGTTGACAGAGACAGCAGATTCTGGGGTTTTTTTTTTGGTTAGGGTATTTTAAGGCTTAAGATTGTTTGTCTTCGGAAGAAAATAAGGAGTGAAGAAGGGGAAGGGCTCATCTCATCACATTGCAGACAGTTAAGCAAAATGCTAAAGTATGGGTTTAAGATTTACAGGTTAGCTGTGCGAGATGCCACATCTTGCTTCCAGTGTTTCCTGGCAGACTCGGGCAGCTCTGTACTGGGACCCAGCATAACCACAGAGCATGAGATTGCACAATGCAAAAACCCTGAAACCTTTACAATCTTATTTCAGGCAAAGACGAATTGGCCCATTTTGAAAGTAGGCTTTAGCTTCCAAATAACTTTTATTAAGTGAAAATTTGTGTATATATATATATATTTTTTCATTCGGGTGAATTCATATGTAAATGAATGCCTTATCCATTTTGTGCCATATTCAATTTACCTTATTAAATGGAATGCCATTAACTTTCTAAGTTCATAAACTCAGGTTTTTTAGCCTGTGGAAATTTTTTTTTTTCTCTTTCTCATCGCTAAAGAGAGTTACACGTGTGACGTAAAGTCCAAACAATAGTAAATGGTTATTGTTCATTTTACAAGTATACTCTACAATAGGAACACATATATTTTTATCTTAATTTTCCCTAGGGGGGTGATTAGGGCCCCCTTAAGTATGAGGAAATGCTTATTTTTGTTGCTTTAGAAGAATGATTCTATTGTCTGAGAGAAAAAGAAAAAGGAACAAACAGGTCTAAAAAGACAGAAACAGGAATGTGCTTTGTGAAAAAAAAAGGGAAAAAAAGATTAGCATGAGCTTCTGCATGTGTGGAAGTGCTATGTGGTCTTAGTCCTCTGTCACTGTCCATAGTTCACGTGGCTGCACATGCAAGGGTTGGGTGCATGATTTAGTCACAATTGGCCCGTGAAATGATTTTCTTTTAAATTAACAACAGTAAGGTCAGCCACAGCCAGTGAGCGATCTTCTAGTTATCATTTTCCATTTTTCACAGTTCTGTTGTGAGTGCTGCTAAAACACAGTATAGCAAGCTTGTTTGTTTTTACATTGACCTATTGAATGCATCTACTTTCTTGGGAGTGGAAACCTTTGCCACCAGGACCAACAAGAATTAAGCAATGGTTAAGCTCATTAAGGAGACAAGCAAGCATTTCAACATATCTGCTCCGTCCTTGTTTGAATATTTGGTATTATTTGAGAAAAAGATAAATGAAGAAAGAGGAGTAATGTCTGTCTAAAATGCAAAGTTTTCCATAATGTCATCTTCAGGCTCCTCTTCTCATGAAAGGAAGGCTTATTTGTAAATTTACCAGACTGTGAGGAGGTTGTGATTTAAATCACTCACAGCTTTTCTGATGGAAATTTCAAAAGAGACTTGGGCTTAAATAAAGATTTTGTTAATAAGATTTACCAAGAGTGAAATTTCAGGTTCAGATTCTAAAATTGTTGAATGCCACTTATTAATAAATCATTTGATGTTAAGCTGTTGAATTCCTGATTTGTAGAAAACTATTGCACAGAGCTCTATATTTTACTCTGTCACTGGGTAGCATTTGGAATATCTTTCTTAAGTTCGGAAGAGGTAGTAAGAGAGCATGCGGATGTCAGGTTTTTATCTGGTAAATACTCTGGCTTTATCTGGTATCGACGTGGCAAACCCGGAGAGACTTGCCATGAGTTTTTGCTCAAAATGAGCCTCAAACCTAAAATCTCATCCTTGAAGTTTTATTTTAAAGTAATGTTCGTCATGTATCCCTTGGACAAGTCTGAAACTGGAATCAGTGAAGGCAAGCTTGTCAGGAGCTGATTAGTCCTTTATATATGACTCATCCAGCACTCTCAAAAATCCCTTGGAATAGAGAGGTTCTCTTTATGATATTTAGCTATATGGCACTGGAAAGGGGAGGTTTGAATTTTTGATTTTCCAGCTTATGGGTCATATTTGACCAACTGCTTTCACTAGAAGACATGCCACTTTGTTGAGCTATTTAGGAATCAAAAAGACTGTCTTAATTTAAAACAAGGACTCTTTGTTTTAGTTGGTGACTGCCTTGTGAAATTTTTCAGTTCTCAGCGGGTTAACCAGGGAACAGGGGCAGAGTCATAATTGGCCTATTTAGAGTATTTTGCATGTGAATAGTGTGTTAGTGAAGCATCCCTAAGTCTGTTGTGAGTGACATGGTGATTAGAATTTAGATTAGGGAAAACACATTCTGTACTTTATCAAGGACAGTAATTAGTTCAGTCAGTAAAAGTTGATTACAAGTAACGATAAAGTTAGATTTTTAGTACTTAATTTTAAAATTTCTTTATTAAACAGTAAATTTGTTCTTAATATAAATGGTTGTATCTACATTTGTTTTCTTGCACATCAGACTAATTAAAAGAACAATGTGTTCAATGCAGAGTATAATCAGGCGATTTATATATTATGGGTAAGTTCTTATGTAGTTTTTAGAAACTGTAATATTATTAGAGAATCTTTTGCGCGTCATCATTTTCGAAAGTTTAGTAATTGCTCACACTGTGATAAGTTAATGATATTTGTGAAAGTTCTCTAGTGCTCAGGTAAACGTTTACTCTGTGGGGATGTGTTTTAGCTTCCAGGAGTCCTCAAGAGGGCATTCTAATGTCCTTTCGTTTGTTCCTGTTAGCTTAGAATGGCTCCTATTTCTATGATTCTGGAAGTCAGTGTGAGATTTGAATTTCCTCCCAGTTCCGCTGACATTTTCTCTTCTGTGGGTGCTGTGTAAATCCGTGGAGCACAGTGCCGTGCTGATGCAGAGAGGCAGAGTCCTCAGTGGACTGGAGCATTCCACACGCACCCCCAACGTGAGCCGCCGGGGCAAGTGGTGTGTGCGTCCGAAAAATCAGACTCTTCTTGGGTTCCTGTGAAGGAAGGGCAGGAATAGTTCCCAGACAGGAGCCTTATAAGTGTCGATGAGAAGCCAAAAACCAAAAACCACGAGTCTGACATAAATGCCCTCTTCTTAAAAAATTAAAATGTGACTTGTCTTAAGACGAAAATACCGTTGAAAGAGAATCACCTTCTTCCACCTTCCTCTCAAAAGCAAAGAATTAAAGAAAAAAATCACAAACTTTGCGCCGGCTTCTGAGACTGCTTTTCCTTTTGTTTGGTTGTGTGGTAATTGTTGCAGTTTTAGCAGATGCTGTTTTGTTGATGGCCTTGGTTTAAGTACTAACAATCCGTTGGGGGTTGGTGAATGTGAACAACTAACCTTACGTGTTTGTTTTCCCTTTTTAACCTTTTAGCAGAGTCTCCTTGGAGGTGACATGGATATGGGCACCCCAGGAACCCTGTCGCCCACCAAGCCTGGCTCCCAGTATTATCAGTATTCTAGCAATAACCCCCGAAGGAGGCCTCTTCACAGTAGTGCCATGGGTAAGGTACTCCTCCGTGCGAATGCCTGAGGGATTATTAGTCGTCTTTTTCTTCCTTCCTCTCTCTTCGAATACCACCCTTCTCACCCTACCCTCACCCCACCCTCCAAAAACCATAAAATTTTCCTCAAATGTCAGGCTCGTGACCACCCCTCCCCAGTAGTGCATTGGATGGGTATGTTAACAACTTCTAGTAGCAAGAGAACTATTTTGGTGTATGCTTATTTCTTGTTTTCTCTTGGCTGCCCATATAAGGCAACTTAAAAAAAAAATCAAAGCTTAAAAAAAGTTAAATATCTTGATTTTTATGAAAAAGGCAGAATTTGATGTCTGCCAGAATAAAATCCGGATAGCGGTACTGACATTTTGCTAAGGTAACGACTTAAGAAAATCTGGTCTAATCTAAATGGCTTCGTGGTGTAATCTGTTTTAGTTAGGAAAATGGGCATGCGGGGACCTCACCGCCTCTTCCTTTTCTTTCAGAGGTGCAGACAAAGAAAGTTCGGAAAGTTCCTCCAGGTTTGCCATCTTCAGTAAGTACTGCTCGCTTCTGCTTTTGTAGAGTGTTTATTTTGTTCTGTTTCGTACTGATGCGAGGGAGAGGGGAGTAACGAGGTGCTATGCGCCAAAGCTGCATGTTTATCTAGAATGTGGCTGAGGTACGAATGACCCGCACGTCCGGCCACCTGACCCACGTTGGAGTGATTAATTGCATATCCTGGAAGACTGGGTGGTTGTGTTCCGACCTAGCAGGTTAAGCTGTGAAGAGAGCCTTGAAAAGGTGCCTGAAGTTGGAGGAGTTTTACCTGTACAGGGCTTTCAAGAGAATGAGTATTAGTTTCATCTGTTGGTTAAATTCTTTGTCGGTATTATGATGATTTATGGATTTGCATGCGAAAGGAGATTTGTGGAGAGGATTTGGGAAAAATTTACATGGGTTTCAGCCCAGAGTGCAGAGAGAATGTCTCTATTTTCTGGAGAGGTGACTGAATGAAAGCTTCCAAGGTAGCCGCATCAGTAGCCATTCGTGTCTGGAATACCAGGTGACAACCAGAAGAAACATCTGTAACCAAGAGCATTCTGGGTCTTTTTAATACCTGGAGCTGGACTCAGGCTCTGCTGAGGTCCCTCCGTTCTCCAGCGTGGCAGAAGGCGATTGTGATCACAACTAAATAAGATCTCTTTATTTTCAGTGCTTACATGTATTTTCAAATCTGAGTTCCAAGATGGATTTATTTAATTTTGTTTAGAACCAGTCTTTTCCTAGCAAGTTTCCTCCTTACACAGAATAAAAAGATGAGTTCTTCTCTTCTTTCTTCCTTCCTCCCTTCCTTCCTCCCTTCTTTCCTTCCTTCCTTCCCTCCTTCCTTCGAGATGGATACAAGTATAGATACACAGTTTTGATTTAATTTAATTCTGTGCTCTGTAGGGCACTAGTATTCTTTGAAAAGAATGCTAATGAGCCCTATTGTAAGTTCTTCTCCTCTAAAATAAAATATTTGGGTTTCTGAAAACATATTACCAATCAATGCTCGCATATTAGTTTTACTTCATTTTTAATAAATTAGGAGAATAATAGGTTTTGCAAATGTGCTAAGATTAGATTAACCCAAACACCTGTGTATTTGACTTGATTTCAGTTCAGCTCATCCAAAAAATTATTAAGTGAATATATCAGAGTGAGTCTTTATCAGGAAAAAAACACAAATTTTGTATGCTGATTATCATAGACTTGGTAATGTTGTAGAATCATCACAAAATTATCCATAAATATAGAAAAATATTGTGTAAATAAAACTGCCAATGGCGTATAAAATAGTCTCTTTGGACTACCAGTAAGTCACTTAAAAATGTACTGAGTGGTTTATTCTTTAAATTTCTATGCTGTATTGAAATTGACTAATATCCCCTCAGGTTTTTATAAGCATATTTTAAGCTTGAAGTTTGTGGTGGATTTAATGTAAATGAAACTTTAGCTTTTAATAGCTTTTATGGCAACTTCAAATGATATAGTCCTCACAGCTGTTTACATTTTAAACATGCCTGAACCTAATACGGACAGTATTAAATACAGTAAGTGGACCTTTGACTCTTCTGAAATGATAGAATAGCTGTGTGTCATAAAAGCCATGGAAAACTTAAAGCTATAGAATCTTATTTATGCCTCGGAGTCAAATGAACTTTGTTTTTTCCAATGCTAAAATTATGCAGAAATCTACACAATTTCTAAGGAGTGCTTTGGTGTGGCATTAGATATTGTCTATCTGCTTAATCGTTGTCAACAATAATTTCTCCTACTTCACTGGAAATTTCTAAGTATTTCCCTAGAGCTAACTGGCCACTATAGAAAATTTCACTGATACAGTTTTTTCTTTGCTGTTTAGACAGTTTGTGTGTTGTTGATGTGTTGTCAGATGTTTAGAAATATAAAAGTATCTTTCCTTTCTTCCCAGTAGATCTGGAATTGGAAATTTAATTTGTATTATTTAATTTTTGGCTTTTGATGGCCGGTCCAGGATTTACTCTTCTTAGAGAATTTATCTTGGCTAAATGTTTTAATGGTCCTTAAGGAACATTTTTGTAAATAGAGCCTGTTTTTGGAAAGACAAGGAGGAAAATTCAATTGAAATGGAAATTTTATCCTTGTTAATTTTGTTTGTTTTTTCTTTTTTAAACAAAAAAGAGTAACTTAGTTTGGTCGATTTTAGAATCCAGTCGTCTATTTATTGTTACTACTTTGAAAAAAAAATCTCAGCCCTGTTTTAATCACAATTTAACTTAGTTTATATTAGGTTTGCTGTCTGTATCGGATTGTTTATTATTTACAACAAGATCCAAATGTGTTACCACCACACAAAATATATCTATTTTAATTTGATCCAAAGAGAGGGTCCGCAATGGTCACAGTAGCACGTTTGCCCCAGTAGACCGATATTTTCATCTTTTTAGACCTCTGCCATGTTTATTCTTTTCTTAAGCTCGAATAAAAATTATGACTATAAATCTGTTAAGAGATACTTCCTAAAACTTGCTTCCATATGTGTGAATAGTTTTATTACAAATAATAAGAAATTGGGGCTAAGCAAAGGTTTCCTTTGGAGTGATTATGACTAGATAAAGACATTTATATGTTTTCTTCGATACATATTTACCGTGATAAATAGTAATAAATCTGTCACAATCTGTTGTGTCAACTCACTTTCCACCTCCCCCCCCCGCCCCTTATTGACATGGGCCCTTTCTCTTCCTTAACCTAAAACAAAGAAAATTTAAACCGTAACATCTGTAATCAGATATTATTTATGGCATTCCCGGAAGACAGAGGCTGGACCTCTTTTGTCGCCATGAGTCTGGGTCTTCACAGGAAATGAAAGCGAGGGGCTTGCCTGGCCCTGTTTTTGAAAATACTGCAGCATCTGTGGGAGAGAGGAAACATAAGCCTGGCCCAACATCATGCCATGGATCTGGCAGGATCCTTGAATGTGTTTGTGCTGTGCATTGCCTCGAAGAGACCTCGAGTCACGGTGGAAGCGTGACAGTGATAGGGCGGCAGGAGAGCCATCCTGAGGGGTCGCCTTGCACAGGCGCAGAGGAGGGAAGCCATTCTGTCCCTCTGGACGGCAGAGGCCTGTAGTTAGGGCCAGGGTGATGTCTCTTTAAAGGAAAGGCTGTGTGAAATGACAACTCTCTAATTGCCCACAAGAGCCCTGCTTAGTACTGCAGAATATTTTCCTGTTCTCTGTTCAGATCGCAGTATGTTCTTTTCAGTCACATACCAGTGTCTGGTGGCCCTCATCTCTTGGTGAGAGTTCCACAGTAAAGCTTTGTTGTTTGTTGGCGCCAGAATTTATTTCACCTGTCTGATTTCTTGGATCTGCACGTGGACTTCTGGTCTGATTTCTGTGTCTTGGATTTTTTTAAATCCTAGATCTTAAACTTAACATTTTTCAACTCTACTGCGCTTTCCAGCAGATTTCTTCTCTTTGTATAGCCGAATCGTCATACATATTGAATCCTGAACTCATGCAGAGAAAAATACACCCATTAAATCACATTTTTGGGGAAAACGATTCATAATTCTTAGAAATTTACATGGAGGCATTAAACTCTAGAAAGCAAAAAAATTTTCACATTGTGCCGTTCTAAAATATTTTTTTCCACGCATACATAAAAAGCACAAAGACATGATCTTTCGGGAACTTTATTGTGCCCACCAATATGGAAACACATAAAAACTCCATCTTCTTATAATTTGAATGTGAAATGGCGTACATTTAACCAGAAACTGTTAACAATGGCAACCATTCTACTTCGAACATGGGTGGAATTTGTCTTTACTTTGAATTGAGTTTTGAAACTTTAGTGACAGTCTCACTGTCTTCCGTGTTTGGAATCCCTGGAACTTTAGATGTCTCTAGAAATAAGAAGTTTTATCCTTAGAGGTAGTTTATGACCTGTCTTATCACCAGGGATTTTTCCAAACTGAACTTTTTAGTAAACTCTATTTTTTTTATGTTAAACTACAGTTGTTTTTTCTTTGTTTGTTTATTGTTTTCAAAATCACATAGATTGGCAAGCTTTGCATTAGGTGGTCAGAGATAATTTTGGATACATGGATCCTAAGGACAACAATCTCTATGATAGTAAAGATTCTTAAATAAGATTTGGGCACTCCAAGAAACTTTGAGATGAGTTAATCATTAGGTGGACTTGAAAAATAAAAACTCAACATGTATAGGATACCAGGTTTTACCAAGTTTCTTAACAGAAGAATTCTTAAAGAAAATAAAATCTTAAAGTTTAAATGAGACTTTCTTTTACAGAAGAGATTATTAGGAATATCAGGAAAAGTTGGGTGATGTTGATGGCATTAAGTGTCCTGTGCCTTTTACATTATGTAAAAAACCTTCATATTTGAAGGTTTCAAAAATGATGTAGAGTTCATACCTTAAAATATTTTTTGGGGAAAAAAAACAACCTTTTTTTTTTCCTAAATGCTTGAGGAAATCACAATGTAAAAGAGAAGTTGGTAATCATTTTTTCCTCTTAGAGGTTCAGAAATTATACATGATTGAAAACCTCAGTACTTAAAATATATCATTCCCCCCATCACTTTGAAATTGATCATAAATCACAGTGGTGCTATTAAATGTCAGCAGAATTTTAACTTGAGGGATAATACAACTTTTGTTACACTAAAATTTATATTAATTTCAAAATGAAATAAGTGTCAACCACCTGGACACCATCCTTTGTTGGAAATTCTAGAGTAACCAGTTGTATGATAAGATACAAAATGAGGGGCCTCATCAAGTTTCATTCTTGGAGGGGTAGATCCTTTGTGAAACAGTCTAACTATAGGTGTTTACATTAAAATCTTTGGATAGCTCACAATAGTTAATTTTAAACTTAGTGTGTCCATTCTCCAACTAAAGATACTGAAATATGGAGCTTGGATGTTAAAATAATGCTTACTGGGGGCACCTGGGTGGCTCAGTGGGTTAAAGCCTATGCCTTCGGCTCAGGTCATGATTTCAGGGTTCTGGGATCGAGCCCCGCATCGGGCTCTCTGCTCAGTGGGGAGTGTGCTTCCTCCTCTCTCTCTGCCTGCCTCTCTGCCTACTTGTGATCTCTCTCTGTCAAATAAATAAATAAAATCTTTAAAAAAAAATGATGCTTACTAGGTATGAAAATGTATAGACAGAAAAGAGATAAAATATAATACAATTAAATCATCCTTAATAGGACAAAAGTATTATTCACACAATTTACACAGAATAGGTCACGTGACGCTGGGAGCACATCGAAAGTTGAGAAGGTGTTCATCACAGAGAGCATATATTTTTGTGCAGTTAATACTGAGTTTACTAAACCAAAGGCTTCGGAAGTTCAGCATATACATTCTTTCTTTGAAAATCAGTCTTATTGTCTGCATTACAGTTAGAGGCTAGGGATGGCATGCTTTTCTTATGAATTGCTGGTTATGAGACAAATACAGGAGAATGTCTATATTTTAAGTTTTTATTGGGGGTTCTTAGTCTATTAAGAAAATTTCATAAGCATATGAGATTCGTATGAATATACAACATATGTACCATTAGGCATTCCAATCTCTCAGGAGTTTGCTACAAGATCTCTGTATTTTTGTTTGGAATTTTGGAATTATGAAATATCTTTTCCATCATCCTCTCTGTTGTGAAATCTATTCCTGTTCCCCTTAAGAGGATGACTTCTGGTGTGTATATTTTAAATAGAAAGTGGGAAGAAATGTAGGGAAGAAGAAAAACACAAAAGTCAACTATAGAAGAAAAGTTTGCATATTTGTGAGCTCTCCTGGGATTATCTTTACAAATGAAAAGGATCTATGTGTCAAACACTCAAATGAGGCACAACTATCTAGTTTCCTCCTCAACAGAGATGCCTTCCTGGCCCCCGTTGTCCCATTATTCTACTAAGCAAGCTCTTCTAAGGTGGCGTGCATGATATCTACATTCCCCCCCACCCCCGTATGTATTTTTATTTTTAACCATGTTTTCGATATTTCACCTGCTAAGATTTATCAGGACTTTTGTTAAGATTTCAACAACTGGAACAATAGCATATAGTGTAAAACTGGCCTCATTTGCTGAGAAAGGAGAAATGCATTTCAGGAAACTGTTATTTGGAACCTTATTTTATCACTTGCACTGAAGAGTATATTTTGGTGTGAAGTCTTGGACTGTATCTGAGTGGTTTAATTATTAAGAAATCCAAGAAGCTGCTGTAAGGCGGCTTACCTAGGGAGAGAATTGTAACAGGCTTGCATGCATTCTGAAATTATACAACCTTGTTTTGCAGCATGTGGTTTGTGCATTTATTTTGTTTGTGGAATAATATAGATGCTTGGCTCAATATTTGGTCGGGTACCATTTTTTAAACTTCCAGTATTTCACGGGTTGAACCATTCATTTTATTTTCTAACATAGGGAAGTTTTCTCATTTTTTCCCCCTGATCACTGATGGTTTCTGTGTTTTCAAGGTGTGTTTTCCTGATTTCAAACAATAATAAAGTTTTTGTTTGAAAGTCATAAATCAAAATCAGATAGAACTTGAAGGACTAAGTAAGAGTCTCTCAGAATATGTGGCAATAACCCTAAACGGAATGAAGAGTCTCTTCAAAAATAGCAAAGTTGTATTTTCTTAAGGCAGATTAGATTCTGTCAGGCTGTTGACAGACACTTGCTTTGTTTTGTTTTTTAAATAAATTGCACTGAATTCTTAAACTGTACATAAAGTCTCATTTCCAAGCAATAGCATGAGGTTCTCAGCCTTGATCTCAACTGTCCCAGGGTGTATCTGTGTACTGGCGTGTGCTCTTTTTAAAAAGGAAGAAGAGCTTTTATAAAATGCAGTGCAAATTTTGTAGTTTTAAATACTCAATTATTTTATCTCAAAACAGCAGCATGTGAATGATTCCGATTTTTTTTTGTAGTTGCAGCTGTTGCATAGGTACAGAGCTGTGTGAGTTTTATGCTTTGCTTGAGCTTATACTCCCTCTTCAGAGAAATTAAGGTAGTGCAGAAGAGTCTGCATTTTGTAGGATTTCAAGGTTGAAAAAAAAGCTTTAAGTTTCGGTGAGAAGCACAGATTTCCATTCTGAAAGAATGTGCAAATTCGAGTTTGAAAAGAACATTTTTAGAGCGACAGCCACGATCATCTTTCCAGCCTAACTTTGTCATCCGAGGAATTAATCAATCCTAAATATGCTACTAAGGTTGAAACTTGATAACGTAAGCGTTTACTTCTAGAATAATCAGAGGAGGACCTGTATGTGTATTCAGTGTCGCTAGGTTCAGTTTGAGTGTTCAGTGGAACAGAAGAAGAGGGGCATTTCTTAGCAAAGCCCCCTTGGTAGCAAAGTGTAAAGAAATGTTTTGGTGTGTTGCTGGTGTCAGTAGTGTTTGCAGCAATGTCGATTAAAAGGCATTTCCTTTGTGAAACATGGACTCATATTAGAAAGACTTAGTGTTCTCAGAAAAATGACCCTTGTGGTGTATTCCTCACACACATACAGAAACTGTCACTGTTCCCACTTGCTGTTACCATCTTGGGATTTTTTTTTTTTCCTTAAAAAAAAAAAACTGTTTTGGAGCAATTATTTTTTTTTTTTTTTTTTAAAGATTTTATTTATTTATTTCACAGAGGGAGAGAGATCACAAGGAGGCAGAGAGGCAGGCAGAGAGAGAGGGGGAAGCAGGCTCCTCGCCGAGCAGGGAGCCCGATGTGGGCCTCGATCCCAGGACCCTGAGATCATGACCTGAGCCGAAAGCAGAGGCTTTAACCCACTGAGCCACCCAGGCGCCCTGGAGCAATTATTTTGATACCATCCGAGAAAGAGTGTCTGTCTACAGCAGCCTCCTCATCCCTAGCCTATATCATTCTAAATATGCCTCTTGGATTATACTTATAATAATACTGTAATGGCTTTCCTTGTACCGACTGACATAGTGTATCATTATATCATTAGCTGCCATGAGAAAGCAGTTTCAAGTAGGTGGCTGATTCTTGGCGTTAACGTTTTCAAGTAACCCTGTTTGGGGAATTTGGTCGTTTCACAAGAGCTCAGGTGTATTAACCTAGGGTACAATAACATTTTCTGGCTGGCTCATTATGAAACGAACCTGAGTACAAAATAATTCAATAATAAGTGGGGTATAAAACCCTGAGCTTTATCGTAGGAAAGTCTGATAACTTGAGAAGTTAGCAGATGAGATAAAAAATAAAATGAGTCTAAGACTACATCAGTAGTCAACTGTTTTCTCAGAACTACTGAAGCTGAGGTTTTAAAAGAATGTTCATGGCCTGGCAATTAAGACTTGTTGAATCAGTTTGAAATTCGTAAGCCATTAAGCTAACTAGAAAATCTGTCTGTTTCTGTAACTGTTGCATTGTTGGAAAGTATTGTTATGTCATAAAAAGGTACAAATTCTGCCACTTAATACAAAGGCGTATGCTTCACGAGTGAAATCTTATTGCCAAAACCTGCGGGTTCCTCATAGCGTGCCTCGATACCGAATTTTATCTTTAGATATATACAACACATTGCTGCCTATCTATCATCTAGAGCTTAACTGATAGGGTTGGCCAAAAGAAAATGGAATTCAACATTTTTATTAGGGGCAAATAGAGTTGGAATTATGAAATTGACATCCCAATAAGTAACTAGGCTACAAACAATGCTCTTTTGTTTTCCCTTTAATAAATCACACCAACAACCTGGGTGTTAGGTGGAACCACATCATAACAAACTGGGAGCATCCAGGTGGGAGGGAGAAGAAGACCATTTTCAGAAGTTTTCATTCATTCACTCATTTGTTTCTTCATTTGTACCTTTTCAAAACATATTGTTCAACTAACCAAAAAACTAGACACACCAGGCAACATCAAACATTTCTTTCTCTTCAGTGTCCTCTTGATTTAAATCATGAAGTTTCCCTGCTAAGGTCCTTCCTGTTGAAGGAAGTGCTTCGTGTTCTGTCACTCACATCCCCAACTGGTGGCGATGACCGTAGCATTTTAAAGAGCATCGAATCAGGCCTTTTGAGAAGGTCATGCATTCAAAGAATCAACGCACACGGTGAAACACAGGGACTTACTGTCCTTCAGCCTCGATTTGGGGATGCTGTGTCCCCTTACCCACTTGGAACCACCTTGAAATGGGTAAGGATCTCTTTTACATTTTTTTTTTGGGTCCCCCTAAAGGCTAAATTCACTGCCTTGCATATTTCTTTGAAAGAGATTTGCAATGAATGAATATAGTAGTAAAAGTGGGGTAGTGGGCTGGAAATAACACCGCACTAGAAAGCAGGAGCTCTTCCTAATTAAACGTCCGGTAACCTCTACTTACTCACCCTGTGGCCCTAATTGGGTCACAAACCTCTTTCATGGTATAAATAGCACCTGCTTCAGGAGATGAGGTTGCTACACTCAGACAAACCCTTACCTTATCCTGAGCCAGGAACTGAGCACTTTGGCGCCAATAAATCAGGTAACTCCGACAAAATCCTATGAGACGGGATATCCTACTCTTCATTCACAGCTAAAGAAACTAGACACAGAGGGGTGGAGACGTTTGCCTGAGGTCACACAGCTAGTAAATGGCAGAGCTGGGATTGAAACCCCAGCGGTCTGTCTGAAAGCTTATCTGTCTTTAATCATGATGCTGTGCTGCCTGCCGCTGGCTATTCAGAGCACTTGGTAGAACAAAAAGGTCTCCACAACCTGATCGGTGTTTACGTATCAAGTATTTGCCGATCTGGAACAAATTAAATATTCAAAAGTTTCATTTCACTGTCGAATGACCCTCGGCACCTCTAAGGTGTTTGCTGGTTATAATGTACAACTTCTGCCCAGGCAGACCCCTTAGGGAGACTAGACCGTTCAGTATAGCATTTCTGCAACAGACGGCATTATCTAGTGGTTAAGAGCATGGAATCAAGTGGATTTTTAGTTGGCTGTGCCACTTACTATCCACATGGCCTTGGGCACATGATGTAATATCCTTGAATTCTTCCCTTAAAAATGGGGAAAATGTACGTAGCCCCTAAGGATATTGGGAGAAATAAATAGATGACAAAATATATATAATGTGCTCAGTGTAGCCCTGACACATTGTGAATCTCTAAGAAATGATAACATCTAATGACAATGATAATAAGCCCCCAACAATGTGAACATCAGCAGCAAGTTCACTCCCTTTCTTCCAGCACTTGGGGAAAATGTAACACACGGCTTACTGGAGTAGCTAGCTGCTGAACAGAAACTAAGACCAGGGTCTCAGTTGCACGTACAAGAATTCTACTTCACGGAGGTCACTTGTTTTTTTTTGTTTGTTTGTTTTTTGTTTTTTGTTTTTGCAAAACTACAAAATCCTGCAAGCACTTTTTGTATATCTTGGTCCTTGCAGGAGGGTCTCTGTCAGGCCAAGACCCCCAGTCAGCTGTTTCAATCATTAGGCTTACCGCTCTACAAAGTTTGTGTTGCAAGTGTGTGCTCCATCTTTTTTCTTTTGAAATGGGACATCAGGCCAAAATGACAGAGCACCTCATAATATGATTTCCCTCTGCCAGTAATTTGTTTATGCCTGAATCAGCCCTGCTTCTGAGCGATAAGGAGATACATGCTTCTCTTTCATCTTCTATCAGTCTTACTCTGTCACTGGCCAGAAGTGGGCCCTCCCGAGTGATGCACCATCTTTGCAGGACCGGCTCTGCTCCCCATGAAAAGAGGTCAGGCCTGGGGGTCTTTACTTCATCCGGCAAGACGAAGATGTGTTGAGTAGGTGGGAGCGTGTGGCACTTTGTTTCGCTTCTAAAGTAAAACAGAGTTTGGTTTGTTTAGGACTGTTTAGGTAAATTTCTAACATGAAACAGGACTATTTATACAGATGTTTTAAGGTACAGTCAAAGGATTGCTGGATTCTGGCCTTTGCCACATTGTAATGTGGGGTTTTTTGGGGTTTTTTTGTTTTTGTTTTTTTTTTCCTCAGGGCCATTGCTGAATTCATAAAAGAAAACTTGTTTTTGCTTGTCAGCTAAGGGAAACTTAGAACAATTTTTTTTTTTTTTAATAAGGGCTGATTAGTGAACTCTTGCATCGAAAGAAAAAAACATCTGCCAAAGGGGGTGGGGGAGAGAGAGCCTGGTGTCTGCATTCCACCGCGAATGACTTTTCCCAGCCAGCTTCCATTGACAGAAAAGCCAGGCAGCACACTAGACTCTTCGGAAAAGGTCCTTCTGGCCGGACCCCTTCCTCGTGTCCCCGAGCGGGCCTGAAGCTTGGGTTCACGGAGACAGACTCTTTCTCCGGGAAACCGGTAGAGCCGATGGAGGCACCCCTCATTTGTAGTCATTGCCACCTTGTGGATTACAAAGGATATTGGTTTTCATCAAACTTCCATTTCAATTTGGCTTTTTATGGCAAGTACACTTTGGCAGTGGATTGCTGTGTTCCTCCCCAAAAGGATCCCCGTTTGTTCAGCAACACCTCTTCTCCGCTCACAGTTCATTTATGATTCTGATGAGAGTGTTTTTTCAGGAAACACACATTTCACTTTTTGACCTAGGAGCATCTGTTAGAATTTTTTTTTTTAATACTACTTTGGCATTCTGAAAGTGTTAATGTCTTTCATATCTGTTTAATGCTATTTAGGGATATTTATGATCACCTCTTGGTTACTCAGGGTAAAGTGTGTCGCAATTTTTTTTAAACAGACAGGAAAGCATTCACATGAGGAAACAGATTGCTTTAAACATGTGCTTCCTGTGACAGTAAAAAGAACAAATTAGATTTAACACTGTGTAATGAATGCATAAATGTGTACATTTAAGCTTTTAAAAGCTTTATGTTCAGTTCTGGTCACAACAAAAATTGAGTCACCTGTAAAAATTAAAGAGGCCTGGGTTACTCTCAGATTCCTGAAATGCCCAGAAATTGAGCTACTCACCTGGTGATGCCTCGTTGGAATCATAAAAGGCATGCTCTGTTAATGCTGGAGGGAATGAGAACATTATAGGGCACATCGAGAGGTTAAACCAGGTTAGAGTCTGATTCCACGCATTTAGCAAAGAAATCAGAACGTGTTGGGGGGGGGACGAGGGTGGGGGCAGGGGAGACGATTTCACTACCACCTTCCTCTCTCTCTGGGAATCAAGGAAAAAATTCCATTCTTCTGAACCCCAAATATTCCTCTTCCTTTCATGGGAAAAAAAAAAAGAAAGAAAGAAAATCTGATGTTTACTTACTAGCGTCTCCTAAGATTTAATTACGTAAGAAAAAGGCTCCTTTTCTTATGTAATTCAGTTTGGGCTCATGTATGCTGGCTGGCAGGGAGTGAATAGAATATGAGTTAATATTTCCAGTTAGACGCGAGTGCTGAATTGGAGGCCACGAATCCCCCCCCCCCCAGAAGAGTCTCTGCTCGCCATTTCCGTCTGAGCCCTGCGGATGGTGTGTTGCCTTCCCCTGTGCTTCCAAAGCTCAGGGTTTGTGGCACGCTCCCCATCCCTCTGGCCAAGGAAGGCCAGGACGGAGGCCCTCCGGGGAGGGCACATAGTTTGGGGACATCTGACTCTCTTATATCACATACTGAGGTACTAATATCAAAACAGACTGCTTGTCGTTGCATGGTGGGGCAGGGCTTTTTTTGGCTGCCGTGGTCGAAATGAAATGGGCAAGCTGTAGTCCGCTTGGCATCAGAATGGGCTAAGGGAAGCTGGGAGATCAGAGTCAGACTGTGAATGCAAGTAACAGCCAATGGTTAACTTCCTTTTTGTGTGTCACTTGGCAGCAATGAGACCGATGGCGATTTTTTTTTTTTTTTACCGTGGGTGAGAGTTCAGTGCCCCGGGAAGAGCTGTAGACGCTGTTACTGTGCGTCCTCATACAGTTGAGTTGTGTGGATTTCTTGAGGCCAGTCCAGCTGTCCCAAGTGCCAGCTCCAGGAGCTGCATACAGGGCCGCCGGACTTCGGGTGAGAAAGATAATCAGACGAGAGGTGATCCACACAGAGCCTTGCTGCGGCTGATCTCGAGGAAGTCCTAGGCAAATCAGACTCTTGCAGAAGGCAGCAGAGCCAAAGGATAATATATGCACTTGACTGGATACTCCCTTGTATGCAGACACCCAGAGATATTTTTAAATTATCACTACTGCACATCCCTCATCTCCCATCAAAGATTCAAATCAGTTCTGGACTGTCTGGAAAATGCAGGGCTAAAATAGCCAGATTGAATTCGGATGAAATTACCTTCTGCTTTTTGGGAAGGTTGCTGCTCTTGTGTTAGTCGCATTATTTTCTTTGAAGATTCATTTGGAAGAGAGTTTGGGAGAATTTCTAGCCTCCCTCTAGAATTTCCTCCCATTTCTCTGTTTGCAAAGAGCTGTTCCCCAAAGGCGAAAAGAGCGAGTTGCCATCTTGAGGAGTGAATTGTATGTGTAGTGAACACCAAATGGTCTCAAAGTTCCCTTAGAATTTTCAATATCTCTAGTTGCTTTCAAATACTATTTATTCCCCTAGCCATTTGTGCAGGCTATCAGTAAGATGACCAACTTCTGACAACCCTAAAAGCAGGGAAGGAAGCTTAGAAATAGAATACCATTTGTCTGGTAATTAGAGTGTATCTCTTAAGAGTTAGAGAGAATTCTGATTAACCTTTCTGTTCCCACATTCTCACATAAAATTAGCACACCTTTTAAATTATTATCTAGTATTTAAACACATATTTTTGAGTCTTCTTAATGCAACAGGTTCTGGAGACACTAAAAGTGTGTTATGGGTTTCTAAAAAACTTCATTTTTCTTACATTTTAAATGTTCTGTTTGTGCAAAATTTCGAGAATCACCATAAGGGCTTCTTTGCATTTTTAATTTAGTAACTAACATATGAATAAATTTGCATATTAATTAGTTGCAGATTAAATCATGCATACATAATTGCCTCCTTACTGTGTTTAATGTTTGTCAAAATCTCCAGCCTGGTTTGATGGATGTCGTATGAAAGATTACAATTTGATGTACCCTTGGAAGTATTTACACCAATAATGCAAGATTCTTAATAGCAGAATTCTCTAGTTATATACAGTTACTAATAAACATGTAAGATAGGTACATGTCCCTTTGACTAAAATTTTTTCTTTGCACCAAATCATTTACTATTCATAATCATTAATGCATCTCCTAATTATACAGCATATGTCTGTTAACCCTTTCATTGCTGGTCTTCAAGTGGTAGCTTCTTTCTTTTCTTGTCCCCTAAAGGAAGCAAATTATTTGATAGTATTTTGAAATTACTGCAATGCCTTTTACTTATTTCTCTACTGGTGTATGGACACACCTCATTTGCCAGCTACTTTAACATACAGTTGAGAATTATGTATGAACACTTTGTATTTTCCAGTTAAAGATCAAGAAATGACCCACGTGCACACACTTAGATGATGGGCTTTTACTTCTCTTTTACCAGTGTTGAAAAGAACCCAGATATTTGAGGTATTTCATATTAAATGGTAAATACACATGCACACACACACAGTTTTTGGAAGGGCAATTATAGGATAGGTAAAATAATTTAAATTGTATTTTATTCCATTTTGAATATAGCAATGCATTTAATGTTTTATCATCAAATGTAGGATGGATTTTTTTTTTTTGTACTAAGACTGAGATTTCTACAGAAACTGACCAGAGAATGGATGTTCTTGATTTGACAGAGTTAAAAAAAAATGTATGCCAATAAGTGTTCTTTGTAATTAATTCCTCAGGTATTTAATTTTTGTAAGTTTTATTTCACTCATGTACAGAGTAGACCAACTGGCATTTTTTTTTTTACTATTTTGATGTCTAAGCTGCTTATCACACTGTATTACCCTGCATTAATGAGTATTCCTACTGTGCAAAATTCTATCAAAAATGATGGTGTGAATGTCATTTTTAATTGGAAGTTTATACAGTCAAATTTATAGTACACAACAAAAAATATGTACGTAATTCTGTTCCAAGCCTTTTTTAGGCTATTGATCTTTTTCGGTTTAAATATACATTTTTGTCAGCCTGACCTTAAATTTGGCTTGAGAATCTGGACAAATATGACTGGGTTTGTATTAATACCGTTACTGAGGGAAGAGGGAAATCA
This sequence comes from Ailurus styani, assembly GCA_002007465.1. NCBI lineage: Eukaryota > Metazoa > Chordata > Mammalia > Carnivora > Ailuridae > Ailurus > Ailurus styani. Next base: position 8,965,317 of record LNAC01000015.1, on the reverse strand, counting down.
AGGCATAGGACATTTATAATGCCTTTAATTTATAAGAGGAACAAATACAGAGTCCATTTTCAGGAATCCCTTTTAAACATGAAAACTTGCTGACCAATTTTGTATGTTCTATAGAGAAGCCAGAATATCTGATTTCTGTTTTATTGTTGAATGCCTTGCATTTATATGCTTATTGAGGAAACAAAGGTTAAAATGAGTCCAAAGCATAAAGAGCTGATTGCCTTTATTTGATTCTTACATAGGAAAAATAATACCTCCTGCTCAGCTACTACCTCAGGGTCATCTTCTTCTAGTCACAAGGCACAGTGAACTATTTATTGATTTAGGAAAACATTCTTTTGCAACATGCAATATTGCATTAAATTATGTGGCAATGGGGAAAATAAAGTGAAAGCTGTAAAACTTAGAAAAGGAAGCAGTCAGACCTGAAACATCGTATTTGTCCACAGCCATTGTGCCTAGGTAATTCAGGGCATATGGTATGTAAATGATGTTTGGAGATCCTTGCCAATTCTACACACGGCGGGATAAATTAAGGACAGGTTTCCCTGGGTGTAAGTCCCACGATTGTGACCGACACACTCTCTGCTCGAATGTGGTTGTTCTGTTCTTGTGTTTCAGCAAGAGCTTCACACAGCTTTCAGAGGCCAAATCTGGTCCTCAGCCTGCTTCTTAGATATTATTTTAAATTCCTGAGGATTGATTTTATAATTAAATTTAAAATATAGTACCGATTTCTCTTGCCCCTGCCTTTGAAAAGTAAGATCTGAACAATGTATCAGTATATATTTTGGTATTACCCATTTAAGTGGGTATCCTTGACAATGGAAATTGAGTGAGTACCTCTCAGCCACTGAAGAAAGATATTACTAAGTAGTGACTTTTCTCTAGGTCAAGATTAAGATATTTTCTAGAACAGGAAGTGAATTATTTTGAACAATTAATAATTTTAGTCCCCAGTTAGCCCAGTCATAATTTACTAATTCAACTGTATAACTCAGATTACTGCCATCCCTTAATGTTCTGTTATTATTTTGAAGTACCTGCTCCCACTTCTAGAAAGGTAAAGTCACTGTCTCCTTCTTCCATTTAAAACTTGTTTAAAATAGCTAAGAGCTTGTATGATTTCCTTTTTTTCGGAAAGCAATTTCTTTCCTAAGCTAGGTGTTGTGGCCCATAGTTTTTAATACTTTAAAGTCCATTTTGTTTATCTTGGAACTGTATAATTGGAGATTTTGTTTAGAAATGTTGGCAGAGCCTTTTCTCCTATGATAATCCATCAAAAGGTACCTAAATAGTGCATTTACTGGGAAGGTTTAATTATGACTGTAAGACTGAAACTCACTGTTAATGAAAGTTATTTCAGGGTATGTTGAAGTATGTAGAGTATGGTTTAGGATGTTTTGTTGTTTTTACTGTTAAGAACAATGCTTTTACCAAATCAAGCTGTTATTTTTTTTTTCAAGGATAACATTACGCTTCTGTTTAAATTAGCAGTTTAGGCTCTGTTCCCACTATTACCATTTCACTTTTAAAACCCATATAACATGTTAGTTACTGTATGAAAATTGAAGTTAGGTGCCACTCCTGTCCATTGCTATGTAAGTTGGGCAAAATCAGGGGGAAAAATACCCTTGAGATCAACCTAAATCAGTAGTACCTGACACAGATTTAGCTTAAAAGTCGCCCAAGTGGTGGTGCCCGGGGAAGCGTTCACATAATCAGCATGTAGCCCACGCCTTGTGAACTCAGGACGAAGTTCTGAGCTGGTTATTCTGTGACCATCCCTTGGTTCGTTGAAACTACTTTGCACAGCTGTGCTCCCAACTCAACAGCAGAGAGCAAAAACAGTATTCGCTGGAAAATAAAGCTCAGTTGGCCTTCCAACTTTCCTGGGAACTCGCAGCCTTGAAAACAACAAAGAGGATAATCACAGTTGAGATTATGGAGTCCAGATTAAATGTGCTACACAGTAGGGGTGGTGTGGCCCAAGTTTACCTACAAGGCGCAGACATTGTGAAGGCCGGCCAGCAAGTGAAGCACGTAGTCACGCACCAAGATTTTTGGTTTTAAATGTCGTTGAACCACATGTAAACCGAAGGACCTCTACTTCCTTCAAAAAAAAGTCAAGGTATATGGAGAGATGTGGAGGTGAGCTGAGGGATCTTTTTTATTTTTGCCTGTTTGGGGTGGGAGGCAAGGGCCATAGACAATAAAGATGAACCATCTCAAGTATTAAAACAGTCTATTTTCATGCAACGTATGATTCAAAATGACTCCGCAGTTTTGGAATTTTTTTTTTTTTTTTTTTAGAAAGAAAAGAATATAAAGAGAGAGAGAAATGAAATTTGCCTCTCTACAGACAACTCTGCGTAGCAAATTTAAGATTCTGGCTATTTCGTACAAACATCTGAAAATTGAGGATTTTAAAGGCTACACAGACAGATCTGGAACTATTACATTGCTACTTGGTGTCTATGGTGGTGTGTCCATAAGTTAGGAAACATTTTTTAAGGTATAAACAACTAAAACGATACCTTATTTCAGTATATGTGTTCGGACTAAATTTCTTCTTAGTTAAGAATATGGGAACTGTAGTAACTGTATGTATATACTCAGTAAATTTTAGGTAGACCTGATGCATTAATCTTGCCTCATAAAAGATACAGCTTCTGCTTATCCAGATCTCAAGTATATTTCAGATCAGCCTCTACAAAGTGTTACTGCCTTTCTCTTAGAATTCTAGTCAACAAAATTTCAGTCATCCTATATGTATATCACAGAGGTAACTGGAGACAGACAGTATAATTTCTATCATATTGTCAAAGGAGTCCGTCATTCCCAAAAGGTTAAGGAACCCTGATATCAGCCAGAAGTTGTGGGAAGCGATCAATGATCCTACATCATCATATCCCCAGTTAGCATTGAATCAGCCTAAGGCTTAAGTATCAAAAAAAAAAAAAAAATTCAGCAAATATTTACTGCACATCTACTAATTGCCAGTATTCCCGAAAGGTGCATAGGTAGACCGAGGTTCCTCCCTTTGCAAAGATTTACACGGCCCCAAGTAGTTGTTGAAGCAAGAGTTCATTTAAAAAAGATTTTTTTTAGCCTAGTTGACACACAACGTTGCATGAGTTTCAGGTGTACAACGTAGCAATCCAACATCTTTATGTATAGTTATGCTGTGCTCACCACAAGTGTAGCTACCATCTGTCACCATACAATGCTACTGCAATACCGTCGACTATATTCCCCAAGCAAAAGTTCACTTTCGAACGCGCTCTAGAGTCCCAACACCATTGTGGTCCACCTTGTGGACTAATAAATACAGAGACTGTGACTCTTCAAAGTCCAGCAATCGATGTAATCCCGCAGTCCGAGATGACAATATAATCTATAATAGAGAAAATCAACCCCAAGATTAACCGTAATCGTTGGTGAGTTTCTTGTCATTGGCATATTTTTGTTAGCAGTGAAACAAAATGACATCTTTTTTAAAAAGCTTTTTCATTTCTGTAGTGCCTAGAATCAGGTGAAATGGAATGGGTTGGAAAAGACAAAAGAAAAAAAGTTAAATATGTGGAAATGACATGAAAGCACCTGCTTCTTTGTTTTGTTTTCCTCCACGTCATTAGGAAATAATGTCTAGCCATAGGGGAATCTGTTGTCCTGCTAAGGAAGTGTTTATAAAATTGAATTTTCAAAGTAGAATATAGAGTCAATAAGGAGGGTGGACTTATCAGGAAAAATTAAAGAATACATAAAATAAACAGGAGTCTGCATCACACATACCAAGTGACACAACAGTATCACCTCTCGAAAGTGACAATACATGCGTGTATCCATTTTTATATCTTTGGCATATTGTTGGCACTATTAATTATTCCATTGAGAAAATAGCCGCTCCATACAGAAGAAAGGAAGATAAATTAGATCCTCCAAGCCCCCTTCTGGGAAGTGTATGTGTAAATGAATATACTCTCTGCCAGCCCAGCAGATAGAACTTGGTCCAGCCCTAATCTGTAGCCATTTATAATCCGGGTGAGGGAAAGGCCAGGCTCATGAAATAAAAAAAAATAACCATTAGAAAATTTAAAAATTTAGAGGAGCAGTTTATCATAACTACGCGTATGTCTGTGTTTTATCAATATAAAGTAGGTGTAGCTCTGTTTGAAATGTTTGTCTAATAATGTGTTCATTTTTCCATTTTACGAAGGCTTGCCTTATTCTCAGATTGAACTTAGGGCTGACTATAATGTGTTTCTCTGACAATTCTGGACCTGATGATTTCTGTCATTGGGGCAAGGAAGGAAATAAATCTCTTTTTGTTCCTCATTCACTCCATGAGTAAAATGTGATTAAGCTCTTATTCTGTGCACGTCACATTGTTAGAGGGTGGAGCAGAGAAAGTCAAATCTTGATCTCTCTCTTCTTTATGAATGTATAATATTTGGGAGCAGTAAAGTAGGTGCATGATTTATTTAGCAACAGCTTATGGCATTAAAGTTGGCTGGAGAATCCAGAGGATCTAGAATGCTCCTCACCTGGACGTGACTACAGAACGTGAGGTCATTCTCTTGCTGAGAGGTGAAGATCTGGCAGATTAAGACAGAGGCCCCAGATACGTAACTGAGCTTCTGCCTAGAAGCTTCTGTATATCTTTTCCCTACAGTTGAGCCTTTCCCTGTTTAACTGCAGAAACAATTTTTGGTTGTTTTCCTATTTTCAGAGGTTGATGGTCCACAGATACCGCATTTTAATAAAACCATGAATCACAGAATTCCAAACTTGGGGGAAAAACCCTGACATTATCACAATTTAACAGTTATTTATTCGAAACACATTTATTTATAAAGAAACTGAGGTTTAGATAAAGCCAGCACTCACTCAGCCTTAGAGAGCTAGTTAGAAATTAAGCCCAAACTCAAACTAACGTCTTGGTTTCTGGCCTCCACACTGTACTGCTCTAAGAAGCACAAGGGAACAGGTGATGGGGATGGAGGTCTCATCCCACCATACTTGGCTGGAGAATCAGAAACTAGGTCTTTATGAAGTCAGTAAAAAAAAAAAAAGATGATTTAATTTTTTTCACTTTTTCTTGTTTAATAATTATGATGAAATACCATCACGTGTCTAATTATTAGACTAATAATGACTCAATACAGAAGTGCTTAACTCTGAGAAAGCCTGATGCACACTATAATTTTATTTTAGTTTATTTATTTGAAAGAGAGAGAAGGCGAGCATGAGTAGGGGAAGGGGCTGAGGGAGAGAAGCAGACTCCCCGCTGAGCAGCAGAGCCCAACCCCGGGCTGGATCTCACAACCCTGAGATCATGACCTGAATCGAAGCCAAGAGCTGGCTGCCCAACCAGCTGAGCCATCCAGGCGCCCCCACAGTAATTTTATTTTAAGTGTACCTATTTTTATTGCAAAAAGTATGAGAAATTGATCAAAGATCAACACTGCTAGCAAGTGGGAAGGACACAGCCCATGCACAAAATGGGTATGGCTTGAGGAACGCTTATGTTTATTGTGTTTTCTGTACCCTCCCCTTGCACACAACACACTTTTCATATGCTGATACTAAGTCATAGGTGCTCAAACCACATGGAGAACGTGGCTTGCAGACCCTGAACAGATGTTAGAGAGCGTGTCACATTCTGCAACTTGGGGTAAGGATGGGAGCGATGACCTGTATGGAATTTTGACCCATATTAAGCAGGATTTAAGGTGTTTTAGGTTCCAAATGCATTTGAGAATCATGTTCAAAGAAGGCAAAATGCTGACTGACATTTTGGGAAACAGAGACAACATTCTATGTAGGCACAATAATTTGGCAATTTAGCGCTGTTAACAGTAATTCTAGCTATGATTATGAGGACGTCTTTTTAAATCAGCTTTGCCCCAACCATGAATGAATGGAAATAAGACCATTACAGCCATATTATTTTGGGGAAGTCCTCACCTACATTCCTGACTCGGTTGGCCTATGTTAGGAGCCAAAATTTGTCAATACCCAATTTTTGCCAAACAATTCTAATTTTAATGCTGTTTGTATCAAGGAGAGCTTATGCATTTATTTCCTTTTTATTTAGTAGAAGCCCCAACTTGTTTTTCGTTGCCTCTTACCTCTTTTAAAACTCTGAAAATGTCTCTTGGCTTGCCCATGAGATTGCCATAAGCTCTTTTCTCTTAAGGGATGAGGGTACAAAACTGGCCTCACTCGTCTCTTCGTGGTCATCTTTATGTTTATGTGTGAGGTGGATATTTAAGTGCTGATGATTAACAGAATGAAGAGATCATTTATTTTTTAAAACTAAGTAGCTAAAATTCAAGGTCATTTTGAGTTAAAGAACACAACGTTGAGGTCAGGAATGGACTTGAGCTGTAGGCTATGGATTGACCTTGAGGGAACGTAAATCTGCTACTCCTTTCTCCTTGAAATACCCTTAATTCTTGCTCAATGTGGCTGGTTACACAAGAGGATATTTTGGGCAGAACCTTTATAAAACAGGCATTCAAAATAGGCATTTCAGTAACGGATGTGCATAGGATGCTAATTCTTGTATGGTCATTCGCTTCCATTTTAAAGCTTGTTTTTTTCATTCTCTTTACCTACTCTTTTTTTTTATTTTGAGGGTTGATCAGGGATAGCCTGATAAACTGAAAACTGTTTGTTCTCTGCCCAGCAATTCGTTGTTCTGCTTGTTGGACGAGGCTAAACAATTAAATGTAATCAACAGTTAGAACCTCAGGAAATTGTTAGAATTTCCACCCCAAAGTGGGTCGACAAACCCTAGACAATTATTCTATTTAGAATGAAAATGGTTTTCATTGTGATATCACATTTCCCTCTGATCACTGAGCAACACATTGGGAAGGCCAGCATTTATTCACAAATTTTCAAAAATTGTGTACATCCTGTGCCCAGATTCCAATCTGCTTCATCAGTCCATTTTGTCCAAAGTTTCTCACATGGAATCCTTCATCCAGACAAACAAACATGCCCAGGATTTCCCCCTTAACTTTTTGGGAATTCATTTTTACACGTGCATCGGTTCGACGGAAAAAACAGTTGCGTCTTATTTCATCTGATTCAGGTGATTGTGGTGAGCCTGCTCGCCCTCTTCATCTGGGAAGTGCAGCAATCTGAGTCCACTTCCTCCGTCTCTGTTTTTATATTGTCCAGGGCGATGCTTCCTCATTGCACCAAAATAGAAATGGTTTGTTTTTGTATCAGACTTGGAGACTGGCTATGGATTACACTTGGTTAGGGTAAAGGAATTTTTTTTTTTTTTCCAAAGAACATTCCGCTTATCCCAGGGGGAAGAGATTGATGTCCTGGAGAAAAATAAGGAGCATGGTGAAATTTTTATTTTCCCTTAACTAAAACATCTCCTTTAGTCGTCGAAAGTATCACTTGTACTCTTTTTTTCCCATTTCACTTAATGTTTCAGAGATTTGGTGGGATAAATTTATGACTTTTGCAATTATGGGTCTTTGCTTGAAATTGAGGAAGGAAGAGGTGAACTTCAGTTGAGAGTAAAGCGTGCAATTTCTATTGTAACTAAACACAAAAATCTATATATTCTGGTCTTGCGACTTACTGTTTCACTTCACCATATCACACATCCCATTTACATACACTCTGCAGGCTAATTCCGTTTTATATCTTTGGCTTTATTGAATTTCGTAGATGTGATATCCATGTGGGTAATAACATACTCAGTGTATTCTTCATCACAGAAAGGAGAAAATATGTGGAAAAGTGGGGAAGTGACTCGCAGCAGATCTAACTGGGTGCAAGAATTTGAGAACTTGGTTTTTTGCATTTATTTTGCATGCTACTGTATGTCAGCAGAACAAAATATTATGTCTGTGTGAGCTTGTGTAACACCGTCTAAAACAAAATAAGAAAACCTCCTCTTTCTTCTGAAGAGAAATACTGCCACAGAAAGGTGGAAGTCATATATTTTACGGGACAGAAGTCTGGTTAAAAAAGAATAGCCCACATTGCTTACCTTAGTAATCAGTGTGATTACGTCATAATCAATATGACTACAAGCTATCTGACCAGCCAAGGAGAAAATAAATATTTGATCATGTGATAAACCATTTGGATGTCTGCGTATGAACCCAAGCCATATAAAAGTATCTGATTCAAGATAACAATACAAAGTCACAGATAAAGTCACAAATAGAAATTAGATTTCACAGTCTCAGCTGATAATTTGATACTTTTCTGTGATAAAACATCTTCCAAACTAAACTTGTCTATATTTGAACCGTGCAAATACTTAAAACTGTTGTACCTGATAGTATCTAAATGGTGCCAAGAGAATAAGTTTATGCCACTGAGAAGATAAAGCTGGTTTGTGCTTTATCTCAGTTCTTCGTGTCATATGGATTTACTTCAGATAAATATTTTTATATTCATCTGACAAGTATATTTATCTGAGATAAGTGTTTCCCCCAGATGAATGTGTATTTTGGAAATAGTTTAAGGTAATTGGGATTCCAATTGAGGAAAATCATTTTTTTTTTAAGTAAAAAGCTTACTCGCTTCCTAAGAAAACACAGTCCTTTTACATCCGAAAGATTTCAATACAAAGAAATACAGGAATGCACACACAGGAAGTTTGTTGGTGTTCACTATTAGCTTGCAAGACTGTCTCAAGTCACGGATATCAGGAAAATTATTCTTAACTCTCTGTGTCTGTATCCTCCTTTGGATAAGTAAGTCTTTTCCAAAGTTGTACTCATACCTACTAAGGACTTTTTGTCGTTGCACATTAAGGTGGATATTAAACATCAGCCTGCCTTAGGTATAAACTATCACCGTTTATGAAAATTTATTAAAATTAACAACCGATGTATATGCATCTGCTAACTAAACACCAACATTAATTTACCCTTATGCATTAAATTTCTTGTTTAGAGTGACTCCTACTGGAGAGCAGGAAAATCCAATTATTTGGCATCTGGATAAATTAAACTCAGTAATACCTCTTTTTTCAGTGGAGAAGGCTAGCTTAGATAACCTCCTCTCCCTGACGTGGCAGGTGTTGCTATTCATTTATGTTTAAATATGAGAGCACAGATTTCGATACTAATGCATTAGAAATACATTTTCAAGTATCTAACTGTATATACGTGCTTCTCACGTTAACAGTGGTGAGCACTCCAAAAAGCTGTGTGATTCGATACCTTTGCTTAATAGTGAAGAGTTTAGCATGGTTCTGTATTTTTACATCTTTTTCACTTTAGTAGACTTGTATTACCTAAGTCTATTTTGGGTGGAGATCATTTTCCCACTGCTCCCTCGCTGAGGCCTTCTTGCCTGGAGGAAACAGCAGAGGACAGACAAGGAAAAGCACTCTCATTGCTAGCATGTCCCTCTGATAGGCTGAGCTAGGTGTCCTCAAAAGAAGTGCTTGTGTTAAAATGAGGACACTAAAACTCAGACCTGTGATTTGACTTGGCTACTGTCACCCAGCTACCAAGTATCCGGTTTATAATTCTCAGACAGCTATGTCGGACCCTCGATTTTAAGCCCATGGGATTTTGTGACTTTGCTCACATCCCGATCCCACTGTCTTCATAGCTTTGTGGTCTATGAAATGTCATCTAAGGTTCTCCGGGCCTTAATTCTCTATCTTTAAATTCTCTTTTTTTTTTTAAAGATTCTTATTTATTTATTCATGAGAGACACAGAGAGAGAGAGAGAGAGAGAGAGAGAGAGAGAGAGAGAGAGAGAGAGGCAGAGGGAGAAGCAGGCTCTGCGCTGAGCAGCGAGCCCGATGCGGGACTCGATCCCAGGACCCCGGGATCATGACCTGAGCCGAAGGCAGACGCTTAACCATCTGATCCACCCAGGCGCCCTATTTTTAAAGTAGGAATGATAATAGTTGTCACAGAGTACTGGTTATGAAGATTTGGTGTAAGAAATTGTATGTTCTTTAAATTGTATATCACTATACGTGAATTAGCTAACTTTTATTATCAAAAAGTTTGACGGGGTAGATATTTACCTAAGGTGGTTATTTCATTTATAGGTATGTTTGTTCCCTTTATGTTATGCCATCACCGTTTATTGATGAATATTGCTGTTTTCCTTGGGGTACGATGTTTAGCTAAATTCAGCTATGCTGGGCCAAAGGGAATAGCATTGTAGAAGGAAGCAAGTGTTGTATGAAAAGAAAATGTAGGTGTTGCATGACTTCAACAGAAATATGAAATTGTTCAAGTACTTCCTAGTTACACCCGGGAGGGAAAAATGGCACTCCCTTCCTATGACCATCATTCATTCCTCCATTCATTCAACTCATTTACTGAGCACCTGCCTTATTCTGGATGATGTACAAGCTCGTGCATGTGCATGTGTGTGCGTGTGTGTGTTCATTAGGTTTATCTGGACTTTTCAGGAACTGCATAATATAGCCATTCTCCAGAAAAAGAGGTAGATTTACTTTAATGAGGTCTGCGATTGGG